>CM029924.1:65033687-66233687 GCA_017639245.1 Myiopsitta monachus
GAGGTGATGTGCGGGTGGGTGCCTTGGCTGGGAGCTTTGTGGCTGTCGCTCCACTCCAAGGGAGTCCCATGCCGCTGCGTTCCTGGAAGTGCTTATCCTTTAACTGCTTGCTCGGGAAAAGCCACAGGAGGGAGGAATGTGGTCCCCAAACGGGCGATTGAAAGGGTAGTCTGGGAAGTCAGCCTCGATGGCTGAGTCCCCTGGGGCTGGGATGAGGGAGGCTGGCAGGCTGAGTTCCCGTGGGGTGTATCCCTGTAGCTGTGCTGGGGAGTGCTGGCTGCAGGGGGGGCTTGGCCATGAGGGAGAGTTTGGACCTTGGGTGAGTACGAAGGGAGAGGGATGCGTGAGAGCTGTGATGCAAGGAGCTGGGGAGAGGAAATGGGATAAGCCCCCCATCATCACAAAGAGGGAAGGTGAGGAGAGTCAGCTCTCAGCAGGCTCCGCATCCCTGCCTGGGCACTCCGGTGTCCCTGCACAATGAGATGCCACTTTTATCTCTGCTGATCAAGTGCATTGCTCTGTCCAGAGCAGCAGCAGCTTTTGGGCTCTCCTGGTGTGTGCAGCTCTGAGCAAACCAGGCTGAGGAAGAAGCAGTCCATGGCAAGGAGGTGGAACTGGATGATCTTAAGGTCCTTTCCAACCCAAATCATTCTATGATTTTATGATTCCACATGTGCTCCCTGCCCTGCCACTGCACTGCATGGGGCCTGGACTGTGGAGCCTTTCCCTTTGCATGAGCAATGTCCCTGTCCTTCTCACAGCTGCCCAAGAGACAGGGCCAGCAAAGGCCAAGCTGCAAGTGCTTAAATGGGTACCATTTAATCCATCTCCTCTGTCTGCAGAGGCTGGCAGTTATAAATGCCAGCAGCAACCAAAGCCCTTGTTGACATTAGGGCTACCACCAGTACCGCTGAGCCATGAGAAACTACAGAGTATGCAAGAGCACTGGCTATTCTGGACTTGGCATAAATAACTTGCTTAGTAACTCTATTTGCACTAACGCAGAAGCTGCTGAATAACGGCCTGTGGATGAGGAAAGTGGTTTTTAAACAAATAAATAGTTGTTACTGTTCAGGAAGGGGAGTTTCCATTGGGATAAAGTTTTCTTCGGTTTTAGTGAAAACCAAAAATAAGCAAGATCTAAGACTCAGCATGAAGGCGCATCAACTAGCCCTAACCATATCTCAGGTGGGTTGCATAAATACACCTGATGCACGCACATTGTGAGGGACACCATGAACATGCAGTGTCCTGGTGCCCTCAGCGGACAGGGGCTGGGTACTGATGGCAAAGTGGGACTTGGTTGCTTCAGAATGTGTCTGTGTGTTCTTGTTCTTTGTCTGCTGTGCAGAGCAAGGTCGAGGGGGCTTTTCTCTGGGGAGGTGGTTTGTCTCAACCAGGAGGCTGAAAGTGATGTCTGCCATACAGTGTCAGGGGAGGCTGATCCCTTCTGCTTGTGGGTCTGTACAAGGATTTATTGTAGAGAGATGTGAGCACAAGAGCATCTCCAGAGATGGACATCAAGGTGGGGCTTACCGTGGCCATTGATAACAAACCCCAGTGATACTCTGCCCTCAGGCTTTTTGTTTATTTGGAGCTGCTTCGAGGCTGGGGCCTGATCCAAAGGGAAACATTTTCCTATTGTTCTCACTGAGCATCGAGTGCTGAAGTGTGCAAAATGCCCAGAGTACATCTGCAGCTGGTATTCACTTGTCCTGCAGCTCTCTGAAGGTCAGTGTTCAATAGCAGAGGCTGGGGCTGGGAGGGATGGTTCCACATGCCAGTTCCAAGCATCACTTTGAGCTGTTTGCATCGTGACATGTTCCTTGCTGTATGTGTGCTTGGTCCCAATCCAATAGGTCCCCACTTTTCTGATGAGAATGGCTAAATGCTGTTAGAACACAAGAGCATCTCCCTCTGTTGCAGGCAGGGTGACCTGCCCAGGAGGCTTCATATTGACCTGGGTGCTCTTCTGGTCTGGCAAAGGCAAGAAGAGACCAATGAGACCATGAAGTGGAGGAGTGTGTCTTCCTAGTGCTATGTTCTTGGTTTCAAGCCTTCCCCTTGCGCAGGAAGAAAACAGCACACGTGCACCAGAAAGATGTTGAGATTGTTTATGTTCTGCTCCTGGCCTGGCTCCAGGGGAAAGGGTTTGGTGACCTTGGCACTATTGGGACATTATTTATAGAAAGCAATCTTCTGGGTTTTGTGTTTTTGACGTAGGAATGTGAAAATAAGTCTTGGGAGGAAAAGACCCAACGCTGGCCCCACATATATTGGGACTTTCTCCAAACCAGGAAAAACAATACTTAAGGGGTGACCAGGTGTTCACATTGCTTCCTGCCTTCCCTTGGAAAACAGGGTTTGGGTCTGTCTGGGGATCGCATGCTAGCACGAGTTCACTCCATGTTTGCAGAGTTTTTGTGCAAGGTGCTAAAAGATGTTCATGAAGAGAAACTCAGCTATAACCAAAGATACTTTAATGGTTCAGACACAAAGGGAAATGACAAATGACTCTCTGGCCCTCTTGGTTTTCTTCTGTTTGAAGCTTTATGTGATCTGCAAGGGTTAATGCATCTTGGAGTGTTTGAGTGCCCATCTGTGGTGCTGGTTAGTGTGACTGACCCTGATGACAGATGGAGACAATGAGGCTGGGAGATGCACTGGGTCCTGCTGGATAACCTACCACACGGTAGGCAGTGCTGTAGCTAAAACCCCAGTAGCAAACTTCCCCTCTGGGCTTCACAGTGTGGTACATTTCTTACCCTCATATGGTTAGTTAAATCCCTAAATGTCTTTCTATCCCTCTGTATGCAAAATAGGGACTTACTGAGTATGTTTGTGCATTGGTTTTGATGGGGAAATCATTGCCTAGGCTGTACCTGACCCATCTCTACCAGGCCTTGGCTGGATCCTTGCCCAGTTCATCTCACAGGACAAAACCAAGGACCTAGATGGTATCATGGGATCACCATTTTGGACATCCCAGAGGATTTCCAAATCCACAGTCTGGAAAAAAGCTCTAGTCCAGATTTATACCAACAACCACTGTGGTTGTGGGGAGGAGGGAGGAAAGATTTGCTGCCAAAGCAAGGAAGTGATATAACAGTTGTAAATGGGTTTAACGCTAAAGGTGAGCGGCTTCTGTTGATGCTGATGGTAAGAAACCGTGTGCTCCCTTTCTGAACCTATAGGGCCAAAATCAGAAGCCTGAGCATATGGACTGGTAGTTGGCTCCGTCGCTGCAGAGCTTCCTCGGAGTTTTTGTTGAGGATTTGGATTCAGACAGTTTAAGTCACAGGCGAGGAGGAGAGCATGGGGCACGAAGCAGTTAGAAATAAATCAAAGAGTGATTCTGTAGTCCGGTCTCCTGGGAAGCAGCATTAGCAGTAGGAGTTGATGTAGCCGGAGATGCGCACAGAGGAGTGTCTGATAACACTGCCCACCACCAACCTCATTATTTGTTTGAAGGGATTCTGTGTTTCATAGGGAGATTAGCACATCATCCCCATGGCATCTGCCTGCCGCTGCATTCGGAGGGAGAAATACCTCCTTTTCTTATTGAAATCAGGCAGGACTTCAACTGCCAGCCCAGAAGAGCAGGAGGAAGGCAGGTGCTGGCAGAGCAGCACACAAAGGCTTGCAGCCCTCTTGTTTTCGGCTGTATCCTGCCTAGGTTGAGAAAGTCAACAGTTGGAGGCTGTGTCAGCAGCCAAACCTATGGAGAAACCCTACAAGTCTCCAGGAAACTATCGTGGGTGACTCAGCTGGTGCTTTTTGTCTGAGTACACTTTCATTCAGTGACCCATGAGGACAGCAGGAGCACTCTTTTGTGGTGGTACCATCTTATATGAGTGAAATACAAACCTCTGGTGTCCAGTTGTTTGTGGTTGTGGAAAGACTTAAAAAGCTTTTCCAGCTGACAGAGAATCCACTGTCAGGAATCCACTGCTGAGCCCTAAAACCACTCCAGCCCTTGCTGGGGTTTGAACTGACACAGGGGAGATTAAGGTTGGATATAAGGAAGAAGTTCTTCCCTGTGAGGGTGCTGAGGCGCTGGCACAGGGTGCCCGGGGAAGCTGTGGCTGCCCCATCCCTGGCAGTGTTCAAGGCCAGGTTGGACACAGGCTTGGAGCAACCTGCTCTAGTGGAAGGTGTTCCTGCCAGTGACGGGGGCTGGAACTGGATGAGCTTTAAGGTCCCTTCCAACCCAAGCCAGTCTGTGGTTCTGTGATGTAGGCAGCATCCTTGCTGGTTCCTGTATGGTGTTGCTGGTAACAAGATACATGGGCGATGGCTTGGGCACAGCCTGGATACAGACATGCTATAACAGGAGCCTGTTATAGAAATGGGGGGGGCATATTGCCAGCAGCAAAGGAGTTCCAGGAAGCAAGCTATTCTCTTAGGAAACAAGATATGTCAAAGGTTCATGGTTTTAAGTCCTTCTGAATCCTTCTGTTGTCATTTAATGCCAGTTGCATGTCAAATCATTCTTGGTAAATGCTCAGTGTTATACCAAGGAGGTAGAAATCACAGAATCACAGATTGGTTTGTGTTGGAAGGGAGCTTAAAGCCCATCCACTTCCACCCCCTTGCCATGGGCAGGGACACCTTCCACTACAGCAGGTTGCTGCAAGCCCTGTCCAACCTGGCCTTGAACACTGCCAGGGATGGGGCAGCCACCGCTCTGGGCATCCTGTGCTTGCATCTCAGCACCCTCGCAGGGAAGAACTTCTGCCTAAGAGCTCACCTCAATCTCCCCTCTGGCAGGTTAAAGCCATTCCCCTTGTCCTGTCCCGACAGGCCCTGTAAAGAGCCGCTCTTCAGGTTTCTTGTTAGCCCCTTTACATGTTGGAAGCTGCTCTAAGGTCTGCCTGGAACCTTCCCCAGGCTGAACAAGCCCAGCTCAGTGTGAGCTGCTTCCTCACAGAGGGGAGGAGGAAACTCAAAACCTGCAGTTCTGGGTCCGGGGGAGCTGGGTGGTACTGTTTTTTCATCAACATCTTCTTTGTAGCCTAGGAATAAAGTTACTGTAGAAGCTGCTTAATTGTAATAAATAGCTCCAAACATTGCTTCACAGAAAGTGGAAATGTGTCAGGAGTCAAAGTCTACACCAAACAGGTTTGAAGGTTTTAGACCATCTGTCTGCACATTCCCAGGTTGTTTTCATGGTAAGTGAGGATCAAATGTAGCTGCCTTTAATACCAGCGTTGCTGGCAGGAGCTCTGTAAGATCTGGTGTGCTTCCGAAGAGGAGGCACCTATAGTGCATCATCCCAGCCTCCTTCCCCATTGCCTTGCCCAGTGCAACTGTTTGTTCAGTGGGATGTATGGCTGCGATATTGCCTTGTCTGCTGGCAAACCCTCTGATGCTGCACATCACTTATTCAACAAGTCCCTTCTGTGAGCTGTGTCAGCGTCCACTGCTTAAATCTCTGGGCAAGTAGGATGCACTGAGGGTTGATGGATGGAGGTATAATAAAGCAGTTGAGCTTATCCCCTCCAGCCAATTTATTCCCTGCATCACATCTCCATGCAAACCAAGTGCCTGTCATTTGTGTTTGCAAAGAACATGAGGGAGAAGAGACAAGCCTGCAACCCCCAGAGCCACGGCTGCACAGAATGTCATTACAGGTAAAGTGATGTGGGAAGTGTTGACTAGACCCTGACATTTCTATGCCATGAGCTCTTTAAAGCGGGAGGCTGAGCTATATGCTTGCTGATAGGCATGTGTATGTACAGATATACACAGCAGCAAAGCACTGTGTGAGTATACACACACTGCTGTATAATGCTCATAGTGCTGGAGCTTGTTGTATCTGAGTGTTTGAGACTTTAAAGTGTGGAACCAAGGGAAGGTCCTTAAATAATCCTTGACAGTAGAGATGGGACATCTGGAAACACGGGTTTCTGTGGTTACTTGGGACCCTGATTTGCCAATGCTGCTGCTGTTAGCACTTTGTTTCTTGGGTGATCCTGTTGCCTCCTTGTCCCTGAGGACTCAAACAAAGGCAGGGAGAAGGACTAGTCCATGGTACCTTTATCCTTTCTTTCCTAAGACTTCTCTCATATTACCAGGCTAGATGACTGTGGGACCTCTCAGTTCTTCTCAAGGCTATTCCTACCACCAAGGCTATTGATGCCACATGCTGGCATGCACCGATTTGTCTCCTATCTGCTACAAGAAGAGAATTCTTGCTTTTGATCCTTAGGCTGATGCACATCCTCTGTGGCTGTGACTAAGAGCCACTTAGGACATACCTTCTCCATGCCAAGCAGAAGAGAAGGGAGCCCCTTTCCTTGCAGGTTGCTCTCTAGGGTTTTTTACAATCCCGAAGTGTGATTCCATGCTGTGAGGGTTGTCAAAAGCAGTGCAGTGTTTGCCTAGGATTGGGACCAAAAAGCTGACTGTGGGGATGAAGAACCTGTCCTGTCCATCCATATAAAAGCAATCAAAACCCCAGTCTCACTCATCTAGGCTCCTCCCATTGCCTATGGAAAGAGGTAAGTCATCGCAGGAGATGATGCATCCTATCTGCAAGATGGTGCTTAAACCACAACACCTAAAATAGACACCTCTGGGGGATGGCTCACCCTGCTATTCCCCAGAGAGCCAAAAAGAGAGAGGTAAGGGCAGCTATAGGCTCATGTTATATTTGCTGCCTCCAAGCCCCACTCTCCACCAGTGAAATGCTTTTATTGTGGGTTGGGGACAGGCTCTGTGTGTGATCCTCACAGTACACATGCACTGGCCTTTTGTGGAAGCTGGAGAACATCGCAGGCATGGGAGGCATTGTCTTTTCCAATCTCCTTGATATTCTTTCTCTGCTGAAAGCTTTCTAAAGGGTACTTGTGTGCAGAGTCCCCGATTGCTGATAATGCGCTTTATGAAATCCTAAACGGAGGGCTGAGATTAAATGTCACACACTTCACAGTGGAGGAATTCAGAGAGCCTTGTTGATCTGTGCTGGGTTGACAGCTCATGCATAAACAGACGTGCACATACGCGTACGCTCATGCACGCAGAGCGCTTTCCCCTGACTCAGCAGCAAATAAAAGCAAGGTCATGTTGGTGTGAGCTCCTGCGGGGTGTGTGCTGACAGCCTGTGAGTCCTTCGGGACTGTTTGGCTTGAGAACCATGCTGGTTCTCAATTGCCTCTCCCCTGTGTTGCACTGCGCTGAGCTGTGGCTGCTTTGGTTTTATGCTATGGGTTTAGCCTGACCGGGAGGAGCAATGGTGATACTGATGTGAGGTTCACCCCAATGTTTCCAAAGTGCTTTCTCCTGCCAGCAGGGAATACAGATAGATGCAAAATACAGACAGATACAAAATAGATGTCATGCTAAGCTGGCTGTTACTCAGGCAAATGCCAGGAAGGGCATTTCTGCCTCTAACACATCATGTGTAATGAACCAAGTGCTGCACAGGAGTCCATAGCCTTCCTCAGCAGGACAGGGTATCAGAAGCATGCAGTCAGCACTGGTGGGATATGGTGCTTGCGCAGTCACCTTTGAAATATTAAATACCTGCAGGGCATGAGTATGAAGTTGGGTGGTAGGCTATTTTTTCATGTACAACTAGGAAACCAGAGGTACAAGCAGTTAAATGACCTGATCTCCATTGCGTGGAGGGCAGCAGCACTATCAAACCCATAATCCAAGTATTATTATCCTATAAGCCAAGTATTTTGGCTTTCAGGCTTCCTACTCTCGATGCTGGGGTGTAATTCTGCTCCTGAAAACAGATCTTTTCACTTCCCAGTGCTTTGCTGCAGGATGCTTGTGGCTCCTCCTCATTATAGGGGATGCTGTGGCTCTGGGGGATGCTTCAGGTTGGCGCTTCGTAGACACATCCCTGTGTACCTGCACTGCTAGCAGGTTGCTAGGGATTTCTTTTACGTTGTTTCACCACTGACTTGTGAATTAGCAGAGCCTGTGCTCGCTCTGTCAGCAGCTATTTAGAAGTTTCCCTTCTAAATCTGTCCTCCCAGCTCCTGTTTGCCCAGCATGGGGGAATTTTGCATCTAACATTTTTAGCCTTAACCTGTTGCTATAGAAACCCCCAAGGTGTCAGAGGGAGATTTTTGCCACTTGGGGATAGGCTACCAAGTAGTTGAAGTATGTGTTTTATTGGGAGGCCTTCTCCATCATGTTTTTGCCAAGCAACTTCCCGAGCTTGTCTGCATGCCTGTGCTTATTTTGAGTTTAAAGAGCCACAGGGGAGTGATAAACCTAGAGTTGTAATTGTGTACGAATGAGAAGGGCTTAATGTTGGCAAATTGCTTAGGGAGGATGCGAAGATGTGTTCCCAAGCTGCGGTGATGGGTCTGAGTGGTGGTCCAGGGCTGAGAGATGAAAGGTGACATTGGTCCCTAGCAGAGTAAATGGTTAACCTAGAAGCAGGAGTGAAGGCTGTTAATTGCATCTCCCAGAAGGAAGTCTGGGACAAACTGCTCCCTGTGGCTCCTTTCACCCCTGAGACTAAAATATAGGTGAATGCTGAAGTGTTCTGTCTATTCTTGCAGCATGAGTTTTCTTTAGTAACCAGCCTCAAGGGATCATCACTGTGCAGTGGGACTCTAAGTCAGTCCACATGAATCAAACCATACCCTTTGTTTGTATATTTATAGTGAAATAATATAGACTTGATTTATTAATGTATTATTAGTTATAAATTGTATATAATTAATATGCTCTTACAGGATGTAGCTATGGGAATGCTTTACAATGGGGGGGTTGGTGACAACTCGGCCGCTGATTGATGGTCACTTGAGCCATCTCCTATCAAGCCTGATTTACAGGACATCTGTGTCATGGAAGCAAGCTTTACTGCTTACACAAGCTGAGGCATGAGTCCTGTGAGTGCCTGTGTGCCTGGGACTCAGGAAATATCCTGGTTAGACCAAAAGGCAATCTCCCTGCTTAATGCAAATTTATTCGTCTGCCCTTTTTCCCTCCCTTTGTGTGAGCCTAGACTGCACATCTGGTCATATCATGACAGACTGTGGGAGAAGAGGAACCCTTTGTTTTCTATAGAAATGGAAGAAAAAGAATCTGATGGTGCTGGGGCGTCCTGCAGCAGCTCTTCTCAAGCTGAGGCTGCAAATCCACCCATGAAACAGGTTGGGAACCTGTTTTGGGGGTGTTGGAGTGGCACAGCCTCATTTCATCTTCCATTTCAAGGTTGTAGACATTGGTAGCTTATAAGTTACAGTAGTTGCATTGTGCTGAGTAAGTTACCGGGCTGCAGGCATAGAAATAATGTTGCTGGAGGTGTAGTTCGTCTTCTTTTAGGGCGGAATCCATTAAGAATGGCTTTGAACTCACTATTTTGGTGACAGTGTACAGTGCTCCTGTGTCACTAAGGGGACTGAATCTCCCAGATTGTAATCTCTTATGGTTTTCCTCTGAGTTATGGAAAGGGACATAGGTGGGGGTTGTTGGGAATAAAGGGTACCAGCTTCCTAGGTCTGTGGAAGGAAGTTATCAGATGCCTGGGGACACAGTGGAAAGAAAATCTGGGGAGGTTTGAGGTTGTTGAGGGAAGAAGTACCAAGAATCGTAGAATCATAGAATGGGTTGGGTTGGAAAGGACCTAAAGGTCATGGAGTTCCAACCCCCCAAGAAGCCCCATTGCACTGTGACAATCCAGTATTCAGCAGTGTTGTGGGTCAGCATTGTGTGTCTGGGCTTTTCCCTGCACCAGCATTACTTCCCGTAGACTTCCCTTGAGGTAGCGTCATGCCTCAGGTGTGAGGCAGAGATGAAATGCAGAGTTGCATCACATTTAGTGTAAAACTGACCTGTATCACCCTGTTTGGTTGAAGGCTTCTTCTGGCTTTTCAAAGCTGCTCTTTTCCAGTAGCAAGGGTTGATTTACTCGGGGATTTTTGGTGGTTCTGTGTGTGTGTATGTGTGCATATGGGTTTTATTTTCGCTTCTAATGTTTCCCTGTAGCAATCATCTGCAGGACAGATGGCCCACTAAGCTTCTGGGACTGTCTCCCACAAACACCTGCCTAAGGCAGCTGGGGAATGGAAGAATTCTTCTCTTTTAATGCCCTTAAAGACAAACAGCACTCGATCACAATATGTCTTATTTCCCTTTTGCTCCATCCTCCCAGCTAGGGAACTTCACTGCTTGATGGTGGGGACAATGAGGGGCTGCAGGCTGAGGCTCCCTGAGCCATAGAATGGTTTGGGTTGAAAGGGACCTTAAAGCCCATTCAGTTCCGACCTCCAGCAGGGGCATCTTCCACTGGCGCAGGTTCAAGGGTGGCCGGGGGTGATGGATTGCTGCAGTCAGCTAATCTGAAAGCTTTAGCTGTGGGGAAGATGATGGTGATGGAGGGGATGGTCTTGTATGTAAATAATCCAGATGGGAGCTGCTGAAGCAGTAGATGTTACGTGTGGTGGATGAAACGTGAAGCCTGTTTGACCCCATGTCAGAAGCCCTCCATGCCCATGCAGTGGGGCTGCAGCAGAGCCAGGTATCCACCCGTGTAGGGTGTCATGCATGCTGGTGGTCATAGCCATGCAGTGTGTGGCAAACAATCATTTCTGCCCCCAGGTCAAGCCTGGGAGACCTGGCTTGCCATGGAGGGGTTGATGCATTGCTGCAGGTGGTGAGCAGGAGTGTGATTGCTGTGTTTAATTATAGCTCGCCTTTGAGAACCTAGTAAAGCAACACAGTTTATTCTGCCTTGTTCTGGGGAAACCAAGCACTTTGCAGGTTTTGATTGCTGTGTAACACGTCCTGTGACACAGAAAGGAACTTTCCTGTGGTCCCTGCAAAAGGAAATGTGAAACCTATGGGCAGTAAAATCCTTGAGCTGGGCCATACCTCCCAGATGCTGTGGCTTGGTCCCAGCAGAGGTGCTTTATTGGGGCAGGATGTTTTTATGGCCATGGGGAGCTAGTGGGCAGGAGCTGCAGTGCCTGGGGGCAGTGGGAATAGAGCAGTGTGGAGGAGGATGCAGGGGCTAAGCCTGCACAAAGGATGAAGCCCTAAATCAGGCACTAGGGAGAGTTCAGGATGCATGGGAAAGGCTGAGCAGGCTTTGGATGTCCTCTTCTGCCTGCAGGGCAAACACAGTAAGCCACACAATTTAACTCTTTTCCTCCCCAGCAGGCTGCGGAGGCTTCATTGTCCCCTGCTTAGTGTGATGCATCCCTTGACTTTGTGACTGCTGGAGCTGCTGTAGGCACAGGGTGCTGTCAGCTTGCTCCTCTGTGGCCATGGGCAGCTCTGCAGGGCTCATAAACAGTGTTGGAGGGCATCTAGTCATGTCTGGCCATGGGGCATGTCTAATCTGCATGGGGTGTATCTAATCTGCATGGGGTGTATCTAATCTGCATGGGGTGTATCTAACCTGCATGGGGCATGTCTAACCTGCATGGAGTATATCTAATCTGCATGGGGCCTATCTAGCCTGCAGGGTGAGCTCTGGATGCGCTCTTTGGGGTTTGGATTTTGTCTGCAGATGATCTGGTTGCACCTGGTGAAGATGCTCCTTGACCTAAGGATTTTGCTTCGCATTTTCCTCATGTGTAGAGGCAGGATATCTGCTCTCTGGGTTTATAGGTTTTCCCATAGGGAGGACACAATGTCCCTGTGCCTGTTGGAGTTGCTTAAGGAAGCAGCAGGGCTGTAGCAGAGTTGGTGATGAACCTCTGGCAAGACATGTCTCCTGCTGGAGCTGCAAAGAGCCTTCTGTATGGAAAGGGCTGGTGTTGATGTGGGAAGGGAGTCCCATGTACCTGGCTTGTTGCAGGTGAGAACTCTGAAGTCTCCCCACTTGCTTGAGCGTACAGACTGTCCCAGCCACATTGTGCTGCTGTGGTGGCTGAGTGCTAATTGTTTTGTACTGCCTGAACATCAGGTTATTTTTGGCTTGATCAAGTTTCATTCCCTGCAGGTCTCTGAGGCTTCCTGACCTGCATAAACTGCTTTGGGAGTTTGTTTTCTCCAGGGTAGAGAGTTTATACCCCTCAGCCAGGGCATGGGTAGCAACTCGTCACAGCAAAACCTGCACATTATTCTGGGGTTGGTTTAAGATGTTTTGCTAGCCCACAGTGTTCAAAGCCATTTGCTGGCATGGGAGAAATCATTGATGTCCTTTAATTAACTTCCTCACACAGTTTGCCTTGGTGCTGTGAGAAAGCCCCAGCTCCAAGTATTCCAATGTGGATGCCCCATCCCTGGCAGTGTTCAAGGCCAAGTTGGATGAGGTTTTGAGCAGCCTGATGTAGTGTCTTTGCCCATGGCGGGGGGTTTGGAACTGGGGGATCTTTAAGGTCCCTTCCAACCCAAACCATGTGGGAGGTGGTGATAGTGATGCTGCTTCGGCACTGGCTTCATGATGCTATAGGTGCTCAACTTGAGGTGCCTGCAGGACCGGGGTCTGGTTCCCCTCTTGTGGAGCTGTAAGCATCCCTCAATGGGAGAACAACTCTGGCTGCTGCAGCATCATGTGTGTGGCTGAATCTCCTTTCTCCTGTGCTGCAGAGCTCCTCTTCACTCCAGACACTGGGAGGGAAGCAGAGAAGCTGGGGGAAGAGCTGTGGAGGTGGGGAGAGATTGAGCTATCATTACTGTGGTACCAGTGAGGTTTCTTTGCACCACTAAGCAGTAGCTATCAGCATTGACTGCCGTATGCTGAACAGCTGAGCAAGGGAACAGATACTGAAATGAGCCTGCGATGAAAAGGGATTTTGGAAGAAGAAAACACCTCTTTCTACTGCACATAGGCTCTGCCCATCACTGAGAGCTGTGACAGGCAGCGGGAATTGCCTGTTTATGGTGATTGATCTGCGCAGCCCCTGGGATGCTCAGAAACAGGATTAAGGAAGAAAAAATCTCAGGAGAAAGAGGAGGTGGAGGGTTCCCTTTGGAAACACACAGGCTAATAGAAAGCATCCTCTAAATTGTCAGTGTGTCAGGATAATGTAAGTATAATGTTTTCAAATACTTGGCATCTTCTATCTGAATTACATTGAATTAGCACCAATGCATTCATGAGCTCATTATTCATTACTATTCAGTATTTGTTAGACTGGCTCTTTCTCTGGAAGATGGGGATAATGAGACAGTGGGACTGGCTGTGGGGCCATGCCTGTAGCTGTGCATAGCACAATAGGAGCGTGGGTTTATGTACCAGAATGGCCTTCAGTGATTGTTTTGTTAGCATTTGCATCTGGCCTGTGTTGTACTGGCCCTTGGCCAGTGGTTTAGCATGAATTAGTGGGAATTCTTAAGGGAAGAACAATGTTAATGACGATGTGGATAAATTTCCACAAACTCCTGCCCTGAAAGTGACTGTCCAGACAACTGATAAAGGCAAATTTTCATCTTTTGGCCTGTGATTAGAGTTGCAAAACTGCCTCTGTAATCACAGAGGTGTTCATTGCTGTCTTCAATGGTGAGTCATGGACTGCCTGCCCCCTTCAGACTCCATCACCTTCCTTTGCTTCTTGCCCTAAGGACAGATTCTCTAGATATGAAGATGTTTTGGTTTGTTTTTCTTTCCTCCCTTTCTTTTCTCTCTCCCTTTTTGTTTTCTTTTCTTTTTTACCTGTCCCATCTTCCCTTCCTTTGCCATTTCTGATCATGAGGACAGAGCAGGAGGTGCACACAGCAGCTTTTCCTGGCAAAAATCATTGGGTTTGGGTTGGAAAGGACCTTAAGGCTCATCCATTTCCAAGCCCTGCCATGGGCAGGGACACCTCCCACTAGAGCAGGTTGCTCCAAGCCCCATCCAACCTGGCCTTGAACACCACCAGGGATGGGGCAGCCACAGCTTCTCTGGGCACCCTGTGCCAGTATCTTGAAATGCTTATTTCATAACCATTAATTGTTATTTCATAACCATTCTCCAGCCACTGCATATAAACAATCTGGCAATAACCCTTCCAGAAGTGACCAAGTAATAGTCACTGATTACACAGTTAATTTATTCTTTGCCACTAATAAGAAAAAATTAATTTGTGTTACAAAGGAGGAGTAAAAATATATCTAAGGGTTTGTTTAATTAAAACTGCTGTTGAAAAACCCAAGTCATGTAAGTGATACAGACAATGGTTAATGATACAGACAATGCTGTGATTGTATGATTAGGAATTAGTTACTTCAGAAATTACATTTTCTTTGCTTTAAAGTTATTCATTTTTCTTCTCTGAAATCAAGAAGGAACCAGAGGTGCCAGGCTGGTGTGGCCAGCACACTCAGCACCCAAAGTTCTATCAAGACCATCAAGCCTCAAGCCTCAAGTCTCTCATCCCTTAGTAGGGCTTTGGTGACCCAGGGTCAGAAGGATGCCACTGCTTAGACTGTTATAGAATCATAGAATCATAGAATAGTTAGGGTTGGAAAGGACCTTAAGATCATCTAGTTCCAACCCCCCTGCCATGTTCCCTCAGCTAGCAAGGCTTTGGGAAGGACTTTGCTTTGTTCCCCTCCAAAGCATGGAGGGAAGGGAGAGTGGCCAAGAAGGTACCTAGTGCCTTTACAGGGGTGCGAGGATCCTCATTGTGTACCATGAATCAGCCTTTCACTTGAGACTGTTGTCCCCATGTCCCAGGAGCTGTGTTGGGGCAGGTGAGGGATGTAGAGTGGCCTCTGAGTGGTCCTCATGGGGCTGGATTGGGCTGGAGAGCTTTGGTCAGAAAATGCTGGGCTAGAAATACCACAGCAACAGGTCTCTGGCATGAGCAGCAGTGGTGAGAAACCACTCAGCATCCAACCTCGTGAGTCTGGGTCTGGCAGGAGCAGAAAGAACTGCAGGATCTGTAGTAAAAGAAACCAAAGAGGTCTTTCTGTGCCACATCAGTCTGGGCTGGATTTTGTGTGTGGATTATCTAGGTTTGAGTACACACAAGTTGTTTGGGTTGGCAAACTCCACACATGGCAAATCTTCCAAACTTTTCTACAACGTAGTAGCTACCTTTTGAGCTTCTTGCCTTGTGCTTGAGTGTAGGCATGAGTAGATGCAGCTCCCACCTTCCTTCTGAGTGGTTGATTTCCATTGTCCCACTTCTGCAATATTTCTAGACCCTGGTTGCTGCATCTGACAGGACTTGGTTATTGAGTGGAATAAGAGGAAAAATAACCCCACAACCCAACAAAACCCTCTGCAATTCTAAAAAAGCACCTGCAAAGCCCCAGTAGCTAAAAAGCATTTTGCCTGTGGTCTGCTGAGAGGGTCTTATTAAATCCTTGATCATGGGATTCAGTCTTTGTACTGTCCCAGTGAGATCTCTTGGCTTTGCCTTACAGAAAGGGTTATGATGGGTACTCACAGACATGACTGTCCGCTCTTGTGTACACAACCACAGGGAAGGGTTTTCCTGCAAGAGGGAAATCCTTCACAAAGCAACAGGACAACACTTGCATGCACCGTGCCAAAGTAACTGGCACGTTGTTTTATGACTCTCAAAAGACTCATGAAGTCTTTAGCCATGAGTGTAAATCATCTCTTCCTGGGGCTGCCGTGGGAAGGCTTGGGTAGGACATGGGATTGGGCTTGGGTCCAGTGCTTGCTTAGGCTGGATTAGCTGTGTCTCATGCCTTGGTGTGGGAGGGTGAAGTGGCAAACAGGAAAAAGTGTTAGTGTTCAGCTAATCCAAGATGAAATGAAGACAAATGGGGGCTGCAGCATCTGGGGGGACACACAAGTAAATACCTGAGATTTGTGTTGTTTGTCCTAAAATAGCAGCTGAAGGTGTGATGTATGGCACAGGGAAAGACAAAAGGCAAAGCATCACTTAATGACTATAATATCCCAGATCTGGGAAGCATTTAATTCCCTTCATCTGGGAAACAAGAAAGAGGTACCGCTGCCTCATGCTGGGATAGAATCATAGAATCACAGAATGGTTTAGGCTGGAAAGAACTTGAAGCTCATCCAATCCAACCCCATGTGTAGGGGCACCTCACACTACACCAGGTTGCTCCAAGCCCCATCCAACCTGGCCTTGAACACTGCCAGGGAGAGAGCATTCACAGCTTCCTTGGGCAGCCTATTTCAGTGTTTTGCCACCCTCACAGTAAAGTACTTCCTTACATCTGACCTAAATCTCCCCTGTTTCAGTTTGAATCCATCACCTCTTGTCCTATCACTACAGCCCCTGGCTAAACTACACTTTGTAGGTCAAAAGCAATTATAGCTAACTGCCTATGCTAAAGCCACTCTGATCTGATTATATTTCTTCCTCCCCTCAGCATATCCTGGTGACAGCAGGATCACCTTGAGATGAGCTGCCCATAGCCGGGGCCAGCCAGGTCCCTGCCCTGGGACGATGAGGACCCATCTTCCAGCCTAACAGGAACATTCCGTGGCCGTGGTTGGACTTTTCTTCCTGATCCTTGTGGAATTTCATGTGACGGCGGAGCTGCTTTCCACCTCGCAGCCGAGGGCCCCACCATGGCAGCGAAGCAGCCCCCGCCGCTCATGAAGAAGCACAGCCAGACCGACCTAGTGAGCAGGCTGAAGACACGCAAGATCCTGGGGGTCGGCGGGGAGGATGACGATGGCGAGGTCCATCGCTCAAAGGTATGGGAAGCCCATGTGTATTATGATGGAGAAGAGAGCTTCTACCAAGGTGGCGTGGGGGGATTCTTTAGGATCTAATGTCTGTAGCCAAAAACTGGGCTCTGTGGTGCTCCTGGAAAGGGAGGATGAAAGCCAAGTGGCACAAGCAATGATGTCTTTGAGCAGAGATGGGTTGTGGAGCCTGCTGGGTACACAGGAGCTGACCCAAATGGTGATGGGGTGAGCTTGGCCCTCAAGCTGCTTTAATCCATTGCCAAGACACCCATGAGGTAGCTCGGAGCTGGTGCCATTAGACCATGGCACCACCAGTGCTCACCTGGACACTGGAGCAGCAGTTTCAGCAGTGCCTCTCTGAAGAGAGGCTGGAGGCAAGCAACCAACCTGTTTCAGTGAAGTACCAGAGCTGGAGGACATATGGGTGAGTCCCCATAGGAGCCCTGTCCCAGATGCACTCTGGAGAACATGCTGGCAGGACATTTCCCAGCTCCTGCATCCATGTGGGGAGCAGCAGAGAGCTCTCCAAAAGCTCCCCCAGTACCTTTCCCTGTCACTGGTATAGCCTTCCCACCCATGTGGTTTGGGGTAATCACAGCCAGGCATTTCTCTGGGCATTGTGAGCATGAGAGTGGGATGGATGCTCCTACACCTGGTGCTCCATGGGGATGACCTGCAGGTGGCATGTGGAAGGAGACAGTTCCCTATTGATGGAGGTAAGAGGAGACATGAGTTAATATTGACCTTGCTCTGGCCCTACGCTGCAGATGGCTAATCCCACTAAAGGAGCAGTTGAGGCTGCAGCTCCTGATGGAAATCAAGGCAGCTTTTGGCAGGTGTAAGGACAAAGGAGTCACAGGTGACTCCCATGTCTTCTTCCAGCCCCCTTGGAGGTAAACTCCCACATGGGGTTAGGTACTCATTTTAGGGCTTCCAAATCCTGCCTAAAGGTTGGGGAAGGGTTTGCTCAGTCACCTTGTGTCTTCTATTTGAATTTCAGATTAGCCAAGTATTGGGAAATGAAATCAAGTTTGCTGTCCGGGAACCACTGGGGCTCAGGTAAGATATTGGGCCACATTGGAGCTGGGTCATCTGAAGGCCCTGAACCACAGCATCTGTGACAGCTCTGGCTGCTGTGCCAGCACCACTGCTCCATGCAGGGGCTTCTCAGGGCCACAGGACCACTCCAGCTCTTTCTTCTCCCATAGTGGATTTAGATTAGACATTAAGAAGCTCCTCCCTGTGAGGGTGCTGAGGCACTGGCACAGGGAGCCCAGAGAAGCTGTGGCTGCCCCATCCCTGGCAGTGTTCAAGACCAGGCTGGATGGGGCTTGGAGCAACCTGCTCTAGTGGAAGGTGTCCCTGCCCATGGCAGGGGCTTGGGACTGGATGAGCTTTAAGCTCCCTTCCAATCAAAACCATTCTGTGGTTCTATGAAATAACCCTGAGACCCTCAAGCTCTTCTCCCACAGTAAGTGCTGCAGACTACAGGGGCTGCATGGGACTGGAGGCGCTCCTGGTCTGGGACCCTGCTTGACCTATTGGTGGGGTCACTTCCCTTCTCTGCTTAGGTGAAGAGGATCTTGGATCTATCTCACCCAGGCTGGTCTGTGTGCTGAGGCTGGAGCTATCAGTATGTGGGGAGCCCATACTCCCATGGGAGGCTTCTGGCTGCCTCCGCAGTGGGATGTGGGAGGATGAAGGCTGATAGGGGAGCAGGCAGCAGAGATGCTTTGTGGAGTATGAGTGATGGGTGTGCTCACACTGGGTCCTCTCTTCCCTCTCACACAGGGTCTGGCAGCTGGTTTCCGCCATCATGTTTTCGGGGGTTGCCATCATGGTAAGTGAGGGACATGGTCCTGGGCACCATCGGCTCCCTGCTGTGACAGAGGTGCCCCAGCTTGGCTCCTTGGTGTTTATCCCCCTTCCTTGCCTCCAGAAGCTGCTGCTGCTTCCTCTTGCAAGGCCTTTGCCCTCACCATATCTCAGTAACAGGCTTTGCCAGCAGTGCCCTTGGTGGTTTGCTCCCGTCACCAGAGCCTGTTTTCATTAGCAGGGCATAAACCACACGCAGCACGGCACCCTCAGCGGTAGAAGCCAACCATGAAGCCAGGAGCTGACACTGATATTTCTTGCATCTCTTTAATTCCCCATTTCCTGGCCAGCAGCTCCAATCCCATAAAGGCTGATGCCAGAGTGCTGCTGCCCCAGAGGGCATGTTTTGATGGCCAGTGCAGGCTGCTGAGTCTCTCCTTGCCTCTGCCAGGCACTTGCTTTCCCTGACCAGCTTTACGATGCCATCTTCGAGGAGGAACCAGCGAGCAGCAAGACTCCCATCCGGCTCTATGGAGGAGCCCTCCTCAGTGAGTGCTGTGCTGTTGTACACAGGGCATGCTGCTGCCATGTAGAGTAAAGGGATGAGAGATGCCAAAATAGCAGGAGGGGACAAAGCCCGTGTGCAGCTGGACAGCTGCAGTGGGAGAGGAGAACATCTGTTCTTAGAAAAGAAATTGTTTAGGGCTATTTTGAAAAGCTCAGCTACTGATGCTTTTTCCTAGGAGGGGCTCAGGCTCGTTGCAGGTAGGGTAAGAAGGGATGGATGTGCATGCCCTAATATCAGGGGTGTATCCCAAGTGCCCCAGCAAAGGGAGCTTGGAGATGGGCTGGGAGATATGGCACTGGGAGCTCGGATGCTGGGAGTGAAGCTCGGACCACACCTACCTCATGGGAGTGGGAAGAGAGAAGGACAGGTAATGCCAGCCCAGAAAGGGTCCCATGCACCCATACCAGGATGAAGCTGGGAGCAGACCCTTTTCGTGGGAGTGGGAAGAGAGAAGGGGCAAGTGATGGCATCCCAGGGGGGTCCCATGCAGGGGACCGAAGAGGTGAGGAGCAAAGGACAGGAAGGTGCAGGCAGCTTAGAGAAACGGTCTGTAAAAGGAGTTGAGCAATTCAAGACACGGGGTTTGTGTAGCTCAGCACCGGGACTGCACCTTCTGCGTGCCCACCCGGGTGCCTCTTTGGAGCCGCAGGCAGCAAAGGGCAGGCAGGGGCTGGTAATGGGGTGGGTTGGGTAGGTCGGGGGGGTCGGAGGGGCTGAGGGCTGCGGTTGAGGAATGCCCGTGCCTGCCGGTCCGTCCCTCAGCCTGCAGCAGCACCTCGCGGCGGGGGCTGGGACTGCAGCAGGCACGGCGCGGGGCGAGCGCGGCTGCCGGCGGAATGCGTCTGTCCCTCCCTTTATCCCTCTTTCCATCCACCCCGTCTTACCTTCTCCTTCCTTCTGTCCACCCCGTCTTACCTTCTCCTTCCTTCTGTCCACCCCGTCTTACCTTCTCCTTCCTTCTGTCCACCCCGTCTTACCTTCTCCTTCCTTCTGTCCACCCCGTCTTACCTTCTCCTTCCTTCTGTCCACCCCTTCCTTTCTCCCTCCCTCTTTTCTTGCATCCCTCTCTCCTTCCCTTTATCCCTTCATCCATGGGAGGCAGAAACATCTCTCTTGGGCACTGGTTGCCCCTTCCTGAGCCCCTCGGGCAGCTCTGCTGTGCTCCCCCTCTGCAGGCATCTCTCTCATCATGTGGAACGCTCTCTACACAGCGGAAAAGGTGATTATCCGCTGGACCCTGCTGACCGAGGCCTGCTACTTTGCTGTGCAGTTCCTGGGTGAGTAGCTGCAGCCATTCAGAAGGGGGGAAGAGGAGGATGGAAAGGGTGGGGGCACATGCTGTGTACCCCAAAGCATGCAGGGAGGAGGGAGAATTGGGCAGGAGAGCCATTGGTAGGACCATATGTGAAACTGGAACTGTGCCTTTGGGTCTGACGGAGTAAACTCCAGGCTGAAGGAGTTGTGGGGTGAGGCTCTGGGGGGTCATGGTGGAATCAGCTGATGGGGATTTGTTGGCACAGCCAGAGGAGCACCTAGTCCCTGGTTGTGTCCGTGTTGTCTCCAGCTTTTGCTGGAGATGGCTCCTTTGCTCTGTAGGCAAAGATAACCTGGCCCTGGGAGCATCTTCCCTACAGCATCTTCCTTTTCTTCCCTATGGAGTAGCCTCTGCTTTGGGCTGCTCACTGAAAGGTGCCCAGGTACAGGGAAAACATCTTCCTCTTAGGATTTATGGGTTTATTCTCCCCTAAAACCACCTTGATCTTTGCAGTCATCACTGGTTATACTCTGGAGCGGGCTGCCTAGGTGCTGTGGCTAATAAGAAAAGACTGCAGCAACCTACACTAAAAAGGGGGATGTTCAGTCTTGCCAAACCAGAGAATAACAGTTCAGTTTGTTTCTAGGGAGCTTATCTATATTTAACAGTGAAGAGGGTTCTTGTATGTGTATATTGGAAGCTCACTAGCTGTGTTATAAGGTAGCTGGTTCAAATATGGGCTATGTAGTGGTAACCAGAAAGGAGAGATGCTCACTGTGCATGGACTATGTGCATTTTGTGGATGCTTCTAAAGCTGTGTAAAATGTTTATCAGCACTGAAGTGGCCAACCCACAGAGTAAGTTCAGGAACAAGCAGCATCCACAATTAATAACTGAGCATGGTCGAAACTTCTATTGGCTTGAGGGACCGTTCAGATTGTGGCTGCTGGGATGTGGGGCTGGGTTTAGAGCTCTGTGGGTCTGTGGCTAACTTCAGGGCCGTGAAATCAAGCTAAGAGCCCCTGCCGTGGGTTCATGTGTATGAGCCTGTGGTGAAAGCTGCTGTGCTTCCGAGGCTCAGCAGGGCTTGCTAAGTCACCACGTTAGAGGGCAGCAGAAAACAGCTTTGTGCTGTTTGTCTGCATCTGTTTCTTCACCACCAACCTCTGCCTTGTCTCCCTACTTCTCCTCCAGTTACCACTGTCTCCCTGGTTGAAAGTAGCCGAATAGCCACGGGTGCTGTGCTCCTCCTGGTCAGCAGAGTCCTCTTCATCCTCATCAGCATTTATTATTATTACCAAGTCGGACGCCGTCCCAAGAAAGTCTAATTCCTGGGCTTTTTATTATGGGAAGGGTGGGAGGGGGGTGCTGTGTCAGTAATTTTTGTGTTATAATTATAACTTTTATTTCTTTTTGGTTTGTTAGTCCCTTTTGGTTCTAAAGTGGTTTCCTCCTTTTCCACTTTACTGGCATTAATCAGTGTGTAACCCGGTGCTGGTGGCATTGCCTGGTTAAACAGGGGGGAGCAGCATCCCCAGTCCTTCTGCAGGAGGTGAGGAGCAGTGGTAAGAAGGCTCAGGGAGGTGTGTGAGCCTGTCAGGCTCAGGGAAGAGCCAGTTTCCTTGGAGGATGGAACTGGCTGATGGGATCACAGGCTCAGAACCCGCGAGAACAAAGCACAAACCAAGACCAGCAGATTGAAACCAAATCCCTGAGGAGACAGGATGGTGAGATAACCAACAAAGGATGCTGCTGCTCCCATTGTAAGCCTGGCCACTTGCCTGGTGGGGTATGTCCTTATGTACATCCCGCTTCCCTTTAGCCAGTATGGACTGCCCGGAGAGCTGGATGGGGCTAGGTTGAGTTCAGTGCTTTGCAAACAGCTCTTCTTCCTTCCTTGCTGCCAGAGGGGCCACCTCGCTTGTAGGTTTGCACTGGGTGCTGTGCAGAGCTTGGCAAGAGGAAGAGAAGATGGAGATCCCTTGTTTGGTCCCTCTGCAGGGACAGCACTGGGAACAGCGAAGCAGCTTGAACTATAGTATATGTGGGAAGTGAAGGAAGCTAATGGAAATGGCCCACTGAGCACAAAGACATTCCCTTCTTGAAGTTTCTAGGCTGGGGTTCTGTCCTCTTTACCCCAGAACACTTCCTACAATTGCATCTTTACTGATGGTAGTAGTGGGAGTGTGAGGTAGGTCTGATGCTTTAGTTAAGCAGGGGCTGGAGTGCTGCTTGTAAGAGCAGAGCAAGCATCAGTACAGCTGCTTGAGGCAATGAGCAGCCTCTAGAGATGAGCCCCAGCTGTGGGAGATGATGTTCCAGCACTGTTAATGTGCAGGCATCACAGAATGGCAGAATGGTTTGGGTTGGCAGAGACCTTAAAGCTCATTCAGTTCCAATCCCTGCCATGGGCAGGGACACCTTCCGCTAGACCAGGTTTCTCCAAGCCCCATCCAAACTGGCCTTGAACACTGCCAGGGATGGGGCAGAGAGGACCAAAGTTTGTAGCATGAAAATACTTAACTGGGATGAGGAAAGCAAGGAGCGGGGCACATGAAGGCATCATTTCCTTCTATAGCTCAGTCAAGGACAGATGAAATGTGCTTTATTACTCACTGGCCAGTTTCTCCAACACCTCCTAGGCTTAACAGCTTTGGCTGCTGTACTTCCTAGTGCTTTCCTTGCAGATTATCCCTGTCCACAGCTGGAGGGTGGCATTATTTTTCTCCATGTGACTTAAAGCCACAAGGTCTGTGTACAGGATATGGACTTCTTACTCATGCACTACTGTTGACTGGATCAAAGCATGCCCTGGAATAGAGCTGACATCCCAAAATCCCAGTATAAAGATGCCTATTCAAATAGAAGTGCTTGTGTGAACAACAGCCCTCAAGCTGCTGGTGAAACCGGGATCTACTGCTATTTAATATCTTAGTAGAGTTAGAAGAAGGTAGTGGGTAGTTACTGTATGTCGTGTTAGTGCTTTTGGCATTTAGATGCAGCTGCATAAACTTGGGACACTGTGTGCATTGTACCTACTGGCCATGCAGAATGTCTGCCAGGTGAGAATATTGGGAATAGTTGGACCAGGAAACATCACAATTGTAATTCTTCCTTTCCTGAGAAGTCCAATGGAGAGGCAACATCCTGAATCCTGGAGCCTCCCATCAACACATGCCTGCCTTTCAACAAGCTGCTTTCAGCATATCCCAGATATGATACTGAGCAACTAAAACAGATATAAGAGGAGCCTTCCTGTTCAGGTGGAAGAACTTGTCTTTAAGAGGGAAACCTTTTCCCTGTGAGGCAGGAAATGATCAAGTGCAGCCTGGTGGGTACCACAAATCAGACAGAATGGTGCTGTGTGTGGTGGCTTTGCTCTAACCCTGCACACCACTTGCATGGGCAGCTGCAGTGGCATCAGTGCAGCACTTCAGCTGTAGTTGTTGGTATAGGTACGTGAAGCTTGATTCTTTGTGTTTTGGGGGTCACACGAATGTATACACAGATTGATCGTGGGGTTTTGGGGGGGTGGGAGATATATTTCTAGGAAAGACAAGTAAAACTGACCACAGCAAAAGCAATCTTATATAAGAAGGAAATGGAGGGTTCCTTTAATGCTGGCCTTCCGTGTGTGTTGGCTGCAGGTCCTAGGAGTTTAGTTATGACTCTGGGTCTGTAGATGGCTGCAGGTGAGAGAAATGAGTTACTGCACTATGTGACAGCAGTTCTCCAAAGACCTCTTGATGGTTAAATTGGGTGGGAAGGAAGCAGCTTTCCAAAGGAGCTTTAAATCAGGTGAGGTCGGACTCCTCTGGTCCATGCTTAGCAGCTGCCTCTGCAAAACTTAGCACAGTGAAACCAGTTCGAGTTTTGCCAATGTTTTCTGCTCCAACATAGAGGAGCAGCCACGTAGATTTCATGCTACTTGCTACCTGGTCCTGAAAGGGGAGAGATGGAGAAGTTCTTTTATCTTCATTCTTCTTGCTCCATCTTGCTATAATGGACCATGTAGAAAGCAATGAATGGGGCTGGGGTTGTATACTACTTCTACAACTAAGTGAGAAGGGGTAAATGGATGCCTCTGCCTAGCAAAGGCTGTGGTCCATGGCCTATTCCCGTCTCATCAGCAAGGTGCAGCAGGACAAACATGGCCAGGCCCACTTGAAGAGGTGAGTTTGTAGCAGGTGAGGTCGAAGATGGAGTTTCTCAGGGTGGCTTGAGGATGGAGCCTGGGCAGAGCATCCACAGTGCTGCCAGAACCCAACTGTAATGGTTGTCTTCACTCTGTTGTGAATGGGGGGAAAGGGAGGAGGATGCTGAAATGTTTGTCTAGAACTGCATCCCTAAGGACAGAAGTGCTGGCGTCACAGCTGCAGGTGGCAGTTGAGCATATAATTTGGGATCCAAAGCTTGAGGCATCACTTCACGCTCTGCTACTGATCAGCTGAAGAAAAACAACTCCATCTCTACACAGGCCTCAGTTTCCTCATGTTAAACTGTGAGAAAGGCCTTGGACTGAAACCCTCTTCCAAAGGAGGCTGCAAGGAATTACCTGCATTTGTATAACATGCAGGGTTAGGAGTCGTGCTCCCCAGAGGGTACAAGCCAGGACCAAAGCTGACCCCCTTTCTCTGCCAGAGATGGACCCAAACCCTTGTGTTCATTGAGCCCTCACTGTTGAGGGTGAAGGAAGCTCATCATTCATATAACTCCCTCCATCACCTTATTCACACCTAACTAATAGCTGGCAAACTGGAGCTGGTGCCAAAGGAGAGGTTCTGTCTGTCCTAAGCTGGCCTCCTTTCTGGTCAAGGGGTTTTTACTTGGGGTGGGGAGGGGGGCATAGGAGGAGAATGGGGCACTTCAGTTTATACCTCATTTTAGCTGCTGGACCTGAGTTCATTCTTTCTCCTCTGGTAAAGAAAGTGACTGTACTTACCACCGAGCAAATAGTGAAAATTAAAGCCGTTTCACTTCACTGTCACAATATCTTTCTTTAATTTTTTTTACTTTTTTTTTCTTAAGAAACGCACACAAAATCCGTGCAGAGAGTGCTTCAGGCTTGTGTTCTGCTTTATATTACCAAAACCAAATCCTTTCAGTATAAAAAAGCATTACAGTAGGGAATACAGGATAAATTAGCTCCACTATCTAATAAAAAGAACATTTACAGGGTTTTTTTTTTTGCGTTTCTTTTTAAAATAGATTTCAAACATCATTCCACACGCAGGCCTTTTCCCAGGCATTCGTGACAGTCATTTAAGCATTAAATAACAGGGGCACCAGGAGGGGCTATGGGTTTGCAGGCACAGGCTGCTCTCTACTACTTCCATCCAAGGTGCTTGGGCTGTAGGCACAGTGCTACAGCAAAGGAGGTGGCAGCACAGCAGCTCCTTCTGGTCCGCAGCCTGAGCCCCGGGCCCCAAAATACTCTCCAGAGCTGTTAAACATAACAATACAGTTGCTCCTCCTGCCTCCTGTTCACAAAACTACTGTACAACAGAGGGAGCAGCCACATCAACAAGGGATGAAACCATCACATCCACACACTTTGCCGTACAGCAGGAGTGTGCTTTCTGGGCTTGCTTGTTCATTAGGTCTCCTAGGGGGAAAATTCCTTCTGCCTGTTACTAACTTCCACAGGCTTGCCTGTTATATTCACAGCTATCTCCAGTTCTTGTTTAATATGTGCTGCCTGGCCTTTGATGGGGTTCTGAGCTGTGTTCCCAATGGCACGTCAGCCAGCTCCAGGGAGGATTGAAGTCTTCACCCAGAAAAGAGCAATGGGGGATGAAGCAAGGTAAGAGAGGAGAAACAGCAGCACCAAGGCCAGAATAACAGATGAATAATGATCTTTATGGTCCCTTCCAACCCAAACTGTTCTTTGATTCTATGAATACAGCCTTTTGAAGATACAGGGGCTGCCATTAGGGAGAGAGGGAAAGCAAGGAGTGCAGAATTTGGAAGGCCAAAGAGAAACAAGCCAGCAGGGATTGTACCACAGGTGTGTGGATTTAGCACTTTTTGCTCTGGCTTTCCCCATCACTGACAGTTGTTTCTGCATCACTGACACGTGTTTTTCCCCATTCCACTGGTAACAGAAAAAGTCTCTAGAAGACCTTTTTTTCTTTTTATTTTTCCTTTTCTTTTCCTTTTCTTTTTTCTTTTACTTCTCCTTTTCCCCCTTCACCTCCCACTATGCACAAACCAGGGTATTTGCCTTCCAGGCTCTGTAATGAGACAAGCCAGGCCTTGGCATAATAAACTGAGGGGAAAGGGGGGAAAAACTCGTGAGGCTGGGAGGAGAAAGTTCTGCTTCTCTCGCTCACCTCCAGCCAAATCACCATCTCTGGTGATGGTTTTGTTCCTCCCCTGGGAATTGCTCTTCCAGAACAGTCCCTAACAACAGCTCCCGAAGCAGAAGCAGAACAGACAAGCTCGCCTTCTGCTCAGCCCATTCCCTGCAATACTAGTAGATGCAACAGATTTTCCTTATCTTAAGCACAGCACCTGCTGTCCGGCACAAATACCCCTGTTTTTTGGCAAGCAAAACTGTTTTCCTTCATTAAACAAGAGAATTTAATGCTAAAATGCCTCATTAAAAGAAGGCCCAGAGGGAAAGAGTTTGGAAATGCTTTCCATGAGGTTTAATGCAACATCTGAGGCTGCTCAGCAGCCCTGGAAACCTATTTCATTGCTCGAATATGCTGACTGAAGCATGGGGGGAGGCTGAAGCTCTACCTGCCCCAGGCCTCTCCTGCTGATGAGCAAATTGTTCTCAAATGAAGCTTGGAAAAGCTCTAATACCTCCTTCCTGCTCCTTAGTATCCCAGTTCCCCAAACTGGATATTTATCCAGGATCACAGAACGGGTTGGGTTGGAAAAGACCTTAAAGCTCATGTTGTTCCATGGGCAGGGACACCTCTCACTAGACCAAGTAGCTCCAAGCTCTGCCCAACCTGGCCGTGAACACTGCCAGGGATGGGGCAGCCACAGCTTCTCTGGGAAACCTGTTCCAGTGTCCTACCACCCTCACAGTAAAGAACTTCTTCCTTATATCTGATCTATTACAGAATCTTGTCTATTATGGACCAGGCTTTCTGCTGCTTTCCTTCCTTCCTTCCCTGTAGCCTGTGCAGTGCCACTGGGAGAGCTCAAGGGGCACAGCCCCAATAGTGTATGGGAACAGCCAGTGTTTCTGCTGCTGCAAAGCCAGGGCATGAGGTTACTGCTCGTCTCCTTGCTGCTGCCTTCTGCCCCCTCTCCTTCCTTGCCAGTGGTTACAGCTTTCAGAGGGGCTGGTTTAAGCCTATATAAAAGGGCTCCATAATGTGAGCCTATAAAATGTGTAAAAAGACCTAAGCTAAACAAGAAACCACAGCCCTTCTGTCTTCCCATGTGTAAAGTGAGTTTGGGGTCAGGGAGAGACCAGATGAACAATTAAGGCAACAGAGGTTGATGCTTCCAGGAGTGAGAAACCAGTGACCTGATAACCATGACCACTGGAGCAGCAGCTGGAGCAGTTCGGCTGCATGCTGGGTGCTCTCAGAGCCTACCTGGGTCCTCAGCACTTCCATCTTCATCTCTGACCAAGGCACAGCCCCAGGCATCTTCCTCAAGTTCACTTCCAAATGGTTAAGTAGATGACACATTAGCTAAATGTCAAACTACCTCAAGGATGGAACACTCACAACTAACAGGCAGACTAAACCGATTCTGATTCGATGTTCACATTGTGAGCCCGTGGGAGAATCCCAGGGGGAATCCTCTGAGCAGAAATGATGCACATAGCATGGGAATGACTGGCAGACCTCAGCCTCCTCCATGCAGCACCATGCCTGGCCCTCCCCATAGGGCTGGAGAGCCTGTAGGAACCACTGCAAATATTTATGCTGAGCACCACAAACTGGTTTTTGCAAGTGTGAAGGGAAAGGCAAAGGCTGACAAGATTTAAACACTATTTCCTCCCCTTCTCAGGAAGGCAGCAGTGTCAATGAGTCTTGACCAGAGCCAGTCTTTTTCCCAGGAGATGGGAACACAGCAAGGAAATGTTTGGTCTCTTTCTTTTCCACAACAACGAACTATAAATCTTAGTAAAACCAGAAAGGTAGGCACCAAACTCTTGACCATCAGCCATCCTTAGCTGAGTCTCATCACTGAGACCACGCTGCCCTTGCCTGGGGCTCCAGAGAGAAGCCAACCTCCTTGTTGGCTTCTCCAACAAGTTCCAGAGGCAAAGCTTCCACTGAAGAACATGTGTTTTCATTCTGTGGCTGGGAATTAAAGCCAGAACCACACCAGTGATGACTACTTACTCTTTAGATGAGCCACCACTGCTTGTCTCAAACCCACCTGGACAGTCACAGACTTTGGCCAACCTGTTGCCTTATCCAGCCCCTGTGTTCTTCAGTCCTTTGCTGTCTAAATCACGATAAAGTCATGAATGTAGAGATGGCTGAGTGGATAAAGCAGCCGTGTTTGTCCTCTTGCTCTTCCCCATCAGCTCCATCAGTCTTTAGTGCAATCGGCGGCTGCGCTGGGCTCCTGCGGGTGGCTCTGGGCAAGGGTCCGGTGTACAGTGTAGTGCACATCACCTCAAAGTTCCAGCCCCTGAAGTACAATCCATTTGGTCATTCATATATTACAACCCTCTTTTTTTTTTTTTTTCTTCTTTTTTTGTGTTTTTTTTTTTTTTTTCCCCTACCCCATTTTGTTAAAAAAAATAAAGGTTTTTTTTTGGGTGGTTTCAGGTTTTGTTTCTTCTCATTTTCCTTCTTTCTTCTGAGCATGTGGGGAATGTGGCGGTCCATGGGCCACCTCTTACTGGATCCCTCGAAAGAGACACATAGCGAAGATCATGGCGAAGAGCTGGGAAAGGTGGGGAAAGAAGAGGGCAAAACCAAAACAGAGAATCACAAGCTGCAACAGTCAGCTGCAACATTCAGAAGATTGGAAATATCCCCCATGGCCTTGGGACCACTCCTGTCATCCCTTCCCATCCATCAGTCAGTGCTGCAGAAAGAGGGACCCTTCTTACAACCCATGGAGGCTGTGGCAAAATGTTTTCTGTTTATCTTAAAGGTGATCCCTCTCTTAATTCTCCTGCCCCAACTGTGTGTGGCTACAGCAGCAGCCTGGCTTCATTCCCAACCTGCCCCTGGTGTCACAGGGAAGCAGGATCCTTTGTCCCTTCTCTGCGCATCATTGCCACAGCCCAGAACAGGCAGAAAGCTCAGCTTTCTGGGGGCTGCTGGGGCTCTCTGCCTGAATCCCTTTCCTTTGCACAAGATGCAGGACCGGGGAAAGCACCCAGCCTTGTCCCAGGGACGCTGCAGGAACATCATTTCTGTGATAATATCATGTCCGGTAGAAGCCTGTTCCTCAGAAACTTCACCAAAGAGCAGGTATTAACTGAGGATAATGGAGATGCTCTGAAACCAGTACAGTTTCAGGCTCTGAACAGAGGTTTTTAAAGCAAAGGCAGAGTTTGAACACATTAACGAAGTGACAGAGCAGTCAGCTTGCTAGCTGCAATGAGGACAATGACTACAGGAGGCCATGGGGCTAGTGGTGCATCCCCAAAGCCACCATGGCCAGCATGGCAGGGTTGTGGCACCCATTATTTCCCACCTTTCATGGCAAAGGACCAAGCACCCAGCTCTTTCCAGGCAATTAAACCCACAAGCTGACAACCTGCTCATGATTGGCATGGAGCAGCTGTCCCTGGCAATGGGGGAACCTCACTGCTGGACAGGTACCAGCAATGATTTTCTTCCAGTCACACAAAGGTTAGTACCTCAATAGCCAACACTCCAATGGCAAGGGCTCCTGCAAGGTACACGTAGGTCTCGAAGGAGTTCAGGATCACAGTGTAGCAGCCCTAAGAAGAACAAAACATGGTGAGATGCACCTGAGCAGCGCATCACCTTGTTCTCACAGCACAGCCCTCATGGCAGGGGGTTTGCGCTAAATGCCCTTTGAAGGTCCCTTCCAACCCAAATTGTTTCGTACAAAATGATTAGTACAGGAGGTACTCTCAGATCCAGGCACTACGGGTCCCTCTCACCCCCTCACCCAGCACAGGAAGCAGAGACCGCAGGACAATGTCACAGAAGGGAAGGTTTTGCTGCAGTGGGATGGGAATGGATCCATCCACACACAACCCTACTCTGACCACGAGGAACTGTGACTTCTTGAGGGCAAAGAGGAACAGCACAGGAGAGTCACTCCCTCTGCAAAGAGCAGAGACTAAGCACAGAGGAAAAGACCCTTAGGGCAGATGGCAGGCAGATCAAGCTGGCTGGGGAAAAGGGCAACAGCTAAAGCTGTTACCTGCTTTCACCCTCTTCCTCAAAATGCATTTCCCTCTCCCTGCTGTCTGTCATCTCCCTCCTCTCTCTCTTATCTATTCACAGCGATGAGACCTGGCAGAAGCAGTATGGTGCTGTCTGGGATGATCTCTCACCCAGAGTGCCTTTGCCAACCGTTTCCAGCTGCCAGGCAGGGAACAGCTCACACACTGCTTCCAAGCTCCCTTTACCCTCTTTCACAATCTGCTATCACGTGCTGGGAAGAGGACCACTGCTTCGTCTGGAGAGAATAGGAGTCTCGTACAGACAGTTCTTAATGCCGAGGTGAACACAGGAACTTTGCTGAAAGTTTCTTAAACTTCATGTCTTGGTGACATTGTAAGGAAACACGAGGATGAGCAAGGGCTGGAGCACCTCCAATACAAAGAAAGTTGGGGCTGTCCAGGCTGGAGAAGAGAAGCTGTGTGGAGACCTCAGAGCAGCTTCCAGTGTCTGAGGGGGCTACAAGGGTGCTGGAGAGGTGCTCTTCATCAGGGACTGTAGCGATGGGACAATGGGTAATGGGTTCAAATTTAAACAGGGAAGATTTAGGTTAGATGTAAGGAAGAAGTTCTTCCCTGTGAGGGTGCTGAGGCGCTGGCACAGGGTGCCCAGAGAAGCTGTGGCTGCCCCATCCCTGGCGGTGTTCAAGGCCAGGTTGGATGGCGCTTGTAGGTCCATAGGTATAACCACCATGACCACTGCAGCCATATCTCTGCCTGTAAACTCCTTTCCCTTTTTTCCTGAAAGGCTTCACTTACCTGTCGGTTCTGAAACCTCTCGACACCTCTGAGGCAGGCTTCCCTGTCGACAAGCATCCCTTCCCGGCTCTGGAGCTCTCTCTGGCAACAAGCCTCTGGTGTCGTACTTTCCAAAGGGGAGTATGGAAGAAGAGGGACAGCTTCGAAATCTTCTGGTCCATTCACTCCACAGCAGGCAAACTAGGGAGAGGCACAAGAGAAGAAAGGAAGACAAGAGTTGACACTTTGCCCTGAAAGCAGATAGGAGAAATCTACCAAAGACCTATTCTTGTAGGGATCAAAGCTTCAGTCAAAGCAGAGACAAAACAACTGTTGTTTCCAAAGAAGTGGGCTGTGCTTGGACCCTGGAGCTTCTGTTTCATCAAAGCCTGTATAAAAAGTACCACAGTTCCCATGTCATACTATAGACTCTAAGGTACCACTGGGAATATTGCCACGAGCTACACAGGGCCTTGGAGCACATCCAGAATGACTTGCTTGAGATCACCCAGCAAGTCTGTAAGGGAGCCAGCAGTACAATGCAGGCTCCTCACCACCCCTTCTCCCCACAGCTAATGGTCAGGCATGTTGCTGCTAGATAATTCAAGTAAGGTTCCTTTTTAGGATTCAAGTCAGGTCCTTTTTAAGGATTCAAGTCATACTCTGTCTCCTTTCAGTCAGCAAAAGGAAATGTCTTTATTAAAGTCCTGAATCAGCATGAAGGGCAGCACTCATCTTTTTCTTTAAGATTAAAATTGACTTTTCATCTGCAGAGCCTGACATCCTCCTCTTCACTCCTCAAAAGACAAACCATGGGCTGTACTGAGCACTGAGTTCACACGTGTAAACACACAGAGGACTTCTCATAGTAGATAACAACAACTCCAATTCCAATGACAGTCAGTCTGTAACCTGCCTGATTAAGGTTGTAACAGCAGTCAATTTCGATGGCTAATACTTCTACACTGAAAATACAACATTAGACACACTCCTGCCTGATCTGCCACCTACCAACTCATTTCACAAGAGCTAACAAATCAGTTAGCACCAGTTTTTGGCTGCGAATAGTTCTGAAATAGTCTGCAAGGTGAAAGCTCCAGGGTAAATGCAGCTATATTCAGTTGCTGAGCTCCAGGGCTTTTTGTGCCCATTGTTGGGAAGCTGGGGATACCCACTCAGTTCAAATGCCTCAGGCTTTGGCAAATAACAAAGGCTGACAAAGTCATTGGGAAAATCTCTCCCACAATTGATACTCCCTTGCCTTGAGAAAGATCAGCTGACAGCCCAATTCTCATCTCCCTTCCACCATTGCCCCAAACCCTGGTGCTATGCTTGATGCAATTAGGATGATTGAAGCAAGGTGAGCTGAGGGTGTGGGCTAAGCACTGTGTTGGTGGCCACTGGCCGTGGGCAGCATGGGACTGCCATGGCCTCACTTACTGTGATCATAACAGAGTTCCAGGTGGAAGAGAAGACATCTGTGTCGTTGTTCCTCAGGTAATGCTTCTTCAGCTCCTTGGTGAAAAACTCTCTGGTCAGCTGAAAGGCACAGGCAGGAGGAAATGTGAAGGTTGGATGGGACTTAGAGCAATCTGTTCTAGTGGAAGGTGTCCCTGCCCATGTCAAGGGGTTGGAACTGGATGAGCTTTAGGTCCAATTCAACCCAAACCATTCTATTGTTCTATGAACACCTTTCTCAAGCACTTCCCGAAGTTTTCTTCTTAAAAGTTTCCTCCCAAAGTTGTTTTAGTTTTGATCTTTTTGCAAACCTCAGAGGAGAAACATACGGAAAACCACTGGCTGAATGATAACTATATCCAGGGTGAACAGTATCCACTGAATAAAACTGCTCAACTGTTGCTCACTAGAAATCAGGGACTGAATTATAAATATACCCATAAGATAATGTTTACACTTAAGGCTTGGTTGTTTCTTTGAATTTTCAGTGCTATTTGAAAGTGTTTCATAAGTTGAAACAGCACTAAAACAGATTTCAGAAAGGTCATCAAATCCACCCCCAAATAGTAGTTTAATGCACTCTGCTTCATGAGGTCTGCAGTCAAAGCATGGTTTTCCCCTCATGTTTTGTTTCAAATCAGTGAACTTCCTACTAACAACTGGGAAACTGCTCTGAATTTACTTCCCTGTGTGAGAGAGCAGAATGAAGCCTTAATATGGAACTCTCTGGGAATGAAAAGGAAGTAAAAGCCATAAAATGAATGTTCAGGTCACCTTACAAACCATTTCCCTGACAATGCTTTAGATTATCTAAACCAACCCACACACATGAAGAAAAAAAAATTCCGTTTTATATTTCCAGTGTTTAGATAATTCAAGCATTTTTTCCTAAGGTCAGCAATATAAATGAGCAGAATTTCATTTACTCCTGCTTACTTTTACAGTAAAATAGGAAAACTGAATGAACACTTTGGCTCGGGAAAGTTAGACACCTTGAAATCGCATTTACTTAGGATCAGTCTCTGGAGGACTGGTGAACACACAAACTTAATAGTCTTGTTAAACTGAGCACCCTGATTCCCTTCTGGTTGCCTTTCCATCACTTTGGGAGGAAAATATAAAGGAACCCCTTTTCAGGTTCCCAGTAGGTCTTGACTTGTGTGGTCCCTTCTCCAAAATACCTTGCGATTTGTGACCCATACAGGCAAAATCTCTCTACCACTGCAAAGGGGGTTGAATTCAGTTGGATACAGCATTGCTCTAGTGTTGCACATTTGCAGGATCAGGAATTAAGCTGCTTGGAAAAGACCTTTTTTTCCCATTTTCCCATTGTTCATCCAGCACTACAGATGCAGTGACACATACAGCTACAAGTTGGTTTCAGGTTCTTGATATGTGATGTGAAATATCTCACATACACATGCATATGTATGAGATGTATGGGTGGGCACAAAAGCACAAGCACAAAACTGTTTGTTTCCTTTGTATCACAAAATCTAAGGGGAAAAATAAGAAGGCTGTGGTGACTTTAACAGACTGCCAAATACCACTTCATATTGACTTCTCTTACACAAATACAAAGTAAGGCCAAATCTAATGATTAAATCAATACTTTGTCACAAAGACTTGATGCAGGTAGCTCAATCTCACTACCTTTTAATTAGAAATGCTGCTAAATCCCTGAATCACTTTTATGGGACAGATATTAACTCTTTTTTTTTGCTTTTCAATATTAAAATACCAGAAAACACAGCATTTTTGGGGGGAATTTGGCGCACTGAGAGAAATATGAAATGTGAAACTGAAATATGTCCTCAGTGTTCTCCTTTCCTTCCCTTTCTTGGCATACTTTTGCCACACAGCACGCTTCCCTGCTGAGACAGCAGCGCATTCTTCTGATGCTTGTCTGTTTCTGAAGCGTGGACTTTGAAACTGATATCACTGCTGGTAATAATCCCAGCTGACTGCCTTTGGCAGGGTCTAAAACAAAAGAGTCATTTCAATATAAAGTGAAACCTCTATTTTGACAGCAGCAACCCCTGAGGAAATTGCTCAGAGTTTGTGTGTGATTTCTTTACGACACTTGGCCTAAAGCAAAGCCTAGCACTGAGAGGGTAAGTTTGCCAGGAAGATAACTGGTTCCAGTTTGTTGCTTTTAAGCTGTTTGTCCTCAGCATCTGAAGATCAGAAAAAATATAAGAAAACCAATAAAAAATAATAATAATAAAAAAAATCAATGAGTAAAGCTCTTTCTTCTAAAAAATCCCTGACAAAGGAGGATGAAAGTCATAAGTCTGACTTTTGCCCACAACCCTCCTCTTGCTGAAGCTGGTGACAGCACCAATGAGGTCTCTGCACATTGGAGTCCTATGGCCAGAGCTATTTAGAAGGAGGAAAGAACCTAATAATAAAACTAGATCTTCACATACATTTCTGACAACACAGACCTGCCACAGCCATTAGCAGTAATGAGCTGTTAAGCTGAGATTTCTTCTAGCTGTTCAGAGGGTGACATCTCCAATACAGAAGAAGCACATGCATGCGTACATTTACATGCCAGTGAATGAAGCGTTTTGTCACACTGGGTCTAAAGATAGCTTGGCTGGGGTTACTGCAGCCAGATGAAGGGGATTTAAGAAAAAGAGGGCATTTCTGCTGGTGCCTACTTGGAAAACAAGACACACTCCTGTCCACCTGCACCTGCCTGGAACATCCTAACGCTTCTGCACAGTACAGTGCTTGTACTGTAGGCACAGTCACCAGTGCTGCACTTCTCACTTTCACAGCGCTTTCTATCCCAGAGACTTCCAGCTGCTCAACTGAGGGATGGATGGTTCATGTTCTTTAGTTTTTGCTTTATGTCTGAGGAAACTGAGGTACCAGGAACCGAAGTGACTTGTCTATTAGGTGTCAAACATCCTGACTCCATCGAGAGCCCTGCCACTGGACTCATCAGCTGCTACCATCCTGCTTTCTTGCTTGCTAAGACAATTCACTAAGAGTCAAATATCCCTCTAGGGTTTTTCCCACCCAAAGGTCTGAAAACATGTAAAGAGCTGTTCCTATACATAAGTCAAATTGCTCTTCCCTAGCATCTCTCTGTTGTTCATGGAAGACCTTATTTTAAGAGGGGTCTTTCTAGATGAAAAAGGGTTTTACACCCTCCAAAACCTCCTTTACAATGGAAGAGAAACTCTGGTACTCCCACAGCTGGTTAACAACAGGATGTCTCTTCAGAGACTGCTTTTAAACAGTTCTTTGGGGGTGCAAATAGACTTGTAGATCACAGTAACTCACTATCACGAACATCACTTCAGCTCACCCCACCACCACACTCTGCTTCATTGACTCTTCCTCTTATGTCAAATCTCAGCAGAAAACATCTCTTTTCTCCTTTATTTTTGCTTCTTAATTTCTTTCATTCCTTCAGCTATTAATTATTTAAATCTGTTGAGCGTTTGGCAGCTGTTTTTGATATAAAACACTGTACAAGAGAAAGCTGCATTGAACATCATCTGGAAAGTGAAGAGATAGAGCAAATCTTCCCTTTTTTTGCCTCATTTTATGCACCCAGTGAGGCCACAGCCGTATGGACTCATGCAATGATCATCACAGGAACCCACTTGGTAAGCTTCCAAGAAATTTACAGTGCCTAAATATGTATTTACCACCACATGCCTTGAAAGTAACACATTCCACAGGGAAAAGCACATCTGAACCTGACCTTAAATTGCTACTGTGAAGAATTCTTACCAACATGAGGTCACTGAAAGACCACCTCTATCCCCATGGTCATTCTGTCCAGGCATTTAGCCTCACCCTAACCCAAAGATGACAGCAAAATTAGCCCCAAGTAATTACCAAGCCCAAAGAGCTACCACCAAAATACATAGGAAAAAAAAGGTTGGGTTTGTTTTTCTTTTCAGAAGAAACCTGAGAAGAGAACAAGCCACAAGAATTTGCAGGCTGAGTGTAACTTCTGCACAGAGCCATCTCCAGCTATGTTGGGATTTGACGCTCTTCATTCCTTCCCATTTAAGCCCTTCCTGTCAGTCATTCTGACAGAGTGGGAAGCTCGTGACACAAACAGGGAGACAAGCTCAAGAAAGATAGGAGTTTGCTCCTCTTCAAGTTTTCTCTCACAAAACACTGCCAGATGCCACAGAAGTCTAGAATAAGCACCATGACCTTATGGTGCAAGATAACATATCCTCACTTGTCCCACAGATTCCATGGAACGCACTGATGCTTTGCCCAGGAGCAAGATGTGACTGAGGGAGGAGGACACAGCAGCCCTGCATCACCTTTCACACAGGCTGTCCTCCAGCTTGACCAGTTTCTTCTCCAACTACCTTCCACCTTAAGACCATCCACTGCACAAACACCACGTTGTCTTTCAGCTTCCAGGGTCCTCAAGTAATTGCTTATCAAATCTTCTCATAAAGTATATTCCAGCTCAAGAAAAGCATCACTGTAAATGGCCCTTCTATGCTCATGCCACATTTCTGTCATCTTCAGTACAGAGGAAGTGCTGTATGTTCTTTTACTACAGCTAGAGGCCAAATAAACAAAATAAATGCTAACAGTCAATAGTGACCATCTCTACCTGCCACAGTTTTTTCATGGCCACCACTCAGTCATATTGCAAAGATGGGTTGAACTGGAAAGCATGGATTTAGTTCAACCAGGCGCTTCTTTCACATGTGGGAAGAGGAAAAAAATGCACAAACCTTTGCTGGTTAGAGAAACAAATGAGACTGTGTTTACTAGTAGTGTAGCAAAAGCTTACTACTAGCATCGGGGAGGGATGATGGCCATATAATAATGTGTGTAGTTACAGAAGAGAAAATGCTGTGGAGAGAAGAACCAGAAACCTGTAAGCAGGGCGATATGCAGGGGATCCATTGATGGGACTCAGAATGTGACATGGGGAGACTTGCTCCGGGCAGGTCAGGAGGGATATCTTACTATCTCAAGCAGGGATATCAGTAGGGATATCTTCTTATCTCAAGTAGCCTTGAGGGGAATCTGGTGAGCACCAGAACATGAAAATTCAAGAAGGAATATGATTAGAAGATGAACAAGAGGATTTTTTTTACACTGCAGAATGAGCATTGGCTCTGTTGAGAAAACAGCAGGTTTCACTATTAGTATTAATATTAAACACATGCTATACTGAAAAAAGGAAAGAGTTTGTTTTAACCTTAGTGTGACGTTATAATAAACTTCTCTCTGATGGAATGTGCAGCTGGTTTGGCTGCAGAAGAAGCAGGAAGACTCTAAAAACTTCAGGATTTAAGTAGTCCCCTAATGTATAACTCCCTTGTACATAAACCATCCACCCTGCGCACCCCAGGTTAGTTAGCATTCACTGGCTTGCTGGCAGGTCTGCACACGGAGGATAAGAATAAAACAAGTTGGTTGGTATTTAAAGCAAACAATAGCACTGCAAACAAATCAGCCACCATCTAACAGCATCTCCAGCTGTGTACAATCCCACTGGGGTCCAGAGTTCGCCCACTGTTGGGTACTTACATTTTCTCTGAAGATAAAAGCCAGGATAGCAGCTGAAAGCTCCGCCAGGAAGATTAACAAAATAAACATGAAGAACTGGAAGAGAGAAGATGAAATACAAATAAACCAAACATATCATACTATTGGGTGTTTGCAATAGATAGTAGGAACACAGAGGTTTGCTAGTCACCAAAGAGATGGAAGAAATAGACTCGTAGAATGGTTAGGGTTGGAAGGAACCTTAAGATCATCTAGTTCCAACCCCCAAATAACCAAAGAGACTTTTTTCCCTGACAATAAAAAACCCTTATGAGTAGGTAACCTGGAGCAGCCACAGCCCCTCTCTACTGTCACAAGATGTGGGACTTGGGATGCTTTTGCCTGGTTCTAATTGGTGAAAGGGAGTAAGACTACAGGACACATAGCATCTCCCGATAATAAATGCGTACCATGTCAAAACAGTAAAGCCTACTTGGATGGAAAAAGTAACATGATTGTGTAGATGCTCATACAGTGTTAAAGTGTGCTGACACAGATGTATACATCACAAGTGTATACCTACATATGCACACACACCCATCACTACAACATAAACAATTTTACTGTAATACAATCATAGCTCATTGTGTGTGGAAGGAGGTAGTGGAACATAATTATTTACACCTTTAACCAAAAATGGACTTTTCAGAGTATTCTACATTTCAGGATAAGATTACCCTTAATTTGTATCCCCTTCCACACAATGGGGTTGCACCGAGTTAAGTATTAACCATACAGAACCTCTACAAAAAGTTGATAACATACTATCATAGTTTCAATTTGATTATGCAAGTATCATGTCTTGTATAGCATCCATAGTGCGCATATTTATATCCTTACATTAAGGGTACTGTTGCATCAATGCTTTGTGCTACTTTCACACTGCTGCAGTCCATAAGAAACAGTAAAAGGAACAGGCAGGGATGTGCCCTCTAAGATCCTTAAAACAACAACTATTGGTGCTGAGGAGCAACTATGAGAACAGAGCAGGAAGTGGCTAGGCTCTATCCTACTCCACAATGGCATTTATTTCTAATCTTGGAGACAAAATAGTGGGCTTGGGGAACCATAAGTCTGAACTAGATGGACAGGTTTTTATGTTCTTATAAAGGAGAAATCACCATCTGTGATTCTAAATTCAAGGATCCCAAGAATGAGCCACAGACTCGAAGATGATTTTACAAAGCTGAGTGAATGTTCAGAAATAAACTCAGGTTTTGGAGCCATATGAGAAAATCGGGAGTGAACAGAGAATAAAGTAAGACCACAATACGTGGAGGGCAATATACGTGCAGTACATGTTACCAGTGAAGGTGGTTGAAGCAACAAGTAGAAATGAACACAAGAGAAGTCTGGATGGGGTTTTTTGTGTATATGGAAGGCTATTGAAGGTCTTTCTGAAACAGAAGGCAGGCAGATGGGGCCAGAAGTACTATTGTGATACCCAAGCAATGATTTATGAACGGTGTCTGAAATACTGTGCACTCTGCATTTTGGTAATGGAAAGAGAATTCAAACTACCTGCTTGGAATGGGCAAAATGTTGTTTTGTTGTCAATTATCAGGCCTGTAAGTGATTTTTCCCCACTGGAAAAGTGCATGCACCACCTTGTCGGATTTGTCTACCTGCTTCTGCGGGGAAAACAAAAGAAAAGGAGCCTGGGCTCCAATGACAAAACAAGAAGAGTCAAATGAGCAGGGACTTGGGTTGCTAATAGGATGCTGTTGCTTGATTTTGCTGAACTAGTTAACTCTCTAATTTATTCTTGCTGCTGGAGTTTTCTGTGTGGCTTCTTTTCTTCTTGCTCTGAGACTGTTTTAATTTCACCACAGGAGGGCAAAGAACAAGTGATGAGAATGAGGGATGCTTTGCAAATTCATATCATCATCCATCAAGGGATCTCAGCGTAGTCAAGAAGATGGTCTAAGGTGGCCATGAAGTGATTAATCCCATCACCTTGCTAATTGCATTTCATTTACTGATTACTGGGAGACACATGTTCACCCAAGCTCCAGCTCAGGTCTGTGAAGTGGAAGCAGTTACTCTCAGATTATCTCTGATAAGCTTCATTATCATTTCCAAACTGATTTACACTTATATTGTGCAGTCTGCACTACAGATTTCTAACTGTAGAAAAGACATAAGCAGCCATCAGGGCTGATGAGAAAAAGGAGATGGATCGTCAGTGTCTCAGGACTTGCTCTTATTCTGCATTTTAAGGAGAGTTGATATCTGCTTATTATGTTTTGCCTCCCAAAATTAAATTGATTACTGATGGATGAGAGCACTAAATAGCCAACTGGTTATATATGTGGGACACAACAACCTCACATTCAAATTTACGCTGAATTCCCAACACTTGAACATGGGTAACACCCATATGCAAGGTAAACTTCCTGAGGAGTGAGGTCTCGCATGTTGGCCAAAACTCCTGCCTCAGCTCCTGGTGCTGGTTGTAGGTTTATCAGATGTTTCCACAAATCAGTGTTTCATGATTCTTTTTCACATCTCGTCTACTGCTCCAGTTTCTGCAATGCTGTTCCACAAAAAGCAACAACAGCCTTTAACCCAAAAGACCCACATTTTCATGCTGAAAAGTTTCAGGGGCTACTGCATCCAGATTACAAGAGCACAAAACAGGATACGTGCAGTAAAACTAAGACAAATTATATTAATATGGACTGTTCTTGTTGCAAAGCTGAATCAGGCCTGTGCTATAATGCTGTATGCCCAACAGCACTTTAGTTTCTGATTTTCATGGTGTTCTTTTGCAGTCAGAGGGCCTTGAGGATAATCTAGAAGTTACTCAACGTCTGATTTGCAGGCCAATGTTTGTTGCTTTTTGCAAGCCAAGTCCAAATGCTGGGAAATCCAGAAACACTTCACAGTCTTGTGCTTAATGCAACATGTTAGGTTACACAGTGATGCTTCTTTACCAAGAGACAAGCAGCTTGATTTAAAATACAAGTTCTTGCAGGCACAGAAGCCAGAACCTAGAGAACATGCATTTGCGCATCTGTCATGTCCCTTCTATCTCCTGTTTACATTTGGACTAAAAGCTTCAGACATGCATTATGCATTGCTGTGAAATCTCACTCGAGCAGCTCTCTGGCTCATCAATTCTTTATCAACTTTGTAAGTGGGCTTGATTTGATCTACCAACTTTTTCCCAAGTACCACCCCCTTGGAGCCTGACACTCTCCGCTTTACAAGGCGCTCCCAGTCTGACTTATGCTCATGAATGGTTTGCCTTTTCAAACCCGAAAACTTACTCCCATCAGACTTCAGGTTTCACAGATGCTTTATGCATTTCAACATCAGCTGGTGTGGTCCCCTCAAAAAGCAGAATATCTCTTTCACTTGGTATCAGCAAAAATGTTTGACCAAGGGCATTACCGCTGCTGTTTAACAAAGTTGACTTTGACTACCAGAACCTCTGGAAGACCTGATCAAGGTGGAACACCAACTCCTCATCCGGTAATTACTTTCAGAGTTTCTCCTTTTCTGCAGCATTACTTTCAGCCCATTTATTTCTCACATTTCAAGTATAAAATAATAGTAAAAGTAAATAGATAAAGCAGCAGGGATAAGAACTATCTCTAAGAATCAGAATCACAAAACTGAGTGCACTGGAGTATAACTGAAAGCACCAGAAGGACCATTCAAACCATGATGTAGCTCTGTGATGTTAAATCAGGAGAGAACGTGGCCAGAGAAACCTTCCTCCAGCCAGTCTATATGCAGTGGACATGGTCCAAGCTGAAAATATTACTCTCCCATTCAATCAATACTTGTCATCAAACATAACTTTTAGTTTCTTAATCTGACAGGGACAGGCTTTTGAAGCAATCTGGGGCTTATTGTGCCTGATCCTCTGCATGTTATTAGGCTCCTCTGGGCAGATCTTCATGACCTCACAGGCACATTTGGTTTGCTGATTTACTTGTGAGGTGAGGCACTAAATCAAGCCACAATGGCTCCCAGAACAGGGCTCTCATTTGCAGGTTATGAATTGAAGGTCTGGATGAACTAAAAGCCATAAAGAATTCCTTCAGTACATCCATGCTTATCTCTAGGAAGAAATGGGCTTGCATTCCAGAAAGAGAACTTTCCTCTTCTGTTTAGACACAAGTCTCTTTTGCACCCTGAAGCAGTTATGCAAGATACAACCATAGCAAAACACCATAAGATCAAGATTTAAACAAAACAAAACCAACCCCCTCCAAAACCCCAAACAAACAAAAACCCAAAGCCCCCAACACCCCAACAGACCTAGAAGGAGGAAACAGAAGGTCATGAAAAGTAAACCCGATGATTTTTGTCTTTCAACACATAACTTGTAATGCCTTCCAGTAAGAGAAAATGGCTGGAAATCCTGCAGTATCAGAACTTATGGTGGAGGTCAAAAGTGACTTATTTTAGAGGCTAAGCTCTTTGGAAATATTATTTGATGACCACAAAGGATGGAATTTAACCCTATCATCCAGGGGAAAATCTGCCTGAAGAGAACAAATCTGGTACGTTTTAGGAACAGAATAGGCTGCATGAGGGAGCAACCAGTTACTGAGAGCTGCAGTGACAGACCACTGTGTGGTTCTGAGCTGGTCATTTTGCTGATGTGGGGGCTTTGTTAGACAGATGCTCTACGTGTTCCCTCTGCTTTGTTGTGAACTACCAAGGAATGAATCCACAAGTGGAGCAGTGGGTTTTGGGTGGCCAAGAAAGGACTGGTTTTGGTCACTTTATAAAAATAAAAGGAAAACCCAAACAATCAAATAGGAACATTTTGAAACAAAGCTTAACAAGGTCAAAATGCAGTCCCACATTCTGTAGCCACTGGGCTCAAATCTGGTATAGGGAAAAAGCAAATTCTCTGTATTTCTAGCTGTGTGCAAAAGCACCCAAAGCCTATTTATTATCTAAGGAAATAACAGCTACAATAACAGACACCCATTTCATGCACTTATCATAGCATCATCTGTTCAGTCACCCCCATTCCAAAAGGCCAGCAGACAATGCAAGGACACTTACAAAGAGCAGGAGGCATTTGTTCTCACGGATGGCACCGCAGCAGCCGAGGAAACCCAGCAGGAAGAGCATGGCTCCCATAGCCAGCATGATGTAGGCTCCCGTGAAGAGCAGGGGATTGGCAGCCACTATCTCTCGGAAGCCTGTGGGATCCACAATGACCCAGATCCCAAGGCCTAGCAGGCACGCTCCTCCCAGCTGTCATGGCACAAGGAGAGGGACATCGCTCAACATAAAACAACTGATGCAGGAAAATGGGGTTCATTGCTATGTTTTGACCTGAGGTGTTCACTTGGACGGCTTCTGTTTCTCTGTGGCATATATTCTCCACTAAGAAGGTGACTGATGATATGCTATCTCTTGCTCACTAAATGACCATTTGCAGCAAAAGTGCCTTCCTTGACATGTCATTACCAGCTGTTTACAACCTTCATAATGCTGAAAGACTGAACCTTGAGCTACATTCCCATAGAATCATAGAATCAACCAAGTTGAAAAAGATCTTTAAGATAGGGATGCTGGGGAGGGACTCTTCATTAGGGACTGTAGTAACAGGACAAGGGGTAATGGGTTCAAATTTAAACAGGGGAAGTTTAGATTGGATATGAGGAAGAAATTCTTTACTGTAAGGGTGGTGCGGCACCGGAATGGGTTGCCCAGGGAAGTTGTGAATGCTCCATGCCTGGTGGTGTTGAAGGCCAGTTTGGGCAGAACCTTGAGTGACATGGTTTAGTGTAAGGTGTCCCTGCTCATGGCAGGGGGGTTGGAACTGGATGATCTTAAGGTCCTTTCCAACCCTAGCTATTCTATGATTCTATGATCATCAAGTCCAGCCTCAGCACTGCCAAGGTCACCACTAACCCATAGAATCATAGAATTGTAGAATAGTTAGGGCTGGAAAGGACCTCAAGTTCATCTAGTTCCAACCCCCCTGCCATCGGCAGGGACACCTCACACTAAACCATGCCACCCAAGGCTTCTGTCCAACCTGGCCTTGAACACTGCTGGGGATGAAGAACTCACAACTTCCTTGGGCAACCCATTCCAGTGCCTCACCACCCGCACAGTAAGGAATTTCTTCCTCATATCCAATCTAAACTTCCCCTGTTTAAGTTTGAACCCGTTACCCCTTGTCCTCTCACTACAGTCCCTAATGAAGAGTCCCTCCCCAGCATCCCTATAGCCCCCTTCAGATACTGGAAGGCTGCTCTGAGGTCTTCATGCAGCCTTCTCTTCTCCAGGCTGAACAGCCCCAACTTTCTCATCCTATCTTCATACTGAGGGCCTCATCTACACACTTTCTGAACACTTGCAGGGCAGGTGACTCCAGCACTGCCCTGGGCAGCCTGTTTCAATGCCTGAACACCCTTTGGGGAAGGAATTGTTCCTCATCTCCATCTAAACCTCCCCTGGTGCAACTTGAAGCTGTTTCCTTTTGTCTCATCACTTGTTCCTTGGGAGAAGAGGACAACTCCAACCTCACTACGACCTCCTTTCAGGTAGTTGTAGAGAGCAACTGCCTGAAAGCAGCAGCCCAGCAAAGGGGCACACATGAACCGTCACAACCACAGAAGCCAGGGTGGCTGGGTGCTCCCACCCTTCCTGTCATAGACTAGAGCAATAGGGTGACCGACAGTGACCCAATGTGTGGTAGGAAAACGACTGTGTTTCCATGCGAAAACCTCAGCAGGGTGCCCAGGACTAGAAAACAATTCTTCTGCCATTCCAGGATAGACCCATGTACACCACCAGTTACAGCTTTCCCTCTGGTATCCCTTGCCAAGGACAGGAATAACTCAGACAGCAGTGACCACAGCGCTGGCTTGCAGAATGTCTGAGCATCTTTGAATGCTGCAAACCCCTCAGTGATTGCTAGTGCAAAGCTGAGGGGACATGCTGTACTGTGATGATGTGACCGAATTACAGCCTGTCATGCTGGGGAGCAGCAGGCTGCTCAAAACAGGAGGATTCAGGAGAGAAAGCAGATTCTAAATACTTACAAATATGAAGAAATTGAAAAGAAACATCAGGTACTTCATGCAGCTCAGGCAGTCTCCCTCCATGGTCTTCAGGCTCCTTGACCCAATTCTTCCTGCAAAACATCAACACTCCCTTAGCATACTCATTTACTATTAGAGTGATAAAATCCTGTTTCCACTCATATTTCCTCCAAGGTCCTGTGGAGTTCATTACACTGAAAAGCTCATTTCTTACCTGAACAAGGCAACATAGCACAGGCTAGTAAGAGATAATGATCACTGCTAAGTCCCTTTGCATTCTTCCAGGTCTAAAGGTGAACACAGATATGAAAAGGAGGGTTGCAGGAGAGGAAAGGTCTAGCTTTGCTTGCAGGGGAAGATGCTGGGGGAAAAAATATCCCTCTGCACATGAAGATATTATTCTTCCCAATCCCTAAAATCTGTCAAGTCTAAGAAGCATTGAATGAACCTGCCCACATCACAACAAAAAAAGGTCATATTGACACAGGAGCTAGAATAAGCTATATCCATTTAAAAGACTCACAAGCAAGCATCCGGGATAGTTAGCTCCATACAAGCTTCCTCTGCAGAATGAATGCCACTCAAACATGAAACCTGTAGACATCTGGAGATGCTGGGCTGGGAATAACTGCACTGTGTGGATATGGGAGGGCCTGAGGATGCTGTCCTCATACAGTTACTCAGCTTGGGGCACACCATGTACTGTGACTGTGCAGTGAAGTTATGATGTTCTACACCCCACCCTGCGCAGGTCTTTTGCAGGCAGAGCTCATGGGTTGACATTGGTAAGCTTTTAAGACCAGGAAAAATGCTGAGGAATCTTAATAAGTTTGAAACCCCATGTCTGAATTTGACAACAAACTGGTTAGGACAGTACTTCTATTGGAAGAGCAGCTGTAAATCCTGACCAGGTGGGGCTACATGGGAAGAAAGTGCTGCTTCCTGTTTGAAGAAGTCTCCCAATATCCCATTAAGTCATCAACTACCCTAAAGGGACAGACAAATAAATACATGAAATAGTAAAACTCTGACTGAAACAGAAGATAATGCAGTCACGGCACCATGCACAGATGGATGCATACATTCGCAAACACAGAGGCACAAGTTTGCTTAGCTCCCTAGAGAAGCCTTCCCAAAGCCCACATGCTTCTGAACCCATCTCTTTCCCTTTCTCCACTGCAAATGCCATTCCCTAAATAGATCCGCATCCAGTGATATACTGTGTTATATGCTACGTACATTTGATTCACTGAAAAGAAAAAGCAGAAACTATGCAAAGTTTTCACCAGGTCAGAAATGAAACTCCTCCTTTCACTCCTTCAATGCTTTTGTTAACCCACAGACCTTATGAGTGCTGTCGAGGCTTGTGGAGTGCTTCCCTCTGTGACCATGGGAACTGCTCTGCTTTAGCCTAAGAGCTGAGAAAACCCATTCTGGGCAGAGCTCACAGCAAAGGGCTGCCTGAGGTAGGAGCCAGATTTCTATCATAGGGTGTGTGTCTGCTGCACTTGGTTTTAAATCAAATCAGTTCTTTCCTAAAGGAAAAACAGGCAGAGATGCAAATGCAGAGCCTCAAATGATGTGATGCAGCATCTCCTGTGGACATACAGCTGCTTTTCTTCTGCATCTTCATGTACCTAGGGCAGGACAGCAGCATGCTATGCCAGCTGGGCACTTTTTGGGGGATTCCCTTGGCTAGAAGAATCCTGAGAAGATAATAGAATCAACCATAGAACACCTCAAGGGACCTGAAGGATCATCTTGTCCAACCTTTCTTGGCAAGACCATGACCTAGACAAGATGTCCCAACACCCTGTCCAGCCAAATCATAACAGTGTCCAGTCCTGGGGAGATTATTCCAATGGCTGATTGCTCTCATTGTGAAAAATGTTCCTCTCACATCCAATTGGAATCTCCCCAGGAGTAACTTGTATTATCACCCCTCGTCTTTTCTATGTCACTCCTTATAAAGGAGTCACCACATCTTCTTAGGATCCACTCTTTGAATACTGGGACATGATGATAAGGTCTCCCCTGAGCCTTTTCTCTAGGCTGAACAAGCTCAGCTCTTTCAGCCTTTCCTCATGTGGCTTCCCAGTCCTTGGATCATCTTTTGTGGCCCTTCTTCAAACCCTCTCCAGTCTGCCCATATCCTTTTTTTGCATAGCAGGGACCAAAACCGAACGCAGTATTCCAGGTGTGGCCAGACAAACTCTGAGTAGAATGGGATGATGACTTCTTTGCCTCTTCTGGTGATACCCTTGTTGATGTAACCCAGCATCCTGTTTGCTTTCTTTGTCACAGCAGCACTCTCTTCACTTATCTTGAGCATGCTGTCCACCAGCACGCACAGGTCCCTTTCTACAGTGTCCACAAAGCCAGGCTTACAGTCCACCTCGCTTCTGGAGAAACACAAATCTGAACCACAGAATAAGTGGTTCTTCTACCACTGATACATAACTCTTCTGCCCAGAGAGACTCAAAGCCAAGACCACAACTGAAGTAGATGGAGTGGGGCACAGAGCTCTGACATGAGCCTGGATGAGGTGCCCACAGCTTCTTTATGGTGCTTGAAGCCATGTCTGCAAATCTCACAGAGAAAGGAGATCCTTAAGTCCAGAAGGGTAAGGAGCTGGGGGGGGGGAGGGTGGAATTCTTCAGTTTCATGGGAAAGGTGAACCTTCAGCTCCACTAACCCATGAGCTTGGAGACTATAGCAGAGAGCAATATGGAAATATAGATACATTAATAAGATACCAGAACTTCAAGAGCCCCACAATTATTGGCATCCATATGTTCCCATCACCACACACACAAACAGTTATGCTCCAATGAAACGAAGGATGGCTAAACCTCAGTGTATTAGCCAAAGCCTGAAAGCTATCTAAGAAACCAGTAAGTCCTGCTGCCTTGAGCACCCACCGCATGATCCATATCACAGCAGCCTTAGTCATAAAAGGACTAAAAAGCAAACCACTTGAGCCATATTGTGCCACTTCACACCATTCACACTCATCTCACTGCTGAGGCACCCACACGAAAAACATTGCCTGTGGCCCAAGAAGCAGCAGCGCCTGAGTCTAATGCTGTCTTACTGCTTTATAGAGTCAATAAATCACATTCCCACCTTACTTTACTTTCCATTCGTCATGGGTTCAGCAGTAGCAGTCATTTTTCTCCTTCTTGGTAGCTGGTGCCACACTGTGTTTTCAATTTCGTGCCCAGGAGCAGCGCTGATAACATCAGTGTTTTCGGTTACTGCTTGGCAATGTTTTGGTCTGGCCAAGGACTTTGAGTCTCATGCTATGCCAGGGAGGAGGGGGAGCCGGGAGGAAGCAGAGACAGACACCTGACCCAAACTGACCAAAGAGGTTATTCCATACCACAGCACGTCATGTCCAGGATGTGAAGATGAAGAGCAGAGACCCGGGAGGGTGTGGTGGTGGTGGACTGGGGGTGCACGGCATGATCAGGTTTTTGGTAGTGGGGGGTTCGCTGTTGGGGGTGCACTGGCTGTGTCGCGCTTGGTGAGCAGTTGTATTCTCTTTCCTTGTATTTCTCTTGTATTATTACTGGTGGTAGCAGTAGTGATTTGTGTTATACCTTAGTTACTAAACTGTTCTTATCTCAACCTGTGTGAGTTGAATTCTTTTGGTTCTCCTCCCCATCCCCCCGGGACTGGGGGAAGATAGAGGGGAGTGAGTGAGTGAGTAAAACTGCGTGGATGGGGTGCTTAAACCACGACACCATGTCTGGGTCTGCTTCCTCTGCAAGATGAGCAAGCTGTCTTGGAACTGCTCTGATTTAGTACAGGTCTCCTTTTCTTTTCCAAGACAAACCTAAGTTATGATTCCTTGCACTGTTTCTGCCCATGCACCCACTCAGTATGTTAAATGTTTTCTAGGCATGAGCAGGGAAAAGAGACTCTAAATCCACTGAGCAAACTTCTGTGGCAGGCCCATGTCATAGTAACGTGGGAGCAAGATGAACACAGGCACACTCAGCTTTGATAGCTGAGGAGTCCCTTGTTTGCCTGGGCAAGAAATTGTCCCCATTGGTGGTGCTGAGCTCAGATATGTGATTTATAAACCCACTTCACTTTGCACAGCAAAGCAACAACTAACTGAAACCCTGCTAATTGTGCAGTGCTTCTAGCCAGGAGCACACCCCATGGAGCTTACAAATCCCAGGGTCCTTCAAGTCAGGATGTGCAAATGGAAGTCAGTTGCAATAGAGCAAGGTCTGCGCTGGCAAAGCCAAGAACAAGTACGTCAGAGCTTCCACATCATAACAGCTCAATGTAAACTACTAGAAAATGCCAACCCACTGATCTGATCTGAGAAATAGGAGCTCTGAGCATCTGTTTCAGGGCTGGAACTTCGAGCTTGGAGAGATACATACATCCCAGCATAACACATGCTTTCCAGCTTCTGATGGGTATCCAGATTCCCAAACAGGACTTGTAAGATCACCATTTGGATCCTGTGATTGCACTGATTAAAACAGGGCAAATCAATCAAAAGCATGATCTGACCTCTTTTGTAGGGTTTAAATCTATTTCCTGTCAGAACTCAAGCCCTCCAGAGTATATGAAATATATTATCATCTAGTTCATTTATGCTGTAGACTTTGGAGAGTATACAACTAATGCCATTTACAATCAACACAAGCAAAATGCAAATAACATTACTAATAGTGTAATTATGATACCCCTTGTGCCAACTGCTGCTTTTCTAATTAGCTGAGGGTATCTCAAGTGACAAGCTGCATGGAGAAAATAGCTGACATGAAAGGAGAATCCTGACCCACAGAGCTACTTCCCCCTTCCACTTTTCTTTCTAAGCTATACACACAAAAGGCAACTCTTGACAGTTACTCCTACAACACACTGATGCAAGTGTGATAAAACCCAAATGCATATGTCTTAATCCACCTCTTAAAAATATCTTCTTCCCCTCCTTCAGGCCCTGAATTTGTGACAGATTAAGTTCTCCTCCACAGGAGACATTTAATGCTAAGCAAACATTAACAGTCAGAACTGCAGAAGACAGCGGCTGACAGATGCTTTCCCTGGCTTGTCCCATCTCAGACCTGCAAGACACATGAGATGCATTTGTTTTTGTCTGAAATGTAGCTATAAATGTTCAGCTTTTTCTTAGGCAGATTATTCCACATTTCACCCTCCCTAATATGAGTTTTATCTTGCAAAGTGATGGGGAGGCTCAAAATCCCCAGCAATTGTAGCCAGGAAACATACTGCAGCTGCTGTAATCAGTTAGGAATACAGCCTAGTTTTTCAAGGCAATGTACTTTTTTGTCCTCCAGCCACCATTTATTTCCTTCCTTCTGACATTTGCTGTTGCAGCTACCTTGAACTTCACATATCTAAAGGCAGCTGATCCACTACATCCCCAAAAACATCTTCCAAGTTCCTCTTTGCTACCACTGACATTTCCCTCTCCCACCATATCCTTTTCACACTGGATTGAACCCTCTGGTGTCACTTCAATTGCTCCATTCCCTTGGAGATGGCAAAGGAGCAACAAGTCTGGATGTCGTTGAGTACAAGCACCCACTGCCACCAACCAGGGCCAATCCCGAAGTTTGACCCAATTTTAGTTACAGCAGACTGCTCAGGGTGACATTAGTTTGAGTATCTCCAAAGACTGAGATTCTCCCATCTCTGGACACTTCTTCCAATGCGTGATCACTCTCCTTGGGAAAAGCACCTCCAAGGTATATCAAAGTAACCTTGTGCAAAAGGAACAACAGCATCCCTCGGATATGCCAGTCTATCAGGACTCTCAAGAGCACATTATCTTCACCATTCTAAACCATTTCGTCTTCCATATCTCTCCTACCCTCTACTGAAAAGAAGGATGTGAACCGTTTTCCTTGACTACCATTCCAACCACATAATACCCACCCCTAACATACCTCTGCAGACTATTTGTATTCTACTACTGTTGTAGTTTAACCCCAGGGTTAAATGGGTTTAAACCCCTAAAATCCAAACATTGTGCACTTGCCTGATAGCTCATCAGAGTCTCCCCATCTCAAATACTTGATAGAAATCACAGAATAACTAAGATTGGAAGAGCTGTCTAGAGGTCACCTTGTCCACCCCTCATCACTTTTTCAGTCACTTCTATCACATTGTCCACGTGTATCTTCTTTGACATAAATATCTCTTTGCCACCAATATGCATGAAGGCCTTGTGCACCGAACTGATCTATTGCTTCCTTTAAAACCTAAGAACAGTTCTGTAGTACCTCCTGTATAATAGTAGCCAAAGGCTTGAGGAACAAATGGTGCTAACTCACACCTACTTTCATATTCATACGGAGTGCAACCAGGTAAAAGCAGAAGACATGTTTGAAGCTCTCCAGAGAGCCTTTAAAGGAATTAGAAAACATGAACTAGATTCTCTTCAAGTCAATGCATCAATTTCTAGAGGCTGTCCCAGCTGAGGTGTCACTAGAAGCATCCCTGAAGCTCCAAGCTGCAGCAATGGTGAAGGACTACCACAACCTGGCATTGCTCCATGGCATTCTCTATCCAACAACATGGAAGCCCACCCTTTAGCTTGAAGGTAAGAAGGCTTGACTCATCATGCTTGCCTTCCTTCATGGAGTTGCCCACTCCAATAGGATTTCTGTGTTCACTATCTGCAGTGGTATCCACCTCCTTTAAACTGGGGTCTGCTATGAAAACATATCTAACTGGTGGTGCTTTCCACAAAACCCTCTCAGAGTATTACTTCTACTAAATATGCTCCCCTAGATAGAGCAAAGATGGGGCAGTTTATTAAGGACACCAAAGGCAGACAATTTATTGCAGTACACCTTGCAGATGATTTGAGGGCAGACGAGCTGCATATTCCTTGCTCCCCTTGCACACCTTGCTACACCAAACCATCCTTGATGGAAACACAGAGAAAACATGAAGAAAGAGCCATAACCAAGACACACCTTCACAAATGTTGGGACTTGAAGCACAGGTGTCTATTCTGCTCTTTAATTCTCTGTGTGTCCCATGTATCTCTTTCTAACCAAGCTTGTCCTGGAAGAGAAAAATACGCAATTACTGCAGAAGTCAATAAAATGCAATCATGTTAAATACACAATTTATTAAAACACACCATCCTGATGAATATACTCAGTCTAATTGCCACCTTAATTTAGTGTACATTAGCACTAATGAAGAGCTTTTAATACCCGGTGAGGGATCTGATTTCTCAGCATCTCTTTAACAACCTTTGGGGTGCTTTAAAAGCCCACATACCACATTTAAATCTATAGTCCCATTACACATGCACCTCATACCACAACAGGACTAGATTAATACCAGCTGCACCTTCAGTATTTTATAGGTGGTTTAGACAAACTTTAATCTGCTGTGACTTAACAGTCCATCTAGTGGGAAAATGGAAAAGGCATAGGAAAGGAGATGGAATGCATCTTTGGGAAGCCCAGTCCAGCCATTAGGAGCAATGGCCTGAGACACTGGGCACTGTTCCTTGTTCTTCTAGCCAGCTCTTCCGCCAAGTTGAATGAACTATTTCCTCTCCCTCTGCCTCATTGCCACTGCCTGGGAAGCAGCAATAGAGAAGAAAGGTGAAGCCACCACATTGCCTACCAAAAGCCATTAGATAAAGTAGTGCAGGCAGAAGGACCTGGGTGCACACAGCCACTGTCCTTGAGCTAGAAGTTCCCATTTCGTCAATACATTTTAATTTTTTGCCTACACGATGCTAATGACAAACCCTGGCTTGGTAAAAGGAAGGTGAGATTACAGACTAACATGCTTGTTTTACTGATGGTTCTGCAGGGCATCCTTTCCCAGGTTGGTTTTTCCACCCATCCAATGCTGCAGAGCCTGTGGGGAAGAGGCAGCTTTTAGCTATTCAAACAGAATCCCATGCCATAAGGGTCCAAGGCCAGCTTGGACAGAGCCCTGGGCAACATGGTCTAGTGTGAGGTATCCTTGCTCATAGCAGGGGGTTGGAACTTGATGATCTCAAGGCCCTTTCCAACTCAAACCATTCTACAGTTCTATGATTCACTCACAGTCGCTCAGCACTGTAACTCACTCATCCTTCACAGATTGCTTTGCTGAAGCCACTGCATCCCTGTGAGGGCTCAGATAAGTCACCTGGATCTCCTGCTCTCCCACTGCCAGGATTTCCTCATCATTCCTGGAGGAGGTGCATTTAACATCTGTTTCCCGCAAACATTTGTGAATGTGCCTTGGAAAATTGCCTCCCGTTAAGGCTTCTGTGAGTAGAAGTCTATCATTTGTTGTTGGCAGGAGGCAAACACAGAATTTCAAGGTGGCTGAAACTATTACAATATAAAACATATCATGAATATTCATAGACCTCTTTGTTTTGCATTAATCTCTCACATTTTGTGTCCTTCCTATCTCACTGTGGACCTAAACTCTGAATGTGAGCAGGGGTGGCTTCCCTTTTGGAATCTGGAGTGTAAAAACATCTGTAGCTGATCTCTGCTGCTAAGTACTGAAGGCATCTGCTGAGCAGTTGCTCGATTGCCCCACTTCCTTACAGTGCTGTGTATGAAGGCTGCTCCCAGATCAGCTTTACCACCAGTGTGGAAGTTCAGAGGGTGCTATCTGACCAGCTTAGGGACCTCTAGAGAGGGGCTTGGAGAGTCTACAGTGAGGACAAGACAGTGTCACTGCCTCACGGCCCCTTCTTGCAGCCTGGTACTCACCCTTCCATTTTTACCTATCTCTTTTCTGTATGGGAGCACTTCATCCCGTGTTTTGCATATGCAACTGAGAGCCAATATCTTCAGTTGTCCCATCCTGTGATGCTGCTATCCTGGGATAGCTGCTGCCAGGAGAAGATGGATCTAACTTTAAAGCAGAGATTACACTGTGCCATATAAACCTATCATTATGAAAATAACCAGAATGATAGGACTCCTGTTCCTACAGCTTGTGCATATAATTACATCCCTACAAGCCCTCAGAGGTCTGAGTGGGAGAGGAAGTTTATTTTTCCTATTCCTCTGAAGTCACAATATTTTAAAGAAATTGCAGCACCACAGAGAGGAAGAGCTTTAAATGCTTCAGTAGGTGCCAGCACGTGCTGTGTCAGGAGGGATGAAAGAGCGTGCTTGGTGCCAAACAATAGCAATATTCCATCTTACTCTATGGCCCTAAAGGGGAAGAAGTCCCTGCCAAACAGACTCTCTCTGGTTAATAGCTACGAGTTTGCCATTACGAAGTATTGTAGAAAGTACAAAACCACCATGGCTAATTGGGGCTGGAGCAAGCGATGCCTTTAATTACAGTCACTGAGGGAACTCAGTCAAAGCTGAAGCAAGCCTCCATCCTCGGGGCACACAAGCCGCACTGCCTCAGCTGGCTGAGCAGATGCATTTGGCAGACTGTCCTGCCTCCTCCTTCAGCTCATAGCTACCACACCATGTCTCTTTGCTGGGCATTGAGCTGTACTGTCTGCTCTTTGTGAGAAGCAGGCTTTGATGAAGGAAAAGCAGCTGAACAGGCTGCCTAAAGAAATGGTGAATGCTCCATTCCTGGCAGTGCTCAAGGCCAGGCTGGACATGGCTTGAAGCAACCTGCTAGATGGAAGTGTCCCTGCTCATGGCAGGGGTTTGAAACTGGGTGATCCTAAGGACCTTTTCAACCCAAACCATTCTATGATTCTATAAACTCATGACTTGGGCTGGTCTCATGCGGCAAGACAGACAGTTGGACAGCCACAGTGAAGAGGGAGCAGGCAAAAAGAGAGTAAGAGTCAGCAGGTAATAAGTGAAACAAGAAATTAATGGAGAGTGAAAGACGGCGTTTCTTTGGGAGAAATCCAGTCTCCTGCACATTAGCTAGTGCAGGAAGGCCACCAAATGAATGGCTTACAGGTGTCCTAATTGACAAGTGCCTCTAGCTGCTCCCAGTCCCCTTTGATCACCGCATTTGCAGAGTAATGGGTTCAAACTTAAACAGGGGAAGTTCATGTTAGATATAAGGGAGAAGTTCTTTGCTATGAGGGTGGTGAGGCACTGGAACAGGGTGCCCAAAGAAGTGGTAAATGCCCCATTCCTGGCAGTGTTCAATGCCAGGTTGGACAGAGCCTTGGGTGACAGGATCTAGTGTGAGGTGTCCCTGCCCATGGCAGAGGGTTGGAACTGGATGATCTTAAGGTCGTTTCCAACCCAAACCATTCTATGATTCTATGATCTAGAGAAACCAAACACATACCAGCCCATATGTTCAAATGAAGACAGAAGTCATGTCCTGCTGGACCTGTGCAACAATTCAGTGCTTTTACAGTGAAGGGTGAGGAGAAACACCTCTGTGGAAGCAGGATCAGCTTAATATCATTCCCTTGCAGTGCCTTCAGAAACGAGTAGAACGTTCTGTTGTTCCTGTACTGAAGCTTGGCACAAACTGTCAGCCCTATGCGCTATCCTGTAACTATTGCTCCTATATAACTAACTAATTGCAGTGGAATTTCATAGCGCTTGCATAGCAGAGTCATTGCTGTGACACGACTACATTACTGCATGTAAATCCAATTAGATTCCAAAGTGCACTGAGTAACTATAATCGGCCCCTGCGGAGCAGAGATGAGGGGACCTGCACAAGGCCATGCAACTAGATACTAAATTACAGTCAATCTACCTCCTCCTTAGTTGCATTAAAATGCTAATGCCACTGTAATACAGGCCCATTTACCATCGATGACTGCCTTGCCTTGTAACACTGGAGTGAATGAGGTTGTTGCACTGCCTGAGAGCATTTAATTCCTCAATACAGTTGAGTGAGCAAAGCCCTCAGGGCATCTTATACCTCAAAACAATAACCTGATTGGCTTTTATAATACTAAAATGATATGAGGCTTGGGATGGTGAGTAAATGAACCACAGCTGCTGCTAAAACTACCTTAAGTTTCCTATCCAAGAAGAGCATTCAGGATAATTGGGACACATCCTGGCTCCTGTCTGTCCTCCTTAAGTGAAGACACATTTCTGCCATCAAAAGGCTGTGCAGAATCATAGATTCATACAATGGTTTGGGTCGGAAAACCCCAGGACCATCCAGTTCCAAACCCCTGCCATGGGCAGGGATGCCTCACACTAGACCATGTTACCCAAGGCTCTGTCCAACCTGGTCTTGAACACTTCCAGGGATGGAGCATTCATCTCTTCTTTGGGCAACCCCGAGAAGAGGCAAGCCCAAGAAGAGCATATCAATCACGCACAAGAGGAAAAAGAGGGCTCTTAAAGCTTCATATACATAACACCAGCTTTGCCACGAAACCAATAATACAACACTTACCATCAACGTTTTGTATTTGCAACTTTGCACAATGTGTGCACAGAATACATGAGATCATGTGGAGGTAAAATCTTCCACATGTATACAGACATTCAAAATGGAAATTCAGAAGTCCCAGAGCAGAACCTAGTCTCCCAAATTCTATAATACTTGTAAAAGTGCTGGGGTACATGTCTGAAGTGTCAGTATAGCATCAGGCCACAAACTACTCCATTTCAACTAGTTCAAATGTGCATATAGCACTGTTGGAGACATGAATTGCTCACTTTGGCTCCTTCCCAAGCAAAGTTCAATAGGTAATTGTGTCTGGCTCTTTTTTACAGCTTTTCACACACAGACAGCAGCCATCTCAGAAAAAGAAGATATTGCAAACAGAACCAACACATCTGATAACCTGCAACTCCTTAAAGTTCTTTTCCTTAAAAAGGAGCCCCTCAGATAGCTCACAGGTGCATTTTCCCTTGTATTAACTGCCGCAGAATGGAACCATATGGTAATGATTGCCTGTCTGTCTAAACAGGTGACCCAAAGATCATATGCACTGATAATATAACGATATTAATTCTGTTCATAGAATCCTAGAATGGTTTGGGTTGGAAGGGACCTTAAAGCTCATTCAGCTCCAACCCCCTGTCAGGGGCAGGGACATCTTCCACTAGAGCAGGTTGCTCCAACCTGGCCTTGAACACTGCCAGGGATGGGGCAGCCACAGCTTCTCTGGGTACCCTGTGTCAGTGCTCAGCACCCTCAAATAGAAAGCAGATAGTTCTGTAGATAAGAAAACCAAATCTAAAAGGGAATGATGTGCTAGATCTCCTGACCCATGGTACAGGCCTCTGATCACCTCTGGCTGACAAGTTGCACTCTTTGAAAGGCATCTCCTGTCCCAGAAAGGAATTTCTTTGGCATACCAAAAGGGAGGCAGTTAACTTTGGTTTCCTATGAAAATATTTCCCTTCAGCATGGAATAAATGCCACCCCTCTGAGCAACCCATGGAGTTGCATCACAAGCCAAGTGACATTATCCACTGTCATGTCAGACACTGTCAAGTGTTGAAACACTCCATACGCTTGCATGGCATTCCAGATGCTTAGGGGATTTAAGATGAAGTGCAAATGCCTGCCACTTTTCCTGCCCAAGCCTGACACATCTCACCTTTACAGTTGACTCCTCCGAGCTCTTCTTTCTTCTCTTTTTACTTTAGCCTTGCTTTGTTTGCAGCAAATGCCTCAGCAGTTTGTGGCACCCATGATTGGTTCGAAAGATGCAAGAATACATCTTGGAAACACTGGGCAGTTGCTGTGGTAATCTTGTCCTACTCAGACCATGATTTCCAGTGTTTTAGGAAGTTTCCCGATACCTTACAGGCTTCAGGGAAACAAAGCAGGGGAGGAAAATGACTTTAAGTATGGAAGCAATCAAAATGGGTTACTATGAACCACAGGGCCTTGTCCTATCAAAAAGATGATGATGGCCTCTTCTTAGCAAGGCAAAACAGCCCCAAGAGCAGCTGAGCAAAGGCACATGCAAAGGAGTTTGAAACCCCTGCTTTTATTATCTGATTTAATGCAGAACAGAGCTCCAGAGCAGTGGGTGAACTTCTTATTTGTTGTAGCTATTGGTGTTTTTTCATAAGGTGGATGTGGGGGAAAAGAAACCCACCCTTTAACACCATTTAATTGAGGGACTAATCATCTTAATTGCTTTTAAGAAAGAAATCCCAAACAGAACTTTGAATGCATTAACTATTATATATATATAGACATATAAAGAAAATAAGCTCTCTTTGTTCAAGGTAACTGCCTACACAGATGCAAACAGAAAACAGTATAATCAGGTTTAATCACCATAGAAAAGCAAAGGTTGGGAAAAACATCCTGTAAGAAAAGCAGATCTTAAAGGAAGGATCTCAGTAACACTAAATAAACCAGAAAATAATTACTGCTGGAAATGTGAGAAATAGAATTATTTATCTGATTCTGGTCATCTTGTAAATGCTTTTAACAAGGAGAAGAATATTGCATTGGATTCTAAATGGGAATATAGGAAATACTTTATCCCACAGGGCTCACAATTCAGAGTGATTTATTTATTTGGGAAATCAATACAATTCACAAGCTATAGGTATGATGTGTCCAGGAAAACCTGAAATAAAGTGAAGGTCATGAGAAATGACCTAGGAAAGAGAGGCAGATGTGAAGTTGAAGTTATGCTGCTTATAGCCAAACTGATACACATCTCAAATATTCCATGTGCAAATCTAAACTGAGTTTTCCTGTAACCAGCACCTTCTGCTTACTCTTTGACATAAAACTGTAGTTAAAGTGGTTTGAAAGGTAAATGTGGCTGCTTTCAAGTACACCCACCCCAGTTCAGGTACAAACACCCCACCAACCAAAGTCTTTCGCTACAGATATTTCTGATTAAGAGAGACTGAGAAGGAGCAGAGAGAGAACCATGGCCACAGCCCACAGCAGAGCCTCAGATGCTCTGCATGGAAAAGAAATGAGAGTTAACAATCCCCATAATCTTGGCATATGTGTTCCTAAATGTTCCCTCTCCCTTCAAATCTGAGCGCTTCAGCAGCAATCAGGTTTCAGGCAGACAAAAGACCCTCAGCACAATTCATACGTAGATGACAGGAGTAGAGGGACAAAGTTAGATAGGAGCCAAGACTCGCAGGCTGGATCCCAGCTGCTTTTGCCTTCCCAATGGAAAACAGATACTGCATCAAGACACACAATGTCATGCTAGTGAATTTGCTGCTCTCTTAACACCTCGTTTTTCTCTCCATCTGAACTTATTTTGCACTGTCCCCCTTCTCCTTTCTCTTTTGTCCTTCCTCATGCACGGGGAAACATGAAAGACAGCATGGTTGGTTATTGTAAATGCATCTGAAAGTGCAGACATTAAAAAGGGGGTTACTCTGGAACATGCCACGGTTTTCCTTGCTATTTGCACAGGCAGCTAATGATCACCTTAATAGCTTATCTCTCTGAAGTAGTAATAAGCTTACAAATGAACCCATTCAGCACATATTAAAAAGCAAGGGATGCTCCTTTCATTATAGCCTGTATGGAAATCCCTGAGTATTTGTTTTGTTGCTGCACAGCCGCAATTAGGACATGCTGCTGGAGCAGTGGGGTTTGGAGACACCTCCCAGCACCATAGCAACACATCCACCTCTCCAGCATCAGTCGGGGGCCTGGCTGCTGTGCCCAGGCAAGCACACTTCAGCACTTCCAGGAATTAAGACATAAAAGGTGCCTAATTAAACTTCCTCTGCTGATGCCTCGTGCTGATGAAGTGACACGGACAGCCCTGTGCTGTAGCTCTTATAAAGAAGAGGAGAGTGGTCCTGTGCACAGCACGGCATGGGGTCACTGCTCTGGGGGCTCTTAGGGTTGGAAGCATCCTCTTCACGCTGCATTAGAACTAGGCAATACAGCGTACATGTGCTGGAGAGTATTGAGGAAGCGATAGCTTTAGTTTGCTGAGGTGAGACTATAGAATCATGGAATCATAGAATGGTTTGGGTTGGAATAAACCTCAGGATCATTTAGTTCCAACCCCTTGCCATGGGCAGGGGCACCTTCCACTAGAGCAGGTTGCTTCCAAGACCTGCCCAACCTGGCCTTATACACTGTCAGGTATGGGGCAGCCACAGCTTCTCTGGGCATCCTGTGCCAGTGCCTCAGCACCCTCATAGTGAGGAATTTCTTCTTTATATGAATATGGGGGGACTCACTTCCATCACCACCCATAACACTTCCCCCACACTAACCTCATCCTTCCACATGCCAAATAACCTTATGGAAATCTCCTTACCACTTAACTGCTCAGGGGTTGATTCAAATCCTACTTATGTTGCTGAGAGGCTTAAAACTTCTTCAGGGGAAAAAGAAAAAGAGTTTTTAAGGATGTAAAAACCTAGCAAAATTGGGGATACAGACTTCATTGAGGTTTGAATCTGGGTCAAATATTTCATGTCAGCTTAAAGTTAACCTTTTTTCCTCCCTTAATGAAGAGGACATCACAAACAGCATACCCATATTCCCAAAATATCCTTATTCCCTAAGCACAGCACGTCTGCAGTGGTCTTAAGCAGAGAGACTCAGGGAGCAGTTCATTTTTGCACACAAAGACAGCAGCATACGTGCTGATGGCATGGATGTGCAGGCTTTCAGATAGCCTCCATGGGGTGACTTTCACCCCCTAAAAGTATGACATCTCCTCTTAGAAAGCCAGAGCTCTAAACAAATCCCTTCTGCTTTGCCTGAAAGGCAAGACCTTTGTATGGAACAGGCATTTTCCACATCTCCAGGAGACTGGCGGGGTTAAAGCAGGTCAAGCCATGTAACACAGATAGCTTTGTGTTGATACTACCCATGGTGCCTATTAGGAAGGCCATAATTGTAAGAAACCGTTTCTCAGCAAGGGTATTTAATACAGTGCCAAAGAGTCTCCCCAGGCAGGCTCTGTTTTAGGGTTTGTGAGCTTTGGTGGGGGGGAAGGATTGTATCTCTTGTGAAGTGGTGCAGGGTTTTAGATCTATTGTAATCTAAATAACACATAACGGCAGCCGTGGAAACTTCACTACCAGCATGCTTGCAAGCAGACTGGGTATAGCCTGGGGCAAAACCTGAAACACCATCAATCACACATAGAAGTAAGAATTGGCATGCACTGCCAGGGCATCATAAGGACTCTTTCAAAACAGAGACCACAGATTTAACCATGGAAACACTCTGGGTGCTGATAAATTTTCTTTTACTCTGCCTTCACCAATATTATACCTGATAGAAGTCAGGAGTCAGAAAATGAAGACATAAACACTCTTCTAATTCAGGGAGGCTGGGATAATTCCAAGTGTATGAGTGAATGATGAAGGCACGAGTAGCAAACATGGCCTTCAAACAGTGCAAAACCCATTTGTAGCAAAACCTTGCTCTTCACACTCAAAAGATCAGCCTGACCCAATCTGGCAATTCCAAAGTCTAGGCAGCCCTTTCAGGGAGGACAATAGAACATAGTGATAAAATCAAATCTCTGGAGCAGGACTCCACAGGCTCACTCACCTCCACCAAGCCACAACTAGGCTGAATTCTGAATGCAGAATTACACTAGTTTTCAATGTGAAGGTCGCTACACCCCTGCCTTTGCTATGTCTCTTTTCTTGACCAGCATGAAATTTGAAAGCAGTGCTGTCTTTCAGCTAAACCACATGTGCTTTGACAGTATCAAAACCAGCTTTGCGGGGCAAACAATCAAACCAACCAGGTTTACATGAAACAGAGGGAACAGCAGGATGTTCTGGCTATGTCCAGCATGGAGAGAGAGCCCATCCAGGGCATTCTCCCATTTAGGCTGCAGAGCTCTGCATCAAGAGCAAGAAAAGTTGCCTCAAGTGACATAGCATTTAACAGCCTCTTCTCAGATAACTGCTGTCAGCAGTGGGAGAAGCAGCTTTCTGAAAGCCCTGTGGGGTCTTGGTGTGCAAACGCATCTGACAATAAATTTCATGACAAGCTTCAAAACAAGGTTTGTGGTCACCTTTCTGCATGTCTGATGATACACAAACCACCTGCATCAGAACATTAATGCCACTTAAGCCTCAGATTGCTTTCCATATTACCGTCTGAAAGCTCTTTATGAAGCTCTATGTCCTTTACGAAGCTGATGTGGCTTTCCTCCAGGATACCCAGCAAATGTCTTGGGCAGCTTCTGTGGTCCCCTGTCTGGCACTCAGACTACTTTATAGCTCCTGATTTCCTAATGTCACCCACAGAAACTCACAGACTCTGGCAAGTTATTTCAAGTTGGTACGTCAGTCTTGTCCCCATAATGCCCATTTTTAATACAATTAATACCAACATTCATCTGCCACCCATAGAATCCAAGAGATTGCATTTAGTATCCTATGACAGTGCCGGGCTGAAAGCAGTTCAGAAACAGAGCACTCAGAAAGACAGTATCCAAACTATAGCCATTTTCAGATGAAATGAAGCATTTTTACTGCCTTCCAGTAGTATTTGAAAATGTGCAGGTACAAAACCACATGTGGGCTTATTCATATTTATCACACAGCCTAGGGGTGGTGGCAACTGGAAAGAAATAAGTTATATGGTTTGTACTCCAACTTTGCCACGTTGCCCGCAGTGATGCGGTCAAAACCATCTAGAACTGGTATCTCCAAATGTGCACTCCTGCAGCACTCACACAGACACCCCCTGCAATCAAACTTAAACAGGGAAATTCATGTTAGATATAAGGAACAAATTCTGCATTGTGAGAGTAGTGAGGTGTTGGAACAGTGGAAGTTGTGAATGTCCCATCCCTGGCAGTGTTCAAGGCCAGGCTTGGACAGGGCTTGGAGCAACCTGCTCTAGTGAAAGGTGTCCTTGCCCATGGCAGGGGAGTTGGAATTGGATTATCTTAAGTTTCTTTCCAACCCAAACCATTCTATGATTCTAAGTTTCCTCTACAGGTTCGCACATCCTCATTAGAACAATCCCAAATCAATGATCTATTGATAGGAAGAGAGACACAACAAACAATTTCACAGTGAAAGCAGACACCACCCATGGTACAGTTGAAGTTCCTCACCCCAGCATTACGGGGTCAGTACAGAGGTTGCAGTACAGGTGTTTGTGTATTGGAGGATAAGCGCATTCTCCTTGGGAGCTATTGCAAACCCAACATGTTTTGAAACTTCACCTTCAGCACAACTGCCCACACCGCCCTCCCCACTGTTCCACATTGACAATGGTGACAACTAGCTCTTCCAGGAGGTCAGCAGAGCCATTTGGCATCAAGGATCAATATCCTGGCTGTTCGGGATGCTAATAAAGGCTTTCTTTTAGAAAACACAAGGTTTACAGATGCTCCCTCACAAGCAGCTCAAGATAAATGGTTTTCCAGTCAGCACAGACTTGATCAGGAGTACAATCCAATTATCTGATACCCAAAGCAGAATAGCTGCAGTGCAAACCTTCTACCTGTTTGCAGCCCTTGGAAAACAGCTTTATTACATCTTTTGGCTGAAGCATATTAATCTGGACACAGGGTGCATTCATTTAAGTCAGCCTTCCAATATCCTCATTCCTGTTTACTGGAGCAGACTCCTCCTGCTCAGGGCCTGTATTTAACCTCCATCCTTTCAAGCTGTGCACCCAGGTGCCCTAGATGCAAGTGTAGCTTGACTCAGATGAGATGGACTACGTGGTACAGGAGATGCACAGAGAAATACAAGAGGGATCTGCCATTTTAATGGGCTGCACTCCTCTTCTGAGCCTGCACACTCCCAACAGAAAGCAGTGATGATGCTGGTCCATCCTGTAAAACCCATCAGAATAGCCTTAACTCTGTCTTTGGCCAGTTTTGCTATTTAAATGCCGCTACTCACTGAAGCTGAGCACATTTTATTAGGAGAGACAAGTTTTCCTCTTCCAGCCCTTTGAAGAAGGCTTTGAAGGAAGAACGACCCTAGAAGGGCAAGTACGCTGGATGAACAGGATTTTCCCAAGCAGGGGCTGGTATTTCACTTCCTCATCAACTCCACTGCTTCAAATTTTGATTGAGAGGCTGTATTTTATCTTTTATTTCCTAACTTCCCCCTTTGTCTGCAATGCACTATCTTGATATGGTAATTACACCATATATTGTAAACCACAATCATCTATTTTGTCATCTGTTTTTTGATGGTGAGTTGTCATTTAAGCAAATCTGATTTCGCTCAAACGCATCCAAACAAATCTGTGAGGCAAAATGAATGAAAGAAAGAATTAAAGTGCACGCCAAGCAGACCCCCTTTAAACACTCTACATATCCTGTATGAAGTACCAGCTCCTGAAATTCGTTTTTGGTGAGATAACATCTTTCCATTATCCCAGGGCAAAACCGCTTGGTTTTCTCAGCTAATACTTATCTGCTGCTTTCCCTGCTATCCTGGGAAGACTACCAATGAATTAGGTGACTCCAAAGCATTGTGGGGTAATAGCCAGGATATCCTCCTGGTAAGGAAGGCAAGTCAGAGGTGACCAGATAACTACAGAATCTATCAGTACTGACTGGGGGATTCATTTCTATAAATCAATGTAATAATGCTAAGCCTATACCAAACACAGAGAATAATGACATTCTCACTACTTAAATCTCTGCTATTGGCTCAGTGATTCGGACATTAGTCCCTTCAACAGGACTGTTGTTAGATTTAGAAATTTTGGGGAACAAAAATCAATCTTAGGATATATTTCTAATGTCAGATCTCATTCAGCCATTTCACAGGAAAAGAACTATTATGCTGGTGTATGTTGTATCAGCACTTAACCTACAAAACAAACTGATTTTAATTAAGGTGTCAATGTGCAAGGGTTTTGCTGAAGACTTTGAAAATACGCATTTATGCAACTCATAGGCAAGATAGGGAGAAATTTGCTTCACACATCTGCTGCTGATTTTGACACAGAAAATATAAGATTTAGTTCATGAAGGCAGCTTTAAGTTACCACTGTGGTTATTACCTTAGCTTCCCTTGGAGACCTCCCTTTTACAGCCTAGGGGTAGTGGCTTATGAAAACAAGGGAATTCGCCTGGGGCAAAGGGTGCTTAACCTCGGTGGGTTTGACAATGTCTTGGGTCAGACTGTGTTTCATTTTCCCAATCACAGAATCAGACCATGGCCTCATCAGAGAGGCACCTTCTTCTCTAAGCAAGGCCAATGTTTTCCTAGCTGAAATAAAATGAGATGTCATGACTGTGTTTCCTTTACAGCATCAGTTTCTTTCGTACTGTACCTGAAAGTTTAGTGAGCAATTTAATCTTATAAAATGTGGGGGCTTTTTCCTTTTTAAACATGGTGTAACTATTCTTTTTGGTAACAGATCAAAATAGAGATACACCAGAAAAATGTGTTCTTCACCATAAACTGGAGTAAGCCCTATTGCAGCATGGGATTTTGCTACTTTAACTATGAAGGTAAGAGCTACATGAATCATGGAATGGTTTGTGTTGGAAGGGACCTTAAAGCTCATCCAGTTCCAACCCCTGCCACCGGCAGGGACACTTTCCACTAGAGCAGCATGCTCCAAGCCCTGTCCAACCTGGCCTTGAACACTGCCAGGGATGGGGCAGCCATTGCTTCTCTGAGCAACCTGCGCTAGTGCAACCCAGCATAGCTTAGAGCAAGGTTTCTTAGCATCTGTCCACTTGAAACAACATCCAGCAAGGGCTCTCAAACCAATACAGCTTACTCCAAATCCCAGAGCAAAATACCATTAAAAGCCTTTTCATCCCACCAGTTCAGATACAGGCACTTTAAGATTTACAGGGCCATTAAAAAATACACAACAATTAGCAAACAAAAACAAAAAGAAAAGGAAAAAAGGCCCATGTAGGGCTGACCTGTGAAAGCATTGCTTTACACATTAAATCAAGAAAGTACCTATTAATTACAAATCTGAACTAATCTGGTGACAACCACAAAATAAACCAGGCATTTGTAATAATACAATTGGAAAAATACACAGAAACATCAAGAGAATAAACTAATAAATGCTAAATAAAAATCCACCCACCTTCTCCCAGTTCATCCTCTGGGTAAATGTAAGCAGACATTCCCACCAAACCTTACAGGCGCATTGTCCCACCCCCAGAGTCCGCTCTGTGTGTGCCCATGATAGGCACCTCAGCCAGCAGTGGGCTGTTGGGCAGTTTCTGCAAATGGGCCCATGCAAGGCTGGTCCAAGTATGAATGTTCTTACACTTGGAATTGCTTTGGGAAAAAGGAGAAAGCCACTGCATCTGGAAAGCTGGGGTAACAGCAGTCCTGTGGCTCCAGACAATGAGGACATGGACCAGAAACAAGGATGCTGGGGAGGGACTCTTGATCAGGGACTGTAGTGATAAGACAATGGGTGATGGGCTTAAAGTGAAGCAGAGGAAGTTCAGGTTAGCTAGAAGAAAGAAATTCTTCACTGTGAGGGTAGTGAGTCACTGGAATTGGTTGCCCAAGAAAGCTGTGAATGTTCCATCCCTGGCAGTGTTCCAGGTCAGGTTGGATGGAATCTGGGGTGGCATGGTTTAGTGGGAGGTGTCCCTGCCCACGGCAGAGGGGTTGGAACTGGATGATCTTAAGGTCCTTTCCAACCCTAACTATTCTATGATTCTACGATTCTATGACCTAGGTGCTACAGGTTGCAAGTTGCAACTAGGCACTATTCAAGGGAACTCTTTGCTGTACTTGGGTAGTAGTAAGAGATGATCAGGTGAACACCTCACCCTATAACTATGTAACATATCATCTCGGGGAAAAATAATGCACTTTTTCCCCAACACACCATCCAAGATCATCGTGTATGTCTGTAGAAATGGACCACAAGGGAGCACATCCTTCCCTGAGAAGTACGTAACACCGCCTAAGGCAGACCCAAGGCTTTTGGGAAGGGTAATAAGTTTCCAAGTCAGTCCTTAAAAGATGCTTTCCATGAGGACACTGACCTGTGTCAGTGATTTTCATCTGTTCATCATAAGATGCTCACCTGGCCAGAGGTGAGCAGCAGAGATGTGCTGTCATACACAGCAGCAGGATAAAGAGAAAACATGTACATTTTACAGCCTCAATTCTTAAGTGATGCTGGTTTCAAACCACTGAAGGCAGAGTGCAAACAAGAAGTAGTCTTTTTTGTTTTAACGACTTCAGAGAATAGCACAGAGATAGGAACTTTACAGTTCTCGGATATTACATGACCTACTCAAGAGCTCCATCCTTGAGCTCTTTATCACAGGGTCTCTGTTCAACACAAAGCCAAGTCCTTAGAGCTCCTCTTCAGTGTATCTATCTAGTAGCATTAATTAAAAGGACAGTAAAAGGGACAGCAAATGGTTTGCTAATAAAGTCTGAAGTGTACTGTGTATAGAGAAGAGGTAACAGTAATTACATTAGTAAAGATAGCTGAGGTCACTGCCATGTTATTTGCTATTTAATTTAAGCAAAAATAGTGAAAGGTGGCCATAACTGGGGGGGGGAAGAGGAAAATATATTAAAAAAGGCAGGAGAAACTGTTCTGCTTTTGCAGAAGTCTGACTGCATGATTATAGGATGCTGGAGATGTCTAAGAGGGAGCTACTGAATATTTAACCTTAGAAATGGAAGCTTGGTTGTCTCCTGTCCTGTTAACATCCACACGTATCTTCCATTAACTCTAATTAGGGCTAACATGGTGTTCACATAAGCATCTCCATAATTAATGCTAATAGTAGTTACGGGCAAACACTGCTAGAAGATGAAATGCCAAGTTTCTTCTCCAGGGTTAAGCGCTCAGCAGCCTGTCTGTCTCTCATTTCCATTTCCTCCCTGCATAACTGCTCTCTCATCAACCACACCTATCCCAGACAGTCTTAAAATACCAGGTCTTGCAACAAAAGACACACACAGCCATAAGTAACAGCAATGCTGCTATTTACACAACACATAAACACGTTACCTGACATGGATGAGACTGGTTCACTACTGTACAGATACCTTATAATGTATAAACAGTGCAGACTGACACATCCTGTTTTCCTTCAAGATGTCCAGGCTTCACAGAGGATCCGCATTTATGTTTCTATCACATATTAAGATAAGTAATTTTCAATTAACAAACCATAGAGCAAACAAGATTATAGCAACAACCTCAATTACCCTTATTAATGCCATCGTGCCATCCTTAGTTGATAGACTATCCTATGTTCTCAAATCAGACATTATTAACAAACCATTAAATTTGTAAATGGGAACAGCAAAATTATCTGCCATAATCAGAGCAGGAATAATAATGCACCCTCTATTGTGTTTCTGGGTTCGAGCTCTGAGCTCTGCAGCAGTAGTTCATTTAAAAGCATTAACAGCCTGCTTTCAGCCAGGGGTCATTTGCTAGCACAAAGTCTCACTCTCCGCTCTCTTATCCCATCATAAGTGGAGAATTTCCATCAAACTCACGCAGATCTGGAGCTGAGTAGATTTATAAACTGCCTTTCATTGAGAAAGCATTTATAAAGCCTCAGGGAACCAGAGGAGTGCTCTGCTGCTTCCGTCATGAGCTGCGGATATTATTTGTAGAAAGCTTATGATGCTGAAGCCTTGACCCCCATCGCAAAGGGGCAAAAAGCACCAGAAAAGGGGTGATGGGGAGAGCCTTTGTGGACAGCCAGACAGGGAGGAAGGAGTAGGACAAAGTCCTTCTGGTCCTGGCTGTTGAAGCCAGATGAGGAGCTGTGCTTGTGGAAAATCTGACTCACATCTAAACCCTCCCTGTGCCCCAGTGCTACTAGCAGCTGCTGGTCCTCATACTACTTGGGGGCAGCTCCAGGCACAAAACACATGCAGGCATGAGTCCCACTGAAATGAATAGGTATTTTCTCTAAAGAATGAGAGAAAAAAGATAATTTTATATATTTGTCAACTCACCTACACTGGCCCCACATTATATTAAAGAAGAGGTATATAACGTATTCATGTTATACTGAAGAAGAGGGATCTCCCAGGACTCATTGTAAGTCAGAACTGGGCGTGATTTGGCTTTGCTGTGTGCAAACAAACATTTTTGCTTGCTTTGTTTTCTGCCTTGGGGAATTAGTGACTCAGGCAGGATGCTGAAGGCTCAGTGGGATTTCGTTTTCATCGCGTTGAGGGTGGGTATTTTTATCAGGCACGCAGGCTTCCTAATACAGCTCCACTCAAATTACGATTTTCAACAAATCATTTTGCCCACTTCCCTTTTTCCCTTACAAATTTATGGGGGAAGCATGGGGAGTTTACTGTTCAGTAAGCACAGACAGCATGGATCTGAGGTGTGCTGGCTGGCTGCAAAGGGGACAGAGCCAGCTATCCATCTAACAAACAAACCCCTTTGCCATTGCCTTCTTCTCAGTCCCTTTTAATCACACACAGCTCCCAGGATGGGTCCTGCTCTGGGCACCCTCCTGTTGTTTCGTGGCGCTCCATCCCCACATCATACTCTTCCTCTTCTGCCTCCATGTTCCACCCACTCTACTGAAGATACATCTATGTCTTGCTTAGAAGCTGGATCCAGGGAACTCACAACTTCATGAAAGACAAAAGTGTCTGTAGGGGAAAATCCTTCCCCTTTTCTTGCTCAGGTTTGATTTACCAGAGGTACTTGTCTGTATTCATACTGCTTTCCTCAGAAAATAGAATATTCTTTCCCAGAGCTATAGGACTAGCAGAGATTTTAGCTATAGTCAATCTGACCCAACACAGAACATTTCTTCCCATTTTGATTATATGTTGAATATAACTTGGTGGAAGGCGTCCCTGCCCACGGCAGGGAGGTTGGAACTGGGTGAAATTTATGCTCCCTTCCAACCCTTCCCATTCTATAATTCTATGATTCTATATCCATGATATACTATTTTTTACAATCACCTGAAGCAGTGGAAACATATTTAAGAGCAGCAGAACCATGAATAACCAGAACTCTGTATTACCCATCACAATACTCATCCCCTCTCCATCCTGCCCATACTCTTGGCATTTAAAAATGCACAATGAACAAGAAAATATAGTCAGTAAAAGTAATGCTTGTAAAATTATATTTTAAAATCAGGGGGTTGTAAAGTAGCTACAAAATGAGGTGAAACACTAAGCAATGAGTTGCCCAGACATTTTTATAGGAATTGGAATGAGTGTCCAGTAAGTGTTCAAGGAAATCTGAGTTGAAACTTCTGGCTACTCCATATTACAACTGGATGGCTGGTGCTGCTTCAACATCTTGCCAGCAGGCTGACAAGGATATTAAAATAGAGAGCAGGAGGGGATCAGCCAAGAACAGCGAACAGACAGTTTATAGTTCATCTTCTCTTCATTATTAGTTAACCCAGCAAGGATGTTCCCAGGTTCTGCTGCACAGCCAGCTAATTTTAGCCAGGGCTGCGCAGAACTACAAACCTATGTTGGCAATATAGGTGGCATAAAGAGATGGATCTTATGTGAAGGAATTTGCTTTCCCTGTTTTTCTTCCTCAGCACAAACAGAAATGATAGAAAAAGGTTTGAACTGCAAATTCTTTGTAAGACAGCTTTGCCAGGAGCTGAAAACATGAACTCTGAGGTGTATTTTGTACCTTCTTGAAACCTCTTTTTGTATTCTGCTGCCCAACTCACCTTTGAAGCTTTACTTTTCTACTTAGCTACAAAGGGGCTGCCTTCCAGTACCACAGTGCAAGTGGGATTTTGCACAGTGGAATCTTATCTAGGGCTGCTGATACATGAACTACTGATGTACAAAGAGCCGCTTTGCTTCTGATATTACACAAAATACAGCTCCAACCTTCTTCAAATGCAACTGTCTGGACAGCATTTCTAGTGGTGTTGAGGCTGGGGGGGACTACTCATCTATTTGCTATCATTCTGCATAATGGAATAGCAGGGACTTCCTGAGAGTTTATCGCATCTTCCTGATGAATCCGTCAGCTGAGAATTTCTTTCAGTTTGGGGAGAGAGAATTGATGTTTCATTTTGTTTTAAGACTCAAAACCAGGCATTTTGTGATATTTCTGGGAATCCAGAATGGAACCTTTCATCAAAACAAGAGAGAAAGTTTCAACTAGTCAGGAATGTGGTTGATGTTGCATTAAGCTAGCACATAGAAGATTCAGACTAACACTCCTGGTCTTCCCAGTTCTCACCAAGGGAACACATGTAACCTGACTGCTACTTGGAAAAGGCATCTTGTAGTGGTACAGATCTATATGATTTGTTTCTTTACTTAAAACTATAGCAGGGCTCACAATTTGGACCATAACAGAAGAGAATCTCCCCATAGTTTCAAAACTTAACATCTGCTTCATGAGACAGATGAAATAGAACACACCCTTTCTGCACAACCCTAACTTACAGACGATGCAGTGTTTTACACAGGTTAAAGTTCCTAGTCATTCAAGTCTGAAAAGCAATGCTTTTCAGTGAAAGACATCAGTGTCTTGCTTATGTCTCTACTCAAAAGGCCACTTGCAATTCCATTGTGTATAGGCTGGGAAGCGTTTTGGGAAGAGGGAAACATAGTCATGGAGTGAATAGTATATAAAACAATTACCTAGCTGTATCTTAGCACCTTCCACAAAGTGCTCCAACCAGACACTGAGGGATACTCTCCAACTACAATGCACTGACACATCTGTTTCTAAAAGGCAGAATCAAAACCAGCTGCAGACCCACTGATATACTGGGAACAGCAGAAAACCTCTTCAGGGAGCATGGATCCTCTCTACCTGCTCAGAAATTCCCTACCAGGGTAACAGTCCTGCAATGGGGTTCCCAGCCTGTTGGGGCTCTCCTTCCACTGAGCAGCTTCAGCTCCCTTTGCAGGGAAAGAGCAAGTGACACCAAGCAGCTCCCACTCGTAGTGCTTAAGAACCAAGAGTAACTACAGAAGTCACATCCAAAAGCCACAAAAAACAAACAAACAAACAAACAACAAAAGAAAACATTTATTTTCTTTTTCTAAAATAAAATAAACCCCAGTATAACCATCCTAACCATAACAGATACTTCAGCCTGCACTCTCAAAGCTGCAGCAGGCAATAAATCAGACATCACTTCCAGCAACTCATCCCTGGAGTTGGCTTCTATGTGGCCATAGTATGTAAGGAGGCTTTTTCCTTGTGATCCTCAGGAGCAAGATTCCTTTTGCTGGCTCTTCTTTATACAAACACTCCCGTAAATTACAGTTACATTTAAATTTAGCATTCAATCCTAATTATTTTCCTCTAATTTAAGGGTGGGTTTGGTTCAGGTACATACACTGTCAATGTTCATTTTAAAAGTTTAATGAAATTAACCCTACTCCAAATGTATGCATATGACGTCCCCACTACCTTAATTCACCATCATCACATAAATCACTCTGAAGGAAACCAAGACCTTCTGTTTTCCAGGCAAATTGTTTTGAATGAACAACCACAACAAAAATCAACAATGGGCAAAAGAAGATTCTGCAATGTTATGACTGACCAGCAAAATACACTGTGGCTATGCCAAATCACAGCTCTAACATCCCGTCCCTTCCCCCATCACCCAGAAGGATAAGAGCATTTTCAGTAAAGCCACAGAAAAGGAAGGCTTACATGTCTTTGATGTCCCAGAGATGGAGTGACATCTGAGCCACTAATCTGGCACCATTTCTCTTTTATTAGTTCAAGTTTTGGAGTTTGGATGGCACTGACTCTAGAAAGAGGGGTTAATTATTTAACTTTATAAAAACAATTACAACTCTTTTGGTGCTGCTTTCTGGGCTGTTCTGTATTTTTAGTTTCCCAAAGGATTTGAAGCTCAACACACTGCTGAACTCCTCAGCAAATACAGTACCTGGGGATTCACTGACTAAAGAACTGAGACTAGACTTCAAGGTCTTTACAGACTTTGATCTACCTGTTGTATATGCTGTGGAAATATGCCTCTCAAATACCCAAAACCTTCAATAGTGCACATGTCCAATTCAATTCCTATCAGGAGGTGGTGTGGCACAGCTAATTTGATGTAGAGCTCTTTCAAACAGTTTTTTTCAATCAGAATATGTTGTAGTTCCATAACTATCTGTCCTCCTGTACATTGTGAGCTATGTTATTTTACTTCCTAGTAAAGAGGTAGTTGAATAGTGATGATTCCTCACTCTCAATAAAGCTGATGTTCAGTCCTACCTTGTCATTCACACAGATCTGTCTAGAGAGGTAAGAATCTCAACCTCCATTCTGGTCATTGTCTTTTAAAGCTCCTTCAAGCTAATATGGTCCCCGTATATGTTACTCTACTCTTCACCAGGAACCAGAGCGCACACTCACTCCTCCCATCCATTCTTGCACTCCAGAAATTATGCAGACCTTTTGCCTACTCTCTATGTGAAGAAGAAAACAAATAAATCAGGGAAGATAAATGGGCGTGGTTTTACTTTTAAACAGGAAAAATGTTATGGTGGGAAGTGTTTAATCCAACAGGTCAGAGGCGTACTAACACTGAGTAAGATATTTATTGATACCCTTAATTAACATGTACTTTGTTTATCTAAACAAGATGGTAAAACACTTCACAGATTTATTTATGAAGACAGAAAGAGAGGAATAAACTATTTGGATGACAAAATCCCAGTAGCAGTCTACAGCAATTTCATGTCTAACTTTGCTGTCAGCAGGAGAGAGAAGGACTTGTCTTTTCTGCTTACAGGAGGTACTAAGCTTCTGTGAATAGTGTTATTTGCTGACAATCAGTGGCTTTGTGCACATATTTTCATACATATATATGCATGCAGATATGTATATTTATACACATACACTCCCAGAGCCAAGACAAAGGAGATGCTAACCTTCATCCCAGCCTTTCAACAGTCACCTCTCACAAGGAGACTCAGTGAGCTGTATCGTTCATCCTCTGCCATTCTTCATGCATGTGTAAATAGAGATACGAAGTGGGAACTACAACGTCAGAACAATACACTTGTTTCATCAACCTCTTTGCCCTCATTTTGCAGAGATGCAAATGCCTTCATAAATATTTTCTGAAGACCTAGGAGAAATTGCTCCAAGTTTCCTGATCTCCTACTATCTGTCTTGAAACCCTCCACATTTTCTGTCTTCCAACAGCTTTGTTTCTCAAAGTTAGGTGCTGTCCTCCTTCAGCAATGAAGATGAGCCAATGTAGAACCAACTTTGTTGTTCAACTCCATGCCACAGAGAATATGAGAGTGTGTTTTTAGAAGCCCAACATGGAACCTGTCTAAGACCAAACCCAGTGCATAAGATGGTCCTAGAAAGGTCATTGACTTCAATGTGGCCTTGCTTAGGTGTTCATTCCCCCTCCCACTGCATTATACTAATTTGTTTTCTCATCTTACATTAAAGTTAGATGTATATGTTCATAGGTCAGATAGTACTTCTGTCACACACATTTACAGTGCTTCAGATAAGAGAACCCTGGCTCATTATTGGAGATGTTGCATACTATCTCAATCTAAAGGCTAATTACTATTACTTTACTAATGCTCACTGATATAGATCCCAAGTGCTGTTTGAAACAGCACTATGCTCTGTAGACACACGCAGAAAAAAACATAGTATTACAACATGAACTGGTCCCACTTTGAAGTAACTGAGCTAAAAAATGATTTTTGACTGATCCTAGTTAGTAAAGATCATAGGCGTGCTATAGAACAGGGCCTCCTGCTAATGGTGAGCTTTCAGCCAAGGAGTGCAGTGCAGTTTGCACAGGAATAATGCATGACTTGGCCAATCACTGTCACCAAGCAGTGATGTGTACTAAGCACAAAAAGCATTTTCATGTTTAAGAGGAAATACTTTAAATATTCAACAATCTCTGTCTTCTTCTTATTGTTCTCCCAGGGCCTCAGCAGCTCACAGCCTCTGATGCCATGTTGCCAGGAAGGCTACTTGTCAGCAGTTGCAGTGTGAGCAACAGCAGGAGGCTGCAAACAAGCATGTGAAATAAAATGCTTATTCAAGAGACAGCATAATGGCTGGTTTTCTAAGTGGCACGAAGCGCTTCACCCGGCAGGAGCCCTCAGATCTCTGCACTGAGCAGCTGGGTTGCACTTTGCTCCTATCAATAATAATGATAAATAATAATAATGATGGCAAAGTAAAAGGAAACTCTGAGCTCACATCAGATGGACTCAATGCTCCTGCATCTGAGGATGTTTAATTCCACAGGGCTTAATTCCTGCACCTCTCCCCCAGCAGCCCCCTGCTTCTATAGGCTGAATGGTAGAGCGGGGATGCAGGGCTGCCCTGTATCCAGGCAACGGGCATTACTGAGGCTTTGCAAACCTCGGCAGTACACAGGAGGACCAGCTGGGGCAGGTACACCCCCCACCCCACCCCACCCCCCCCTACTTCACAGGGTGCAGAGGGAAGGAGCTTTTTCCGATGGTGAAGAATAAAGGCAGAGAGTAAAGAAAGATCTGCAGCTACCTCCTGACAATGAAAACACATTCCCAGGTTTCGCTGGGGCTACTTTCCCTATTGAGAAGGTGCCTGGGACAGTCCACAAAGCTTAATGTGACTTTCTCTTTTATTTCTCAGTGCTATGTATGCCCTCCCCTAGGTCCACCTCCTCCTATTGCAGGAACTCTCCATATTTACTAGCCACCTACAGGTAACAGTCTCAATTCCTACAGCTGTGTTTTGGCCAAGCAAAACCTACTGATGCCATGATTCATGGATGTGCACACACATCCCCAGGCTTCCCATGGTCTGTGGGAGAAAAGGTCAGTTGAGAACAAACAACCCATCAATCCTTACATTCACAAGGGGAAAAAGTTCTTCATCAGTAATGGAATAAACTTCTAGTGCTAGGGAAGTGAGTAGGAGCATTACCACTAACTTCAGTCACATCCAGATTTCCTTCATGGTGCTTTAGGCAGGTTTATTCATGATGCCCTGTTCTACTCTCCTCCCCTGTACTGCTGATGTTGACGGAGATTGGGATAGCCTTATTCTGGCACAGGTTCAGTGTTTAAGGAAAGACCAAAGAACACTGTACACTAAGAATGCTATGGACAAGAACTAAAAACCACACAAACTTGGTCAGTGAGCATCTTCTATTCACAGGTGAGCTCCAGGTCACTGGCATCCAAAAGACAAATTAGAGAGGATGAAGTTATTTAACAGAGAGCTGGAAGGATGCTCATAGAGTTGCTGTAGCATTCAGCTGCCTCCCAAACAATTGTTGGAGCTGCCGTATGGACACCATATAATTGCAGATATACAGGGAAGAAGGATCGTGAATAGAACAAAGAAATGTATGGCAAATTGCTGCATTAAGGTGCTCTGATTGAAACCAGACTTAATTCCAAGAAACCCTGTGTCCAGTATGAAAAGCAGAGGTCACAATGGCCCTTTTCCACCTTACTCGATGCTGTGTCAGCATTTGAGGTTCTCAGCCGTGAACATCATTCATGATACAACACTGTACAGCAAACACAACAGATAGTCCAACCTTCCTCATTGTCACAGTGCTGATATACTATCCAGTTGGGACTCTTGCTTTTATTTACCATAGCTAGAAATATTAAACACTGCCTAGGGGTGCATGAAATGACTAGATGATCTTTAAGGTCCCTTCCAACCCTAAACCATTCCATGATTCTATGAAATGCTAAAACCAGGAGCACTCTTTGGAGCTTGGGAATTCTCATGGCTCCTGATGCAACCTCAGCTCCCTGCCTGTGCCTTCCCTCATCTCTTAACAATTTATACAGCCTTGGCTGATAGCTTCTTTTCCTTCTAGTAGTGACAGCTGTTATTGTAGGAGACAGCACAGTATAAAGTTACTCATTAAGGGAGGTAAAGAACTGCCTATCTGGAATAGAGCGTCACCTCCAGTTGAACTCCTGAGAGAAGTGCAAGTACAGTCTTTTGCTCCTTTGTGAGCAATGGCATGGAACATCAGAAGAGATTGGCTGAGACCTGGGTTCCAGATACTTCTGGATTTCAATCTCAGTTTGCCCACCGATTCGCTCAGAGGGAAGGCAAAGTTCTCTTTATCTTCTTCATCAAACCAGCTATCCCCCCCAAAATCTTACACATGTAAAGACTGTCTTGATCACATAAATCTCCTTTACAGCCCCAATATGCCCTTTGTGCAAAAGCCCTTTGTAACATTGCTTCAGTAAAAGCAAGAAGACAATAAGTAGTTGACTGTGGCAAGGCTGAATTGCATCCAAGAATCTGGAGGCAGAGGAAAGAAGATAGGAGATGTGGAAAGGAGCAGGACACTTGGGTAAAGCTAAAGCATGAAGGTCCTTTCTGAGATAAGGAGTGCTCCAGATCAGAGGTGACAGCAAAGATCCAAGGGGACAACTTAATCCTGATCTAGAAAAACACCGAGACATTCAGCGCACACTTCAGCAAAACCCTACCACCACCGGCTTCTTCAGGACCTACAACTTTAAGTATCCATTGAAGTGCTTTAGAGAAAGCAAGACAGAAGTCTTATCCCACTGCAAGACCAAACTCTTATGCCTAGCATAGATTGATCCCTCATTCAGAAACTACAACCAAAATGAGCAGCTCTGAAAGACACAACAGAGCAGCTCCAATGAAGAAGAAACCCAGAGCAACACTGATTGATTATTCCCAGAATGTCTTTCCCAGAAGCATTAATGCAGTACGTGCCTGGGACGGCAGCCCTGAGCAGTGCATGGAAACAGTTGAAAAGCTCCCGAGCCCTCCCTGTGCCCACAGACCTCCCTGCCTGATGAACACATTAAAACAGTTCTGCAGAGCACTATAGCCTGGGTCCCTACTAAAACCAACATTCCCTTCTGCATCTCCTCCCCTTTAAATCAAGCTCAAACCCCAGATCTGGGGGCACCTCCGCTATGTGTATAGTGGTATCCATCCAACATTCCTCAGTAATAGCATCACTTGGGCTGGGGAGGAGGAAGCTGCACACTGGGGAAAAGCATTGTATGGGGGATACAGGAAAGAGAGGAAAATATAAACAATACCCATCAGAGGTTTCAAACAGAGCTGGGGCTAAGGGCAGTCATTTTAATCCTCAGCTACAAGTTATTGGGACACAATAAAAGAGAATTAGCAAAGAAAACATTTAATGATGACTATAAGCACTTTATTCCTCTACTTACAGCTGAGAGCATTCAGTAATTCAGAGATGGATGGGATAACAGGAACAAGAAAAGCTCCAGAAAACAGGCTATCTGCAACTACAAGTGACAAAAGCAACTCATCAGCAGAAGCCATGGTAATGTGCTAATGATCGTTTTCCTGCCAGGCTAACCCCAGCTTTTCCAGCAATGGAACACAAACAAATCTTGTACTAGCAAAACCAAAGAAAAATTGGTCTGCATCAGTAACATCAGAAAGAACATAGAAAAGAAAGATCAACAGATTCTGTTGTTTGGGTGACAGAACTAAAACAAAACAGAAGGGAGGAATTGCTTCGGATTGAACTGGAAGATTTGGCTTCTGAAACAAAGCAATACAAAGGTATTTCTTCACATCAACTCTCCAAAGTTCTTCTCCAGTCTAAGACAAAACTTTATTTCCTTACATTTCCTAACTTAACAAAGCTTTACACCAAACAAACCAAAACATCCTTATAGAAAAGGTTTGGAACACATTTTAATAGGAAAATGTGTTTTTCATTGTTAAATGTTGAAAGAATCAGCTTTGGCATTTCAAAACCAAAACTGTGCTGCATTAAGAAATCTGGAAGTAAATGTTTTGGTGTTTACAAATATTTATGTAACCCTTCTGTTCACTGAAGCTATTTATTTAGTTTCAACTTGATTTTCTGATCTATGGTGACTGTGAAGATTTTGGAAATAAAGGCTTGTGTAATTTCTATCATTCATAACAATGGTCTAGTAGAGAAATGTGATTCACAGACTTGATACACACAGCTGATTTTCTAATCATAGGAGAAGAAACATCAGGTCACTGCACTTTTCACCAATTACCATTATTCTTGATCAATACAAAAAAAAACACGTCGGAAAAGACCAAGATCTCAAGAAGCTAAGGCAGCACTCTTTGCTTTGTACACCTAAAACTTGGAACAATTTGAGTACCCCTAGGGATTTATATTGCTAGTTCCAAACATTTGGATTCAGGTTTACACTTACATCTAGCTAGTTTGAAGTTTTCTTGTTATAGAATCATCAGAGAATCACAGAATGCTTTGGGTTGGAAGGGCCTTAAAGGTCATCCAGTTCCAACCCCCTGTTATGGGCAGGGATACCATCCATTAGACCAGGTTGCTCCCAGCCCCATCCAACTACATCTTTAAAAACCCCAAGAAACCAACCAAACTATAAAACAACCAAAAAATCCCATTTCATTACCCCTTTTTTAAAGCCAGCCTCCCTTGTCCCCTTTTTCTGAGATGAAGACATTTAATACAGTCAACTTTATCCACTGTGTGGTCACACTAAGTCAATAGAAGAATCAAAGCTTTTCTGTACTGATCTTCAGGTATTTTAAATGACCATAAACTTTATTCATGTAAGTAGTCTGAACATAAAGTTCTTTATTTTGAACATTTTTTTTTGGCAGAAGGAGATGGAATAGCAGAATGCCAACTGCTGGTTCCAATCAGTTCAGTGAGAGCTTACCCTTCAATACTGCTACCAGATAACACACAAAACTGGGAGATGGAAAAGGAAATGGAAAAGCAAAGGCAGTTCTGGCAAGTGAGCCCACTTTCCAGTAACGTGATCCACGCACTAAGCCAACTCAACTAACAGGCCAATAACTTGCGATAAACTTATAGCTCCATTGCGAAAGCTGAACACATAAGCATGGGAAAGAAAAGGACAAAGTGATTCTTTTCCTTCTTGTTGACTGAATACTTGTGGGAGAAATAAATTAAAATTGAAGGTATCATTTTTAGGCTCCTTAAAATGTACTCTTGGATGCACTTTGCAGCCACGAAGGTTATAAATGGCCTGGGTCAGTTTGAGAAGTCAGTGCCAAATTCTGCCTCAACATATGTACCATCTGTATTGCATTGGGTATCTGTGAGGCTCTATCATCAGCAAGGGCTACTGGGGCAGTAGGCAGGAATACCCAAGACTGATATCCACCCCTGCCACAGAACATGGGAAACCAATGGTTTGGGTAGCCATAAACTCTAATATCCTGTCATCAAGAGTCACCAGGGAAAGGTGCCAGGAACAGTTCGAAATAGCAATGAAAGAAAGCCAGTTCCCAGAAAAAGCTTCCTTCTACCCTCCTGAGCTCAGGGGAGGGCTCGTGCCGCGCAACAAGGAGGGATTGAATCTGTTAAATCTGTTTCCAGCCAGTGCTGCAGCCCATCTGAAAATCAGTGCGTTTTGGGGAACTGGAAACTAAACCTTCCACAAACAATTAAAAATGGATGTTTATGTTGTTTAAACATACTTCTTTGGAATTTATTTGATTTTGCACATGTTGCTGAGAAGTTGGTGCATTCATTCATGTGCTGTGCTCTGATTTTTCAGGCAAGTAACAGCTACAGATACTCCCCTGTTCAGCTCAAGACCGCCCGATGATGGACACTGAAGCTAAAATACAGGCAGAGCACTGCCATTATATGCCCCATGTCATGAGCCACAGATTGCCTGTGTGTCGTCTCTACCTCACAGTTCCTGCCAAAGAGGAGACCCCTGAACATCCCTCACAAGCAAGTCCAAGGCTGTTCAGTCCCTGGTTTCTTACCTGCCAGCTCTGTCAACAAATGTAACATCTGCCAAGGATGCAGCTCAAATCCATTAGAAGCTCACGGGAGCATAAGTCACGTTACAAAGGACAAAGCAGCCATTAGATTGCCATTATCTTCACTGTGCACAAGCCTGTCGAGCAGCTGACCTACATGTAGGCACAAGAATTCTCAAGGCTTTGCACTAAATAGACTCAGCAATGCAAGCAAGAAACTTCAGGTCAGGTTTTAAAACAGGTCAGGGCATTCAAGAGTAATAATAACCTTTTTCATATTCTGCAAGTTTAAAACTCAAGTGGTTTTTAGTTACTTTTTTCTTTTTTAATGTAAAATCATAGAATCCCAGACTGGTTTGAGTTGGAAGGGACCTTAAACCTCACCCAGTTCCAACCCCCTGCCATGGGCAAGGACACCTTCCACTAGACCTGGCTGCTCCAAGCCCCATTCAACCTGACCTTGAACACTCCCAGGGATAGGGCAGCCACAGCTTCTCTGGGCACCCTGTGCCAGCGCCTCAGCACCCTCATAGTGAAGAGTTTTTTCCTAATGTCTAAGCTAAATCTCTATCTTAGTTTAAAGCCATTCCCCCTTGTCCTATCACTACGTGCCCTTGTCAAATGTCCCTCTCCAGCATTCTTGTAGGCCCCCCCTTAGGTACTGGAAGGATGTAAATTCAAATTTAGGTATTGCAAGAATGCCGTTCAAAAAAGCATAAACTTTTCTTGAATGGCAGGTTTTCACGTGAGGATAAGGAAGTTCCAGATTACTTCTTTCCTTTTTGAATTCCCTTCTCCATTGCTGCTTTAAAATAGAAATGAGGAGCAACAGGGAAAAAAATTAAAATAGACCCTCCAGAATGAAAACTTGTTCATCTTCAGGCTTCTCTGAAAATAAATGCAAAGTTTCTACACCAAATACTTCTATCAACAAGAGAAAAACTTACCAGCTGAATTACCTTACTTATGCAGACAGGGGGAAAAAGGCAGGTGGGAATCAAGCTACTTCCCACTGTCAGAACGCAGGCTAAGCACAGAGCTAGTAATTGAATGCAAAACTCTTCAAACCCACTTCAGTGCTTATAGGGTAATACTATCCTTAGCACTGATTTCACTAGTTATCACCTTTCACTGATCCCAGCTCTTACTCGTAAGCCCAAGGAAAAAAGCTTCAATACACGCACATCTACCCTTCTTACATATCAGCTTCCTGAGAAATCTCCATAGTACGAGAATGGTGCTAGCAGCTCTTAAGCTAAGTAAGTCCCCAGCTTCACTCAGTGCTTTCCAAAATTCACAAATCAAAAGCAAATGTACTCCTGGAGGTCTCAAAATAAGCAATGCAAAGCCTTCAGTGCCTGAGTGATGCCAGATCTCAGCTGCTCCACCGAGGATCAGCACGGCGCTGAAAGGCAGCTTTGCTTTCCGGCCCTGTTACGTTGAGTAAACCCCATTTTCCCTTGGCAAAGCACTTTTCCCATGATGTAGTCAGAAAAAGCTCTAAATTACCACCGTAGCATTAGAATTAAGTGACAGGAACTGACACAGATGTATTTCTAATGACTATTTATTTCCTCCTCCTTCGTTGTCATTTACATGTCACACAAGTTTCTGCCTCCATAGGAAAATGTGCACAGCCAAAAACAGTCCCCACATGTGCCATAGTTAACTTCAGAAGCACCAACTCCAAACCTCTGGGAGAATTTCTCTCAGAAGGTCAATCCACCTCCCATGGATCCCTATGGCTAATTGTGTCACCTCTAGATCCATAAGGAACAGAAACAGCAAATATGTCCCACATCATCAGCAGCCACTTACAGCCTTATGATTTACCTGACAGCACCTTCAGCAGTGAGAATTAAGAGCTGAAATCTCCTCTTCTACCCCAACCAAGATCCTAAGTGGTACTCCTCAGCGCTAGGAGCAAGACAGGAATGGTGCTGGCCACATGGTCTACCTGCTCTCTGGATGCATCACTGACCCAACACTCAGCCTTTACACTCATCTTTCACTTGTAAGGTGCATACAACACGACAGTTACTGGGACAACAGTTCTGGTTGTCCCCAACATAAGAAGGACATGGAGCTGTTGAAGCAAGTCCAGAGGAGGCCAATGAGGATGATCAGGGATTGGAGCACCTCCGGTATGAAGACAAGCTGAGAAAGTTGGGGCTGTTCAGCCTGGAGAAGAGAAGCTGCACGGAGACCTCAGAGCAGCTTCCAGTATCTGAAGGGGCCTACAAGGATGCTGGAGAGGGAATCTTCATCAGGGACTGTAGTGACAGGACAAGGGGTAATGAGTTCAAACTTAAACAAGAGAAGTACAGGTTAGATATTAGGAAAAAAAATTCTTCCCTGTGAGGATGCTGAGGCACTGGCACACTTTGTCCAGAGAAGCTCCATCCTGGCAGTGCTCAAGAACAGATTGGATGGGGCTTGGAGCAAGCTGCTCTAGTGGAAGGTGTCCTTGCCTGTGGCAGGGGTTGGAACTGGATGAGCTTTAAGGTCCCTTCTAACACAAACCATTCTATGATTCTATAAATGTGAGCGGACTGTAACCAAAACACAATGCCTGGGAAACAATAGCTGTTGGGGTGGAAATGTCCTATTTATCTGTATAGTGTTAACTCAGACATCCACCAGCATGTCAAAAGCTATTAGCTGCTTCACTGCTAATTTGGGAACCGAGAACATGGGGTATCACATCATGCCACACCACTTGCTGTGAGTGGAATCTCCTCTTGGTACCACGGTAGACGGCATTTGGGAGGCACCAAATTACCTTTTATGAAGAAAAAGCTATGTGAGGATATTCCCTTGCCATACTGGTACAAATTCAGCATCCTAGGAAAGCTCAGGAGGCTTCCACAATTCTATCTCTAGGATAAGCACAATTTATCATAAGGGGAAAATTCCCTTGGAGGCTCTGTAGAAATGTGAGAGTAGCACAGCTTCTCTAAAAAAAATAATTCATTGTCTAAAGGAAAATGAAAGAAAAATAGAACTTTCTCAATATAGCTGCTTCCTTTGGTCAATGCAGTCACTCCATTTCCAGGCTTTTATAAAAAGCACAGAACCTCTAAAAAGTCCTAACTCCATTTGCACATAATTCCAATATCTTTAAAAGTTGTCAAATTGTTCAACATTTTAAAGAGAAAAATGCATATATTGCCAGAGTATATAACAATAATAATAATAATAGAAAACAATTTCCTGCAAAAAAGGGTATTTTCCATTTTTCTTCTTCTGTAACCACACCTCAACATAACACAGATTGAGTATTATGACATGATGGTAGCAAATGAACTCCAAAATATGTTCCTGCTATTTCTAAGAGGTTCTTGGGGTTTGCCTGCTTTTATTCTTAAGAAGTCAGCAACATTATCAGTTGCTGAGCAGATTTTCACAGGGAGAATCAACAGGGCATCATAGAAGTGATGGCAACCACAAGGAACAGTGCTGAGGACTGTATCCCAGTACTGAATCAAGGCCAGGCTGGATGGGGCTTTGAGCAACTGGTCTAGTAGAAGGTGACCCTGCCCATGGCAGGGAGTTGGAATTGGATGAGCTTTAAGGTCCCTTCCAACCCAACCCATCCCATAATTGTATGATAAGAGAGGAAGAGCGCCTAACTGTTATGCTCACATGCACAAGCACTCACTTGTTCCTCTCCAAGAGCTGGCTGTGTTCCCAACGCCCAGACCTATGCTTTTCCTACTCTAGACTGCCTCTGCTTTCTGGAGTCAGGGAATTCAGCCTTATTTCTTATGCTCATGTTCCTTTGCACAATTTGCCCAGTGGATTTGTTTGCAGTCCATGCTTACATCCGCAAAGCAGGCAGTTTCTGGTCATCATAAGGAACAGTTGCATCAGGAAACAAAACCCAAACCTCAGGGGTGTTTTCAGCCCTTCCCCTGAGCTGGTGCATGTTCTGACCCACCCCTGCTGCCTGTAGGAGCACCTCAGCCTTTAAAATACTGCTGCACATAGCCATTGCTCCTATGGGCTCAAATGTTTCAGCTGCCTTTGGGCATCATTGGACTATGGTCATCCCCAGTAGTGGTCATAGAGCAGAGCAGAGCAAGCTGGTGGCCCAGATTGGAGCATGCCACTCAGCACATCAGCAGGAATGGACCAAGCACAGGGTGGGAGCAGGAGGTTCAGGTCTCTGCAGCCCCATGTCCTCACCTAGCACAGCGCAATAAGAATTTAGTGTCATTTCATGAACCATGTTTACAGGCACTGAGGAGAAACAGAAGCCCCAGTTCAACAGCACTGGTTTTGTCCCACTTCTTGATCAAAAACCATAAAATTCTGGTGGAAAAAGGTTTTCACCTCTTAACATTGAAATAGGTGTTTGAAATTTGGTGGGGAATGCCCTGGGAGCGAAAAGCAGGATCCCCATGTAAGAGTCCAGGCGTGCTTGCATCAGCACTGAACATACACTGAAGAGATGGTAGATTGTGGATGAAAAGGGACACAGAGGGGCACTCTGTGCCTCTATGGCTGAGAATCCTCTTAGGCAAGGAAAAAAACAAAAGGCAAAGAGGATTATTAATGAGTTCAAGATGCATAAAAATGTTCCTGTCATGGTAGCTGAGCCTCATTTGCTCTCCCTGCTTTGCCTAATCACATAAACTGTGATAGCGGAGCCAAAGCAAAATCTTTTACACAGAACCAATGCATGCATACACTTTATTTTTGCCCAGAGCTTCCACAAAAGCACAACAACTTCTGGCAAGAAAAAAAAAAAAGAGGGAAAAAAGGAAAAAAAGGGTAAAAAAAAAAAGGCAACTGTAAAAAATCAATTTTTAGAAAGAATGTAGCATGATGCCATTTTCCTTATATGGGAACTGGTATCCCATGTGGAGCCTCAAACAATAGCCAGCCTGGCAGGGGGGGGCAGTAAGAAGATGACTTGAGGGGGAAAAAATTATATATATATTCCCTGCTGGCCCTCACCCTCCATTTCCTCTTGGATTTCTTTGTGGCTGCACTGAAAGGGGTCAATGGCTCCCAGCTTGAGAAAGGCAGCTTTTGAAAGGACTATCACCAGCATCTGTATTTAAAGCATGCCTTTTACTTCACAGCCTACCCCCCATAGCTAATGCAGAGCTTTTAAGAAGCCAGCAGCAAGATAAACTTGCAGGGAGAAGGAGAAGGGAAGAGTAGAGGAGGAACAGTACATGTCTGCCTTGGGTTTGCTGACACTTTTCACTGCAATAAAGCTTGATTGGCATGCGGGGACAGGAAACATAAGCTGCAGATGATCTAAAGCGCTACAGATCATTACACCTTGCTTCAGTCACCACCCCCCCCATCCTTTAAAGCCTGCTACAAAAGCACATGAAGCAGCCAAGCACCAGGCTAGAAAAGGATTCCAACTGATTAAAAACAATGAGCAAATTAGCACGGGACTCACTGAACACATCAACCATTCACACACATCACATTTGCAACTCTATCTTCAGCATTTAGGAACTTCTGATCTGTCAAACACAGGCTTTTAATAGGGTTGATTCATTTATCTTGAAAAGGAAAGACCGGACCAGTGTTTAGGTTTGTATTTAAGATTTCTATTTGAGGGAATGCTCCAGAAAAGTTATGGCATGTTAGAGCCAGGGATTCATTGGGAGGGAGAAAGAACAGGACTGTATTCTCCTTTCATGGCAGTGGACACAGCCCATGTGGAAGGCTGGCACCTGCACAGGTTTTCAGCAGCTCTGGCCCTGCTTTACATTGCGACCTCATTCAAACATCCAACTGCAATTATACAGCAGTTGCTTTCTGTGTCAGGATATGGTTTTAATTCACTTTGGAAGAGGATGAATCTGTCAACAAAGAGTTCCTACAGATCAGCTGCTACTCCAGGACTGAACAGGTCAAAACTCAATCCATGTGCTTTAGAAACCGAGTAACAGTTCTCATTACTAAAGCTTTACTGAATTTGAGGGGAAAAGTGGATGAAGAGGGCAGCTCCACTTCATGTTAAGTGGAGACAGACTAGTAAGATCAGCTATGGATTTCCAGCTCCAATTTATCTGACCTTATATTCATCTAGTTATTTGACAGTAAACACCAGCAGACATCCAAGACAAGACTGAAATTCCCAGATGGAAAGGTGCAGTGGTACCTTCAGCAGCACTACGCGCAGCAAACAGCTGTTGCACATAGCTCCTACCAAATTGTCTGAGAGAGAAACCAAAAATGAGGCCAGAGAATGCTCCAGAAACACAGAAGTAAATTGCCTCTGAGAGTCTCCAGCACAACCAGCATTTCATTTCAGTTTCCAATCATACCATCTTTCTCACAGGCATTCAAATACATTAGTCTGTGCCTTATCAGATCCTCAATTATGACTGCAGAAAAGTCTGAGAACTCTGTAGTTCAGGGATGTTTATGGGGCTTTAATACGTACTGACAGATAAGCCACACTCATACATACAAGCTTGCAACTGATGTCTGGTTTAACACAATAAAGCCCTAAGCTTTCATAAATACAGCATAGGAAACAGAATCCTCCCATTGCCTACTCCTAATTGCACTGGCAGTGGTCAGGGGTTGAAAGAGAAGTAAGCAGATTAATTCTATTAGACTGTGCAATAGCATCCCAAGGGGACTAGGGAAAATCCCATCATTTAGAACAGGACTGGTAGACGCTGCTGGGAATGATGTTACATACTAGTAGGGGATTAAGGGTTTGGACTAAAGGACTTCATCTTCTCTAGATCTGGTTTCCACCAGTCATAGTGATTAGAACTGTTTGTTTGCTTGGGGTCCTTTTCAATTCTGGATGACCTGAAACATCTCGCTCAGTTGAAAACTAAATGATCAGATTAATTTCTCACTTAACCCCTTCCCCCCAACATATGCTTCTTTATCCCTTTTCTTAAAAAGTTCTCTGTTTAAATTTAGGTGATTTTCAATATAAAATTGTTTTAGAACAAGAGGTCCATATATTGTTTTATTAATAGACCATATGTAACATTTTGCTTTTTTCAGCATATTCCTCCAACACTTTCAGCCTATATTTATCTCAACCATATGAGCAATCTGTACATTTTTGCTGAAATATATTCCCTGTGCTGTAAATACAATGCAAGGTTTCACCCTAACAGACATAGCAGGCAGAGGTGACAAAGCCCCTCTTGAGTCAAATGAATGGTAGAAGTTCCTCTGCTCAGTCCATTGCAGCCTGCCCTGAGCATTAGGAGCACCATCTGCCTTACCTGCGTGCCGCTTTGAAGGGGGGGACCTTCAGAGAAACACTTGTTCTCAAGAAGTCAGGTCGCAATGCACATGCATCAGGCTGGATCCTTGCTCCAGGTCCTTAGCGCCGTGATCCAGCCTGGTCAACCTGTTGGAAACAGCCATGAGAAATATGTGAGACACATGGCTCCACACTGGGCTTGAGTAGAAGACTGCGACCTGGCTTTACAAGCTTCTTGCTTAGGTAAAGATGGCAGGAAAGGATTCTTCATCAGGGACTGTAGTGATAGGAGAAGGGGTAATGAGTTCAAACTGAAACAGGGGAAGTTCAGGTTAGATGTAAGGAAGAATGCACAAGATGCCCATAGAAGCTGTGGCTGCCCCATCCCTGGCAGTGTTCAAGGCCAGGTTGGACAGGCTTGGAGCAACCTGCTCTAGTGGGAGGTGTTCCTGCCCATGGCAGGGTGTTGGAAGTGGATTAGCTTCAAGGTTCTTTCCAACCCAAACCAGTCTGGGATTCTGTGACAGGACAGGACCAACAGGAAGAGATGCAGTGAAGTCCCCTGAAGGCAAATGCCAGAACACAGGATGGAGTAGTGTCTGTGAAAAACCAAAGGTAGTTAAATGTGTAAGACACACACAAACTCCTATATTATATGAAACAAATATGCACACACATGTTCACTTTGCTGGATAGATGTTAAGAATACAACTGTACCCTGAATGGAGGGAGCCAGAAAAGACTGAGAATGAAAAGAGGACAAAATGATAGAGCTGAGAGGCAGGTAAGGGTGGGATGAAGATGCCAACAAAGCCAGGGGGAGAAGAGTACAGTGGGAGATGCTTGGGTGGTAAAAGCAATAAACAAGCAAAAGAAGGTGAGTAGGAGCCTACAGAAAGGCAGGAAAGGCCAGTGGGAGCACAGGAGGGATCATGCCATATCTTGTCTGTTTTCTCCTTGCAGAAGTCAGGCAGAGCTAGGGCAGAGGTGGAGCCAGCACTGACAGCAATCACCCCGTAACGGCTTCTCTCTGGCAAACAGCACGGAGCCTGGATCTCATTTTCCCTGACAGCTCCAATTCAGATACAAGGCTGGCGCCATGCAAATCCATTTCAGAGTATTACTTCTCTCCTCCCCAGTCTACCTTGCTGCTTTGTCCTCTTTTGAAACTGAACCCTTTTGCTCTGCCCAGCCTCTCCAGCAACCCAAAGCCAATGCCATGTGCCCATATGCAGGGTCAGGGAGCATCAGTGCCCCAACACACAAAACAGCACTTAGAAACTCCTTCAGGTTCAAGAAGAAAAGCTGGAACAAGAGGTCCTTTCACAGCACCTCTTTCCATCAGCGCTGAGAGACAGAGACAGGGCTGCAGCTGGACATCTCCAGCCCCCGTTCTCTATCATGCTGTCCGGAGAATACAGCCATACTGAGCTGGGCGAACATTTCTTTGTCCATCCACTAGATCACAAAGCAACTGACAATCCAGCTGGGAAGCGCTAATATCACACTAGACCACATGAAAAGAAATTCCTGCCATGCATGCGGCTATCAGCCCTCTGTCAGCAGCCCTCTGCTCCTCTCTATAAAGGTACTATTTCACACTGCCCCAGGACAAGTAGCAGGTCATGGGAGAGAATTCTCCTGCTCTATTACTCTCTCATGAGAACACCCCTGCAGTCCTGCATTCAGCTCTTGGGCAACAACACAAGAGGGACGTGGAGCTGCTGGAGCAAGTCCAGAGGAGGCCACTGAGATGCTGCGAGGGCTGGAGCAGCTCTGCTCTGGAGCCAGGCTCTGAGAGCTGGGCCGGGTCAGACTGGAGAAGGGAAGGCTGCTTAAGGGGAGACCTTAGAGCAGCTCCAGTGCCTAAAGGGGCTACAGGAAGCCTGGAGAGGGGATTTGAACAAGGGCCTGTAGGGACAGGACAAGGGGAATGGCTTTAACCTGCCCCAGGGGAGACTGAGATGAGCTCTTAGGCAGAAGCTCTTCCCTGTGAGGGTTCTGAGGCACTGCACAGGATACCCAGAGAAGCTGTGGCTGCCTCATCCCTGGCAGTGCTCAAGGCCAGGTTGGACGGGGCTTGGATCAACCTGCTCTAGTGGAAGGTGTCCCTGCCCATGGCAGGGGTTGGAACTGGATGAGCTTTAAGGTCCCTTCCAACTCAAACATTCTATGATTCTGCAACAATGGAGGGGCTCTAAGGGACACAGGAGCACAGCAGACTACATCCAACCACAGACTCCCTGCTGAAGAGAGCTATGCAGCCTCATCATTTATCTTACATGCACTAGAGGAGGAACATGATGTAGTGAGCAGAACAGAGGCCCACCAAATGGGTACTCAGGCAGATGTTCTCCTTGCCCCTATCTCTAGAGGGCTCACAAGTTTTCAGCTGAGCTTCATCCTCCTCTGGGTCTTTGTTTAAAGTCTCTTTCCTACTCTGCTCAGCCTGGCATTTCAAATACATGCATACTCGTTAAAGAGGAAGGGGACATATTCACGAGGAGCAAGTGCATGCATGTAGAAAATGTATACATCCATATAGTGCTGCAAAGGACAAAGTGCTGCCTAATAGAAACATATCTTACTGGACACGGTCCTGCTTGTTTGAGACGTGGTATTGGATAGTAACTTCCAGCCTCTGGAAACAGTGAGGAAAAACAAGACTAATTTATTCAGGTTTGTAAAGGGCTCTGAAACCAGAAGATAGTGTCATTGACAGGCTGTCACAGGTTCGTTAACCCACGACACAGTCATCAAAAATTTGATTCAATGGCATCTTTAGTACCAGTTTTCCCTTTCCATTATGGAAGAGCCATGATGTTCATACAGGCAAACCCCATTCATTCCCTATTACTCTTGCAGCTGGTGTACCATTGTGAACAGAAGCAGAGAGCTCTAACATATTTAGGGTCACTAACACTGTATTTAGTCTTCTGTGCATACAAGCTCAGATGAGAGATTTCAATCATCTCTATTCAAGGAACATAAAGCAATGGGAGACATCTCAGGTCATCTAAAACCTCCTCTCCAGCGGAGGATCATACCTCTCCCTTCCCCTCACTTTGTTTCTATCTAATCCAATTGAGAGTGTCTCAAGCAGCAGAAATATTCTCTTTCTCCCTTAGAATCTAAGTCTGACAGAGACCAGTCTTCAGGACTTGTTACCTGCATAAACAGTCTGTTTATGGGTTTTAATCGTGATTCCTTTGTATCCCACTAGGGCAAAAGCAGCAGCATATATGAAACGTGAATAAGGACATTAAAAACCCAGACTGATGCAGAGTGACTGAGGGACAGCAGCACCAATGGGATCCAATACTCCTTTAGCCCCATAGGTGCATTATCGATAGGGGCAGGAGACTACGGGTCATCTGAGATCCATACATTTAAATATGAAAACAAAAATAAAGAGAAGCTTAACATGGAATTTCTCCTGGTTAGTTGCCCTGCTCTTACATTCTCTCTAATCACTGCTGACTGCTATCAAATACAAGAGCTTGGCTTAGACAAGATCTGACCCAGCCTCGCAGCTCACGGGTGCCCCTTCCTCAACACTGCAGTGTGATATACCCTCAGGGCTTTAGGCTATGCTGCTTCTGATGTTGGCTTGATTTAAGGGGTACAAAAGACCCTGCTGGAATTAAGCTTTATTAGTATTAGTATTATTCTATTTTAAATCCAACCCTCATCACAGCGGCCTCCCACTTCAAAGCTTGTTTGTTTTGGGGCCCCAATGGTGCTATATCTTACAAATGACTTTTCTTTTTGTTGCCTTCTATACTTCTACAATCATACACATGTTTTTCTAAAGGCACTTAATCAAGCATAAAGAACAGGAGTTTGCACTATATAGTGACACAGAAATCAGGAGGAACACAAAGCATTCCCATTTTACATTTTATACATCACAAGCAACACCAAAACAGATGTAAAACAAGCCAACTCCTCGTCACATTTTCCACTTCCCACAACACAAATCTTTGTGCATTAAACACAACTGAAAGGGAGCTGTGGAGTTGGCATTAGCTTGACAGATGCCAAGATGAGCCGCAGCAGAAAGGAATATCTCAGCCCCAAAACAGTGCATGTTAAAAAGGCATCTGCTTATTGTTTGATGCGTGTATTTATTTACACAGACAGCTTGCTGACATGTTGAAAGGTTGGGGAGGGTGGTGGAGGCTGGCATTTTTAACTCTCATCATGCAGTTTGTTATCCTTTGGTCATGTCCCAAGCTTCCATTCTATCACTGAATGGTGGCAAAAAGGGGGAAACAGGGTCCCTTCTGCTGTGTAGACTTGGCTCCCCTCCCAGAGCTTGCCCTTATAGCACACAAGGCAGCACTTCCAAGTTCAGCCTCCACAGGCATGCTGCCCCCCGGGCTTCCCCTCCAGCTCCTGGGGCCTCTGTGTCTTTGATATAGACATGAGAAGAGTCCCTCACAAGCCAGTCAAGCACAGCTTCTTGTGCATTAAAAAGAGATCTTCTCTAACAAGAAAGAAAATTAATTAAGTGGGTAAAATCCCACAGGTTGGAACAGCAGCTGAGGAATTATCTTTCTATCAGGTTGGTAATGAGGACTGAAAAAAAAACCACCTCACACAGACATTAACAGCTTTATATGGGCTCATTGGCATTCCAGATCAGATGCGAGGCTTGGCTTTCCCAGGAGCAGCAGATGCAGCTCCAGTTACAGACCAGACTCTGGGCAAACCACAGTTTGCCCTGCTGAAAACAGCATTGCCACAGTGCCTGACTGTGAAAGGTACAAACCTCTCTCCCAATTAACTTCTTTCCCCACAGAAATGATGCTCAGGGAGATTGTAGGTCACAGCATCCAATGCCTCAGACTTGATCTGACACACCTCCAAAACCTGTGTCCAGATATACAAGAGCACATGTATGTAAGAGAGAGATTCAATTGATATTTATTGGGGAATGTGAGCACCCAGCACGTGTATAGGTGCACATCAAATGACATGATCAAGCATTGACCAAATCCACCTCTTTTAACATATTGATTTTCCCACCAACACTGCTGGCTTCTTAACCTTTAACACACACAAGTACTATTAAATTCTAACAAAATAATGTAGATAATTTCCCATTCTCTGCAATGGAAAAACATCCTGATTTGGGGTCAATGACAAGCATGGCAAGCAGAGATGCATTCATGCCGACCACTCCAACAGGGGATCGCTAACCTGAAGAAGCCACAGAGTATCACACCGAACTGCACCAAGCTACTTAAAGCAACATATAAGAAATGCATTAACTTTCCTCGCTGGCAGTGTTCAAGGCCGGGTTGGACAGAGCCTTCGGTGGCATGGTTTAGTGGGAGGTGTCCCTGGCCATTGCAGGGGTGTTGGAATTAGATGATCTTAAGGTCCTTTCCAACACTAACTGTTCTATGATTCTATGATACTAAGGCAAAGGAATTTGCCTCCTCCCTCAAAAAAAAGAGGAAAGAAGGGAAATAGAAGTAAACTACTGGCCACCTTTCTAAAACTACACCTTTGAACATCTTCCTGCCTCTCTGTAACTATTTGTATCATATGAGGCCCCACAGAATCCAGTTTTTTACTGTGTGCAGCATGGAAGAGTCCCCTGCCCAAAGAGCTTGCTGCCTAAACAGACAAAAAAGCAGGAAAAAAGGAAATGCTAATGTTTTGCTTGTTGCAGATGGGAAGTAGAAATACAGAGAGATGCTGGTTGTAAAGATCAGACAGGAAGTCAGTGACGTGTGGGAAGAGAACATAAAGTCATAGAGTCATAGAATCATAGAGTAGTTAGGGTTGGAAAGGACCTTAAGATCATCCAGTTCCAACGCCCCTGCCATGGGCAGGGACACCTCACACTAAACCATGCCACCCAGGACTCTGTCCAACCCAGCCTTGAACACTGCCAGCGATGGAGCATTCACAACTTCCCTGGGCAACCCATTCCAGTGCCTCACCACCCGCACAGTAAAGAATTTCTTCCTTATACCCAATCTAAACTTCCCCTGTTTAAGTTTGAACCCATTACCCCTTGTCCTATCCCTTGTCCTATCCCTACAGTCCCTATGAAGAGTCCCTCCACAGCATCCCTATAGGCCCCCTTCAGATACTGTAAGGTTGCTCTGAGGTCTCCACTCAGCCTTCTCTTCTCCAGGCTGAACAGCCACAACTTTCTTAGCCTATCCTTATACGGGAGTTGCTCCAGTCCCCTGATCACCCTCATGGGCCTCCTTTGGACTTGTTCCAACAGTTCCATGTCCTTTTGATGTTGAGGACACCAGAACTGCACACAGTACTCCACGTGAGGTCTCACAAGAGCAGAGTAGAGGAGCATCTTCACTCTCAATCCTGTTCCTTTAGTATGTAGATCACTGTTTCTTCCTTTCTTGTTCTGCTGTTTCCCCGAAAGTTGTTTCTTTTACAGCTTGTATAGTTCATCCTTAAAAGCAAAGTCCACAGCCTACTGATGTGCTCCTCATTTTCAGGTTTTCTGATGCAAGAGAGCATGAGGGATTCTCAGCTGGCACCCAAAGTGGCCAATTTCCCCCTTTTAAATTGAGAGCAAATGTTGGAATGTGTTGCTCTGTACAGGTTCTTAATATACCTAACCATGGGTCCTTCAGGTGACAAACTCAGAACCATACTACTGCATGTGCTTGTGAAGTAGATGTTTCACATTACCTGCATGTTATCAGTCAACACAGATGCTATTCCTGCCAGGTAAGACAATTATTGTCCAATTACATTGAAATGAAAGATATTTCTTGCAAAGGTTTCACTAATTACCCAGCCTTAGCAAAGACCAAGGATAATGGAGTATTTCCCCACCATCTCTGCCTCTCATTAATCCGGATGCCTTCTGTGCCCTAAACCTATTGGAAAAAGAAACTGATGGCACTTCCTCAGCAATGGGATTAAATTACCTACTCTGAGGAATCAGGCTGCCTAACAGAAGCATTTGCATTATTAATAGCTATTTCAAATCATTTTACATCATCTTTTAACAAGTACCACTAATTCCTCAGTTTCTCTTCAGTTTGAAATACCTTTAAGCGTATAAACAATGGTTAGTCTGACTCTTTTTCAATTTATTCTTTCTTTTTTGACTCAGAAACAATGCTTTCTGTCAGCTCGAGCTGTTAACATAGGTTTGCTGTTGCTGTTTTCTCTTCTTCCTTTGAACAAAGGGCTGGCTGATCCCTGGGATACTGTGGCACAGTGCTTGGGTTTTCACAGTCAAGCTGTCACTCTATTAACATTGACAATCTGGCTGGTTTGCATCATAGTTCTCTAAGGCTCTCATCTACTTCTTGTATCTCTTTTCTCTGATTCACCTGAGCAGACACATTGACACTTTTGGGTAGGATGTTCCTAAAATTACAGGAGCATCCAAGGGTGGAAAGAAAACAGTTATTCAAGGCAGCACGCACTGTATGTCTGCTATTAGCAATTTAAACATCTGCTGGTGATAGGGTTTGGAAAATCTTTGATTCCCACCTGAGGAATTTAGTGTTACTTGCTTGCTCCATGAGAGTGCCATGGGCTTCCTCACACAGTGTTAGATCCAACTATACTCTTATGCATTACAGAGTTTTATGTATAATACAAGTGTGTGTGATTATGAGCCTTCAAAAGATTTCTCAGTGAAAAAAGTTAATATAGAAGGGAGCATTCATGGAGTTGTATTCAATTCTCTTTTGGAATGCATCATTAGTTCTGCATAGCTGTTATCTTCCGCTTTATCTTCTTCAGATCCTCCTTCTTTAAACAAACTCCAGATTCCCCACCCCTCCAAAATGCCTCTTAAGACCTGATTGTTTTTCTTGAAAGACACAATAATTTTAAAGGACTTAGCAGTAGTATTTCAAGAGGAAAGGGCAGACAAAAACCAATAATCAAATGGTAAAGGCCAAGAAGAAAGCCACAGCCAGTTATGGAAAAGGACATGCAATGCAGTTCCATTATCGTCTTGAAATGAAGTGTAAAAGCTTGCAGAATTCCATTCCAGTGCTTGCAACTCCACCTAAATCCTCCTGAGCACAGTAACAAAGCTATTACGTGCCATGTGGCTTGGCATTTTCATCACGTCCCAAATATCCAGCACATGGCTCAAAGGTTTCAGCCCTTCAGACTAATGAATCTCGTGGTCAGTGCATGAAAACTGACTGTCCAGTGCCAAGAGAAAAAGAAGATGATCTTCCAAGATGCGAAGGAAATCACCCTCGCCCTCCATACCCTTCTTTATTTGCCCCACTGAGCAGGTCAAGTCTCCTTGCTCACATGCTACATCAGCCTAACTTCTGTCATCCAGCATCCGACCTTTTGCTCTTCTTTACTGCCTTCTTCATACAATCTGAGTTGGCTCTAGCTGTGCATAGGTGCAAATAAACCACATAAAGGTTTGATTTTTGCTACTTAACCTCTGAATAAAGGCTACTATAGAAGGGTACAGTGCAAATCCAACTCCTAAATCAGTCAAACTAGAGCAGCTTTAAAGATTATCAGTGAGAAAAATTCATTGAAACTTGCAAGCCAAAGATACCTACCACACATGGAAGTGCAGTTTAACTGACCTGGTTGGCAATTCTATTGTCATTGTGCAGCAGGACTGCTCATGGGAGGAAATTGTAGTAAATGAAGAGCTGAGCCCTACAGAAATAGGTATAGGATTTCCAAGTACCAAGAATCAGAATGTAAAGATATAAATCTTAGGAGGCCTCAAAAGGGTTTACTCTGAGCAACAGAAAGGCACCTACTCATTGCAGAAAGCCAATAACTGGAAGGGATGAAGAAGGGAAAGTCAACCGAACAGCAGCAGAAGACAAGGAAGAATTCCAATTTAGCACCAGGCAAAGGGGCACATCCATTCTTTTGTTTCTTCTTACAGAAAATAGAAGAAAATAGCCATATTTTACGAGCTGCATTTTCCTTTTTACCTTTTATTTCCTGTATATTCAAATAAAGAAATAAATAAAGAGAAATAACTTCTGATCACCAATCTTTCAGGAAAGAACAATTCTAACAGACTTCTTTCTAGAATGCAATGTAAAAACAGTTGCAACTTTTCAATGGTCCAAAAGAAACATGACTACCATTAATTGTATCAGCAATTCCAGCACGTGGTTGAAACACAGAGATGCGGTAATCGTTTCCTTAGCTCAGTTGCACAAGCACCTTAAAGTAATTTTGTACTGTGTGGCATTCAGCAGAATTTGTACATCAGAAAGGATTGACTAGGGAGAAGGTGACTGTTTCTGGCTGGTATTTTCTCATGATGGGGGTTCTGAGGACTCATACCAGCTTTCATTACTAGGACATGTCCCTTGTTAGCAAATACTCTTCATCAGCTGGTTTTCCCCTAATCCATTCCACTGGTTTTCTCTTCTTCCCTCTCATCCAACAGCTTTAAACAACTAGAAACCAAAAGCAGGGTGGCACGTGGAAGTTGCAAGTATGGAAGTGATCAGCCAGTTTAGTTCAAGGACTATTGTTGTTATTACAGGGCACAGGCAGAACAAAACACTCTGTGAGTTCTGCAACAGAACCCAGTTCCCAAAGGATTTCCCTGGAAAAATGGGATGCCAACCATCTGAAAGATACAGAAAGCAAGCCTTTTGGCTCACTGACACAGTGCCTCCGCAAAGGAACATCGCTTCCTCATTTTCCCAATTCTTAAAATGTATTAAAATCTTTAAAATTATTAAACACCCCCAGTTATTAGAACGTTTTCTATTGTAAAACCACTATATTGTCAGAGAGTACACTTCCGGAGGACTCTGTTAAGCAGTTGCCAAAAGAGCACTTCTGGGCCCCCTGAACACAAGAGGAGGAGGGACAGCCAAGGGAAAGAGCAACTCCATTAAAGCTGAGGGCAAAACTGTGTCTGCAACAGCAGCACAACCAGATCCCAAACAGATGGAGAGGGAGAAGCTTCACTGGAAAGGACGAAGTTTTCAGCAGTGGTGACCCATTCCCAAAACTTTTAGGTGTCACTGAAATAAATGGTGGGACTTCTGCATTGCTCATTATCCTAAAGGGTTTCCAAAACACTGCACATGCTGATCTTACTGTCTCTGTTGCTTCTGAAGCCTGTAATAGACTGTGGAAGCCAAAATGAAACTTTTTATCAGCCTGAGCAATAGAAAGGCTTCTGACTCTCTGGTTTCTTCATGACAAATGACACCACAAATGCTCTTTGCCATTGCAGGGGCTATTCCTTCCAACCAAGACTCTGCATTCTGCTTTCCTACTGCAGAGCTGTCTGCAGAGGTATGTCTTGAAAATGAACATGATCTTAATTTGTGCCTGACATTCCCCCACACTTAATTTCAGCTTCAAGGGTTTTTTAGAGCATCTCAATAAATGGTACATCTGCACTTCAGCATTTTGCACCAGACTAGAAACAGTGACATTGAGAGACAGGGAAAAAACGAAAGACCAATGCTGTTTCTAAGTGAGTTGAACTAGGATGGTGTGTGAACTAAAATAAGCCTATTTGCCTTACAATCAACCACAGGAGATTTTACCAGCACTTCACTTTTAACTGCACCATTCCACAAGAGTCTAGAGGGTTGATAAGGGGCCTGGAGCATTCCCTGTATGAAGACAAGCTGAGAGAGTTGGGGCTGTTCAGCCTGGAGAAGAGAAGCTGTGTGGAGACCTCAGAGCAGCCTTCCAGTATCCGAAGGGGACTACAAGGATGCTGGGGAGGAACTCTTCATCAGGGACTGTAGGGACAGGACAAGGGGTGATGGGTTCAAGCTTAAACAGGGAAGATTCAGGTTAAATAGAAGGAGGAAGTTCTTTACTGTGAGGGTGCTGAGGCACTGGAACAGGTTGCCCAAAAAGGTGGTAAATGCTCCATCCCTGGCAGCTTTCAAGGCCAGGTTGGACAGAGCTTTGGTTGACATGGTCTAGTGTGAGGTGTCCCTGCCCATAGCAGGGGGTTGGAACTAGATAATCATAAGGTCCTTTCCAACTCAAACCAATCTCTATGACTGGCAGTCCCTAATTGATGATTGCAATCCCTAATGAGGCTGGGATTGTAATCAGGAAACCATGAGAAAAAAAACAACCATAAACTATCAACTGCACAAAACTTCTCTGTTGCATTGTTTATTTTGGACCCTTGGGCACACAAGCATTCAAAAGGGCTCCTGGCACAGTTATGGTGTAGCTGCTAAGAGTGCATTACCTGCTCTGGGCAGCTGAATATCATTTTGGATGGAGTTAGGTGCTTAAAGGCCCTCAGAAAGCAGCTTCCAGCTGCAATAAGCTGAAGAGAGCTCCTCCAATGGGAAACCTTTGTTCGCTTTGACTCACCTAGTGAAAGCTGCTGCTTAAAACCCATAGTTGCATAGATAAGCTCTAATGTCTGGCTACCAGTTGGCAAGACAGCTTGAGCTAGGGCCATGAATAAATAACTTCCATCAGTGATAAATGTCTTCTGGCACATGGGAAGTGAGCCGAGAACTGGGAGAAAGGACAAAGGTTTAGGAGGCTGTGAAAAATTGCTCCTTTGAATTGATGGTACAATCAAGTGTTACTCATTGGTTTTAGCCTATGAGAGGTTTCTCAAACAGCTCCAATCCATCCAGGCAAAGCATCAGACACCTCTTCCAAGGCACAATCTAGTCAGTCTCAATGTAGACATTAGAAATGTAGCATGCATACCTCTTACACCTCAGACTGAGTTTGCCAGAGCTTCAGAGATGCACATTGCTAAAGCCCACCCTATCTACTATCTGCAACATAAACCAGCTGCATTTAGAAGAAAGGCAAATGAGAAGAACAAAGCTCCAGGCATCAGCTGCCATCCCAGATGAAAGTGGTCGGAACAACATTACAGCACAGATGTCCAGAACCAGAGGTCTCTTTCCCCTTTGGACCTTCATGAGCAAGAAGCGTTTGGCTCGTGTTCCCAGTGCCTCCTCTGGATTGCTGCCACCCTACCCTGCTCTTACCCAGGGCCTGTAAGGTATCTCCTTCAACCATCCCATCCACACAGCTCACACGTAGCCAGCAGACTCCTGTACAAGTTAACTAGCGTGAGGCATTCCTGCCCATGGCAGGGGGTTGGAACTGGGTGATCTTAAGGTCCTTTCCAATCCAAACCATTCTATGATTCTGTGATCTCCTCTGCCAAATGAACTGCCAACCAGTGAGACCAGAAAGCCCTTCATCAACCAGCTGTAAGATGCAAGAGCATCTCCCTGTGCCCAGATAACACTCAACAGGGCCCCTCTGTATACAGCTGTTTCCAGAGCACTGCAACTAGAAAATCCAGGCCAGACAAGTAGCTCTTCAAGGCAGACGTTAAACATTCATTTGCAATAAACACCCACCAGAGCCCCAGGGACCAATGAGAGGTGCAGAGAAACACAGCAAGCAGAATCCAGAAAGGCCAGACTCACAATGCACTGTGGTTATGGTTGAATATGTGAAGAGAAAAAATAGAAGTGCTTTCAAAATGGTCCATGGGGTAAGAAACAGAAATGAAATCTTCTATTTTGGGCACTTGAGCTCTTCAAGGGCAGTTTTCCCTTATCTCTGGGCAGCAAGAGAGCATGCTTCTGACTGTTAGCTTAGAAATGTATAAAAGAATTTCAAACATGCTCTCTGCATTGCTTTGCAATGCAACCCTTGGACTGAAATCTCTCCACACTGTAAACTCTTTATCTTCTCTCTCTGGGGCAGGACAGGCAGTTGGAGAGGGCAAGGGAGAAAAGGATCTGTGAGACCACAGAACAAAGATTGAGACTTGGGAGAACGTCTGCATATATTCCTCATTTAATGGCATTGGTTTGTCCAGTTAGAACGGTGGATTTTATTTATCTATTGATTTTATAGTCGTGCTACTGAGATTTTAAACAGAACTGTGGGGTTCTACGAACATCATATAACAGGAAGAAAGCTTGTAAAATCAGATGGAAGGACACACATAAGGGGCAGGGGGCCTCCAAAACTGAGGATGGATGTCATTATATGCAGTTTCCATATGAAATGCTGTTAACAATATATATGTGGAACTTTTTCATATAATTGCTTGATGATAGGAGAAAAAAAGTAAGTATTATAGAATCATAGAACAGTTAGGGTTGGAAAGGACCTCAAGATCATCTAGTTCCAACCCTCTGCCAACACCTCACCCTAGACCATGCTACCCAAGGCTCTGTCCAACCTGACCTTGAACACTGCCAGGGATGGCATATTTGCCACTTTTTTTGATTAATATTTTAAAATTATAAAAAGAAGATGGGCAAACACAGTTAAAGCAGTAAAAATGCAGCTGAGTGCAATAGCTGAAGCTTACAGTAAATTTGTTCATTTATGGTAATATTCACTATGTATTAGTATTTCCTCAAATACTCCTGTAACCCTAAGATTATCCTTTTTAAACAAATGTTAGAGAATGGCAGCAGAATAAGGATTCTGTAATTCATTGCAAATATTCGTGCAAGAAGCCAGGTCCTATGAATTACACACATTTAGTCAAGGAGCACAAATGCTATTATGTGACCTATATGTCAAAAGACAAACTGAATTGTGCAGCTGGAAGCCGAACACTTGAATACCAGCCACTGTCTACTAAAGAGGAATTGCTTGTAAACAGTCAGCAAACCAAGAAACAATCTGTGAATAATTGCAAATGACTCATGCAACTGAGATGTCAATAAGCCATTTGTAGAGAATTTGTCAATAGAAGGACTTACATAGAAAATCATATTTTAAAATTGCCATAAATAATCATGTAGCTATCACAAGAACATGCAGGATTCGCTATGAAGAGGCATAAGTAATTATACCAGTGGTTGAAAAGGCCTTTTCTTTCTTGTATTATATTCTGTAACTCATCAGGTGTATTAGGATAATATTTTTAGTTGTAATTCTACTGATCCCTGAGGCATAAGCCATTAGTGAGTGACGGAGGCAAGCTGATGAAACTTGTCGGGTAAATAGACTCATTCTAAATACCAAGTTGGAGCAAAATCTGACGTCAATGAGCCTGCACTTGCATGCACTAATGTCATTATTCAATCTCATTCTTGCAGATGGTCATACCAGATAATAACTTAATTCTCTTGAGTCTCAGAGGAGCAGTGACACCTTCATTTCAATGCAGCACAACCATCTTTAATCCTTTAAAGCACATGATTTGCTACTATTGGAAGAAAACAAACATAAAGCTGGATTTTCCAAGAATCCCTAAGAACTCTCCAAGAGCTACAGCAAAGGGATTACCATGCTGGGCATGACAGCAAGAAAAAGAAGATTGGTGACCTTCCCACACCCATCAGTTAAGTCAATTAGTTATTGGATTTACCACATGGAGAGGCAGCAAGCAGCCGTCAAGAAGTCTCAGTCCCCCAGGTTCACAGCAGCAGTTCCTGATTGAAACTTCGTGATCTATCCAGTTCATGAGAAAAACAGCAGGTTCTGGGACACAAGGATAGCTGGCCCTGTTCAACTGTGATTAGATCTACTCCAGGAACAACAGGAAACATATTTTAGAAGGGTCTTATTTTGCAGGAGAGAATTCCCAGAGCCAGAGATCTTGTAAAAGCATTAGGTTTCCTTGACCTCAGTAATAAAATGGCAGCAAACAACTGCAGAGATTTTGTAACATTTAAGAACAATTTTATGGTTTTACTTCTCTCATCAACTTAGAGTTTAATTTGCTTTATCCGTCCTTCTATCAACCTAACAATGGAGAACAGTGACATCCTTTGTATCACATAAAAGCCGTTATTCCCTTCCTTTTCACCTGAAATTAGAGCACTACAGTAGATGGTCCTGGAGGCACTAATCACATTGACTAAAGACCCAGGTTTGCTAAACCAGAGAAGCCAGAGCAGAAGAGGGGAACAACTTCCCTTCCAAACAATCTGAGGGGTTTATCAGTCTTCAGTGGGTCCCAAAGAATCACAGAATCAACCAGGTTGGAAAAGACCTTTATGATCTAGCATGAGTAGGGAGGTTGGAACTGGATGATATTAAGGTCCTTTCCAACCCAAACCGCTCTATGATCCTATGACCATATCAAGTCCACCACTAAACTATGCAATATAGAATCATAGAACAGTTAGGGTTGGAAAGGACCTTAAGATCATCCAGTTCCAACGCCCCTGCCATGGCCAGGGACACCTCACACCAAACCATGTCACCCAAGGCTCTGTCCAACCCAGCCTTGAACACTGCCAGTGATGGAGCATTCACAACTTCCCTGGGCAACCCATTCCAGTGCCTCACCACCTTCACAGTAAAGAACTTCTTCCTTATACCCAATCTAAACTTCTCCTGTTTAAGTTTTAACCCGTTACCCCTTGTCCTACTACCACAGTCCCTAATGAAGAGTCCCTCCCCAGCATCCCCATAGGCCCCCTCAGATCCTGGAAGGCTGCTACGAGGTCTCCACGCAGCCTTCCCTTCTCCAGGGTGAGCAGCCCCAACTTCTTCATTTATTTGGGGTTCTGCCACCCACCCCTCCTAAAAGGTTTACAGCTTCCTGCTTGGCACACCTCAGCAGTGCAACATCTCATCTCCACAGCCTTCCATGGATTACACCTTTGGGGAAATATTAACATTTTAAGTGTTAGCCATAAGACTTAACATACTTCCTGTATATTTTACAATACATTTATACTGTCTCCTTCAAGTCAGGTACAAGACCAGATGAAGAACTTGCTCTCAGGTGTAAGTTGATATCTCCCAAAAAGGCAGATGGTAACCAAAGCAGGTGGCTACTTCTTGCTAAACACTGCTTTTCCCTGTAATTGTACCTCTTCTGGCCTGCATGAGATTCCCTGGCAGTAAATGCTGCAAGGAGGGTAGATCACAACTTGCATTGGCACATCAGTGTGGTATAACAAAGCATTAGAACAAGACAAATGTCTTTGGAATTGAGAGACAGAAGGTAATTGAAAAGGATAGGAAAGTGGTCACAAATATACTATGTGTTTAGTGTGGAGTCCAACAGTTTGGAAGTGGCTCTGGCACGGTTGTCTAGTCAAGATTAATCACTTTTCTGCCAGCACTCATCCATGCCTTTGTGATGTCCCCTCCCTGTGTGCTTCTCCTGTTTGGGTCATCAGTCAAAGGAAATCCTAGGACAACAAGCACCTCCTTTGGGATTGTATTTAAGCAACCAGACAGCTCATCCTGAAGAAATGCCAGCGTCACAATGACATCCAAATACATTTTCAGCGTTTCACAATGTGTTTAAGGAGGAGAGATGCTGTCGGGCTGAAAAGCTCAGCCAGCTTCAGGCCATTGGGAGACAGACACGCTTCTTGGGGTGACTGACTTTAACTCTTTGCTTCCTCTCAGGAGAAAGTTGCAGTGTAACTGATTCACATCCCCCAGCTCTGGAGGCCAAGCAGTTTGCCCATATCACCTCAGAGCAATCACAGCTTAGGCAGAGGAACAGGAAAGGAAGTTCCCAGCCTCACCCTCCTGATACATGGAGGCTGTCACGAGAATACCAAACCAACACATCATATTTTGGGGGCTTGAAAGAAAATATATCTTGAAAAGAAGAATTTAAAAAAATCTTTATTTTAAAAAGAAACTGAAAAACCAAGAAAACCAAGCAATTAGAATGTGGTTGCCAAAACATTTTACCGTAGTCAATTGACTGTCCTAAGCAGACAACTGGATTTCCTCTCCTCTCACTAACATACCCCAGCTTCACAGATACATTTTGTCTAACAGATGGTCTAAGCAATTAACATAACTTTGCTAAACTCAGGGAAACTGTTCTCAACATGTATTTATTTAGTTTCCAAGGCTGATGCTTCTATTTTAGACATAAGAAACCATATTTGCATGTTTAAAAGGTTACATCCCCCAATCATATCAATAGGCCTAATAAAAGCTACAACCCACTTTCCCTGTCAATATTGCCCAAGGAACTGCCTCTGCTGGATGTGTTTCAGTACAGCTCTTCCCACTGAATCTGCTTATATGTCTCTTTGCAGGCCTGTGTTCATATTTCAGCTGGTAAAGTATGGAACACTAAAAGCAACAGCTTTCCCCTTGAAGCGTACTAAGGAATTTGTTTGTTCAAGCATTTGTATTTGCTACCAGTACAGGAAGGATTGTGTCATCCTTTCTTAGACCAAGCTCTTAGGGAGGAAGAGAACAGCAGGAGCAGAGCTTGTGCTCACAAGCAGATCTTGCTTTCAAGCCCTTTGTACAGTGTGTATAAAGCATCGATGGAAGCAGTAGGTGGCAGCTGGTTAACATCCTATAACACTACTACATAATGATTTTGACCAGAAGTTAAAGAGAGCCTCATAATTAATTGAGGCTGCAGGAGGAATGCGGGCAGACCAACTAATTACCTTGGATACTCTGGCTAAGGCGCTTGCTGTTCCAACACGTGTTGGGGGATCTCTAGTGCTCATAAGCAGTCATGGTCTCTGGTTTAAGTCTCCACTAAAGATGCATTTCTAAACACCCAACACATCTCACACAGCCAGAGCCATCACTCCATGCTACATTGCAACAGCCATCATTTTCCTTTCCTGCACTCAACAAAGCCTTGCTCAGATCTGCCATCCGCTCCTGACAGCCATAAGATTTCCCTGTTATGGTCTGACCAGCAGGAGAAACAAAATGAGAATATTGAGGTCAGCACAAAATAATAGGAGAATTGCCACCTCTGCCTCCCTGAGCTGGATATTTACTTGGAAACAATCAGATGAAATAATTCTTGCAATGAGAACCTTATGAGGTTTGAGCAATGTGAGCACAAGGCAAGTGGGGCAGGCATATAAGAAATAAATACATAAAGAGTTCATATCTCTTTAGAGGCTTGGTAGAAGGAAAAAAATAGAATGACTTAAAAATCACTTTCATCCATCATTGGCCAAAGTGTCTGCTAAGGGTACTTAAGCTTCTGATTTCTGCTTAGCCTTGGTGACCTTTTAAATCCATAAGAGGAGATCTTTTTTGGTTAGAGAAAAGTAAAAGGAGGAACCAAGTTTAGAAGTTTGATTGGCAAATATGCAAGAAGCTTAAAACCTACCAGCCTCATTTCCCCAGATTAATCTGCAGTGCAAATGTGGGGATGCTAATGATTTATTTCTCACCCCTCTGCTCCACCTCCCTCTTGGTCTCTCTAACACAGAAAAATGAGTAATAATAATAATAAATATATGTGCTCCTTTCATTAACAACTCTGAGCTCTCATTTCTGACTTGGTATTAAAACATCAAAACCAAGCTTCCCAGTCGCCATCACACCGGGTGATTGATGCTGCTTTACCACTTACAGAAGACCTAGAGAGGCGTCTAATACATTTATTATGTTACAGTCACCAGCAGAAATTCCTTTCAAAACGTTACAATCCCCTCCACGTGACACTTATCTCCCCAGTAGGTCCTTTTGCGTCGGGTTAGTAGCCTTCGTATTTTGTAGGTAAAAGAAGATTAACTGTGAATACGTTGAATCCAAGTTTATAGTGCGGTACCTCCTCCTTTTGTTTGGTTCCAGGCCCTGCTGGCCTCTAGCTAGGACTTGACAAATAAATCCCATTTAGCACTGCTGGCAAATGCTTTTTGATTGAGCATTTGGAAATCAAAGAAGGCCTCATTTCCTTACACTGCAACTCTAGTAGTAGCCTAATCTCACTTTAATAGGTCTTCCCACTCCAGCAGAACCAGTAGCAAGCAAGCAAATGCAAGAAAATAGTCCATTTCCCTTAAGAAATTCAGCTCTCAGAAATGTATTTCCAAGCACTGCATTTTATCCACTTTGCCTTTAGAACAAAATACTGTATTTTCTGAACAAAATACCGTATTTTCAGACATGAACAACATTCAAAGTCCTCTAAACTCATAAAATCCTCAACACAAGATAGGAGAATAAACTCTAAATATGACTTTGTAGTCTCAGTTAAAGGTAGGTGTTCTCTCTCTCCTGTGTCTCCTGCCTGAAAACACAACCCAACAGATCAGCTAACAGTTCTAACAGATCTGCTCCCTGCCCGGAGTCAGGAAACCATCAGAGCAGCAGCCTCTCCTGTGAACCAAAGTAGAAGGTATCTTCTGTGGAGAAGGACTTGGGAGTATAGGTTGATGATGTTGGCCCAACATGACCGAACAGTGTGTGCCTGCAGCCTAGAAACCGACCATGTCCTGGTGCATCCCCAGCAGCATGAGCAGCAGGTCTGGGGAGGGGATTCTCCCCCTCTACTCTGCTCTCCTGAGACCACCCCCTGCAGTCCTGCATCCAGCTCTGGGGCAACAACACAAGAGGGACATGGAGCTGTTGGAGCAAGTCCAGAGGAGGCCACTGAGATAATGCAATGGCTGGAGCAGCTCTGCTCTGGAGCCGCTCTGCTCTGAAGCCAGGCTCAGAGAGCTGGGCTGTGTCAGACTGGAGAAGAGAAGGCTCCTTAAGGGGAGACCTTAGAGCAGCTCCAGTGCCTGAAGGGGCTACAGGAAACCTGGAGAGGGGATTTGAACAAGGGCCTGTAGGGACAGGACCAGGGAATGGCTTCACCCTGCCAGAAGGGAGACTGAGATGAGCTCTTAGGCAGAAGCTGTTCCCTGTGAGGGTGCTGAGGTGCTGGCACAGAGTGCCCAGAGAAGCTGTGACTGCCTCATCCCTGGCAGTGCTCAAGGCCAGGTTGGACGGGGCTTGGATCAACCTGCTCTAGTGGAAGGTGTCCCTGCCCATAGCAGGGGTTAGAACTGGATGAGCTTTAAGGTCCCTCCAACACAAACCAAGCTGTGATACTAGAATAAGCAAGGCAGGGAGTAGAAACCACCACCTTGCTTAGCAAGGATAAGCACTCCAGGTTGGTCACCCAGCAAAACATCCCCTTCATCTCTTTGGTACAGCTTGTTCTGCTAAGGGCTGTTCTGTAAAGAGGTTTTTGTGCTGATAAAATGCACAGACGAGAACAACTGGGCTCATTGAGCACAACACAGAGACAGCAGGAGGTGGCCAGGCAGCAAAAGAAATATGGGAAAACAGAAAAAGGCAGCAGGTCCTGAAAATCTGAAGTGCTTTAGCTTGATGAGAAGAGGATTTCACAAATAGCAGCTATGGTCAAAATCATGAACATGTGAAAGGAGAACCTGCTGCCAGAAGACACCTGCCACCACATGTACAGTTACAAATCTCTGCTCCCCAAAGGAAACAAGAGTCTTATATTGCAAGGATTTGACTGTGTTTCCAAAATGAAATACAGCTGATAATAAATGAAAGCCCAAATACTCATGAAGCACAGAGCTGTTCCATGGTATAAAGTCAGACTTCCAGAGGAGTGGTAGATGTTCCATCCCTGGCAGTGTAAAAGGCCAGGTTGGACAGAGCCTTGGGCAACATGGTCTAGGATGAGTCATCCCTGCCCATGGCAGGGGGCTGGAACTGGGTGATCTTAAGGTCCTTTCCAACCCAAACCACTCTATGATAGTAGCTGCTAAGATCAAATCCTTGCTTTGAGTAGAGAATATTCTGCAAAAGCAGCCAGGGACTTGTTTCTGCTAGGTGCTGCCAAGAGTTTTGAGGTGGATTAGGCAGAATCCCTAATTCATTTCCTCAGTCCACTCCAGTCAGTTCCTGGACTGCTGCAGATATATTTTTCAAGGAAGTCTAAAGTACAATCTAACTGAAAGGTGGAATTACAACTTCCTTGCCCTGATCACCCCCTCAATTGACATATTCACTACCAGCACTGAGATGGACCAGTCAAGCACTGTTACCTGACGCAGGTACAGCAGCAGGATTCGGATGTGCTGGGAAAAATCCAGGTATACTTAAGTAGGGAACAAGGCTCTGCAAGAACCCTTCATTTTCTGATTTTGAGATGTTGAACAGAGTCAAAATCCTGTCACACTTCATCCTATTCAAAACAAAGCAAGTTGGAAGGAGGAGAGGTTATTTGATTGCTTTAGTGATTTCTCCCCCCAAACACAACCGTAACTGGTATTTTCTAGCCAAAAGTTCTTCTGAGATTAAAAATCAAGTAATAACAATAATTTTTTTAAATTAAAGCTCAGATCCTGCAGGTTTTCAATTTAAAAATACCCATTCCATACAAATTCCACAGAAAAGAGCATTTTTTCTTAGTCCTCAAAATAACTGGGAAGAAAAGACTAAGGCATTTAGGCAGAAAGAGTGTGGCTGGCTCAAAAGGAGCTGAATAATGATGAGTGCTCCTAACCCCAGGCTGGCTGGCAAGGCCTGGCTTCCCCCAGCTCAGATGCTAACTATAGTCACTCATTAGAATTCAGCACTGGCTCAGCACAGACAATACACACACTCTGCAGCGTGAAAAAGAAGGGGAAGGCACTTTTCCTGCCTCAGTGGATTTATATTCTAAGGGTCATCAATCTCATCCTGACACTCAATACACGTGGCAATCAGCAGATGGATCACTGTCCAAGCACTGCATCCTTTTCACCTTTCTTATACTAAAGAGAACACAGTTATATTTAGTGACTCTCTTCTGAAAACAAAGCTGGTCAAAACAACTTGAATCTAGACTTTCCCAACCAAAATGAAAGAGGAAGAAAAAACCCCAACATTCCATGGTAATCTCTGCTGGATTTCAAATCACTCTACTTGAAAAGCAGCTTTGAAGAAGATAGTGTTCAAAGAACACTTGGAGCTAACAGACCACAGCTTATCAGGAACCAGCAGAGTCTGAACCATCCTCCCTTGGTAAGGAGATGCTGGTTTTAATGTGACTGCCCCAAAAGTACAGATAGGAACCTCTGTTTAGGGCTGCCACAAGGCACTCCAAACTTGGGAGATCTAGTTGCAAATGTATCTTAATTTGTTAGGATAGGATCAGGTAAATGGAAAGAAATTTTACACTGCCATAGACAGGATAGTACATTTTTCTGCCCATCCCATGCCATGCAATATAGCAGCCCTGTATCCCATTGATACCCACCTGCTAGATCAGTCCTCTATGGTAACTACCAACTTTAGTGACCTGCTCCACCCTGCAGCCACAGCTTCTCTAGGCAACCTGTGTCAATGTCTCACCACCCTCACAGGGAAGAATTTCATCCTAATGTCTAATCTCAATCCCTGACAGGTTAAAGCCATTCCCCCTTGTCCTCACCCTACAGGCCCTTGTCCAAAGCCTCTCTCCATGTTTCTTGTTGGCTCCTTTAAGCATTGAGAGCTGCTCTAAGGTCTCCCCTTAAGAAGCCTTATCTTCTCCAGGCTGATCACTGTGCTCAGAGCAAGGCAAGGTAACCTATAAAGGTCCCTGCACCAAGCACACAGAGGATGAGCCTTCTTTGCACCTGTGGGTAACAAGAAAAATCCTCCAAATCACCAAGCAGTATCAAGTAGACTGAAAGTAGGGTGGTAAATGACAGCACTATGCATTGGAGTATGAATTATGCATAGTTATTCACACAGACACACAGGAGAGAATCCAGCTTCTCCCAGTTGTGGCAGACATCAGCTCTTCAGTGTGTGCTTCCAAACTCCCTGAAATCCCCAAAGGAAGGGATATGCAAGGCCAGAGAGAGTATCTCCCCCCTGCCTCCCTTTGTGCGAGAAGAACAGTGTTCAAGGCCGAGTTAGATGGAGCCTTGAGTGACATGGTCTAGTGTGAGGTGTCCCTGCCCATGGCAGGGGTTGGAACTGGATGATCTTAAGGCCCTTTCCAACTTAAACCATTCTTTGATTCTCTCAGCAAAGATAGCCTGAAGCAAGCATATGATACAGAATATAAGCTGGATTTTCTGCTTGCTGTCTTCAGTTTCGCAACCCTGTGACACTGTTTGCTTTGGTGGTGTCACTTCTGGTTTATGGGGGTGGGGAGAAATCAGGTCCCCAGTGTGCAGCTCAGGCACCACACTCAAAGTGTTTTCCTGTAAAGTGGCTCTCAGAAAGTAACCAGAGCCAAAAGTGATTTTATAAGCTTAGGAGAAAGCGTCTCGAGCGAGACACCGCGGTGTGAGTTGCGAAAGGCACAAAACACCACATCTACCCTTTGCCCTAGGCTAGCTGTAGCAATCTGACTGCTGACATCTGCTAATTTTAGCAGACTTTCTGTTTTTAAACCAGAAAAAATTCAAGTCTTTACAACAGATAAAGCTGAGTAAACAAGCAAAGCATCCTTTCAAGACACCCTGCTTTCCATGCCCATTAAACCTAAATCCCTTTCACATCTTCTCTAGCAGCTGCAAGGATCCTTATGAAAGTTTCTGCAGTGCCTGAGGGCTAGCTGCACAGCAAGTAACAGAAGTATCTAAGGATGCCTGTGTCTGTCCTTGCAGAGAGAAAGATAGAGATTAGATTTGTCAAATGGGGATAAGAAGTTAACGGGGCCGATAAGGTTAGACATGCCAAGCAATTCAGCAAACAATTCTGGCAAGAACGATTAGATCTAGGCTAACTAAGTATGATAAATGCTGACTTTAACCCAATTACTTACAATGATTTTAGATGTCTGGGAAGAGCTGAGCGCTACAGCATTGTAATCAATGAACACGCATGAAACTGGGCAGGCTCCCTTCCTCACCCCGTCAGGAATCGAAACTCAAGTTGAACTCATTGTGGAAAGAAAGATATCTGGATTTCTCTAAATTCTGGTTCTAGACAGGTCTTCGTAGTGGGGAAATCAAGCTCAGTTCCCAAAACTACATATATACATATTTTCTGTTTCATAAAGTTAGCTTTCCTCAAAGCATTTCATAGTCTTAATGGAAGTTAAAAGACAATGGAGGCATACACTTGGTTTCTGCTCTTTCTGAAGAAAGGCTTTTCCCCCTACAAATAACACCAACTGGAATAGTTCCTCTGACCTGCAAGCCAAAGTTCCCAAGATCATTTTCTACTCATGCTGGTGCCGCCATCCCTGTGTAAGAATGCAAGTGACATGAGGCAGAGGCCAGCCCAAGGTCTGAGGCTCACTCAAGTCATACAGGCTTAACACAAAGATCAAGGGGTTTGTGAAGCCAAGACCACTTTCATCAGATTTATAAGACTATAGATGGGAAAAATACCCTGGTCTCTTAGCTGCATATCACCACATGACATTTAATAATACCAAAGACATCAATTGTAGGTTAGGCCAGAGAGTTTCACAGTCAGCCTGGCTTTGATGTACATGACTTCAATAATAAATTCATTTGCTGTTCATGTTTTCATGCTGAGGCCGTATCCAGAAGGAATATTGGCTCCTCTTTCTGTTTTTTTTTTCCAAAGCATCTTTCATTTCTGTCATGAAACATATAAAACTAGGGGAGGGGGGTTCATCTAATTTAATTTGTGGTCCTGGCTTGTCATAGCACAAAAGTATTTCTTCAGTATTTTGTTAAAGAACATACATCCATTCACATGGGCTTCAACAAATGATTTTGGACAGAGAAGTTTTAGGGGAAATTACTTGGAGACATTCAAAAGGAATTAATACTGTTTTATTATTACGATTTGTAGAACATAAATACGGCTCCAAGTTATTTCTTCTTTCTAGCCTGCACACCAGAAAAAGCCTTGAAGTCGCTGCAAACTGGCAAACTCCAGACCCAAGGGTTACTCTGTAGAAAACAGGATGAAAACTCTTCTCATTGCAAGCATTCACAGTTACAGTGTTCTTGAATTATGCTGGATGTCTACAACAGAGCTGGACATAAACAGGATGCACCAACATGGGCTGTGCTGAACCAGCAAATTAAATACAAAAGATAAATGACAGAATTTTATTCAAGACTATGCTTTCGTTCACAGCCCCAGGATAATGGTGTCTTATAGGTTATTTTCTCTTTGCAGTGATTCTATGAGACCAGGGGCAGTCTAGACACTATAGAGAGCTGCCCAGAAATTCATGCGCTTCCATTCATGCTGAACTCTGCATGGTGCAACTGAGCTCCACATGCTTGGTCTCTGCAACAGGGTAGCCTTGCTGATGAGCCTCTCAGAGGCAGCTCTTTATTAGAAGCAGCATAGCTCTGTGGTTTTGAAGCCTGAATGACTTACAGGCTAAGTAAGCAGTATGCTCCTTAGTGTGTGCAGATACAGATTCAATTCAGGATGAACAGTACAAGGTAAGAACTTCACAGAATCACGAAACAGTTTGGGTTGGAAGGGACATTAAAGCTCGTCCAGTTCCAACCACCTGCCACGGGCAGGGACACCTTCCACTAGAGCAGGTAGCTCCAAGCCCCATCCAATCTGATAGAGTTGGATCCAACTTAAGAACCTTATGACCTGTATTTTTTTAACTAAAGGGTCTGTTTAAGGAAGTTTGGCTGCAAGCAGGTGAGGGAAGGAGAATTTTGGACGGATGACATTAGTTGACTTAGAAGTCTTTGTATTTTGATGGCTTCACGGTCAGAAATTCACCCACCACCTGGGTGCTGGGCACAACTGATAGACCAAGAAAAGGAGTAATACATGTGAAACAGCAATAGCTAAAAGAATTAGCTAAGAATGAACTATTCAGATGCACAAGTAATTCATTATTTCCAGGAAGAGTGGTAGGGGTTACAAATGGTGTGGGAAAGAAACCACGTGAAGTGATGAGTCAGCAAGTAATCAGTTAAAACATCTAGCTTTAGCTGTTGAACACTGGCTCTCTGGAAATCCTTTTTGGAGCCGAGCCTAACACTCCCCAGCTGCTCCTTTCCACCCTAAGCTCCGGGGCACCAACTTTAACCAACAAGGCCAGGGTAGACACTGAAAGACTAAACACTCCCTCCTGTGAAAAACAAGCCAAGCGAGGCACGCAGCTACTCCTGGGTGCTCCCTCATTCCCTAATTCATGCTGTGACATGAACACTGCTCGTGCTCCCTGGGAAGCAGTGTGGCATCACAATGATTTCTGTTCTTTAAACAAAGCTCTACTGGGCCTGAGTGGCTGGATGCTTAGAGAAGCAGGTGGACTAATTTTGGTTGGCAAGGATTCAGAGCTGGCAGTACCTCAAGGGACCACAAACCCAAGCAATGTGCAAGGGTTTAATGATGCTCAGGCTGAGGCAAATTAGGAAGGTTCCAGAGTGGTGTGAATTGAGAATTCCATGCTAAGAAGCAGATGCGTGAAGGGCTCTCCTGCTAGGGCAGGTCTATTTACTAATACAGGCAAATGCTCATAGAATCCCAGACTGGTTTGGGTTAGAAGGGACCTTAAAACTCATTCAGTTCCAGCCCCCTGCCACAGGCAGGGACACCTTCCACTGGAGCAGGGTGCTCCAAGCCCCATTCAACCTGGCCTTGAACAGTGCCAGGGATGGGGCAGCCACAGTTTCTCTGGGCACCCTGTGCCAGGGTCTCACCACCTCATAGAAAAGAATTTCTTCCTGATGTATCTTCTCGATCTTCCCTCTGTCAGTTTAAAGCCATTCCCCCTTTTTCTGTCACTACATGCCCTTTTGAAAAGCCCCTCTCCAGGCTTCTTGTAGGACCCTCTAGGCACCACAAACTACACTGGAAACTGCTCTTAGGTCTTCTCTGAGCAGTCTCTTCTCCAGGCTGAACAACCCAAACTCTCTCTTGACCTGTCTTCATGGGAGAGGTGCTCCAGCACTCTGAGCATCTTTGTAGCCTCCTCCGGACTCATTTGAACAGGTTCACAGCACGGGCATGGAGTCAGTCTAACTCAAAACTTAAAATAAAGCTGATCCCCACCGAAGTGTTGCACTCATCCATAGAGCCAGAAGAAGGAATAAAGAGAACAGTCTCCAAAGAAATTAACCCTGCTGATTGTCAATTACAGCATTTGATGACTTTGCTCAACAAGTGGGTAAACACCACTCTCTCAGCCCTGATTTTCCCCACAAGGTATAACATTTGTTTGGCCACTGACTTCAGTCTTTGCTGACAGTCATTCCTGGTACATGAATTGCACCCATAGGAGGAAGCAATTTTCAGGACTGAGGCCGTTTGGCTCTTTTCAATGTGCAATATGCTTTGCTGAACTCTTACAGAGTAGCTTTGGGCTCCTTTGAATGAAATTGTAACTACAGCAGCCTCAAAAAGAACAGGAGAGATCTGTGTTCTGCAAGAGCCAGTTTGCAGTACCATGCAATGCCTCAATACCACAGGGTTTCCCTCTCCTGCACTTAGTTCTCACTGATCTGCATTAGTAAACGGTGCTTACTTTAGTGCAGAGGAAGAGTCCAGTGGTTTGTGAGACACCCTACTTCAAGCCTTTCTTTACACAGTGTCCTTGAGTTATTTGGTTAAGTCACCTCTCTGGGCTTCTTCCCTTTCCTGCTGCAAGCAGGCTTCCAAATCCCACCAAGTGTTGCATGGCTAAATGCAAAACCAGGGTGGGCAAAGGAGGGTAGAAAAAGATGGAGGCTGTCCAAGCTGAACCTGATGGAAGAGCTCTCACTCATAGGAATATGTGTTACCAGTGGTGCCTTCCGTCACTGACTCCTTGGTTGGTCAGATTTCTTCCAGAATACCAGAACCACTGGCAGTAAAAGCATGCAAGAGGACAACTACTACAGAGTGGAAGCCCCAAACTTCTTCACTGTAAGGTACGTTAGCACAAGCATTGCCTTGCTCCAGCTGATGCTGCTGACTTTCAAACCTTTCTACTAATGCTTTTCCATCACTCGAGTGACGATTAAAAATGCTTTTCACAGAACATAAGCATTTAGCTATGAAATTTATCTCCTGGCTTATGCAATATACTGATGGCTGCTTCGGCCTGGGCAGAAGAGAAACAGGAGAGAATACCAGGGGTAAAAACTGCAGGGAAAAGGAAATCCCAAAACCTTTATTATGTACCAGGTAAAGAATAGCAACTCCATGCTATCTGCTGGGCTCATGAATTGTGAAATCCCCAGAAAAGCTAATGGCAGAGCAAAGAGATAAGACCAAATAAATGCAGTATTTGATGGGTGAGAGACTAGAGAGGGAAATGGACACAGATACTTCCCTTCCCCCTTAAAAAAAACCCTATACCTAGCGCTGAAACAGAAAGTTTGTTCTCCATCCCATGCACTGTGGAAAACATCCAAACTAGCAGAGGAGCAGATGCTACTATTGCATTTTGACTTTGCATCCTAATTGGGAGAGGAAAACAAAAGAAAAACAACCAGAAAACACCAAAAGAGACAAATCACAGTGGAAGGAGAATGAAGAAGACATTGGCAGGAAAGTCAGAGGAACTCCATTTGTGAGAAATCCTTGAAAGCACCAATCCCTGAAAAACAGGCTGAGATACAGCTGCTTATTCAAAACTAGTGAAGAATACCTTTGATATATTCCTTTCTCAAAGGAATAGAATAATTTACTTCTCATTCCACATGAAGATTTATAGCAGGCATTAATTCCCTGCAATACACCGGAAAGGATGGACATGGAAACTACACAGACAGGACTGCTGTTGGGCTAACATTTACTTTAATTTTCTGGTGACACGTAGAAGTGTTTGAAAATAATAAAGGTTGTCAAAATATTTTCCATAATAAACTCCTACACACAGCACATTTACAAGACCAGCACAGTTTCCTACCCAGCTGGTGCACTAGCTGCTACCAAGAGATTCTCTTATTACTAAGATGCCATCTCAGCTTGGATGGGAGCTTGCCTTGTCACTACAGGCTGAAGCATTCCCTCTCCTTGTCATTATGTTGTTGACTCTCTCAGTATTCGCACAAGTGGTGACATTTAAACTGAAAGGGGGTAGGTTTGGATCAGATATTAGGAAGAAGTTCTTCCCTGTGAGGGTGTTGAGGCGCTGGCGCAGGGTGCCCAGAGAAGCTGTGGCTGCCCCATCCCTGGCAGTGTTCAAGGCCAGGTTGGACAGGGCTTAGAGCAACCTCCAGTGGAAGGTGTCCCTGCCTGTGGCAGGGGGTTGGAACTGAATGAGCTTTAAGGTCCTTTCCAACACAAACTGTTCTATGATTCTGTGATTTGGATAGTGGAGGATTTCTCACATAAGGGTAACTGTTTATCCTAAAGGTATCAACTACCCCAAAACAATGGCAGGGGAAAGCAGCACAGCTCTGTAACACATAATGCCTCCGGGCAGGCTGGGAGGACAAAAGCATGTCACAATTCCCCTTCTTTACTTCACATTGTCATGGGTATGTATGCAGGCCACAAGGGTACTGTGGATTTCCATTTCTGCTGAGTATCAGTGGCAAGGCACACAAACAAATTTAAGTTGTGCTCTCAATTTGAGAATGGCAAATTCCTACCTATCAGCCATGCTACACTTCTCATCCCTGGCTTGGGATGCAAGCTCTAGAAACAGAGATCCTAAGGCTCCTTATTTCAGACCTTCATTTAACACTCTAGTAAAGCTTCTCCCCCCTCCTTCCCCCTTTCTTTTTAATTGGAGATATAAAGAGAGAAACAAACAAAAAAGCCCTCAAAACCCCACAACAGGGTGAGGTGTCCGTGCTCTCTGCCGTAATAACACTCACTAATTAAAACACAAAGCAGCCAGGGCTGCGGGATTAATGGACATGGTTTCCTCTTTTCAAGTCTCGCCCGCTGACAGATCGCCTCATTCCTTTTCCTTGCTCTTGAACCTCTCAGGGTAAAAAAAAAAAAATAGAGATCTAGTTTGCTTATCTTACAGTGTGGGGTTGCCATGGAAACCGCATCCCCCTGTGAGATGCTCTGTCATAACATTTCAGCGCTGTATGGAAGGCTTAAAGACACAGCATCCTTTGCTCCGAGGGCTTCTGAGCCAGCCGGATCCTTCACAGATGAGCAGCTGTCAAGTCAAACCTAGTGAATGTCTGAAGCTGGGAGAGATAGAGAAGTAACAGTGGGAATATCCAGTTCCCCAGCTCTTGGCAAAACTCTGCTTCTTGCATTGGCAATTAATATTGACCAACAAATGTGGTGCACGACGCATTTTGCTGTTTGGAGAACCTGCCTCCTGGCAGCCTGTTGAAAGAAAGAGTGCTGGCACCAAAACATAACCCCATCACTCTACAATGGGGCAGCACAAAGCACCTCTTCAGTCAGGGTTTTATGTCAGATTAGTCTTTGAGACCTTTTTCTCAGTCCTTTCATAAGAAAGGAGGGAAAAAGTAGCAAGCACAATAATTGCCCATAATGGGAACAGGCCTCCTATAGCCTGCTCCTTAATTACAGGGATGGCTTCCAGGCTGTAATCACTAGGGGTCCAGATGGAAGTTCTCCAAGCTCTTTGAGGGACAGAATGTGTCAGTTATTAATTAAACATATGAGGCAATTAGCCTCAAAACTTGGTAGTAAATCACTACAGCTGTGTTACTTTCGCTCTTTCCTTTGGTGAGTGCAAGTCAAATGCACAGTGCGTTTCCCAGGGGGGTCACAAGGACCACTGCCAAAAAGCATTCCCAAACAAGACCTTTGTTGTTGGGTGGGAAAAAGTATCTGCAGAGAGCTTGTTTTCAGAAGTCAGCTACTTCCCAGTCACATCCCTCATGAGAGATGATGGATTCTGTGTACGGCAGCTATTCGCTGCTCAAGCTGTCTGCTGTGCAAAGCAGCTGAATTCTCTCTGCCACCCCAAACAGCAGCCTGAAGTTGTTCTGGTACAGCAGGAGGAGAAAACCATTCCTGTGGTTAAGCGTGGCCCATATTCCAGCATCAGCTGTCAAGTGTAATTCATCGTTTTGGAGCTCATCAAGACTTCTATCTCAATAGACTCCAACACGTGTTAGAATCCTGTTAGTGGTTGGTCACGCATTTGAAAATGAGATGCTGTGTTGCATTCTTTGCCTATCTCCAAGTTCAGAAACGAGGCCAAAACCACCATGGCTGTTAAAACCCAGTTAGTGATTTATTCTAGTTCTTGTATTTCCAGACAAAACGTCTCTCGGTCACATCAAGACAGCCTGACGTCAATGCATTGTTCGTTTGCATTTCACTTCGTGGTTCAGTGCCACAGTTGGAGATTCTATCATCTACAAAAACCTCAGTTTGCTTCCCTACCCCTTTCTCACATGTAGCTGACGAATGATGCAATAACTCATTATTGACAATAGTAAGAATTAGGTGGTGACCTCACCCCTGTTTTACTCCAACATTGAAAGCACTTTGACCCCTTCTTTAGGCATTTTAGCATGTTTGGAGAATACACTTTGAGGAAACAAGGGAACACTGGAGAAGAACAACACATGCAGCCTGTAATCAAGTGCTGTAAGCTCCTGCTGGCACTTGCCACAACACTGCAAGAGGAGTCTAGGAGGCTTCTTTGCAGTCAGCAGCCACAGAATGCTCAAGAAGAATCAGATATGTTGGCCTCCACTGCAGTAAGTGATGATTCATTGCACAGCTCAGAGAACACAGCAGCCTGAAGGATACCCAAGCTCACAGAAGGTTGTGCAAATCAGAGAAGAACACACATCTCCTTTTGTCATGGAAAAGGACAGAGCTGATAGTAAACCAGGTAGCTATTTACCCTTCGGACAGGTGAATTTACAAAGGCAACAAATGACTGATGTGTAGAATAGTAGTACCCTGTGTGCACACAGCTCTCATTTATATTTCCCTCTTTTGCTTAACAGGCCAGATCTGAACAAAAAGTGACCTTCTATGGCAAACCATATTGCTATTTCGAGCTTTTAATGATAAAAAATGGATGTAGTTCCTCATGTTCACCTGTGACTGTAACACATTTGACTGCCATGTAAGCAGAGAGACATTTAAAGTGAAAGTTTTGCTGATTTTCTTAAAGGAATTCTACCAAATTCAAACTAAATGTTTCTGAAAAGAAAATCTTTCAGGCTGTTTGCAGACAGCGAACAGAAAACAAAAATCACCATCTTTGACCAAAAAAGTTTGACCTGACTAAAGTTTAGTTGAATGACGACTAAATGGATTGTCAATGTCACTAAAGCTTTATGCTCAGAAACTGGTAGATAAACCTCAATATATGCAGCTCCACACATCATATCTTTTATGGGACTTCTAATAGGAGAATCTCCCTATTCATTGGGTTGGAACAAACTTCTCACTTCTCTGCATAGCCTGTGTCATTCTCAATGTTGATTTGATGGCATTTGCTCAGCATCCCAAAGAAACTAAGGCAAAAATCCCAGGCACTAAGTCACTTGCTATTATGCCCATCCAGAAAGGGGCAAGAACGAACTTCAGCAGGCAGCAGTTATAAGCTGGGTTTCTAAATGGGCTGTAGAAAGTCAGTCATTGTGCAGCCCTGCCCAGCATAGTCAGAATGCTACAGCTGGGGTGGCAGTTCCATTTTCCATAGCCAAAAAGGATTTAACGTTAAACTTAAAAAGAAATTGAAGTAATTTAACCACAGTAGTACATTTAAACCTTGAGGGTCTTTGACATTCATGAAAGCAGGGAAGTTGGGTAACCTTCTGTATACTGAACAAGAGCATCAAAAACAAGCATCAAAATCAACCTAAACATCAAAAGAATAATCTCTAATTAAATATGCTGGGGATTTTGTCAGCCTATTACCAGGGTCTTGATGATCTTTTCTGATTTCCCAGGGCTCAGGCAGGAATAGCAACATTAAATATTCTGTGTGTAATTGGAAGAAAAGAAATGAGGGAGAAGTGACATAAATAACCTCAAATTACTCCTAAGATCCTACACCTTGTGCTCACAAAAAGGTAGAAATTGAACTTGGACAACTCAGAACATATTGTCACTGCCAAACAATCTCACTGTGGCCAAGGAGCTTCTGTCTTCTGGAGGTGACTGGCAGTATGCTACGTGCACCACTTTGTGATGCACAGGCAGCCTGCTTTTGCCCTTCAGAGCTTCCTTCATGTTTGCTATAATGGTTCTGGACCTCTCTGCCTAATTGCACCCACTTCATCTGTGAAGAGAGATTTATAATGGAACATAATTTTGTGGGATTAACTTGGACGGCGTTACATGGCCCATGCAGAAGTGACAGCAAAAAATTTATATTAGCTGTTTCTCCTGCCAAAGAATAACAGAGAAGCTTATTACACAGGCAATCAAGCTCACAAATTAGACCTGATTTTCACCCCACGCCACTTCACTGTTGTTAATGATGGGAAGCAGCAGCAAATATGAAGCAAAAAGCCCTCAGGAAACTAGCTGTCAATTTTTATTATTGAAGGGGGTGACTGAATTCCTTGTTCGGGTACAGATCTCAAAGGCAGCAAGAGCTGAAATCAGAGCTGGAGAAATGATCTCCTGGCCAGGGTCCTTACTGAAAAGTTCTCAGGGCACTTCTAGTTCCGCGTGGCAAATTGATGCTAGGAGAGCATCAGTCTTCTCCCTTCCCCCCCGCCCAACCAAAGATTTCTGTGTTATTGACCTCAATTACAAACCTTTCACAATATTATCTCTTAAAACTATTATACAGCAAGGCTGGTTACCTCTGTTCGCGCTATGCATGGCCGTTCCTATGGCTGAGTAGGACTACTTTATAGAGAATACTGAATTATCCCAACATCTCCAGCTGCTACTAAACAAAGGCATTGCAGACAGAAAAGGCAAGGGAGAAACCTGTTCTTAGATCAGCTCAAACACAGGAACACCTCAGTCATGTAATGTACTCCTGGGCATGGCAAGGCCAGGCTGATTACCTTGGCCTGAAAGCTCTCTTGACATCCCTGCTGTTCACTTGTTAATAGAGCCTAGAAAAGGTTTTTATGGTAGCTGGCAGAAGCAATAATAGAAACTTGAGATACTGTTCATGCTACACTTGCTTTGCTAGCATTTGGTTTAATAGTGAACTTAAATATCCAAGGTAGACCTTCGCCTTCATCAGGGAACACTCAGATTAGACCAAGACAACCACCTTTAAGGATCAAAAACCTACCTGCTAGTTCTGCTAAAGAGTATCTGTGACTCATCATTCTATAAACCAGTGGTTTAGTCCATAGTACAGCATGGAGGGACTAGAATATCAATCAGGACACATCCTGGTTGCCCTGTTCCTTTAGATGTATTGTTGTGTAGTTATTACCATCTTCTCTCCAAATGCAAATATTTTTACACATATATATTAATAGGAATTTCCAGGTTTTAGGACTTTTATGTTTGCAATATGCAAGTAATACTTACATGCCAGAATATATTGTTAAGAATTGAACCATTCTTCACTATGAGTGCAGTGACAGAGGCTTCCCAGAGAACTGTGGCTGCCCCAGCCCTGGCACTGCTCAAGGCCAGGTTGGATGGGGCTTGGAGCACCCTGCTCCAGTGGAAGGTGTCCCTGCCCATGGCAGGGGCTTGGAACTGGATGAGCTTCAAGGTCCCTTCCAAACCAAATCATTCTGTGCTTCTATGATTTAAGTTATGGCTTCAAAATAGTTACTGTGCACTGAATAAGCAGTACCATGGGTGACAGACTTGAGTGCAGCGTTAAACATGGCAGATGCAGCGATAAGTTGAATGAGGTAAGGGAACCAGCACATGGTTGTATTGTCTGCTGCAGGCACTGCACGGGGCTAACACTGGGGAATGGGAGCAGGCAGAGGCTACAACTCATCAGCCCCCCCAAAAAAATCTGCTCCAGCCTGCAAAATCATGCTGTTCAGCAATCAGCCAACAGCTCCTTAATGTACAACCTCACCATCAACACCCCAGCAATGGGTAGTGACGCAGTGAATCAGGATGGCTCCCAAGTGCTATGCCAGCAGAAGCAGCAAAGTAAATCACAACACAGGCTTCAGTGCCATTACAGAAAAAGAACAGCTGGAGACAAGATCCTGGAATACGAATTGCTCATAGAGAAAGTGAGCACCAAACTGCAATCTAGACAACAAAGCACATTTTATGTATGCATAGCTGTGGGGCCTGATAATATGAGAGTCCATTAAAGGGCCAAAATCTGCCAAAAAAACACTTTGAGTGAAAAAGCACAGAAACCACACGAAACCACACAACCAATCATGGAATCACAGACTGCTTTGTGTTTCCAACAAACAAAGGGGAGACCTTAAAGCCCATCCAGTTCCAACCTCTGCCACAAGCAGGGATATCTTCCACTAGAGCAGGTTGTTCCAAGCCCCTGTGTCCAACCTGGCCTTGAACACTGCCAGGGATGGGGCAGCCACAGCTTCTCTGGGCACTGTGCCAGCAGCCTCAGCACCCTCACAGGGAAGAGCTTCTGCCTAAGAGCTCATCTCAGTCTCCCTTCTGGCAGGTTAAAGCCATTCTCCTTGTCCTGTCCCTACAGGCCCTTGTTCAAAGCTCTTCTCCAGGTCTCTTGTAGCCCCTTTAGGCACTGGAGCTGCTTTAAGGTCTCCCCTTAAGGAGCCTTCTCTTGTCCAGTCTGACCCAGCCCAGCTCTCTGAGCCTGGCTCCAGAGCAGAGCTGCTCCAGCACCACTGCAGCACTGTGGACACTCCATTCTACCTGTTCAGGGCTCTGTGATGTAGCTGTATTGCTTCCAAGTTCCAGAAGCACTTTCCTAAACACTCCCCGGCATCGCCTCAATGCAGTGTGGTCAAGGGTAAAAAAAAAATCAGCTTTTACATCTCTTTATATTTCTTTCCCCCCTCTTCCTGCAGTTCTGTTTCCTTGTAAATCGGAGAGCAACATCAGCTAAGTCATCCAGCAAATATAAAGTGGTTATGGTCCCTGCTAAAAGGGACACTACAGCCATGAACCTACCACTGCAATTAGTGACTTGAAGCCTAATGGACTGGGAAGCAGCAAACTATGCAATACAAGTTGTAGAGAATTCCCCCACTAAGCACGCCAAGCCACATTAGGCTAGCAGCAGCTGTGGCCATCCCCAGTTCAAGGTCCCCAGGATGACTTTTACATGTGCCTGAAAGAACCCACTTCATTCAACACCTTTTAAGCCTGATTGAATCAGACAGTCTCAGTGGTTCTCACATATGAGGCATGCAAGTTCAGCAGCTATAAGCACTCTCTTCAGCTGCATGCCCTTACCCTGTAAGTTTGCTTTACATATCACGCTTGAAAGCTATAGAGCTTCATAAAGCTATCCAGGGATACAGGTCTGATTGAGCCAGACAACATCTCTACTGCAGCAACACCACTGAGGCCAGGATTACATTTTGCTTTTCATACTGGGCTGGCTGTCGGAGCTGGGAGAAGGTAATCTGGACCAGAAATCACGTCTACTAAATCAGCTACTAGGAACTGTGATTTTAGCACAGACCTCCTTATCTTATATTGGAGTAGAAACTGGACTTGGTGATCTTAAAGATCTTTTCCAACCTAGTTGATTCTGTGATTCTAGTCTATCTATACAACCCTGCTTTAGCAACTCCCATAGCAGTCCATGGTACCTCCTTGCCTTTTTCACCCATATCCCATATCACAGGAGGAGCACACAGTATTTCTGTATCTCTCTGAAGTGCTGCATTGCCTATGCTTTGCTCACCAATAGAAAGAAACCAAACAGTACATACACTCCCTTAGATAAACACCTCAAGAGAAAAGCTCTAGTCCCAACTTGAAGGATAGAGACGAAAAAGCAGTATCTTTGAGCCTCCTTTATACCCACCAGCAAAATCCACCCACCCCTGTATAATTTGCTTTGAAATAAGGGAAAAGGCACTAATTGTTCAGAATTATTTGCTGGCTGGAACCCCAGCATCTAAGAAGATGCATCCTCTGCAGACATGAACTTGTTCTATCCCAGGGCTTGGGAAAGTACCAGTTCCACTGGTGCATAGCACTATCTTTTGAAAGCCTCACCACAGCATGCACTACATGAACTTGCCTGCCTGAACTTAGATTTCAAACCAGAACCAATATATTACTGTGAAATGTGCAGGACAAGCCTGAACAAGTTATTCCCAGTCGATTTTCCCTGTGAACATCTAAGAAAACTGAAGTTTACATTAAATATACACTGAGGATTTTCTCTTTCTTTTGAGAGCAATCAACATCCAAGTTCCTCTGCCCCAGGAGGAACTGGCACAGTCCGCTCCGATTAGACTTAGGAAAGGGAGCAAACAGACAATGACTCTGATAACAATCTTATCTGAGGACAGAAATGAGATCAGCTGCCTAGCTGCAGTGATTCTTTCCCAGATACAGTGTTAAAAGGACTGACTAACACAGCATGGAACAGAGAAGGAATTTCCCTAAGGAGCATGTTGTCAAGTAAAGTGAGGTGCAAAGCTTCCCTTCCTAGTCCCTTTCCAGCAAGGAGAATGTTCTGTTAGAGCACCACAGGTTCAGGGCTAGACATCTTCCCGACAACACAGCAGCCAGGCAACTTCTTCCTTCTAGTTTTCATAGAATGGTTTGTGTTGGAAGGGTCCTTAAAGCTCATCCAGTTCCAACCCCTGCCATGGGCAGGGACACCTTCCATTAGAGCAGGTTGCTCTAAGCCCTGTCCAGCCTGGCCTTGAACACTGCCAGGGCTGGGGCAGCCACAGCTGCTTTGGGCAACCTGTGCCAGTGAATCACCACCCCACCCACAGTGAACAATTTCTTCCTAATATCTAATCCAAAATTCCCCTCTGGCAGGTTAAAGCTATTCCCCTTGTCCTGTCCCTGCAGGCCCTTGTAAAAAATCCCACTCCATATTTCTTGTAGTCCCTCTTCTAGCTACTTGAAGAGTAGTTTTATACTGTTTCAGAGAATCTTATAAGCAAAAAACAATGGTTACGATTAACTGGGACCCTTGCCTGTTGATAGGGAACAACTTCATCGTGCTGTTCTTCCTCCTACTTCATTTTTGCAGTCTACGATAGCAGTACACACATTAGCTTTCCATGAACCTTATGAACAATGCTGTTGGAAAGTCCTCAAACACTTTAGATTTTACTTCTCTAACTTGATCCCAATCTTTTTGGTTGTTGCCTTTACAATAGCCCAACTAACCCCTTTCCTCTGCATGTTTACAGCCTTCGCTTCTTGGAACAATGTCCAGTAACAGATAGGGCACAATCACGGGGTAGTAACAGAACTTCACTGAGGTAAGTTTCCCAGGTAAATCCGCACTTAAATCTCACAAAGACAGGATAAATAATGCAGTAATAGGACAGAAGCCAAACTGCTCAGGAGGTTGCTTATGCCAGCCTCTACAAACAGGTTTTGACAAAGACCTACAAACCACAGATTCACCAGGAGTACCATGCCCCAAAAGAACAACAATCTCAACAGCCTGGGTGAATCAAGCTGATGGCAACTGGAAAGCTGATAGAGGAAAAGGTGCTAGAAAGAGGCAGAGAGGTAAAGTTTCCTCCTGAACTATTTGACAGCATTGTGCTTCAATATTTGCACTTTTCTTTACACATCTATTTAGACTAAGAAGAATATCCGTATAAAAACACATAAGCAAGCAGCGCAAGAAGAGGGCCAGCTGCTATACCTCTGCCTCTCTGATCTGAATTCACCGCATTTATTTAGTTATAATCCTTCGTATAAGAAGTTTATTTATACAGACAGGGATTTCTGGAATTCTGCAGGATTAGTCAATCTACAGCATTCTCAGTGCATGAATTTTAGCATCAGAATGACACTGCCTGGATATTTAATGCCTCGAGTAAATATTTGGGCTGATGAAGGTTAAACAGATTAGTCAAGATGAAGCCAGGGTTCTCTGCTTATTTACTCAGAAGCTTAAATATTGCTCTTCTTCATTTAAGAAGCACTGTTTAAAAGAAAAACCCACAAAAGCAATAAACGAAACACACTTACCCAACTTGAAGTGAGGCAGCACCAAGATTTCTATCATCTTCAGCCTAAGCCTGCATGTGACAAAGCCACACACTGAATCACAAATCTCACACTCCTTGGCCTCCTTATGGGAAACGTGCAGAGGGAAACAACAGCTTCAGCACAAGCTTGCTGCTCTGAGTTTCAGCTGCACCAGGGAAATGGGATAAACAACCCCCCCCCCCTCCCAGCTCTATTCGAAAGTGAGAGGGAAATAATTGGTGTGAAAACCATTTGCAGTTCAGTTACACTTTGGAGATGTGAAGAGGCAGTTATGCACAACGCCTGTCTGAGACCTGATCCTGTCCCCGAGTCCTACACTGGGGACGATTTCCAAACATCCTCAGCAATGCCACACCTCAGCTGTCATCAAAATCTGCTATAAATTCCCACCTAGTGTAGGCAGAGCGGTGTTAAACTAGGCCCAGTCCTCAAGCCCACCTGCTTGCAGTGCCATATGAAGTGCCTGATCCAAAGCTTATTGGCAATGAAGGGGCTTTGGATCAGTCAGCGAAGGAATAGTTAGAAGTTGGAAAACAAAACTGTTTGATTTCACTGTTTGGTACAAATTGAAAACAAAAGGACAAGCTATTTAATAAAAAGAAAAGACAATGTGTCAGCAGGTACAAAGCTAACGTGAGCTAGGAGTTCAAGGAGGAGCAGACAGGCATTTGGAGTTCACATTTCAGCCCATTTGCTCAAGTTTTAACTTTCAAATCAATTCTTATTTAAAGGTGTAGACATCAAAAGGTTTTCTATTAAGGCAGGAGGAAAATAAAACTTGTGTTTTGAACTCCGCAGAAAACTGCTCCCACTTGCTGGCTCTCCGCCCTTCCCTGCTGCTCACCATCCATCCCCACTGAGGTTGTGTCTTGTTTACCACACTCTCAAGGATATTCGTGTACAGATTTCAGGCGCTATGGAAGAGGAAAAAGCGCCTTCCCTCGGAGCCACGTTGGCTCTGAACAGATGTAACATTCCTAAGAAGCTCTCAGCTGACTGCCTTTGAAGTCTGGGGGAAAAGAGGGGAAAAGAAAGGCGGCTTGACCTTGGAAGCTGCATTTCTTCCCTTAAAAGAAGTCTCCAAGGACTCTTGAGAGAAATAAAAAGCAAATTCTCCAGATCCTTATCTCATGCTATTTTTGAGAGGCTTTTGTTTTGCTCCATTGCTCTTGTCATGTTTTGGATTAAAGGCCTTCCACACGTGCAAGTGGACTGCTCACCATGCCATATCTGTGCCCTGAATTTGTGCCCCGCTGTGCTAGGCCAGGACACCCCCACTTCAGTCCCACTTGTGCTTTCCCTTTGTAGGTGTGACAAGAAAGATTTTAACAGCAGGCAGCTTGTAAAGAGAAGTTTGTGATCGTAAAGCATTGACCCAAAGAGAATTCCCACCCACAAGCACTTCCAAAGCAAGTCCACCCTCATGATCGGTTGGGGTCTAGACAGCACTTAGCACATGGACTTGCAGCACACGGACAACAAACCCTAGAGTCACACTGGGCAACATGGTCTAGTGTGAGGCATCCCTGCCCATCACAAGGGGGTTGGAACTAGCTGATCTTAAGGTCCTTTCCAACCCAAGCCATTCTATGAGTCTATGATTCAGCAGACACAGCTTATATGTTCCCCAGAATTGTCAGTGTTGACTAAATAAACTTTAACATAGGCAGAAAGGGGTTGCTTTTCCTGCTCTGCTTCCCTCTACTGCCACCATGTCCTTGGCGATTCTCTCCTTGGTTTGTCAGCCCTATTAACCTTCTCCATATCCCACCCACCCATATTTGCACATTATTAAGCATCCACGGCCTTTTGTTCAAGGACCTTAAACAAAAGCATAACTACAATATTTCCTGGCAAGAGTTGACTTATACCCAGCAGTCACTTAGAGCAGCTCTATTTGACTTATTCCTCCCAAACACAAAACGAGGGCACAACAGCCAGACAGGCTAATTCAAGGACACATCCTTTCCCGAATTCCACAGAGCAAGATAAGCCCCTGAGCCTTGCACTCACTTTATCTTAACTAAGAGGCTTCCCCCATTCTCCCACTCAGTTAAAACCTAATTATTTACCAGCGAGGCACGGAATAGGTTAAAGTTTCCTCTGTCTTGTCTCAGCTCCCTTTGCAGATTAAGGGAAAACAATGAAGTCTCCACACTTTGTGATATTGCTAATGCTTCCTGTGGGGATAGCAGCGCTGGCTGCAAAGAGGATTATGATTACAGTTTAAAAGGAGCGCACTCTGCACTGCCGCAAGAGGCATGGGCTTATCAGGAAAGAAACGGAGCTGCCCCCAAACTATGCACGTGGGACTCCTGCCTTGCCTTCAGTTCTGGCTGAGGGCTCTGCCTCGGATTACACACCCTCTTATCAGCAGTGATAAAGCAGCAGCTGAGCTTGCAAGGGGCATAAATGAGTAACGCTGTGCAAGCAGCTTGCATACGTTTACCATAAGAACACACAGCAGTGTTTACAGATCATCCCACCACATTCAACAGGACAGGGAGCTGGGCAGGACACAGCAGAGCACAGGGCTGTGCATTCCTGGCCGCAGTTGGGAAATCTTGAAAGAAAACGTGTTGGTGGAGCTGTGCTGGCTGTGGTGGTATTGACTGAAGTTCCATAGGGAACACAGGAAATGCTTTGAAGAGGACAGCATCATCTGTTAGGTCTGCTCTCAGCAGAGTTAGCTTGGAGCTACAGCTTCAAATCGTTGAATCATAGGATGGTTTGGGTTGGAAAGGACCTAAAGCTCATCCAGTTCCAACCCCCTGCCATGGGCAGGGACACCTTCCACTAGAGCAGGTTACTCCAAGCCCCATCCAACCTAGCCTTGAACACTGCCAAGTATGGGGCAGCCTCAACTTCCTTGGTGCATGTGAAGGACCTCTGTCAGCCTCACTGCTGTGCACAGAGTTGACTCAGTTGAAGAAAGAATAATAAATCACCACGAAGCATTCATAAGACACATTGTCCATCACTCTGGGCTCTCTGAGGTACCTGAGCAAGACAGCAGTGTACTCACACCCATACACCTCTACTAGCTATTACAAGAAGAGACAGAGAACAGTATCTTTCTTATAACACCAAGGTTTTAGCCAAGCCAGCCATCAAAAATTCCTCGACTTCAAGGAGTGCTTGACCTAAGTGTAAGGATACAACTAGTGGCTAATGCCCAGCTTAACATGCTACTTTCACAACTCACAGTTGCTCAGTTCAAACCAGCCCACATGAGAACTTGATTCTTCTTGAAGTATGGGGTAGACACATCCTGCTGATGTGTGAGAAGGTTTTTTTGTTTGCTTTTTTGGTTGGTTTGGTTGTTGTTTGTTTTTAAAACACTATCACTGTGCTTGTTCTTCTCCAAGTTACTTCTACAGCTATCACAAGGTGAAGTTAGATAGATATCCCCCTTACCCCTACTTCTGTTCAGAAGTGTTCAGTAGCTCCCTGTCTGCTCCTTAGAGGCTGCAACTGGTGAGAATAGCATTAATGCACGTTCTCCTGGATTTTAACAGGCTTAAACAAAACTGAGCTTCACAACTGCCTCATTATAGAGTGTTGTTCTAAGCAGTCTCTGTCACATCCCACCACACACCAGACCAAAACCTACAACCAGTCCCAATACCGAACAAACCAACAGTTTTAAGATGCTTACAAGGCACTTCCATGAATTGCTGCATGCCTTAAACCAAGCTGTTTGGCTCCTGCAGAGGACTAAGGTCTCCTGAAGTCAGGGAAAGCTGGATGCTTTTCACTAACCAAACCAAACCTTGCGCTAGTACAGTTCATGCATCTCCCTACCAACCTTTGCTGCTGAGTGCCAGACTCCTCTGGGTTTCCTCTCTATCCAGTTTTCCTACCATTAATCTCTGTGGAAGAGAAGAAGAAATTGAGCTGAAAGACCAAAGATTTGCCTGGCTTATGGTTTTTAAAACACAACACAAAGTAAACCAGAAACATTCCATTAACCTGCCTTCAGCAAGCCTGTGCTTTAAGGGACTTGCAAGCCCCTGCAGAGGTCTGGATTCCAATTGACCTAATGATTCTTACACTCTTATTCTCTGAGAACAATGGGGGCAGAGACATTTGCAGTAATAAATTAAGTCACTGTCTTTAAAATCTGAATCAAGTCATCATGTAGGGCCTGAGCCTTGGGAAGGCAAAACTTCAGTGTGCCTCTCAATTGCACATCCTGAGAGCCCGGTGACTTTAGGTATGCAAAGAAACTTCATACCTGAGAAAAAATGTCCTGCTTGAAACTAAGTGTTTTAAAGATTATCTAAGGAGATTAACAGGATTATTTAATAACAGCGTCTGCATAAAGCAACAGTGAGAGGAAAGGCAACTTTACTGAGGAGGACTAATACAGCAGAAATAACAATCCAAAGGTATCTATCAAGGTGAGGGCTGAATAAGCAGGCTTGATACAGCCTGAATAAGTAGGCTTGATAGAGTGCATTCAGGTCTAGATAAAGGCTCTTCTTCATCACCTCTGCAGACAAGTCATTTTCTTTTTGGCAATATAGATATTGAATTGTATCAACAGCATCAGGACAAGCTTTCCACTCAAATCTAGTCGATAGGTCTCTGCTCTTTCCAGCCTTGGTGGCTCAGAGAGAGGCTTTGACTGACAGTGACTTACATCATCATACTACAGAGAGCTTTGATACCTTCTGCAAAAGATAGGCTGTTGATTTAAAACAAAGGAAAAGCAGACACAGTAAGCACACATCACTTTTCCAGGCACCACTAGCAGTGATGCAGATGGAAAAGCATTTTGCCATTGCCAGCTCTCAAAGTTTGGGCAGAACCTATCAAAACTGCTATCCAAGAGAAGGTTGGAAGCAAGGAATCAAAAGTAGATGTCCTGTTTGAGAATGCAAGACTAAGCCTGCATAAACTCTACCTTCATCAAGATTTAATTGAAGATACAAGTTATTTAAATAACTGAATGTCTGACTTTCAGTAGAGACCAGGTACACAGAATATCATTTTGCAGCCGCAGTAAACAGGAGAAGCAAGATCAGTTCATCTTAAAACATGTTGCGTTGCAACATGGGCTTGAATATCAGCTGTAGTGATTCATTTTATAACCTGCACAGACTCACCAACGCATTTCTCACCAGTCATCCCTACAACAGCAACAATCAAACCAGGCTGGACTGAACTGACCACATCACACCAAGGAGCTGCACACTTCTGTGGCCTCTTGAGCCTTCTTACCTAAAGGACATTGAGCATTCTAAACGCTTCAAAGCAGGGAGTGCTTGCTGCCCTTCATGGACACGTCTCACTCTGCCTATTCAGAGATTTTGGTATATCAGCTTGTGGAATGCAATTTATACATTTCTCAAAATCAATCAGAATCCCTAAGCTCCTACAGAAGGAAATGAAAAAATATTACTGTCAAATGCCCATCAGACCTAGAAGCCTGGGTGACTGTCATACACTGAAGAAATTAAAAGGCTGCATTTGAGATAGGGATTGGGAGAGCATATACTACCCTGAAAGGCTCTGATTAAAGTGTTCTTAGTATCAAAATTCAATTTCTTTCAGGTTTTGCAAACAACAACGGCCTTGAGCTGAATGCTGCCAGCCTGCCTGCAGCCTTTGAGGAGATTAGGTTATTACCAGCCAGCTATGAGAACCTTAAATCCAGTATTAATTCTAATTCCCATTTAAGCACATGTTCATTGTGCAGTGCAAGCCGGCTGTGCATGAACTTGCACATGTATTCTTCCATGTGCAATGGTCTGTGTCACAAACAACAGACGCTAAACCTCATGTATGTTTAAGAAATATATTCTGACCTTGGTTTCCAGAAAATCCCAGTAAAGGAGAAAGACTGGAGCCGGGAAAAAGGGGGCCAAGCTGGAATGATTGCTGGGAGATGATGGGAATGGGACAGTTTCCAGCCTAAAAGCTTTTAGCAGCCAATAACAGGAGATTTCAGCCCTGGCGTGGAAGAAAACAGGATGTGTAGCCAAATCACAAGAACATAGAAGCATCTGTGACCCTGACCCCACAATGATGCAGTGGTGCTGCCAGTATTCCATCACCAACACCAAACCACTCCAGTGATAACCACTGGGACTGCCTAAAGCTCTGCCCATCACCATGGGCATGTTCACTCTGTCAAGATCAGTTTTTGAGGGCAAAAGATTCAACATTTCCTCTGAGCAAGCCCTTGTTCCCCTTTCCTAGAGGTGCGCATGGCTCCAGGATGCCAAGGCTTGGGCAAGAACAAGTCATTCAGTACCTAGGAATGGTACAGATCCTATGGACAAAGCAACTGAAGATGAGGACACTGCTGCTTGGTCTGTTATCAAATGGGACAACTTTCATTCAGTTTATAAAGAGTTCTCACAGATATCTGGAAAAACACCCAGTAATGTTTCCTGTGTTTAAAGCACAAGAATTCACTGCAGATGAAGAGAATCTTTCAGGAAGCACATTCTCAAGAGAACAAAAATGTCTTTGGCACTAGTGCCTGTTACAGGGAATAGGACCTCCCTACTGGCAAGGGAGTCAACAACTGCTGGAAAAGGCAAAAATACATGGTTTTTTAAGCAGGTTGCTGAAAAACTCTATTTCTATCAAACCCAAACTCAGAAGCCTGACCTCCACACACTACAAATGTTGTGAGACTTAGAGACAATATTCTCTAATAGGAGGCACAATTAGATCTTCCTTCTCCTGGCAACTGGCAATTACCTATTGCTGCATCACCAGGACGTTCAACTGGAGACCCCAATAAGAATATGGACTACTGGATTAACAGTAGGTTGTACATCAAGTGAACTGTGGTCACTCTCCATGCACTCATCCCCTGAAGCTGATGCGAGGTAATTTAATTTAGCAGCTATATTGCTGAACCTTTCATTTGCCATGGGCTAAGAACACACATGGACCCAACCACAGCTCATCCAACAGCTTGTAATTTGACTGAGCACCTGTAGACAGGTTCATATACCCTTTTTGCCTAACTTCAAGTCACTATTTGAACCAAGCACCTTCCCTTTCCCAGAATGTGACCTACCCATCCTGCTGGTGTATAACCTAGGGCAAGGTGTCTTCAGTCTTGGGAATCTGGAGCTATGAAGCTTCTTAGTTGAAATAATTACTGCTACAACAAAGATTGAAATGTCTCAGAGCATAACAACTCCAATATGCCAAACCTCTATTTCTCCAATAGGAGAGCACATATGTCTAGTCTGAGCTAACAGGGAACTTTCCTTGTTTACTATCATGGACTGCATCTTCTACCACCCTTCTCACCTCAGAAACACAGACTTTTACATACAAACAAGGCCAACAGATGTGGCTTTGCAAGCTTTAGACAGAGTTTTCTGACAACAAGCATTTCACCACCTCTTCTTTCCTCATTCAGTCAATAGAAAGGAGAATTAGGGCTTTTAAATTATGCAGGTAATTACAAAAATAAAAAGAAGAAGCCGGAGTTTTCTATTCTATTCTATTCTGTACAGGATTTACTCTCCCAAGGCAACCCTAAATAAAACAAACACCTGCACTGCTTTCTGTCAAAGAGCGTGACCCATCCGCTTCCAATAAACACCCTTCACACACCGTGCAAGCATATCCAGCCCAGCAACCTGCTTCACAGGCTCATCCAAAAGCCCAACCCTAAATGGCATGTTTCTTCAGGAAAAGTAGAGGATTTTGTTTTGCGTTTGTGTTTAGTATTTAATCTGCAGAGATTAACTGCATACTTCACCACTGAAGTGAGGTTGATATGTCATGGACATAAATTCCTCTGTAAATCCTACTTTTGCCTCTGCCAATTCCATCTTTTAGCATGGAAGAACGGGTTGTGTTTAGAAGAATGCAGCTCAGGCTCTTTACACACATAAAGAGCAAACAAATTGCAAACCAGTCGCACATCTTAAGATTTCTGTCTGCAAAACAACTATGGACATGATAAGAGCCATGTATTTATGTAGGTAATCTCCAGCCTTCAAGATAAAGCAAAATATACTCCATACAAGAAAACAAGTAACTAAGCCAGCAAAAAGAGTTTTTTCCAGAGACCATAAACATTTCAGAGGCAATAATTTCGTATTAAAAAGGTATTGTTTGCAATACCTAAAGCCATTCATTGAGAAATGTAAGAATGAGCAAGAAGAGTTCATTGAAAACAGCCTTTAAGTATAAATGAGATTGGTGAGTAGATGGCAACTGGCCATGATGGGAAAAATACAAGTAGGGAGGAGAATATCTGTACCTTCTCCCAAATATATAAATCCACATTCACTTTCTTAAATAGCAGATTTGCTAAACCATGCTAGATGTCACAAGTACCCCAATGCTTAGTGCACTGTGCATCAGCTGTATCTTCATATTATGTAAGACAATCCAAGCAAAAACAGTTTTCCCCAATGCTGATTTCCCCAGTGTCCTATACAATCAAGCTCAGGATGCCCCAAGCAAAGCAACAACTTATCATGCTGAATGACAAAGGAAAAGCCTATTCCACAGTTTCTCACTGCTATCTAGTCCTTTCACCTTGCATCATCTGGTGTCCTTCTAGTATCAATCCCAAAGAGATACCTGCAGCAATCCTCTTTGTACTGCTCCCTTGCTCCTGCCCCAGGGTGCTGGCAGCCATACTCCAGCTGCAAAATGAAAAACACTGATGGTTCGAAGATAGGCAGTAAGCTGGCAGCTAATATTTAATAGTAAATATGCCTAAAAACCACCCTAGAACACCCAAACATTGAAACAGTGAAACCTGAAAGCCACAACCTTAATGGCAAAGATAACCCTGCAGCGCAGTGATTTGGGCTCTCCTGGGGGCTGAATTTGCCTGCCTAGACCTGATTAATAAGATAAGCACAGACAGAGACTTTGCCTTGAGATATGTCAGGAGACAGCTAAAGGAATGACAGAGTCTCATGGGTTTAATAGCACTCACAAATTTAGTTATTTATATCACCAGTTATCCAAGTATTTACCTTGCTCCAAAGCAGAACATTAACACAATCTCTGCAGAGTTGAATGAGACATTCCTAACATGTCAAAAACCTCAGCTAACAAACTAAATAAATGAAACAGGAGTTCCTCACAGATAGAGAAAGAATCCCCAGGGAAAGATGCCTGCTTGCCTCCTTGAAGGCTTAACCCGCCACACAGACCTCTCATACAATGGAGGCATCCACAACACTGTAGACAGGGTGTGCACTCCAAAAATGGGGTAGGGAAGCACCAGGCCTCCATCCTGCACCCCAAGTCACCCCGAAAAGGGGCTGCAGAAGTCATCCAGCCACAGCAACCTGGTTCCAACTTCACTTTTTGTGAAAGTGTGATGGAAGGAGCTCATCGGTCCTTCCTACAGCCTTTCCTGTAGGGTGTTAGATGCAGGGAATACCTGACCTATACCCCACCTGCAGATTGAGCATTAATTATGCTCAACTTAGCATACAGAATTGGTGTGTCCAAATGATGGGTGCATCTTTCTTCCTTATCACTTGGAAAAGTTGTGGCTGATGGATGAAAAAGCTGCTTGAAACTTCATTTCTGGCTGGACTTTGCAGTTGAATAACACGTTCTCACCTCCCCTCCAACAGCTACGTATGTTGAAAGGGTTAAAAAGACAGCAGAACTATTAGCATTTTGATAGCTTTCCACAAATGTATAGCAAAAAGTCTTTAAAATTCATTGCACTGAGATAATCCTTCAGGTCTAGCATTTCCTCCTCAGCTTGAGGCAACCAACTGGTTTTCTTCCCCTTAATACCTTAACAGAAAGCTCCAAGGAGTTTCCAGGCTGGAAGTCTCAAATATGCTCAGGAAAAGCAGAGTCCTGAAGTTCAAGAGAAGCCATGTAAAGTGTCTGGGGTTTAATTAAGAAACAACTACAGGGGCACCATCTTCAATACTGCAACTCCCCTAGAGATCCTGGCTTCTGTACATCTCTCTCAACACATGCACACACTGTTTTCCTTCCAAAACACTGAGCACACGCAGCCCCCTCTCATTTCAGCTGCCACTGAAGGTTCTCAGCATCTCTGAAAAACCAGCAAATTAAAAACCTTGACCCTGCTTCAACACAAGCTCAGGGACTCGAGCTCTCATCAAGATCAAGGCTGAATTTTTAACACTATTACAATCTCAAGAGCAAAGCTGTGATTTTGAGCTGCGCGACTGGGCATTAACACTCAGCAGCTCCACACCTGGGAAGACAGGGTGTGCTATACAGCATGTGCCTTTTTAACAGCTCCAAAGCAACTCACTTTCTCATGGAAGCACCCAGGAATGCCTCAGGGTGGAGAAAGCAGCCATCTCATGGTGGCTTTGATTAGGATTATTACTGCAGTGAGAACAGCCAAATGCTTCAGGACTGCGTTGCTCCTTCACCAAATGGCAGGACTCAAGCACTTGTTAAGGACTATTAGGCCTGATTATATCCTCTCCACAAACACTTTCCTGGGGGTAAAGGGCCTGAAAAAGTCTGTTCAAAGGAAAATGCTTGTTATAAACCCATGTGCAGTTCTGAGGAAGTTTAACAGGTCAAAAGTTGGCATTCAGAAGAGGCAAGAGCTGCAGTGAGTGTGATGTGGAAAAAGGAGGTTCAGATCCCAGGGCTATGATCTGTAGTCTCCCACACTCTAGTTGCATATCCCGACCATGAAGTATTGACTATTCGGCTGAGGTAAGAATTCCCCTTCTTCAGTCCTCCCAGAGGTTCAGAAGATCTTTGTTCCTCTATGAGAAACAAGCAAACAACCCTTCCCCCAGAAAAATGAAACAGAAAACATAACAAAACAACCCACAAACTGAGCTTCATTTACAGGGAGAAAGGTGTTCTACCTAAATACAGTAAATACACAACTAACACAGCCAAAAGAAGACAAGGCCTTAACAGTGTATCCCTGGGCTATATGGGACATTTGGCCCCAAGAGAACAGCAAAGCAAGCCATTTATTTAGCTGGGAAAATTCTTCCTATCATACAGGAAATATTCCCTCCCCATGATTTAAAACCAAGATATCTTTTCTAGGAGCAATACTTGACTAGGTGCAATGAAGGAAGAAAGAGAAAGTCTGGCTCTTCAAAGCAAGATCCCTTATTCTCTAGTCTGTTGCAAGTTTCCCACAGCACCTTTAGCCAGTCATTTAGATTTCCCTTACAGCAGTATACTGGGAATTGGTAAACAGGATTCTCTGCCTCAAAAAGGTGCTACAGAGGTGCAATCTGTTTGCAACTGTGAGATATTCAGCTAACGTGGACTGCACAGGAGCACAATAAACAAGTAGTAATCACTGTGACACAACATAGAAAGGCTACATCTGCCAGAAAATTGCGAGTAACCGGCTCATTCTGGTGGGTTAGTACATGGACAGTTCAGGCGCCTGCTCAATCTGTTCACTCAGGCATGCTGCACTGCTTCATTATCCACCAGTCAATCTCCAATTTATATCCAGGTGTATACACTCAATACCAACTGCTACTGGCCATGGGAATCCTCTTTCAAACACATTTACAGTTATTGGAAGAGTGAGAAAATTACCTTATCAAGCTTCAGCTACCGCATCTGTTTCACCACCTCCTTGCTAAACAATAGTGTAACCTCACAAACTCTTGCTTTACTAGGCACAATTCTTCACAAGGGAAAAATCTCAGGGACGGTGGAACAGGAAAGGGGAAGGAAGTGACAAATCTGGTCCATGCAGAGTTTCCTACAAAGCTGCAAGGCAGCCCCACTCATGTGCTTTTACATTTAATCATATTCCATTTAAAAAATCAATGTTTGGTCCCACTCCATACTTTATGAAAGGCACTTCATAAAGAATCAAAGCTTACAGCTGAAGATTGTAGCTTCATGTTATAGGACAGTCGACACGTGTCATCTTTTAGGATGCTAAGGGAAACAGATCCGCTCCATAGCTTCTTTTGGAGTCCTGCAGCTTTAAATGACCAGTTCTAGACTGCAACAGTGAAGCCCACAGGGATACAGCTCCAGACATAGAAAGAACTTGCAAGTCAATCTCATGGAAGAGCTGGGATGTGCAACCCTGACCTGGGTTATGACAAACCCTCTACAGCACTATCCTAGTGCAGTGCGTCCTTATCATAACAGGGTGAATTTGCAGAGCAGCTCAACCACATCTAAGTTCTCAACTTACTGCAACTATTTCCACACTAACTTGATTTTTGTTCCTAGTTGTCCATCCCTGATTCAGAAGAAGAAGAGTAAAGTCTAAGATCAATAGCTTGCTTTTATCAATTATTTAAATATATTTAACAAATATGGAGAATATGGACATGAAATGGATGCAAAGAAGTCCAGTCATTCTCTGATTAGAAGATGCAAACTGAATTCTGTGGGCAGAGTCTAGTCCTTAAAAAGTTATCGGGTAATTCCCAAATGCCAGCTATCAAATACTGCACAGTCTAAGCCTCTGAGGAAAAGCAGCAGCTTACCTTTATCCTCCTGGGGATCTAAGGAACCTTAGCAATCAGCCCCTTAGAGGTTCCTTCAATGACTGTAACCAGAAGCAAGAAGCAGAAATCTGCTGATATTTCACAATCAAACATAGAAGGCTTAGACTTAGAATCATGGAGTCATAGAATAGTTAGGGTTGGAAAGTACCTTATGATCATCCAGTTCCAACCCCTTGCCATGGGCAGAGACACCTCACACTAAACCATGTCACCCAAGGCTCTGTCCAATCTGGATCACCAACATGGTGATCAGGTCTCTCCTGAGCCTTCTTTTCTCTAGACTTGATTAATGCAAGAGAAATGTTTTCTTAATTATTTTTTTGTGAAAATATGTTAAAAATCATTGTTATTTATCTAATGTGTGAAAATAAGTATTGCCTTTTTATCACAAAAAAAATACAAAACCAACAAAACACAAAAGCAAGGCTTAGGGTGATTTCATTGTTCTTTCAAACACTGTTTCTGGGGTCTGCATCTCTGGGTAGCAGACATGTTAGATCTCATCTCACATCCAGCAGTGCTTTGACATGAAATGTTTTCCAGAGCTGACTGTGCGTTGGATATCCTGGTTCTGGTTTCCACCACCTCAGGCCTTCTGCTGCCTCATGCTTCTGTGTGCTGTAATCACACCTTGTGCCTTCTACTTCGACTTGAAGAAGAAAGAGGGGTGGAACCAAAAAGGCAAGCTCAGACTCCTCATCTACCACAAGTTGTACAAAAGTCTTCTTAAAACACGTTAGCAGAGACCATCTGAGGATGCACTTGGCTTCTTGGAAGCAGGAAAGTGTCATTATTTAAGCTTCAAACATACAACAAGGGAATGTTTTGCCTTTAAGAGGAGTGTTTTGTCATTGCCTTTGCAACCATGAAGCTTCAACCCCCAACCTTTTCCCTCCCCATTTTTTAAAAGCAGGGAGAACAGCATTACAAGGTAGAGTGATGTTGTCATATGATCAGAGGTGGAATGTGGACCTCCATTTTGCAATCCTACCTTTTACAACAGAGGGAACCCCTGAAAGCTCCTGTTGGCAGCCAAGCAGCTCACAATGCATTGGGATTCAGGTGGGTGAGCTGCCCTGGAATAATCAGATCAGGGTCTTTGATGATACAGAGAGCAACCACAGAGAACGAATGTCCTGGCAAAGCACACACCTCACTTACCTGAGATTCCCTCCTGGCTTTCTTCTTGTTATCTCCTCATTCTCCAAGAAGAATTGAGAAAGGAGGAAGAGATCATCACTTTCTTCCCCCCTCCATAAAAAGGGGGGAAAGAAGAAATTACTGAAACCATGTGTTTTTTCTCATGTGCTCTGCGTTTCCTGAGCTCACAGCAATCAAACCAGCAGGACTGCATTTCACCCTGTTCCAAGAAGCCACACTATTGCCCTAAGCATTATTTTTCCTACCCTGCCCAACAACAATGGCCTGGCACAAACATATCAACAGTGTTCAGCTATATTGAACTTGGCTGCTTAAGGTGCTTTTCTAATAATATTCCTCAGAGAAAGCAGGGGTTTAGGAGCTATAAAGCCTTGTATAGCCTTGACCCTGCCAAAACACACCAGTAGTGCTTCAGGGTTAGTCACACTCCTCCTATCACTGACATTCTGATGACTTTGCCAAGGTCTCCAGAGATTCTTCACTCTATTCCATGAAGAGCACATTCAGAGAGACACAAACCTGCAGAACCAGTGAGGAAAGACAACCACAAAGGAAGACACGAGGACACCTGGATGGGAGCTTGGTTTCTCATCCCACCACCTTTTTTGAGACTTCAAATATGTTTTTCATCTCACATAGAGATGAAGGTTTGGATTCCACTTTGGAAACCTTCAAGCAAACAGCCACGTGCTCTAGAACAGCAGTCCTGCGGTTAGGACATGCGTTACTAGCATGTAGGAAACCTGCTTTCTCTACCCCATTTTGGATTTGTGAGAGCATAGGTGGAAAAACCAAACCACTTGGCTCCTAACCAACATCTCTCTGTTTTGACTAAGAAATTCTATTCCAAACTGCAAGAAATTCACCCAAGGAGAACTGAGCGGAGACCAACCCTTTCCCACAAAGCAGGACTGCTTTCAATAAATCAGCATTTTCTGCAGGCAAATTGTTTCCTTGGAAAACTTCCAGCCAGTCCTAGACTTAAGTAGTAGCTAGTGTGATTTCTGCTCAAGACACAAGCCTGGAAGCAGCCCATCCAACAGAAGTTCTGCTTAGGAACAGCTCACATCCCCTAAGTAAGACCAAGTCAACACTGTGGAAGACTTACTTGTGGAAGCCAACTGTGGAAGAAACAGAGTTTCCTAAAGTTTGCCCTGACAGCTCAGGATTCTCTTCTTCTCAAGCAGTATCTTGTATTGTTAAACAGAGGAAAGGAGGTATGGTTGGTAAACCTCACACACGCCATGCCTATTTACTTCATTTTTTTACTTAGCCTATGTGATTTGAGACAGTAAAAACCTTGCTGATGTCCAAAAAAGCATGTGCATGTAGGTATGTGTGTGGTAAAAGCTTTGGAGCCTGGTCTGTATGCTATGTGGACAACTTTACGCACAGAGGCAGACAACATCTTTTTCCTCTGTAGCTCTAAGGAGAGGTAAACCCATCTGCAGAGGGAATTAAAAGAAAATATACAGCAATATCACAGATGTATCTCACAGTTTGCCTTGCTAATTTAAGCTATGAATTGGTTTGAAAGCATCTCCAAAAGTACAACCTGCTTAAGCTATGCTCTCCAGAAATAATGCTTTTCCCCTTCTAAACACAGGATTTCATGTGCAATACAGGATTAGCCTATATAGGTCACTGACACTCCGTGGAAAGCTGTGTAAGAAGAGCTATTTAGATAAATAGCTCTATTCCCACACCAATTTTTTTTTGGTTTCTCTTCCTTTATTGCTAAGAATGTTTCAATTGAAACAACATCTTTGTGCCTTGGAGGATCTCTGCTCCTGCTGCCACTTCCCCACCTGCAGCTATAATCCTACGCTTGTCACAAACCCAGCCACTGCTGCACAAGTTATTACAGCTCCAATCTGCAGATTATAGCAACTTTTAATAGGGGATAAGCAGCAGGAAAAGGTGAGTTTAGGCTGCAAAGAACCTGCTGGTTCAAAGAGCCCTATTATTAATATTTATTAGTTTTTAAGCATTCATTGAGTGCTGCAGGAGATGAAAGAATGAATTGAAAGCAAGAACCAAGGAACCAAGTTTGTATAAGACAAAACAATGGGAGAGTATAAAGAACAAGTATAGTGTCTGGGAAGGAGGGGAGCCAAAGAAGAAGTAGTAACAGCAAGGCAAAAAGAAGCCACATTTTTTATCAGCAAGATGTTCCTAAAAGTAAGGAGTACGAAGAGAATTAAAGAATTCCTTAGTGTCTAATCAGAGCTGTTCCCCATAGGGGATCTTCTGAGCATTATAATGAGGAATTGGCGTAACTTCAAAGGATGGAGCTTTGATCACAAAAAGCAAGTGTGTGGAGGAGGGCACTGGGAAAACAACAAAAGGAAATGTATCTGCATCACCCTGTGGTATGAGAGTAACATCCAGCCCTGGACAGAAGCTTTACAAAGGTACAACTGAATCCATTTAGACTTTGTATAAAAGGTTGGAATGAGGCATAATTCTCACTAAGGTTCTCCATAGGCAAATTCCTCTTCTTCCCCATAAACCCTTTGCCTTGTTGCCCCAGCTGGTACTTCTCTTCCCTAACAAAGATGCTTGTGGCTTACACCATTTTACACCTTCACACTTTCAAACAACCACCTATGATGCTTCACGGTTCCAATGCACTTCACCAAGATTAGCTAACAAGAACGTTCATCATACCCATATGCTGAGGGCACTGCCTGTGTTCTCACAGCTGGTGAAGCAGATGCTCACAAAAGCAGTGCAACTTTCCCAGAGCCAAAGCAGCTCCACAGCAGGTTGATGTTAGTGATGCTGCATTTGCACACTTCAGTTCTGAGCAGGGAAATCAGTGATAAGACTGGCGAGTGAGAGTAAACCGCGCTCCCAATGCCCTCAGCTCCCCAAGGCTAGTGCAGAGCTTCAAAGTTGTTCCCAAAGAGCATCACCTTCGAGAACTGCTACAAGAAACGCACCGCTAACTGAAACTTGGAACTATCTGCAGCGCACCAACATAGAATATGGATGTTTTTAAACTAAGCTCTGTGTCTTCTCCTGCCAAGCCCTCCCTGCTGCAGTATCAAAGTATGAATACATAAAATGCAAAGCACGAAACCTTCTGCTCCTCTCAGCACTGTGAAGAGAACAAGAAAGAGAAAATGACAAAACAAAACCCCCTTCTTAATCCATCCAGGCTCTGGGGTGCCCTATTCTTTCGTAATCTCATCAGACTGTTGCTCCTGACTGATTTTTCCCTTAACATTTAAGAGAAGAGAAACAGTTTTTAACTGGTAAAGCATTGCTGTAAGCCAAAATCCTTATCACTTTGGAAGGTCTGGTTTCAAGATTGTGAACCCAGAGCCATTCATCACATCGGCAATGTATTACATTGGCAGCTCTCAGGCTGCCAAAGCAAAACATAGGTCAAACAGATGTATTGGTGCTTTCAGTGCTGTGCCTCCAGCATTTCCAGAACTAGCTCTCAGCTTTCCCTGTCTCTTATTCTGAAAAGCAGCTCGGTGTAACTCTAGAAGATCTCTGTTAAATGGCTGTGCTTCAGCCACATTCCCACTGGAAGCAAGACCTTTGTTGATCAACAGAAAAGCAGCCTCATTCTAAGCAGCTCCAAGAATCCCCTCGGACCGTAACAGGAACAAAGGGCAGACAGCAGTTCAGAAGTGCATCAGATCCAAAGTCCAACCCTCTTAACATTTTGAGGCACTCAGTCCTTCATTCTTGGTTATTTCTTATACATGCTCATTGTGGACCCACCATATTATCATCGTTATTAATCCCCAACAATTGTTACCAGCAAGACTGACATCAAAAAGCATTCTGTTTTCAACTATTACAGAAATAAGGTATCACCAACTGACTGCCACTCAAAAATCCACACCGCTATCCCATTTACCCTGCCAACAGAGTTTAAGAAGTTCATCTGAAAGGTACCCACAGGTCCCAGAGACTGCTATGAGAAACAGGTTCTTGGCACGTTTGAGAAACCAGCCCAGTATAGACATAAACTCTCCCTGTACAAGAATATCTGGTTCTCTTTACTCCCCAAGGAAATGAGATGTGCCATCAACTGAGCCAAGAACAAACCCTGACATTGCTTTCCCAGCATAGCCTGTTCTAGTTCAGTGCCCTGAGAGGTCCACGTCTCAAGAACAGGCAAACTGCCAGTCAGTTCGTTTGGACCATTTCTGCTGAAGAATTGTAGACACCATAATTTAGTGCTATCCTTATTACTCTAAAACTCCCTCCTTATTGACTGTCATATACGGAGCTTTTCATAAGGAGTAAATATAGTAACTGTTTCCATAATAACACTAAAAATACCCCAACAGACTAAACGCAACAGATGAAACAGGGCCATAAATACGTATGTCTAGCAACATGACCAAAATCACCCTTCTTCCAACTGGGCATTGGGCCATGAAGAAAAGCTGCTGGCATTACAGTTTCAGTGCTGAGCCTTATGAGGACAGAGCTGCAGCAACAGTACTGTAATCATGCACAATATATACAACCTGAGCTGCAGCCAGGGCCTTTAAGCTCCTGAGCCCCTGCCAGCCTGTGCCACTGACCCACAGACAACAAGTCCATATGGTCCCATACTCCGTTCTGCTCATCTGTCTTGGCTTTCCAGACATCTGGGATGGCATAAAATGTACTTAAAGCTGTTTATGACTCAACTGAGAAGGCTGAAAAAAACCGTAAAAGTTGTTATTATCATCTGCAATACTACATGACTTGTCACATTAGCAGCTTGGTCCAGTTCCACCTCCCCACATCTTGTAAGGTTTTGTCCTGACACTAACATCAGGAGTAAAGAGAATACTGCTTATACTGCTTCCAGCAGACAAGCTAGGGCAGACTCCAGATCACACTCAGATACCCCAAACATGGCTGTGTGTCAACTAAACGAGGGAGACAGAAGGGCAGGAATAGACATCACAGAATCAACAAGGTTGGAAAATACCTTTAAGATGAACTAAACACAGTCAATCAACCGCTGAGCTGAGCAAACTCAGACCTAAGCCCTAATTCACAAAGATCATGCATAACCACAGAACCAAGTAATACCAAGCACATGGATGAGATTCAGTTTCAGCACTGTTTATTTCATCAGAAACATCACCTGATTTTCCTGAAACGATACACTCATCTAATAGAATCTGAACTCTATCTGGGTTTAAGAATTGACTCTTCAGCAGCTTTTCAATTCATTCTGTTCTAGACCAGGTTTATTTAGCAAATACATAGCAAAGGGAACATCCTAATAGAAAAAAAAAGCCCTAAAGGACAAGAACCCTCTGAGATCCTCCAACAAAGATTCCAATGATTGGTAGGACTACATAAAACTTGTGCAGAAACAAGACCCTGAAAACCTTTGACAGTCAAAAACCCACTTGTATCATCTCAAAGGACAATGACAATGGTTTTCTGTGAGCTGAATTTGGTGAGGGTTAAGTAACACCACATGAAGACTCTCAATACTCATGTAATATCCACTATGTGTTAGCCCACCAAACGTGAAACATTCACATTAGGCATGTGGTCATCCAAAGCTTCTTGTGTCCAGAGTACACACTGCTGATTGAAACTTTGGGACAATATCCTTTGAGCCCATTGCTAGAGAACAGAAAGTGGCAGAGGTGCAGAAGCAAATCAGACTTGGGGTCAATTCATGAAACATCTCTATAGTTTGTTTCTTTAAATCTTATCTGTGCAAAAATAAATACAAACATGCTGACAAACTGGTTGAGCAGCTGGTGCGGTTAACAGCAGAAAAATCCCTGCACTGTCTTCCCATAGCCACTTGTTTCAGTCTCACACAATTTATATCAAATAACCCATAACAGGTGCAGGAATGATAAACAGCAAAGGAGCTGCTAAATGCTCCAACACAAGAGGTTGGGGTGGAGGGGAAAATTGAAGTCCCATCAACTGTTTGGTGGGCACTGAATTCACCCAAATCCTGTGGAACTAAGGGATGGGATAACACATTCACCATGTTGGAAACTCTGGACTGCAAGAGCAGCGAAAAAGAAGTGTTGTTGTAGGGGAAGGAATGGACACAAGAGGAACAGTGAACTGTGCAGTCACCAGCAATGGTAGGACCAAATGCAATTCGGCTGTCATATTGATTACAACTGAGACAGCAGCTACCATCACAAAGCAAAGCTCTGGACATAGAATCATAGAATAGTTAGGCTTGGAAAGGAACTTAAGATCATCCAGTTCCAACCCCACTGCCATGGCCAGGGACACCTCTCACTAAACCATGTCACCCAAGGCTCTGTCCAACCCAACCTTGAATACCGCCAGCAATGGAGCATTCACAACTTCCCTGGGCAACCCATTCCAGTGCCTCACCACCCTTACAGTAAAGAATTTCTTCCTCATAATCCAATCTAAACTTCCTCTGGAACATATCCCTCGTATGAAACACAATTAAATTCCAGTAGCATTCCCAGTGCTGAGAAGTGGTGGGAAGTGAGGGAACAGACAACAGAAAATACTTAAGGCAGTGTTAGAGGGAATAAGCATCATGAGAAAGAATGGAGATGTGTGGACTGATTTTTCTGTACAATATTTTTGTTCCTTCATTTGCTACTTCCAATGAAGATGAATAATCATCCCCAAGGAAAAAATAATGAAAAATTGGAAAATGGAATTCCTAAGAAATAGCTTAAAAGAGAAGGAGTGATTTCAAATCCAAACAGCTCGTTCTTATGCATCTTGGGGGAGAAATACACAGGCTTTGCCTTCTCGTGAATACACTACTTGGTTTTCAGTTACTATTTTAAAATCACAGAATGGCTAGAGTTAGAAGGAATGAAAACTAAAGACCACCACTTCCCACAGCCAGTTCATTCCCAGCCCTCACTGTACTATTGCATCTTTTTTCCCTCAAAACACAAGAAAACTGGATCCAAAAATCTTCCCCTCACATTTTATTGATAATAGTTTAAGTAAAACAAACAAAATCAGACTAACACCAGCCAAACACTTGAAAAAGCAAAAGTAGGGATTATTTTACAGCAATACACCCAAACAAGGAGTGTTTCAGCAGCCTCACAGGATTAGCAAGGAGCAGAGATATTCATCTGTTTTAATTATAGCTCCCAAACAAACCATGGACCTACTATCACCTCATGCAATGAGTCATCTGCAAGATGTCAAGAACTATGCACTACCTCACAGAACTCTCAGACCACCATCTGCTTAGATAGATGCCTTAAGCCTCAGTTTTGTAGCATCCAAACGTCTCTTTTCCAGCCCTTCCTCCAGCAAAACCCACAGCCCCATCAATCCAGTAGCTTCTGTTCCCAGAGCAGTTGTGTCTGTTTTCCGGCAGCCTGGTGAGAACAGACAGGACTCAAGATAATTAAATAAAAACACAGGAACTGCATTATTTATTTTAAAGGAAAACGTGTTTTCTAGGAAGAAAGTGCTTTATTTGGGCAAATCTCTGAAGCTGTTTATCAGCTTAAACTCATTATCTGCCCATATGGTCTTAGCACAGGGGATAGAAAAAAACCACTCTGGGCATGCACTAGCTGGTGAAATGTCATCTGCCCTTTTGCCAGAAACCAGGATTTTTGCATTGACGTCAAATTGGGATCCTTGCCACAAGCAGAGGGCCACCATAAGGATAGTCATAATATTTTAATTATGAAGGGATCTTACAGAAGGCAGGGGCAAAGCAAGAAAAGCCATTCACAGCAAAGTCACTTGATTCACTGTTTGCCTCCTCCGCTCTTTTTGTCTGGGGAGGTGGGGTGGGGAGAGAACAACCTAACTTAGAAAACAAAGAAAAACAAAAAGGCAAGAGGATGAGACACCAGGGCCAATAAACACACATCAAAGCAGAAGATGGCTCTGCTTCAACTGCCTACAGTATTCAACCCCGGGATGGATTAAGGCAAGATAAAAGGTGCTAGGAGGGAAAACACTACCCCATCACTTGTTCAGCCCTAATGTTGAGAGAAGCCAAGATCCCAGCTGGCTCTGCTGAAGTACACACTGTAGACCTAGTTCTAGAGAACCCCACATCTATCCACCCGCTGTTGGGGACCAGCTCCATGCAGGGAGGTGGTTTGAAGCCCTTCCTGCTCCCCCATTGAGCTGCTGCAGCGAGCAGGAGCTGGGTTTATTGATTCTGTGAGTCACAGTTAGCCACGGGATGCAGGACCAAAGGTTTAGCACAGGACATTAAACCTGACAGTCTGTGCTGTCAACTGGGTTATTCTGGGGAGAGAGAAACAAATTGAAGCCACAGTAACAGATGCTTCTCGTGTTTTATGAACTGTAGTATTATTCCTGGTTACAGATACAGTTTCTGCCTTTTAGAACAGACCTGCAGTGCTGCGTATATAGAGTTGTTTGAATTAAACAACTTGGCAGAGAGCTTCAGGACAGATCAGCATTTTCATACACACACAATGATTCCCATTTCCCTTTTGCCCCACCCTGAGAAGCATAATACATGTTAAAGCAGCCAAAAATGAGATCAGGATAGAGTAATTCGTTGCCATCAGCTAAGGCGAGGATGCAAACACTCAGACCCCCTCCTCAAACACACTCAACCTCTTCTGTTTGAAGGAATGAAGTTGCTGGAATCTGCCCTAAGTTGTAAAGCAAGCCTGGAAATGGAAGGCTGGTGTTCTTCCCAGGATGCCTTATCCTTACGGCCCAAGGGGAATAAAGGGATTTCCCCGTGATTTACAAAGGAAAGCTGAAACACTCTGCGAGCCAAAGCCACCCCCAAAGCTCACCCTGCTCGCCGCACCTGCGGGGCAAGCGGAGCCTCGCATGAGGAGAAGAAAGCCCTCTCGTGGAAACGGCCAGCATTACTCACCCCAGACCTCCACCGACCTCCCGCCCGCTTAAAGCATCCCCCCGCGCCCCGTTATCCCTCGGGATACGGACGGATGCTCTGCCGCCAGAGGTCCCTCCCCAAGGTACTGTTACCCATTCATTCCCCTGCACCAGCGCCACTCTCTCGGTCTTAAACACACAACGTGGTTACCTGAGCCATTCGTGGACAAGGCCTGCTCTGCAGAAAGGGTGGGATAATCGATAAAATCCTGTCTGGAATTTGCTGACAGCCTGGAATAGCTCAGAAAATTTCAAGCTCTTCCTTTCTTCTTCTCGCCCCACTACACTTAAATTCATGACAAAGTGCGATGTGTGGTATTCCAGCCTCTGCCAACAAAAGCTGTACCTCAGCCACAACAAATACAGGAACATTAACTGCCTTCCAGGGAGGGTCAAGCGTTTGAATCAGTTTAACATACTATACAAATACTTCCAGTGAAAGCAGATGATACAGAAGCTCATCTGCACATTATGCTACACAGTCATATTTGAAAGATTCCCCCCAAATGATGAGAAATATAAAGAACACACTTATTCCTCCCTATCATTTGCTCTCTGCGTACTTCTGAGACAGAACTTACAAAACCACTAGATATCAGAATAAGCATTACACTGGTAGAATCCCTCAAACACTTGGATACATCCTGTTGAATTAAGGCAACTCTTTACTAAGTCCACACACTTTTCACCCACTGGTATAATCCAGAGCGAGCCTGGGCTCACAGTGTGTGTGCATCCCGCAGGGCACGTAGTCCTTGCCAGCACACTTCTGCCCAAGCAGCTTTGGTAGCCACTGGCTATTGAGTGAAATACGTGCCTAGAGTCTAGGAATTGCACTCAGATTTCCTCTTGTTACAGAAACACAAGCAGCAATCAGGCTGGGCTTGCTAACTGCTGAGGGAAGGGCTAAAGGAAACAGGGAATTATGATTATCAGACTTCACAGACAGCCACCCAAGTATAATGCATCTGAAAACGCTGTCTCTTTGCTCACTGCGATACTTAAACACCAAAGTTATAGGAAAACTTGATACTACACAGCGTATAAAACCCGCACATCTTAGTGGGATTGTACCTCACTAACGTGTTCCTGCTGCTATAAATCCCTATCAGAAAGCAGGGACTGACCCAGGGTGGCGGGACTGCAAAGTCTGAAAGAGAAAATTCCCACCGACCTGGACCCAAGTCAGAAACACGGGAAACCCTCGCACTCCCCGTCCAAACTTCAGCGGGTAGAACGCCCCACAACGCTGCGAGCGGGCGGCAGAGCGCTCGGGCACAGCCCGCAGGCACCGGCGCCCCCTCCGCTTGCCTTTAGGAGGGCTCCCGGAGGAAGAGGGGGGCATAAAATACAGAGAACTAAAGGTGTGCTAAAGGTATAGAATACTCAGAGACCCCCCGAGACACTCCCGGTACCGAAGAGGAGAGCCTGCCGAGCCCCGAGAGGTGCTACCGGCGGGGCACCCTCGGCTGCACGGGGGGAGTATTTCAACTCGCACTCGCGGTGCCCCTGGGAACCCAAGCGGCAGCAGAGGGAGCCGAGCCCCTTCCGCTGCGAGCCCTAACCGGCGCCCCGGTGCTGGTGCCCCGGGCAGAGGGACGGAGCCTCGGCAGCTCTTGGCGGCGGAGCGGCTGCTGCGGGCTCCCCGAAGCGAACCCCAACCCGACCCAACGCGAGCCCCGTACCCGTTACCTGCCGGCGGCTCCCCCCCGGAGGACACACGGAGCTGTCGGCGGGCGGCTCCCGGAGGCGCTGGGCTCCCACTGCCGTGCGCGCCCCGTGCCCGGCAGCCGCGGAGCGCCGGAGCGCAGCGCAACCGGCTCCGCCCCACGGCCGTGCCCCTTCTCCGCCCAGCCCGGCCCGGCCCGGCCCGGCCCTCCTCCGGCAGGAAACTTCCCAGGAGAACACCCCCGGCTCGGACCTCGCTCCCTTCGGGGGCTCCAGGGGCGGCAGCCCAAGGGGGTGGCCCAAGGGCGGCCATTGGGACCCTTCTCCTCGGGGGTGAGTCGTGAGCGCGGTGCCCCCTGGCTCTAGGGTGCTCCAGTAACTCCTGGTGGGCTTCGGATGCGCTGGGAGGGCACAAGAAGGAGAGCGGGAAGGTCGCTTGTTGGCCGGTATTAGTGAGGGCTGTCTAAACGCGTTGGAAGATGTGTCAGAGCCGCTTCAAACAAAGGATGACACTGCAGGCTTGGAAGGACTGTCAAAAAAAGCCTACCAAACCAAAGGAAGAGCCCGTGTTTGTACCACGGGGAAAACCAGCCTGCCTAAGCCATGGTTTCCTAAGGGAAAATGGCTTGTAAAGTTGTGCTCCCTGTGCAGCCCAGTAACTTCTGAGCCAACGATTTCAACTGAGCTTGATAACTACAAAACAGGTAACTGTGTAGAAGGGATCATCTCTTTTACTGCTCCTGCATGATCCCAAGTCCAACAGCATCCAACAGACACCAGGGAGGGTTCGACACAACTCTCCCCTAAGGAAACCCCACTTCACTGGTCCTGATGCTCACAAAAGTCCTTGCTGGGTTGAAGAGAAAGAAATTGAGGGAGGGAAAAGTGTGTGGAGTGTGTTACTGAGAGTGAGCATGCTACTTACTTTCAGTAGCAATCAACAGCCCAGGAGCAAGATGTTAGTAAATTGGACTCTCTGCTCACATGTAAAAACAGAGAGAACAATCCCACAAGGGCCAGATCCTGTGAGTGGTCCTGGGTAGATGCATCCTCATGTTAATAACATGTTCTGTTTATTTCCTGATGCTCCATAAGATGGGGGATGCAGATCTGGACCCTGAAAGCTTATTAGAACAAAAGACTAACCATGCAGAGCAAAGGAGAAAGCAACCAGCATCCCTGTTTAAACATCTCTGCTAATGCCTCATATATCTGGTAATGAACAGTTACAGTGCTCCCCAGGTACAGATATTTGTTGGCATTGGCTTGCTGTCTTTTCCTAATGAGAAATAAAAATAGGGAGATACACACTGATCTGAACAGTGATGGTCCCAAATCTATTTCGGTGTAACAGCAAAAACTAGATCACACAACCTAATTGCCTTTGTAATGTATGTTTTGTTACAGCCTATTGCTTGAGACAGGCAATCATTTCAAGGTCTGATATTTTCTCGTAACGTTTGGGCCCATGTTTTTCCATTTCTGTTTCACTGTTCATTTATTTGTGTCACACAGCATGATCCTTGGTCCCCTTGGTCTTTGTGGCAGAGTAGGGGATTTCCATTTCTTTATTAGACACAGTTTGACACGAGGTAATAGCCTTGTTCCTCATTTGATTCCATTGCAAAGGACTCAGAGTGCTAGTTTTCCAGGAGGCTGGCTTGTCATACCCCTTGAGCAGCAGATCATGGCTCTTTCAGGCTGGGCTTGCATTTGTGCTTTGCAAAGCTGTCAAACTGAGCTCTATTGGTCCTTCTTCTGCACTCCCCTGTAACTATCTCATGTATTTACCCCTGCACTCTCACAGGACCATTCCAGGACCCCACATGCCAGGCAGTTTTGCTATGCAGAATCATGGAATGGTTTGGATTGAAAAGGACATTAAGATCATTAAGCCATTGGCAGGGACACCTTCCACTAGAGCAGGTTGCTCCAAGCCCCTGTGTCCAACCTGGCCTTGAACACTGCCAGGGCTGGGGCAGCCACAGCTTCTCTGGGCACCCTGTGCCAGCGCCTCAGCACCCTCACAGGGAACAATTTCTTTCTAATATCTGATCTAAATCTCCCCTCTGTCAGTTTAAAGCCACCCCCCCCTTGTCTTTCACCTTGTACCTGGTGAATAAGCCATGGAAAGGTGTGTGTGTGTTTGTCTGGCCACCCAACTCCTGCCTCTGTTTGGTGGCTTAATGCACAGATCTCATGCACAGGGTTTCTAGGAAGCCAAGTAGGCTTGGTCCTGCCCCAAAACACCACAGTTTGGAACAGCTACAGGCTCTATAGACAAGGTCCCTTCCTCATCAGGGACACGCTTGGCATTTTTCCACTGACTGTTCCCCTCCCCCCTCCTTCCAGTGACATCATTATTGGGATATTTTGGGGGAAAAAGCACAGGGCAATGTATCCCAAGACTTGTTTTCTGTTTTCCATCCTGATGCTGGGGAACTGTTTTGTAAATGGACAAAAGTCAACTATATGTGACCCCAGCTTTCAGATCCTCCACATGCTCGCATAGACACAATAGTGCTCTTACATGCTCAACTGTGCAATTTAAGGGGCCACCATTGAAAATTAGCTTCCCGAGTTTATAGTGCTTTCACTGTGGTGAAGGAACTGCTTTGTGAATCCCAGCCAGAACTGAATTGAGTTTTGCATTAAAAGCTGGGGTTTATGTTCTTTGTTATGTGTAAAGGATATAGTATATCCTCTGTGAACCTACAGCATAAGAGCAACCTTGGATAAAACCAATTTAATGATAGTAACCTTGCGAGAGGGCTGGTTTACTTGTTTGCTGATAAATAAATCACTGAATTGAAATGAGAACAAGGAAATAGTGCTGTGGTTTAGCCCAAAACACTAATGCCACTTTCTCCTGTTTCAGAAGTGCCTGGAGCTGCAGCCCTCCCACTCTCTGAAGGGTCTGCCCCTGGAATATTACACCACATACATCATAATCCAAACAGCCTCCCCGTTATACTTCTGATAGGTTTAGGTTTTCAGAAGCAGAAAGCACAATGTGGGGAAGCTGTGAACAAACTGGGGCAGGTTCCTCACTGTTGTAACTGTATGGATGTTGAGAGAATTGAATTTCACTCCATACAGCTAACCCATTACTTATCAACCCTTTCCTGTCTGTGCTTCACATCTTAGTTCTCAAGTTCACAGTTTCCCTGTGGCTTCCTTCCCCTGGCCTCCCCACCTTTCCTCCCACTTCCTTTGCCTGCAGACTCCTCCCTTTCTTATCCTATTATTTTCTCTTGGTGTTTCTACTGATGTCTTTTCTTTTTGCTGTGGAGGCGGATAAAGCAGGAATCCAACCACGATCCAGCTTGGCTGTGGTTCCTAGGAGCTGGACTGGCATAACTCGTTGCCTAGGCAGATGGGTAGAAGGAAACTCTCTGGCATCTGCATACTGGAACCTGAGTACCAGTCTATTTCCAGATAACCACGGCACATTCCAGGAGCAATCTGTGCTCAGTTGGAATCACACAGTGTTATTAACTCTGCCATGAGACTGAATGGCACTTCTGAGAGTGCAAAACAAACAACATCCTAGCCACAAAGACCTTAAGATGACAAACTGACTGTCTGAACCGGATCACCTGTTCCCAGATAAAGACAGCAAAGTGAGTGATCTCCTTGTTCTCCCTAGATGTCAAACACTTGCGGTGCTGACTGAAGGCATACTCATCACCATGCTCCCTCACCTGCTCTCACACTGCATTCCCAGGGCCCCTCCATCAGGCCTGGGAAAACAGCACGAGGGGGGCAACTGATGTACTGGTAGTGAGAGGTTTGTTCGAGCTTCATTATTAAAATCATAATTAAAACCTTGCCAGTGTACTTTTTTCAACCCAGTTTTGTTTTCCCAGGCTTCAGCTGGGATAAACCAAAGCTGAATTGTTTATGAGCTGGTTTCTTTGTCAATATCAGCATTTCCAGTGCACTTTCATCCCAGAAACAGCTAACATTGTGGAGGAAAAAAACATCATAGGCCTTCATGCAGCTTTGCCAAGGTAATTCTTTATTTAATCAAGAACAAAGCTGTGTTTTGAATATTCATTTACAGGTTTGCTTTTCTTAACTTGATCACACAGTAACATATAGGCATGTTTGACTGAACGAGCATGTTTCATCATCACCTCACATATGACCTTCTCACGGCTCTCAGACCCACAGACCACTTTTGCTTCTAGGGCAAAAGACATGCTCTCCTTAAGGTTATCCAGCCCATGAACATCACTTCATACTCATTGAGATAGGTAATTTTCCTAAATGCTTTCCTGCCCACCTCCCTCCTTCCTTGCATTTGAAGTTGCAAGGCTACACAAAAGAACTGGCAGTGGTGCCTAAAACCAAAACTGAGGAAGCACCAACTGAATGAACCCTTGGACTCTGCCCAGAAAAATCTCTATTAAGAGAATTCTTTGTAATAATTTTAATATTCAGCATTGAAGGGAGTCTATTAAAGCAAGACAAACATATTTAAGATGATAGTTGCCTCCACTGCTAGTAACAGGTAAAGCTGCATATTACTGTATGTTATCCCTTCATCAGGGACTATAGCAATAGGATAAGTCGTAATGGGTTCAAACTTAGGGGAGATCTAGGATATAAGGAAGCAGTTCTTTACTGTGAAGGTTCTGAGGCACTGGCACAGGTTGCCCAGGGGAGTTGTGGTTGCTCGATCCCTGGCAGTGTTCAAGACCAGGTTGGACGGGGCTTGGAGCAACCTGCTCTAGTGGAAGGTTCCAACTCCCCATGGCAGGGGGTTGGAACTGGATGAGCTTTAAGGTCCCTTCCAACCCAAACCATTCCATGATTCCACTGAACTGAAAAAAACCCAGAAAATATCCTGTCCACTCTTTGCTTTTTCATCTTAAGTTTCCTAAAATGGAGCTTCTGCCAAACCCCCAAGATTTCCAACTGCACATCCTTTGAGAAAGTTCTCAATGTTCATATTTCCTCTGAAATTCACAGCTGAGCTTTTCCTGTACTTCTTGAACCCTACGTGGAAACAAACTTTGTTTCCCACAGTCTTTTCAGTGATTCTCACTAAGGACAAGCAAAACGGAGGCCCACATCACACCAGATGGCTTAAATATGACAAGAGAGATAAATACAGAGGAACAGTTATCCCCATTTACAAATAGGAAATTGAGGCATGAAGAATGAATGCCAAAGAAGTACTAGGAGCCTGTGGCAGCTCCAGGACATGAGCTAGGAGATTCTGGATCCCAGACAAGTGCCTTATTCATCCAAACATCTATCCTCAAATGTTTTGACACTCCTTGGCATTTGCATTTCTCTTCTAAGAAGACAAAGGGAGGAGGCTCAAATGCGCTTTTGAAACTCCAGCTAACATGTAAAATCTGAAGCTGTTTTTATTCTCATAAGATTTTACAAAGCACCTTTCTCCTTTAAAAACAATAAATAAAAGAAAGGTAACAAGCACAGCTTCAGGGTTTATTCTTCCTTGAGATGTTCCAAATAAATAACACTTTATTGGGCAGTTAAAGTTCTCTGGTGTGTAGCTCACAGATATCTACTGAGAAAAGCAGTAACTGCCAGGGGGCAGATGGAAGTGTTGAAAACTTCACTTCTGACTGCAGTTAGATGGTCACCCTGCAATTTGTTTCAACCCAGCCAGTTGTGTTGCCATAACTTGTTAAACATCTGCTAAAAACATATGAAATCCTCCTGGGGGATGTAAGCTGATGCCATTCATCAAACTATTTTACTGTTTCTCTTCTCCCCAAATGACTCCTTCCAGAGAGCCAAGTGAAGCAAAGGATTCTAATGTCCATTTGCAGAAGGGGATCCCAAGCCAGAAAAGTGCTGATAGCTCCTCTTGTACCTGGGAGAAGGTCCTATCCATCAGATTCTTCTCCATGTAACATGGTTAAGGAGAAAAACAGAACAGCACATCATCAGAACTCCAAAGCAGTCACCATTGGGCCCTTAGGTGAAAATAGGTACCATGGTGTTCTACAGCAAAACTACACCCTGTTCTGTAGAAGCTGGTTTAAATGAGCACTACCAGGTTAGCTGGGAGATTGCTGACTTTTGTTGTGGAACCTAAAGTCCTTCCTGGTATCACATAAAACGGCATTTTATTAAATCCAGACAGTTGGACTGTCTAAGCACTGGGATAAACACTCATGGCTGTGTAAAATGAGCACAAGAAGGCTGTAAAATGCAACCACAGTGTTAATGAGTTGGAGTGTTACAACTGGCACTCCATTTGCTGGTGGAAGGGTTGCTGGACATCACGCATGATCCCAGAAGTTTCCATGATCAAATTCAGTGCCCTAAGCGGGGTGTAGCTTTTAAAATCTCCAGTGACAGATGGAGATTTTGTATCCTAACAAGTCCAAGAAGCAATGATTGGATAGAATCATGGAATCACAGACTGGTTTGGGTTGGAAAGGACCTTAAGATCATCCAGTTCCAACCCCCTGCTATGGGCAGGGACACCTCACACTAGACCAAGTCACCCAAGACTCCACCCAACCTGGCCTCGAACACTACCAGGGATGGAGCATTTACCACTTCTTTAAGCAACCTGTTTCGGTGCCTCACCACACTCACAGTAAGAGTCCTTCTGTGCATGTGTGAGTAAGGCAGCCCTGCTCCTGTGCCAACGAAAGGGAGCTTGTAAGGGAACAGAGCAGCTATGCTGGGTACAGGAGCTATGAAATCACTTAATGCTGAGTGGTGGGATTGAGGCAGACTTGGTGCTGGGTTAAGATCAGTTGTTTTTTAAAGTGTAATAATGAAACGAATGGTCCTTGGGACCTCTTCACCAGATGCTGATCAATCAGCCTCCCGTTCCTTACATGTGAGAGCAAATGGATGTCAGAAACACGCAGTGGTTTCCCCAGGTGAGCATCAGGATTAGAATTTAGGTCTCCTAGTCTATGATCAAACCACATGACTACACCTCTATCAGCTACTTCAGACATTAGGTCTCATTACCTGAAGAGGAAAACCCTTTCACTGGTTGGACACTCATTACTCAGAACAACTCTTGTGCAAATATGGTTATTTTACAACTTCAGAATATGGATACTTGTAGGCCACTGTGGAGCACAGGTTAGAACTATGCGAGTCCCTTATCTGACCAATTCCTGCTGTGAATATTTTAAACAATATTGTGAGTTACCAGCTGCTGTTTCCTATCAGGAAGAGATAAGCTGTAAATTTATTAAGGGTTGGAGCCAACTTCACCCCTGGCTTCACTGAACTGATTTCAATGCAATGCCAAGGACACAATCTCTTAGCTAAGTAGCCCTTACCCACCTGCTGAGATTAACTTATTGTACACACGTCACAAAAGCTTGCATAGCAAGAGAATGGCATCTCCTTGTTTCCTGTTTTTCTGAGCTACCCTCAAAGAAGGATCCAGAATGTGGATTCTGTTTGAAATAACCCTCTTCCAGTATACTAGAAGGTTGGATCCAGCAAACCCTTGAAACCAGAGGAGTATGGAAAGCCTGGCAAAGGCTCTGAAGCTTCCTGCTCCTCCCTCCTGTTGTAACTAGCCCTTTTGCACAGCCTTTCATGTCATCTTTTGGCACTGGGTGATCCTGGATGTGATAACAAATTGCAGGACTGGCTGTGAAAGATAAAGACATTAAGAAGTTAATGTTAACCCAGCCTTCCTGAAGTCATGCAGTGTAGAGTGAGTCCTGAGTCCTGATACTAAGGAGGTCAGAAAAGAACAGGGGTTTGCCCAAACCACTTCTGCAGTACTCAGTCGAGATATGACACTGCTCTAGTAGAGGTGCAGAGGGGAAGAAGCAGTGCAAGCCCTCAGGTTAGCTCCTTCTGGGCAGCCTGCAATCCAGACTGTACATTTCCATCTTTCTCTTTCTCAGTCCATGTCTTACAGCCTCTCTTCTGCTTTTTCTTCCTCTTCTTTTCTCTAGGCTCATTTTCCCTCAATCTCTCCAGCCCTGTTGTGTTCCCTGCAGGGGTTTCACCCTAATTCTTCATCCCTGTCATAACCCCCCACTTACTGTTGGGTTTCCATGTTGTCTTCCAGGTGCTCTCATTTCCTTTCCGCAGGTAAAGAGACAAAGCAGAGAGCCAGTAGGGAAAGGAGGGTCAGAGGCAGAAGGGGCTTTTCAAGCTGACAGAATGGGGTCAAATACCTCTGTCACAAGCAGAAGCAATAACATGTTAGAAAGGATGAGAATGGAAACTCTACCTGTCTTGGAAACAGCCACTGAACTGAAGCAGTAATTTGGGGAAGCCCAGGGTACTGATAGAGCAGCTGGTCTCCTTCCAACTGAGATTTGCTGTGTTCCAGGGCTATAATCAAGCAAATAGAGAAATTTGCCAACCAAGTCTTTATTCAATGTGCCAGGGAGCAGCCTCCCCTTCACCTGAGCTAGAAACGGCTTCACTAATGCACAGCATGTGCACGAGTCACTACAGAGCCTTCACCCTTCATCAGTCAGAGGAGTGCAGTTGTGTGTGCGCAGCAGCACCAGCAGAGGCAAGGAGGTGGTGAGCTATTAAGAAGGAAGCCTGATGGCCCCTTGAGAGCATAGGGAGTGGGGAAATAAAATGAAATTAAAGAAACCTTTCACCTGAATTTTAATCATACCCAAGGGAAGACACAAGATTTAATACAAAACACTACACAGCTGCTTTGCTCCACGAGATTAACTTCGTGTAACAGGATGAATAAAAATATTCCCACTTCAACTTTGTGAAACATTCTGCCCTGAGGCAGTGAGAGAAATGGCACAGAATACAGAATGAGGCAGGGAGATGAGCTAGGGATGCTCTTAAGCTCTGTGCAAGTCACCCGCCCGAAGCTGAGCTCTGACACAAATCTCCTTCAGCATCTCGAATTAATAATTCATCCTGAGCTGGGCAATCATTACACAATCTCCTTTTGTAGACAGACAGTCAGAGAGAACAAATAGAAGAGTTAATGCTGGCTGGCAATACTGTGAATTGTTGAAAGCAACAGGCTATGACAGCACTTCTTAGGTTCCCCTAGCACTACGCTTAGAGCCTTGGCATCCGCAAAAGACTCTAAATGTACGTGTATGAGGAGTGACCCACTTCTGCAATTGGAAGTTGGAATGCCTCCCAGATGCACACATGACGTTTTGGCAACACACAGAGAGAGAAGTTCAAGGAAAGTAGGAAGAGAGTTCAGGAGAGGAGTGTGAACGAAAACACCAAAGCAGCAAAACACAGTTCTAAACTCTTTGTAATCAGTCATCCAAGATGAGCTGCTATCGAGGTCACAAGAGATCTTTGTGGTAGAATTAAGGCAACTTCCTTTAGTCACCAAGAGAAGTTGTAAACCCACATCGCAGCCTGTCAAAATCAGCAGGGACTTCTCTATTGATTTACAAGAGTATCAGCTGGAGATAGAACCTTTTTACGTTTCAAGCTGTAGAGTAAATGTGTGTCCCTTGACAAGTAACTTTCCCCAGTAACCCTATTTATGAAGCAAGAGTGGTATTTCCTTAGTGCTCATCATGACAGGTGATGTGTGATGCATGAAATAAACCTCCATCCATGTTTAACAACTTCTAAAATAAACTGCTTTCTATTTCTGATTAAATTATCAGAAACATCCAGCCCATCATCCTGAACATACCCTTTTGGGGCAGCAGTCCTGTTAGGTCCTCAAAATTAAGCAGCTTCTATCACTGACTAGGCCTTGGAAAATAAACACAGACCACGACAATTGCTATGAGTTAGATATGATCTTTCTTCTTTTATGCCAGATGAGAATTCACAACATCAGTGTGGTGCCAGTCATAGAAATAAGCAACACAGCATTGCCTAGGACAGCAGTGTGCACATGGATAGCACGCTGCCTACTTAGTCTCTATGGGAGCTCTGAAAGGCAGGTTGGCTCTTAGACAGAAGGCAGGGTTATTCAGAGTAGATGCAGCAGCCACTTACCTGATCCTTCTCAGGTGCCTGGCAGCAGTAGTTGTAGCAATCCCAGTTCTCCAATTCAGCCTGCAATTACGTTGGCACCCCTTCCAGCTTCTCTTCTCTTGCCTGTGGATAAAGCAGCCTTCTGCCGGTCCCTCATCTTGGGGGCTGAAAAATCAACTTTGTCTATGCTGTTGAGAAGTCACCCCCCAGCACTGGTGATGCTCTGCAGCCAGAGGTGTTCTGAGTGAGATGTAAATCAAGGTACATGGTCATAAAGCAGCTAGTGACAAGTCTTGGAGGGGAAAAAAAAAGGTGTTATCTTTAGTAACCAGGCCAAATGCCAGCTCCAGCTAAGATAACAGACATTCTACTGACTTCCTGCAATTTTCCTTCAGTGAAATATTATCCTCTCTACTTCCTGCCAGAGTGTCATTTAACACTGCTTTGCCAGTCTACTGTGATTCAGTCAAAGGAAGTTGCATTTCAGGAAAGGCTAAAGTAACTCCGCTACATTAGAGATGTGCCCAAACTGAGGTTCAGACTGAGATTTATATACGTATTCAAGAATGTGCATGAATTCAATGCTTTGATTTCAGTCAGAGAAATTAGCAATAACCCTTTATTGTAGGAAAAGAACAACAAAAAGGTCAAATACATGGATAACACGAGCATTTCTGCCTGTATCTGGAGAGTGGATGTTACTAAAATCACTTCTTCAGAACAATAGCAAGACCCTCCTCTTACAGCACCATGATCTTGGATTCCAGCAGCTACTAATTCTATCACCTGGAAACAACTGCTGATCCTAGAGACTGCACTGAAGTGCTCTCCAAACAGTACGTATCATCCAGCTTCCCTTATCTTTAATTATGATAGCTGCTGGGCCATATCTACATCCATATTTGCTGCACATATTGCAGTTCTGCCTCAACGATGCTTTGCAGACAAAACTGCTTTATCATAACATATTGCTTGAACCCAAGATAAAACTGCACTAAAACAATTTATCCCTACCTGTATATTTGCACTGGAACATGCCAGTGTACCTGAGGAAGATGGAACAGCTCCAAAAGCAGGCAGGAGGAACTGTTGTTTTTCTGTTCACAATGGATTTCCTCCTCAATCAGGCATGTTCATTAAAGCTTACTTCCTTTAGCAGGATCACTATAAAGGGCAATTGTGGAGAAGGAAAAGGAGTACAGACTTATGACTTGCCATCTTCCAGGATTTGTCCTGAAGATTAATTGTATCCATCCCTTTAATGAGACTGAGTCCCCACTTGCATGAGTAACCAATATCTTCACATTCTAATGTGACTTTACAATAACAAGACATCCTCTCTTTACATGTAAAGCCATGTCTTTCACAGGAGCAATAATTGCAGGCCAAAGGGGAAGGCACAGCTATTCACTGAAATGCAGGTAGTGTCAGAGCCTCAGCATCTACACACCAGCCCTGTTGTAGCTAATAGGCAATTTCTCTATCAAGTGTCACACTGTTCACATGTGTGAACATCTCTCTTTCCTCCCAGCGTGCTGATGGCGGTGTTGATGGAGGTGGGACCACAGCCAGCTGTTCCCTGACATGAGGTGTGCCAGGCAGTGGGATACAGCTCTCAGCTTCAGAAGCTGTCAAAGCCATCATGGGTTTATATTCTGTGGAAGTAATTAGGGACTCCCCATTGCTCCTCCATCACCTCCCATTTGTAGGGCAATCTCATCAGAGTAGAGTCGTGCTCACTCAACACTGCCAGCCTCCCCTGCAGCCAGTGGGGATTATTAAGAGAGGTTACTGGGGCAGATGGAATATTCCCCACCAGAACACACATATGCAGAGCTATAGATTTTGCCCTTGAATATAGCCTGTGGTGTATTCCATCAGATAAATGAAAGCTGCTATTCTCATTGATTTTCTTAAAAATTATTTGTATCTCCTCTTGCTTCAAGTCACAGTAATATTACCTCCAGGATGCAGTAGATACACTCATTCATGGCTTTTATCTTCCCTATATTCCCAATTTTTCTCATTCACTGACTCAATTCTCTCCACAACCAGCACAAGGATACAGAGTCTTTGTGCTAAGGGAGTGTGGAAGAGAAGCTGCTGCTGCTAACCATACTCCCTCTGCTAAGGTTTACAAGGAGAAGGGACTGGCTCTGAAACAGTTAAGCTTTGGTCCTATGCTCGCTACCAACAAACTCAAAGGCACTGAGTTTATTTTCTCCTCTTTCATGAGGCAAAAGCCTTTAGGACCAACTGAAGTGAGTTTCTCATGCAGTTGGGCTTCCCACTGTTCACATGAGGCTCACTGGGGGATCAGGACCTGTGAGTTTTGCCAGCATGAAAATCAGTTTCCTGCTAATAGAGGATCCCTCCGGCAGAGCCCTTGCGCTTCCCTCCTCTCCCCCCGGGTGAACTGCCATTGACCCAGTGAATTCAATTAGTATGGTTCTTCCTTTATCAAACAAGCCCCACATGGCCCAAACCAAACAGGGTATATTTGAAAACAAATGGATTGGAACGGCCCTAATCTACTCAGGCACTGTCCTCTGCATATGTTTCCTCGGAGTCAGCCTAGCCACAAATACAATCAGGGAATCATCAGGATCCCATCTGGTCTTCGAGAGGAGAGGGGAGTCTGACCCTGCAGAACAGAGGCTGCGGCCTGTATCAAATGGACTTTGCAGTGCCTTGACACAGATTTTGGGGCCAGTTTTCTGCTTGTTCCCACTGTTAAGCCCTTAGGGAAAGTGGGAGAGTGCCTCAGGTGGAGTCCTAGGGAAGAAAGCTTGTATGCCCTCAACTGCTCAACAGTGATGCATAGAACCACTGTATGCAGCCTGGACAAACCACACTAGCTAAAGCGCCTCTGTAAGCCACTGCAGCAGAAACTACAGCACCTTGTCTGGAGAATTCTGAATCACTTCAGCCACTCCATACATGAAGGTGAAGAAGGACATGGAGAAAGCGCAGAGGAGGGCCATAAAGATGCTGCGAGGTCTGGAGCACCTCTCCTATAGAGGCAAGCTGAGAAAGCTGGGCTGGTTCAGCCTGGGGAAGAGAAGGCTTCTTAAGGGGAGACCTTAGAGCAGCTCCAGTGCCTGAAGGGGCTACAAGAAACCTGGAGATGGGATTTGGACAAGGGCCTGTAGGGACAGGACAAGGGGAATGGCTTCACCCTGCCAGAGGGGAGATTGAGATGAGCTCTTAGGCAGAAGCTGTTCCCTGTGAGGGTGCTGAGGCGCTGGCACAGGGTGCCCAGAGAAGCTGTGGCTGCCCCAGCCCTGGCAGTATTCAAGGCCAGGTTGGACACAGGGGCTTGGAGCAACCTGCTCTAGTGGAAGGTGTCCCTGCCCATGGCAGGGTTTGGAACTGGATGGGCTTTAAGGTCCCTTCCAACACAAACCAGTCTGGGATTCTATGACCTGTTCCAGAGATATACTGAAGAACAGTGAAGAACAAGCCAAGGCTACACAATGGCATAGCCATCACAGTTGCAAAGGCACTAATGCACGAAATCAGTTCTCCCTTAGCATAGCCCATCCCAAAAGGCTTCCTCTATCTGATCATTCAGACAACTTGAGCCAAGTCTCCTATGTCAGTGCCTGCAGAGGTTAGTCTCCCATGGCACAGTGGGCAGTGGCTTCTCATTCAGCCTTATCCCTCTCAGTGGCAATCAAACAACAGGAAGGAGGCAAGAGCCAGGGGCAAGCATTCATTCCAGGAAGATTCAAAGCCAGTGAATCTATTCCTTTCGTACAGCCTTTATACATCTGTTTTCAGTGTATAACACACGTCTTAGGTGAGTATAACAAAACTGTGACAATATAAATCCTGTGAAACTGGACCACAGATCTTAGAACACATTTGAAGAAACTGCTGAAAAACATCAATTAGAAGTTACCATGTTTTCTGTTCCAGGCTGCCTAAAATACAGGGCAGGACACACATATCCCTGAGGGGTGGATATGAATTATCCCACTGGAATCAGTAGCAAGCACTCCAAACTTGTAAGATGAGCCATTCTTTAGAGCCACTTCCTTTGCCCCAAAAGCCCTTGACAGCTTTTCCCTATTCTCAGATACTGGACATTACCTCATATATTTTGTTTTTTCCTGTCAAAAAAACCCCAAAGCAACCAAACCCAAGAGGAAAAAGGGCCAAAACACAAAGAGGAATCTCATTTGCACTACCCAATTGCATCCAATGTGAAGAACCATTAGAAGCTGATTTTCTACCCAGCACTGATGGGCAGATATTTGCACTGCTTCTTTTTCCCTGCAAACATAAAACACCTCACAGAGCCCTCGCAACAACACAGATGCCTCACACAGAACAAGCTAAAATATATCTGAGGAGGCTTCTGGAAAGGCCCTTTAGGGGAGCTGGAGAAAGCAGCACAATGAACAGTACAAGTGCATCGAGCACAACAGAATTCAATGAGAAATTGTATTGATCTGGTTTGTCTGATTCTGAGATTTGGGAAACTCACAAGAATGCTTGAAGTTGCTCATTTGCATTGTGCTACCCAGAATATACACTTCTAATCCATCTATTCCCCACAGGAACCAACATCAAAGCTGTGGGAACAACCTGTCTTTGCATGAAGGCTTTTCTTTTTCATTAACCATTATAAACTAAGGCCAGAAATGCCTTCTTTTTTCACAGCTGGAGAAAGCATAAAGGGAGAAGTGAGGGTAGAGAAACAGAATCCATCAGTCACTGTGCAGAGGGGGATTGCTTGGCTGTGGATGCTTACAATTGCCTTCTAACTGCTGGCTCATTCGTGTAACATATGGTGAAGCATGGAAAACCCACCGATAGCCCAAAGGTCACTATGCCACCTGCAGACCCCAGACAACATGCAGCCTTGCACAAATACACATGGAAGTAATTAGGGAGGCAAGGGAGCTGGGATTTGAAGCGGAACCCCATCAAGTCTGCTGCATTAATCCTTCCAGCTGAGCTGGAGAAGAAGTCTGGATTCCCAGGGGTCTGATTGCTGCAGCTTGTAGCTCTGGGTGGAAAAAATGTGATTTACTGTTTCCTTGCCACTAACATGCCATTGCATCTGTGCGGTTTGGGTGGAGAGAACAACATAGAGGAGTTCCAAAGGGGCCAGATTCACTTCCCTCATTACCTGCAACCTGGCAGGCTGCTTTCTCTTGCCAGTGTTGCTCTTTCATGTGCATTCAGTTTAGAGATTACATTTGGGTTGTTATTCTTACGAATCTTCAGTTAAAGGTGACAAGGTCTTTTGGACTAGTGTGGATAAAGGGATGCAGAGTGACCGTGAGTTTGGATTCGTCTCCTCCGTATAATGCTGCATCACCAAGCCACCATAATACAGAAGTACATCTTTTGCAGACTATATGATCCAAGGTGCAACATGTCCCTTAGAGGACGTTATCTGGTTTCATGGCATACAGGAGTGTGCAAACTCTGCAAACTGCTGGCAAGTGGCGCATGGTTATCATGTCACTTCATCAAGTCCTTCACATGCACTTAGTGAGTGATAAACAAGCCACTACATCCATCTTTGTGCCTTCTTTACTAAGTGAACATGCATCATAAGTGCAGCCATCCACGAGGTTTCTGTTTCATCATTCCCCCCAGAGGTTTTCTATCTAATTTTAAACTATCTGTTTACATTTTCTGGATTGTGTCAAATAAGCAGACACTTCTATATGGAAACTCAGGATGCAGGAAGAGGTAGGGATGGGCAACACTAGGATCTCTCTCGTCTCATCTCTTCCTGGAATATAGATGCTGGGCATGCAATTCCTAGTACAATGGTCTCCGTTCTTCTGGATTTGTCTGGGTAATTCCCTGACATCATACAGAGCTGTCTCTGCTTCTTGAAAGATAAATAGGTGAATGGATGGCAGTTCTGAGTCAACAGCAGTAACGCTTCTATAATCCTTTTTTCTTGGCCAGGATCTCCAGGCACTTTGCATGGTGCAGTCACTCATCTATAGGGTCAAGATTATTTCCCTCCCATGGTGATTATCAGCAGGGTTGGTGTCTGCTGTTCCTGCTGAATCTCTGCATGCTGCATTTTCTCCCCATCACCCTGTGAAGGTAAACAAACCAGAATAGCTATCTCCATTTGACAAGATGTATCTCCTGGTGAGAGAAAAGAAAGCAAAACCTGCTGGGACAGCATCAAAGTCAGAACTAGGGGAGCTGCTATGTGGTTTCCCATCATACAGAGAAAATTGAGGTACAAGGATACAAGCTACCCAGCAAATTCCCTCACTGAGCATGAGCTAAGAAGCTGATCTTAATTTCTAATCTTGGACTATCATCTTCAGCTTTTTTTGCTGCCTTTCCCTGCATTTCAAAATGAAGAACAAACCCTAAACCTGCTCTAGAACAGCTTTTACTCTGCTGCTTGTTGTCAGTCACATGCTGTACAAAGTAAAAGAGAAGCAATTGTGTGGGGACAATGAACCTAAACCTTTCTCTTGCTGATTCAAGCATCAGAGCAAAGGCACGATCAAATCTATAACCCAGAGTAAGCCTGTTGCAGAATGTCCCCAAACTGCCATTTCAGGAAACGTTTGCAGAAAGTTAATGCCATGTCAGCATCCCCATGTGGGAAATGGCTAATATTTAGGCACTGAAAATGCAGAAATACATGCATTCAGAGACTGGCTTAAGAGACTTTCACTCTGAATACATTGCTTCCCAAAAATGAACATAGAATCATAGAATCACAGACTGGTTTGGGTTGGAAAGGACCTTAAGATTATCCAGTTCCAGCCCCCTGCCATGGGCAGGGACACCTCCCAATAAACCATGTCACTCAAGGCTCTGTCCAACCTGGCCTTGAACACTGCCAGCGATGGAGCATTCACAGCTTCCCTGGGTAACCCATTCCAGTGCCTCACCAACCTTACAGTAAAGAACTTCCTCCTTATATCCAATCTAAACTTCCCCTGTTTAAGTTTGAACCCATTTCCCTCTTGTCCTGGGGACATAGCTCATCACGGGAAAGCTAGATAACTACAATTCACTTAAGTGCTGCTTAATTTCCCATACAAAATAAATGGACATATTTTAGTTCTGTCTTAACACAAGGGTCTGAAATTTCAGGCACCAGTTTTCCCCAGAAGGGAATTTTCCATTCGACTCATATCAAGATGCTGTCTCCCTGGTGGAAAGCAAAGGTCTCTGGCTAAGGGTCAAAAAATACATATTCCCTGTGAGATAATAGTGGGTTTCTGCATTGTCTGTCAATACCACAAACATGAGATAATCGTGGAATTGACGCATAGCTCTCAAAGAAAGATACCTCGTATTTGAGTCTCTGATTACCATGGGTGAGAGAGATACATCTACCCATCAATTTACAGATTTAAAGCACCTTACTGCAGTGATTGAAAGCCAAATCCTCTCTCATACTTAGTACATTCTTAGCACATTCTTAGCAGAACATTTTTCACAGGCAGCCCAGTTCTTGTGGAGCCAGAAACCCAGCTTCTTGTGTCAAGAAATAAGACAAGGCAGTGCCTGTTTTCTCCACCTACTTTCTCTACTTTCAGCCACAACAGAGCAATGCAGTTCTGAATCACTTCCCATCACTGAAAGAGTTTTAAGTGGTCAATAGTACCCAGTCAGGATGGTGCCTCAGTGACAGCAGAATGGCTGAGATGGGGTCTGAAGGAGACACTCCATGTGCTCTTCAGTCACTTCTTAGCCCTTGTATGTTACAAGTGTTATCAAAGTAGCTGGACTCATTACTACAACGCTGATTTGTACTGACTCCTGCTCACTCTGCGGTGTAGTGGAGCAGATAAGCTGGCTGCTCCGTATCAAGATGCCTGCTCCCCCTGCTTGGTAAACACTGTGCAGGCTTTCACTGTTAAAAAGCTCATCTTACCAACAGATTCCTTACAAGAAATATAGTTTCAGCCTGGGCACAAAGAAAGTCCATACAGTTCCTTCTGGTGCAATTCTCCATGACAGTGAGATAGATACAGGGACATTGTCCAGTGATCCATCCCCAATGATAACATATAAAACAGTGAGGAAAACTTGCGAAGTACATTTTGACCCCATGACCAGAATTTCTCGTGAGCTCAATACCTGTTTGGGCTGAGAAGAAGCTGAAATGCCCAGCTGGGATCCAAGGTGTACTTTTTAACTGTCCAGGTTTTAGCCAATATTGTTCTTCCTGATGCTGATAAATCAGTGTCTTTGCCCTTCTTTCTATGGCAGAGAAAGGAAGGTACAGCATTAACACAGTTTGAAAGGCTCTGATTTAGGGCTTGGAGAAACAATTGCAAGTAAATTAGCTACTACAGGTAACAAGCTGATCTGAAGTAACTGTACACTCTGATCACAGTGAATGCCTTTTTTGTAATATGCAGATATAATAACTAACCTGCTGAGTCTTTTTATTGTCACCCTTGTAGATAGAAACAAGGACCTGCCTTCAAGCTCCTTTCTTCTGGTGACCACAGTTATCTGTCCCATATTTTCCCCCCTACTATATAAATCAGTTTCCAAAGTGAATTCCAAAGTGTTTCCAAAGGTATTCAGCCAAGCAAAGCAGCAATCTGAGGGTCTGGAAACATCTAACCACTGAACACACCACAACAGTCACTCTTAGCGTCTGCTGTACTAGAGAGTCAAGGTGCACAGCTATACCCTTTTCTGGGCAGAAAGCTGCTCCATGTTTTAAGCAATATTGGGAAGTAAACACTTACCAAACAGAATAAATGAGAAGATCTGCATTAGTATATGCTGTAGATGGCATTGGCTAGCTTCCACAGCTGCATGTCGCTGTGCAGCATCATGCCTTACATGATGGGACTGCCACATTCCCCAGACTCACTGGATATTTGACATCTGCCACCAGCATGGTTCAAGGATGCATGGTTTGTTGGGGCTTTGTTGGTAATGAGATCCTCGAGTATCTATGCCAAGCATCCATCTGGGTCTTGCAACTCCTTGAACATCTATAATGTTCACCAAGAATGAGCTTGAAACTCTCAGTACCACAAAACAGTGTTAGCAGGAATAAAAGGTACTAAGTTGAGGAGACAGTATGGGCAGGAGGTAGCACTGGATTCAGAGTCAGCCTTTCTTACTTCTGCCTCGGCTTTACACTCTCAAGGACTTTAAATCTTAAGTAGGATAATTACTTGAAAGTATTACAGCGAAAGATGAATCACTCAACTTTATTAAGGTTTAATGACTGTTTTGATTGCTCTGACTGAGATGACAGGGCTCATTCCACTGTATTTACTAGACCACTTTAAAACAATATCAATAATTTCAACATTAGACCTGCTGATTTTCTCCTTGTTCAACACTTGGCCAGCAATCCAGACTCTTTGTGTCTGCACACTGGCTTATGGAAAATGGAATGGCATAATGCCACAGCCCAGGGAAGCATCATCACCCAGATGAGAATGATTCAAGAAATGAAAGTCAGCACTGCTAGTTACTATACCAGAAGCTGTGGAAGGCAGCCCTTTACAGACCTTTCCCATGTGAAATAGCTTAGAAACACTGTGGACTTTGGTGCATGGACATTTTCTTTGCAAAAAGGAGCAAATGCCACTCAATTTTGCAAGATGGCTTTAGACTTTCTGTTAGTAGACCAGTAGTGGCAATTTCATCACACTGGAGAGATACAGATGGGATAAGAAGAGGTGTTTATCTCTGAGTCTCTCTACAGCTATGTTTGCCCCAGTCCTTTGCTGTGAAGAACTGAGATGCTGTATGTCACACTCTTGCTCTGGCAACAGTGGAAGCTCTTGTAATGGAGTATTGTGTTACACAGGATCAGACCTAGTGTGGTTACTGGCTCTTTTTTGTTCCATTTCAAACCTTGAGTTACAGAGGTCAAATACAGTGACCCTAGCCCTCATCTGGCATCAAAGGGAGAGATACAGCTTTTATACACTGTGGGAACTGCAGCTTCAAAAGACATGGCATCAATACATACAGGGAAGTGCCTCCAGCACTTACTCATTATTAGCTGAGGGAAGGCAGGATTTTCCTATAGGTTTCCAGTGGGCCCAGGCACAGAAAATATCAACAGAACAGTGGCTGTGGCTGAGGACAACAGAGGCCATACAGAACAGGGCCTTTTGTAAATCTTTACCATCAAATTCCTTTAGGATGTGTAGGATTCCTAGGAGGCACAGGGGAGGATGCTTTCTGATATCCCAGATATTTATAGGTGCACTCTTAGATATCACTGTGGATAACATGGTCTTAAATATCACGCCATGGAAGAATTCCTGAGGTATCTGCCACCCACACTGATTCAAGAGCAGCATTCAGACATACTTGTCTTCCTTTGACAACCTCTTGTATTTGCTGCAGCTGAAGGCAGCTAGCAAAATAACATGCTTTACCTGTTGATTCTAACTTTGTATGTTTGGCTTCAGTTCACATCACATGGACTTCACCTTTCATACTATAAATGATAACAAGCCTGGTCACCAGACCATACAGATGTACTTTATGGAGCATGTTTGTGCTTATAAGCATGCTCCTGCCTCAGTTCTCAGACAGCTCTATCAGCCTTTGGAAGTCTGAATATTTCAGAAGGGAAGCTGGTGCCAGTACCTCAAAGTGACACAGATTTATATGGTTGCTGGGTGCTCTATCCTATGAGTAGATTGTTGGGCTTATGGTTTTTCTTCAGGTAACTTGGAGGAAAGGGTAATATTCTAAAGGCTTTTCTTGCTATGCTTTCCTTTCCTTCTCTCACGCACCATAGCTCTTTATGTCATTTCTGTTCTCTGATAAATTATACACTACATCGCTCTGTAATTTGCTGAGGTGGCCTCGCTTTAAACCTAGATATGTTAATGCATAGTGAAACCCCTGTGACTATGGGACTGCTGTGGGAAGCTGCATGCCTGAATTAAAGTAGTTGCCTATTCAATATTAATATATTATTATTTATGTTATTTAACATTAATATGGATTATTTTATTGAATATAAAAAGTATCTCAATAAAATACAAAGCAAACATTAACAAGGAACCCCAGCCCTACAGGAAAGCTCTCCCATCCTAACAGCACCAAGGCAAATGTCTTTGCCATCTGCTCTGGCTGTGTTCAAAGTTCTTCAGCAACAGCTTGAACGCTGCAGTGCTATTACCAAGCTCAGATGCTCCATTTCAAGAGCTGCTGTGCACCTCAACATCCCCTCAGGCTCTCACTGGGACAGGTTAAAACTCCTTTTGTTTTGGTGTGGAAGCTTTGGTCTGATAGCAGCAGATATAGAGGATGCTGCCAGGCTCCTCAGGAACTGTTATCTGGAGACACTCTGTTACTTGCTTAGAGCATCCCCTTGATGTATCACTGAAAGCTTTATTGCATGTGAGTAATCGCCAGCAGAAAATACCTGATGCTAGAGAAGTTCTGGGAAACAGGAAGGGCAGGAAAAGGGATAGCAGGACAGTTTGTCACAGGTGACTTGTTCTGAGAGGGCTAAAGATGGTCCTTACCCATTGCTTTACAGTATATCCCGCTAAACAGTATGCATCACTGCCTAAAAGCAGTGATTTCCAATCTACTGTGCTGCCAAAGATTACTGTTGACTGTTCTTTTTTTAACCACTCCAAGCCTTTGTCCACTGCTGCTTCAAACAATGGCATTTCATGAGGATTTGGGACAAACAACCACAATTACTTTCTCAGTGTTTGCTATGGTGGGAACAAATAGGGAGAGCTTAAAGGAAGCAGAAGTTGTGAATAGCTCAGGTGAGAGGAGGACTGGCACGGAAAGGCTTTTGCTATTACAAGACAATATTATTTGCTCTGCAGAGGAAAGGAGGGAATCTTTGCCCTAGCTGTAAGTGTGGCTAAAAAGAGAGGCTCTTTTAGGTCTAAATACAAGGCAAAGTGAGGATTTTCAAGCCTATTTAGAGGACACCAAAGGTTGGGGGAGAAATGGGGTAGATAAAGGCAGTTTTCTACAAAAATGTGTCATCTAAAATTTTTGTTTAGAGTAAAATCAGAAATGGAGGTGGGTAAATCCCAAGCAACAAGAGGAGAAACCTGCAGTCTGCAGAAATGCCTCTAACAATGCCTTAGGATCACACAAACAAGGTTATTAATAGAAGCTTGCCTCTCCAGCAGCCTTCAAAGGCTGCTTCCTCCCATTCTTCTATCTGCACCAATTCAAGGCAGAGAAGCCCCGGCTTCAGAAAACCTCATTTGCTCCCTTCTTGTTTTTATCTTTCCCTCCACTGTATTTCCTGTCAGGATTGCAGGTCAGAAAAGCCGGAAATCTCTTTGTACCTCTGTGACTGCCAAAGTCTGACCAAGAAATGTACTTCATGCATGGCTGTTTTCCACCCGCGGTTCAGGCTAACACAGGTAAGGGTGGGAGCTGGAGTACAGGCTGCTTTTCCAATCACTTCAAACAAGCCAGCATTCCTGCTTCACAACCACACGGAAAAGCTGACCTTGTTTTTCCTGAGCCTCCCAGTCCATGTCCCGGCAGACAATCCCAAAACATTGGGTTTCTTCTATTCTAGCTTCACAAGTCCCAGACATCTCTTTAGTGATTTTGCTTGGAAAAGGCCAAATTTTATGTGCCCCTGGGTCTTTTTGAGGAACTGGCAACCTCTGAGAAAATGAAATATTTTATACTTGCCAACTTTTTTTGCTGTTGTTCTCTTGTTCCTGAGATCACAACCATATATCCTCCAAAGGTTAATTTGCTCAACTTCTAGAGTTACAAGAGAACTTGGGAATAAAGTGAGAACAATTACACTAACTCTAGTATTATCACCCAACCCCAGCAAATGTACCTACCACATAGAATCCAATCTCAGATTTGCACACACAGCAAAGAAGAAACCATTACTAATATTGGAGAAATACAAAAGCTCACAATAAATTTCTCCACATCTTCCAGCAGCTATGGACAACAGATTGAAAGTACTCAAAAGATAACAGAATGTTGCATGGATAATGGGACATGCGAGGTTGCAGTAAACAGTGTAAAATGGATAAAGAAGTTATAATCATAGAATCATAGAATAGTTAGGGTTGGAAAGGACCTTAAGATCATCCAGTTCCAACCCCTGCCATGGGCAGGGACACCTCCCATTAAACCATGCCACCCAAGGCTCTGTCCAACCTGGCCTTGAACACCATAACCCAATCTCTAATTGCCTACAGGAAGATGGAACTCACCCTGTACTACTCATCAGTGGTGACCCTATATTTTCTGCTTTCTTGCCTGAAGCTCTGCTGTTAGGTACTCTCTGAGACAGTTATTTTCATATCTGTAAATCGTATCACTGTGTAGTTCTTGTATGGTCCACTGTAACCACTGGATTCTGTCTGCATAGGATGGTAAAAAGGCAGGAACATCGGATTAGAGAGAAAGCATGGAGGAGACCCTGCAAGGACTGATGTTTTTAAGGAGAAATATCCCTGGATTCCTCCCCCCTTTTTGTCATGTTCTGTACTGACAACAGGAAAAAACAGGGAGTGAGTATGTCAGAACAAGGAGTCTGTATGTGATATCAATCTGCAGTTGGGCTTAATTCTGTGAAACCGCAATCAAGATTTACACAGCTAAACAGGCCAGAACCTCTCTCATGTTAAACATTCAACACCCAAAGCGCTGCTTTCTAGACACCACTAATGATAAAAGTCAGGAAAGAGCTCAGGGTGTGCAAGAGCAGCCCACAGATTTCCAATGACTGTTCTCTGAAGACAGTGATACTTACAGCAACCAATACCAAGAACGCTCATGCTGGTGGCACTCTTCCAGCAGAATGTTATCAACACTCTACTTCTGTACACAGCTAATTATACCGTGCCCAAATGCCACAGGGAGATGGCTGCTCTATCAGGAAGTGCACGGAAACATATGCTGCCATATGGAGGAGAGAGTTTTCACTGGGACCAATTCTCTGTGTGTAGGAGGCCTCCCAGCCTTATTCCAGTATTGTTTGTGCTGCAGGTTCCCTAGAAGGTAAGCAGGAAAAGGGAAAAGCAGAAAAACATGGCAAAATATTTCTAGCCAACTTTTGGTACCAGAGCACCAGCAAGTATGAAGGAAAGTCATCCCTTCCCTGAGGAATCATAGAATCATAGCATAGTTAGGGCTGGAAAGGACCTTAAGATCATCTAGGTCTAATCCCCCTGCCATGGTCAGGGACACCACACACTAAAACAAAGGATAACAAAGCTGCATGAACACGTTACAGAGTCCTAAACAGGAACTTTTCTTTGCTGCTAAAACACATTGAGCTGATAAATCCTGCTTAGGAAACTTAACCTAACTTAAGGCTTATAAACCACTTGAAGCCCACTTAAAAATGCAACATGGCTCAGCTAAAGTGCAGCTGCGCCAAATCGAATGTCTTTATTTCTAGCGGTGGGCTGATACACAGGGAACAAATCTTACTTAGGAATTATCCACCTCATACTAACCAAAACCTGTTTTCATTTTTGTCCTCAAAGAGCAATACCTAACACACTGACATTTTTCCTCAACTTAAGGGTCTTTATCCTTATTCTCCTGTCCTCCAGATAAGAGGAAACAAAGGGATTCCTTTGTGGCTTGTCTGCACACGCTTACTAACCTCATACTTGGATGGCTGGTGTAACTGTCAGTTGCCAACAATCATTTACATCAGTTGCAAAGTGACTGGAAGATGGTACTAAATAAGAATGGCAGCAGTTTGCATCAATGTACAAATCACAAGGTGGTAAATTATGACTGTCCTGCTCCTCTGCTTGCAATCCCAGCTAAGAATTTGCCTTTTACCTTTGAGTCTGTTAAATTATAGCTTTGACATTCCTGGGTCTTGGTGCTTTTAACACTAAAGTCTTTCGGTTCTCTGCACCAGTGAGGAATTCATATTCCACTGTTACCTGGTGTGGCACAAAATCTGAGTAGAAGAATAAAAACAGTTTCATTACACACATGCAATTTAGTTTGAGAGCCCTTTCCTAAACCCCTCCTCTCATGGCTTGCATCCACTTCATCTTCTCCTATCTCCATCAATCAGGATGAGATGGGAGAAGAGGTTAAGAAACCCCTCAAAGCTGTAATCTGGAGGCAGTGGTTACCAGCAAGAAGCACTTAAATCAGCCAGTGATAGAAGGAGTGCTGAGTGGGATGTCAGCAATTCTTGCCCTGGTCCCATCACAAGAGAGTGTGTGATCCAGTTCTAGTGCAGGGTGTAAAGGCAGTAAACAATGATGGAGGCAACTGAGAGAATCAGTCAGAAATGTGATTCACATGGAAAGTGTGTGACAAACAATTTCAGCCCTCAGTAAAGGGGATGAGGCAAGAGTATTCCTGAATACCACTGTTAAAAAAACACCCATCTTTGTTCCATGAGTATTCCTGAAGAGCCTTCAAAGGAAAGGGGCTATTGTTCTAATAATGCTTCTAATTGATAAAAGCTCTTGTGGGTTTTGGAAGATTCATATCCACTATTTCATCTTGCTGAAGACTTCCTCACAGGCACCAGAAATGGAGAAGTTGGGCTACCTATGGTGACTTGGGATTGATGGTGACTTGGTGTCAATTGGCCTTCATGTCTAAGGTTCAAAATACAGTTGGAGCTTATCTCATGGTTAGAGTTTAAATTAAGGATTTTTTATTTCTCTGCCTCTCTCCCTTCACAGGGATATTCTGAAGTCGAATAGCAGGACAACTAATATTGCCATGCTCCTTGAAAAGACTCATCTCCTCCTAACCATCCCACTTCAAAAATAATCTGTAGTAGTTTAACAATCTCTGATACTGGTGCTTCCAAAAAGAAAATCACTAAAATTGATTCAAATGGTATCAGAAAAAAATGATCATATAAAACTTTTTGTGCCATAGGAAATCAGGCTGCAAGCAGAAAGCAATGGTTGAATGGTTAGTGTGTACTACTGTGCTCAGCACAGACTTACAAGTACTTGTACCCGATCGATATGGTTCTGAGAATCTTGCAGGCTGCTTCCTAGCAGTGTTTGCTAGCTGGGTTGCAGAATGATGCTACATGGCTCAAGTTGGTGGTGTCAGTATAGTTTTGTAGGGATGTCTGATACCCTGTGGTTGCTCGATGCTGCTATTTTGAGATTAAAATTAGGCATGAATTTGTTCTAATAGTGTTATAATTGAACCTGATCTGTACCCTGTCAATATCAGTCCTTTTGGCTTTTGCAAGAGCTTCTGTAAGCTGGCATAGCTGATGCAAAAAGCACAGACTGGACTGGAAGCTCTTGCAGATTCTCCACTGATTCCATACAGAACAAGTTATTCCCTGCTCTAACTCAGTCCTGTATCTATCTGTCTATCAGTGGGGCTTGTAATCCCTATCTAACAGAGGTCTTGTAAGATTTAACATCTGCAGAAAACATTAAAGGGTTCAAAGGGAGCCAGACACAGAAGTGTTATTCTGTGTTCTGCTTTTGATGGAAAGGATTTAGGCATTTCAGTTATTAGCCTTCAGCACAACCTACCTGTTGTTCACGGATGGATGCACTAATGAGCAGAACAGGAGGTAAGCTTTCTGATAGAACAGTTTTCCATTTGAGAAATGCCAGTTCAACAGAATCAAACTACTTTGTGGGAATGGATCTGCTTAGTTGAATTTTCAGGCAGAAATCTGCACATTTCCTCACAGATTCTCCTGTGTACCTGAGCAGTGAGAACTGAGAGCCCAGCAAACTCAGCTCCAGCTGGGATAATAAAGATTTTCCTGGCAGGAAGCCTGCAAGCCAAGGAGCCCTGTTTGAGTCAGGGTAACCAGGACTGCCAGGATTCTAGCTGTGTGGCAGCAGGCCTGGAAGGGAAGCGATGGCAACTTCAAGCCATTTGGATAAATCTGCTTCATTTAAAAACAATGAATCAAAGACAGACATTTGAATGATGTTTTTCAAACTGAATCATGAGAATTTACAGCTTTTGGTCTCACGAAAGACAGTCTTACTGTTAGATTTTATCCCAGGATGGGGTTGTGAGCTGCAGGCAGACCCATGGTCAAGCCTAAGTGTCTTGATTTCCCTTTTAGTTCATGTTTATACCTGGAGGTGAGGAGGAAGAACAGATCAGCAGGAGGAGAGAAAGTGAAGATGATTGTGCTGATATTAGCCCATCTGGGCTTCTTTCAGGGACAGGTGGTAAGGGAGGCTCGTGTTGACCTCATTAGAGGTTTTTGGCTGCTCAGTCCTCTTACGGTGATAGATGATGTGAAGAACCAAAGCAGAAGGTCAAAAGCCACCAATTACTTCAAAAAAAACCCAAAATTATAAGCAGCAAACTGGCAAGCTAAACAGCACACAACATTAGACAGCACGTATAATAGAGTCACACTCCCTAGTGATGTCTCCAGGGAGACAGGAGGCCCGCAGATGGGGTTCTGGGGATGCAGCTGAGTGTCTGGGTAGACCTGATAGACAGTGTACCCAACCACAGCTCCTATTCTCCATAGTTCCTGATTCTTTCTCCTCTTCCACAACTTTCAGTAGTATCCACCAGGCTCTCAGCCACTAGACCCATCAAATGCACATGTCCATTCTCTCTACAAGTCTCTAGAGATGTTCATCCAGCTGCTCCAAATGTTCAATCCATATAAAGGACAGATGAAGACAGTGAAAGGAGAGGAAGGAGTTCACAAAGCTCAGCCATCAAGCTCTACAAATGAAAAGTACAACCTAATAAATAGCTGAAAAGGCCACATTTCCTGGTGCGTGTCTGATCTCAGTTCTCCAGCTCTGAAGTCTGCACTTTCCTTCTATTTTTAAGGAAAAAAAGCATTTTTGAAAAAAAAAAAAGAAAACCCAAACTTTTTCTAAGTTTCTTTTTTTAGACGCCAAACTTTCTACTGACAGTTTCAATGTGTGACCCCTTAAAAATGCACATCTCCCTGCCAAGAGACCCAAAGCTCTGCGTAGACTTTGAAGATTCAGTGCCAAAAGAAGAAACTCCCTTTTTTTCCTCTCAAATGCACAGTTAAAATTAAAATATTGCTGAAAACGTTGGTAGTAGCTCTCATTACATATGCAGAGCAGTGTTGGGAGAGAAGAGTGAAGAATAAGGTCATACTGATTCTTTACCTCTTACTTCAGGTTTTGTGGTAGTAACAATTGCTAATGATTTGCTAGTAGAGCTAATTGCAAAGAGACTAAGAGGGTGAGAATTTTGCAAGGAATATTCTCTCTCTTTCAAAGATTAAAACATTTAATGTCTCCTACAGTCTGCTGAGAAGAGGATAAATAACCGGGAGCATCCTCACAAAATCATGCTGGAAAGCCTTCAGTTTTCACTGATTATTGCTTTGATTTCCAAATTGAAGCAGCTCTGGTTGCTTATATCATAGAATCACAGGATGGTTTGAGTTGGAAAGGACCTCAAAGCTCATCCAGTTCCCACCCCTACCATGGGCAGGGACACCTTCCAGGTTGCTCAAAGCTGAGAGCAGAAGAATGAGTCATCCTGGTGGGGCTCTGTTGCAGCAGGACAGGACACCAGCACAAATAAGAACAGAAAATGCTGCAGAACAAGTACACTTGCAGAGTTCTGTAAAGAGGGGAGGCAAGACTCGGAAAGGGTGAATCTGCCCCCAGATTTTCCTTGCATGTGTCTTCTTTCATGCTTTCTGCTGACACAGACTCTCCAGTAAGTGCTGCCCATGCCCATGTTTTTGAACTTCCCCCAAAGGTAGCATCTGGGGCATTTCTTCAGAGAAGGATGCTCCCAAAGAGAGCAGCATTGCCGAGGCAGGTAGGGCAGCACGCTCTGGGGAGGGAGAATGACAAGAGGAAGAGGGAGCTGAAAATTCAGAAGCAGATGGTACCCTTTTCATTTTACATCTTCTTTCTCTCCTCCTCCCACTTGGGCATTTCCATGGTGTGGGACTACAGTTTAGTCTGGATATACATTCCTAAGATGAATACCCTTTCACTATCCCACTATCACAGCAGAAAACTTTCCTCTCTCCTCACCTTTCTTCCTGTCAGTGCACTGGTAGCCTATCCTTGAGACAGCAAAAACTTGTTGAAGGCACAGACTAGGAAATACATACAGAAACGTGGAAGTAAGGAGAGAAACCCAGGTTTGTGATAACAGAAGATTGGGCTCAGAGAATCTCAGCTTGCTGCTTTACAACAGGCCTTCCTCAAAGAAGCTTTAGCTCTTTTCACTCTTGTTCTTTGCATAAAGCCTACATTGCAAAGCAAGTAAATGCAAAGAGAACCTATAAAACTTTTGGAATACCATGCCAGAACAGAGCTGTGAACTTTTATCTTTGAAAGAAAGAGAGTTTAAAAGCTATCACTGACTTAGAGGCACTGAAGAATAGCTTAGTCAAACTAGCAGTCTCAAACTAGCTTAGCTCATCCCAGACCCACACTTTTTGCTGAGCAAAAACCATAATATCCTGTTAATAATGAATAGCCCTGGTGTCTCCTGTACTTAACACTGGAGCTTAGAGCAGATTCAAAGCACCTTATGAATTATCTATTGCAGCTGATTCAGGGCCCATTGGGAGTGTTCCTGCAGCGAGCATCTTGCTCGCCGGTAATGGAATCATGCCATTAGTGCAATTTCAATTAGACATACATTACAGTGCACAGGTGTCTAAGCAAACTGGCTGCTGGAAGCCTCCCCCAAGGTCTCATATCCTAAGGAAAAGGTGTGCAAGTTGGAGACTTTCCAAGGCGTCCTACAATTGCACCTAAAAGGTGCCAAAGAAATAAGCAAAGCGCCTTGCTGGACTGAAAGAAGGAATGTGTCTGTAAGGCAAATAAAATAATTGCAAACTTCCACCTTTTCTGGTTATGAGAACTCTCCCATGCTTCATACAATAATCAATTCAAGAACAAAAAAACAACAATGTTCTTATCAGCTTCTGAGACTGAACTCATGGTCTCTGATAGGAAACCCTTTTCTCCTTTGGAAACTGCTAACTCATCCATGGAACAAATATTCAGTGGTACCTTGGTCTGGCTGAGACTGACCCAGTTGGGTTCCTAGAGAAGAAACAGATGCTCATCATCTCCATAGTCACTCTGGGAATAACATTTCAGACTCCCACATTGCTGGCACCAGTAGTAGGCTGGTGATGGGGTATCTTGCCAGCTCTCTAACCAAACAAAACCTTTGGTGTATTACAAGCAGTGTTAGTCTCCTTGGAGCCAGTGTATCAGAATACCACTTATATCTACAGGAGGATAAGCTTTTCCAGTCTACTGCTCAGGTCTACACCCATTCTACACCCAACCTGACCTGCAAGGACCCTTCCTCAGAAGGTGTTGATAACTCCGGGGGAAAATGAGAGCACAGCCTCTATCAGTTTTGGCTCCCCCTGCAAGGCTGCCAACGAGGCATCTAAATAATGTCAGTTATGGCTGATGTTTTTCTGAGGGGAAACTGAAGGAAAGATTTGCTGTTTTATTTCATGCAGGGCCTGCTAAGAAACGTCCAACACTAATAACTACCAATCACTGCTGAGCTGAACTGGGTCTGAAACAGCAAGTTAGAGATAAAACCTTCCCCATCTTCTCTGCTGTCCTGCCCCCTGCTGATCACCCTTATTGATAAGTTCTAATATAAATGGCAAAAATATGAACCAGATTGAACTCATGTCATAAGAGTTGCCTGAAAGAAGCATTGCCATCAGTAAATGCAGGATCTTTCTCAATGATTCAGCAAAAAACCCTCTGCACTCTTCCTTTGTGGGCCTGGATTCACCAGCCCATCTTTCTTCTCCCATGTCTGTGGCAGCCAAAACTTTGGGAACTTCCAGTTGCAAATAAGCAATTGGCTCTTGAGCTCAAAGTCAGACTCCTAATCATAGAGCCATTAACAATTCAAACTCTTGATAATGAAATCAGAGCCTTTTGGGGGGCATTCAGCAGAAGTGTGTTGCATTTCTACATGATCACAGCAGGCACCACTCTCAAAGCCTGCACTCTTATGCCTTATGAACACACTTACCCCAGATCCTCAAAAGATGAAGTAAGAGAGACATGACAGACAGACCTGTTGTCCACTTAATCATAGAATGGGTTGGGTTGGAAGGGATCTTGAAGCTCATCCAGTTCCAACCCCCTGCTACAGGCAGGGACACCTTCTACTAGAGCAGGTTGCTCCAAGCCCGTGTCCAACCTGGCCTTGAGCACTGCAGGGATGGGGCAGCCACAGCTTCTCTGGGCACCCTGTGCCAGCGCCTCAGCACCCTTACAGTAAAGAACTTCTTCCTTATATCTAGCCTGAATTTCCTCTGTTTAAGTTTAAACCCATTCCTCCTTGTCCTATCACTACAGTCCCTAATGTCCCCTGAACTCTCTTAATGTGGAGAACAATTCAGAAAGCCAATGAAAAGGGTATTTTAATTTGCAACCCACTGATTTCTCTACATAGCAAATGTAAGTCAGGTTGCTTTCTCAGTTACCTTTCACTGACCACTTAGAAGTGGACAGACCGCAGGAAAACCTCTGTGGAGTCATTCACTGCCCTATGAAGGACATTGGTGCTTCCACCTGTTCCACCTTTAACTGACAAGCAATTAACCAGAGTAGATGTCCCTCACACATCCCCACAGTCATGGAAAAAGCAGGCTACTTTCAGCATGGCTGAAGTTGCTTGAGGCAGATTCTTGCCATTGCTAGAGGCTGGCTCCCAAAAGTAGAACTGCCTTGACTAATGGGGTGGCTACTGATCAAGGCATCAAAGGGTAATAGGATGCTACTACAGTATCTGACACCGAACAGCAACTGTAGTGATCATGGCCTTAAGAAAGGGCAGAGCATTAGATCGTACAAAACAGCATTCGGACCTCACACAGCTCCAGGAATGATGGTGTTTATTGAAGAGCTGCAGGAGACAACCTGATAGATAGATGATGCTGTCCCTTACACCTCTAGAAGATAAAATGCATTTGTGACACTGTCAGGAGCTACAAAACCCACAGTAAATCACCTTCTTCCTGTGTTTTTGGTGTCATCTTAGATATATATAAGGTGTCTGCTAGAACACTTATTTCATCCTCATCATGGCTTTCTTAGAACCTTGCTAATCACTGCCTTTTAGCATACAAAAGAGGATTCAAACCAGAAGGCCAAGTGCTCTAACATGGGCTGTTGACTGCGCTTTGTCTTTTCTAAGCATAGGTCAGATACACATTGGCCATTTCAATGGCTGTGAATCATATTTCCTGTTTGGACATGGGGAAAGAAACCCCCTTTAATCTGCACATCCTCCACTGCAAGTAAATGTGCAAACCCTTTCCTCAGCACCTATGCTGTGAGAGAAGTCCAGAGGTGATGCACTTGAGCAAAATCACCTCTCAGCAACAACCCCATACACAGAATGTGCTGCTCCTCTGTCATTGCATCCTGAAAGTGCTGGCCTTAAAAGATAATTCATGTGCTGGCCTTAAAAGATAATTCATGTGCCAGGCTCCAGGTTTAATTAGAAGGCTTTGCCATTTTAGCGCTACCAAAGGATTAAAGCAATTAGAAAGAAGCAGGCAAGCTGTGCGCCCCTGAGGCTTGACAAGCAACACGGGGTGAAAGGGATAGAGCCCAGGCAGGGTGGAAAATTCCACTGGTTCCCAGCTTCTCTGCCCTTAACCTCATATGTTCCGCAGGCTGTTAATTTAATCTGCAGCCCTTCCCCCCCCCCCCCCCCCCCCCCGCCCAAGCCAACCTCAAGGCTCAAGAAGGGCTGAGGTTATCACCTCATTTCCAAAAGTGCTCGTGGAGGGAAACAGCTGGAATTGTCCAGCTGTCCCCTCAAATAAAGGAAATGAAGGAACAGGAAGTGCTGTGAGCCCTGTGAGGATGGGAGACTGTGCAAGTGCTGAGGGTAACTGCAAAGGAGAAGGCTCCTCTGAAGGAAGTGCCTTTAGAAGAATATTTGTTCTAATGGAAGCTGCAGTGAAACACATTGGTAGCAATGAAATTGGTTATGGAACCCACAGCAGGGCTTGGAGCAAGCAGCAGGGAACTGAACCAAGGAAAGATGACACTGGCTGCACAGGCTTTGTTCATAGATGAAAGACCATGAGCCTTGCATCGACAGCACATAAAGCACTAAGATGACCAAGACATCAGATTAGCATCCAAATAGCTTTCTTTGTTGGGCCAGGATACTGTAAACTGCATGCAGATTTGAGTCAGCATCTTCTGTAAGCCCATCCAGGAGCTGGGGTGCCCTGAGCACCCATTTAAAACCTTGCATTATGGCAGATGAATGAAAGGGAAGGATGGTTTCCTTGTGGTGCCCAGCTGAATCAGAGACTGATCACTCCTGGTTCTGTTCTGCAGCTCAGTTTAGGCATTTCAGGTCATTACAACTTCAGTTTCCCCCTGTGCTCAATGCCTCAACTCAGATGATATACATAGACTGACTCTCCTATTCCAGTCCTGCCTCATCTCGTTTGAGATTCAGTCCTGAATCACAGACTCACAGAACGGTTTGGGTTGGAAAGGATCTTAAGGACACCTAATTCCAACCCCCCCACTGCCATGGGCAGGGAACTCTCTTGCTTCTGTTCCAGTCCAAAACCTCAGTGGAGTAAAAGCTACCGACTACAGCAAAAGAGTGTGAGCAAGTCTGAGGAGGAGCCTGCACCAGCAGGGCATTCGGAGAGGATCAGATAAACCAACTCTCCTGACATGACCTTGTCAAAACCTAATCCCAAAGCCGCAGAGGTGAAATGCCATTTCACACTTCCACTGCCTCCCTGCCCGCTGAATGCTTCATCACATCCTGGGTTTGGCAACAGGAGGCTGAAAACTTCTGTTTCTGATGGTTGGTGAGTACACAGGCTCTGCTTCAGCCCGCATGCAGCTGTAACAAGAAGAGGGGAGAGATGTGAGTGTCTCTGAAGCACAAAGACAGCATCTGCCTTGCTTTGAACAACTTAAAAGGCAGCTTGTTGCACAAAACTACTGTGTTTCTCCAGGAGTGACAGATTAAAGTGGAATTTGAATGGTTTGAAATGGTTTCAGGAAAGCTTTACAGATTCATGTAAAAATAATACTTTCCTCCGTCCAAACTCTCACTTCTCCCTGGCTATAGATGCTTCAGTCAGTTTTGCTTCAACCCACAATGTTTCTTTTAGAAGCAGGCTTATAACATAGGAACCTTCCACAAGAGAAATCCCAAATTATGATTCAGAGAAATTGCATATAGGCTGAATTCCAGTGAAAGTGCATTGCTCCCAAAGGAAGGAATACAATAGTCTACCTTTCCTGAGGATAATGTGAGCCTGAGTCTTACTGGCTAAAAAAGACAGGGAGGAGTCCCTTTTAACAAAATGATGTGGATAGAACTCCTAATCCTAGCAAACAGAAATAACAGCTTAAAAAGCTATCACTAAACCTTCCTGACAATATCACAAGCTTGAAGGAAGCCAGATAACTCAATCCAACTTGTGACGTCCAGCAGGAGTCACTCAAAATCCTGTGTAGCATCTAGTAGTGAAGGTCAGGATGTGAGAACTTTGCCTTTTGTCTGCTTGGGCAAAATATGCTTTACAGATCTATACCTTATAATGATAATACCTTATAATACCTTATAATAATAATAATACCTTATAATAATAATACCATATTATACCTTATAATGTCCAGATTCATTGAAATGTTGGTACCCTTGAAAATTCCAGAAATTTGCTGAAAGCCAGTGATCTGCCATCCCTATTACAGCCTCCCCAGTGTCCTGTATTCTGCCTGTATGGTGCTGTTCAAGGATACTGGGAAGAGGCTGTAACAAGCTCTCCACAGCAGCAGCCTCAGTCTTTAGTCATGTATCCTGGGTTTGGGATAATGCTAGACTGTCTCCCAAAACACACAGAGTCTGCTTTCACTTGCAGAAAGAATACATACAAGAAACTTTGGTGAATGATAAAATGATCCCATCTCTGAGTCGAGTGGTTACTGGAAAAGGACTGGGATACCATTAGGGTTAGCTCAGCTCACCACAAACTAATGATGTGCAGAGAGTTCTTTCCTACGAAAGCCTGGAACTGCAAGCAAATGTCTCATCTTCTTTACTACGTAAATATTCATTGGGAAGAAAGCACATCATATGTGAGACACATGCAAGGCTCTGCTGCTGGAATCCAGGGTTGCTGCAGAATCTCGTATTGAAAGGCACAGGCGCAGTCCATGATAAACCATCACCACGTCCTCCCCACAAACTGTGATTAGTTATGGGTTTCATTCTGAACCCTCCTGGGAATGTCAGAGCTGCTGGTCCACTTTTCCTGACTTGCTAACAACTTGCAGGTGTTTTTCCTACGTATCCAGGCAGATTAAAATCCATAAAATTGTCCCCTTCATGCCCTTCCACCCCAGCACACTAACACAGACCCAGATATATTCCCAGAAAATCCTGTTACCAGCTACTGTCTTTGTATCCTACTGTTGGTGACCCTAACAAATCTAAGACAATATGATCTATATAATGGCTGCAGCCTATTCTTTAAGCTTCATGAAGCCCTGTTTCTCTACAGCAAGGAAGCAATTTTTGATGGCATGCCAAGTAGTGACTGGAGCTGGTTGGAATTTTACATTCAAAGTTGGTTTTAGGCTGGTTTACTAAAGAAACAAGGCATTAGGAACCCAGTTCTCCTTTTGTCCCTTTAATATCCCAGAAAACCTTAATTCTCTGGCCAGTTTAAACCAAGCTGAAGAGGGGTTTTTGTCCTCAAACTGTGCATCTTATGTCTTTATTTGACCAAAACACCAAGCAGTTTTATGCAATCTTTTTGCAAGTGCACATAGTGACAGGACAAGCGGGAATGGCTTTAAAGTGAAAGAGGGGAGATTTAAATTCGACATTAGGAAGGAGTTCTTCCCTGTGAGGATGCTGAGGTGCTGCCACAGGGTGCCCAGAGAAGCTGCGGCTGCCCCATCCGTGGCACTGTTCAAGGGCAGGCTGGATGGGGCTTGGAGCAACCTGTGCTAGTGGAAGGTGTCCCTGTCCATGGCAGGGGTTGGAACTGGATGAGATTTCAGGTCCCTTCAACCCGAACCAGACTGGAATTCTACGAATCGTATCTGAGGCTGGGACCAAAGCATCCTGGCTTCTACCCCTCCAGTATATTCTGCTCTGTCCCTTCTGCCTATTGCAGACCCTTTACAGATCTGCTCTCCTTTACAGCTAAAGCTCTTTGCTGCAGGTCACTTTGTACACACATACTCATCTTCGCAGAGCATAACAGGGCATGTGGGTGCTATTGCATTGAGGATCATAGTTCTGCTGAGAAAGCTAAGTGTATGAAAACAGCCCAATTGGAAACCAGCACCACGAACAGGCTGAAAATGCTGATACTCAGTTCTAGCTTCCAGCTGGCTTTGACACCTACAGGTACAGTCTAGCCCCACTGAGGCACCTCTTGTGATCCTTCCTGTATTCCTACCCTGGCACGCAGCCATTGTGCAATGCACAAGCACTGATGTGCCCAGTCCCAGATGCACTCCAGACCCATAGCACAGATTCGCTCCGGGCTTGCTGCCATTTTATGAATAGATTCCAATTTAATCTTTGTACAAAGAGCACTGCATCACTATTGCTTTAGAGTGTGAGGACTCCAAAGCAAAAGTCAGGATATTCCTGCCATTACAAGGTGCAGTTCATGAACAAGGCAGTCAATATGTAAGCTACTGCAAGAGCTGTGCCTGCCTCATGGTTTGTTTCTAGTCCTTTCAGATATTAGAAGTTGAGCTTTTCTGCTCTCCACTCCTTGATTTTCCTTCTCTTCTTGGCCTATGCAGAGATACATCAGTTTATGAACTACCCTGTTGTAAACCATCCCCCAAAGGAAGCTGAAAGGAGCATAAAGCTTCCTCTTTAGGAAGTACCCCTCTGCTATAGAGGTTTGTAATATACACAAAGACTGTGCAGGACCACTTCTTCACGTATATGTCAAAGGGAGGAGCTTTCTCTTAATCTCCTTTTTCCTTCCTTTTATCATTTTTACTCCAGGCAGCTTTTCCTTTCATGCAAGTTGTTGAACCCCTGACATAAACCTATCCATGTGACAGAAATAAAACTGCTCCATACATGTAAAGTTACCCTTTCATCCATCAAAGGAAAGGCTAAGCATGAAGATGGGGAATTTGTCTAGGGAAACCCAGTCAGGAGCTGTCAGGCTGTAACCATCTCCCTTTCAAGCTTTTGTGTTCTTAACATCTATCCATATCAAGCTGCTCTGGGTCTCTGACCTTATCCAGTATCCTTTCTAATCTGGAATCTACTTAGCGGAAGAGTATTCAAAACACCAGGAGAAGTGCACACTTTGCAGCCACAGGGAAGAAAAGGATCACTGGACCCCGTCCTAAGAGAGGACTATCCTCCCGACTCCAGCAATTGCAGTATCTCCAGTACAAAGGCAGAGAGCAACCAGCAGGTACATAGTGCCAGACTTAAACTTGCTTTTCTAGTTAACCAGTAGCACTTTTGTTAAAGGGAAGGAATACCCATGCACAGAAAGGAGAAAAGGAAAAGGAAATAAAACCAATTTGGACTACCCGAAAGTCATTATACATATGAAAGGTTGAAAGACCTTGTTAGTTTTGTGCAAAAGAAGGGGACAGATGACAACTGAAATTCCCCAAGAGTTTCACTAACTGCCAAAGAAGTATCTCAGGAAGAGATCAACTGAGCAGTTTGGTCCTTAGGCCAGTCAAAGCACACAGGATGAAGGGGAGACAGAGGAAGATCAGTCCCTTGCCCTATTGTGGATGAACCCACAGTCCCTCCCACCTGGCAATGGTAGCTTTATTCCATGGATTATCACTTTGTTCACATTGTCAAGTTCTTTCCAGCTAGATGGAGGATCCAGTTCTCATGCACTTTTGAGTCACCTTTGGGCTCCTTATGGTGCAGCTTGCAGTAAGAAAAGGAGAAGGAGATGGTCTTGTGAAGGAAGGGAGAGGGAGATTTCTGCCTTTCAATCAGTGGAATGAACATTCAAATATCACCTCTGTGCATTGCTTGCAGCTCCCAGCAGCCTCTTCACCACGGAGCAGCTTTGGCATGATAAGTGAGACTAAATACTGCAATAATTCACATGCTTCCCTTCCCCCTCCCTGACCTTAATGCAAACCACATGAGGAACACAGGGCACAGTGGAAGATCACTGGGAAAGGCAAAGCTATGTGAACAATTAGCCACTGAGCTGATGGCATGAAAGCCTGGCACTGCCTCACACCTCTGCTGCCAGGGAGCCACTCTGCCTCCAGCTCTTCATAAGCACAAGAGGTACCTCCTGTCACTGCTCCGAGGTGGCAAGGCAGTGAGTGAGGACACAGAGGGCCAGGAATTGAGACAGAAAGGGCAAATCAGCTCTCAACCCTTCCCCTGATAGGGGGAATCTGCTACCTGCACATCCCCAGTGGGATTCTGTTATTACTGCTGCTAGACTCTCAAGCAGACATTCATTTTCTCCTGACCCAAAAACATGACGAGAAGAGAAGAATTTCTTCAAACTTTCCAAAACAATTAAACTTCAAACAGAGACCGAGCCTGAAGCGTTTGAGTCTGAAAGCAGATGTTTTCAAAGCTCTGAACAGACATCAAAATGGGGCTTAGAAAGTCCTGAAGGAAGTATATAACTACCTTTACAGAGCTATCATGTGCAAAAGAGAATTAACGTCCATAAGAAGAGATAATCCACAGGGTGAAGTTGATCTACAATGATGAATAGGATTCTCTAACTGCTATGTACCAAATGACCGAAGCAGTGATTGACTTTCATACAATTAGCTAGGTTAGCACAGTTCATGGAAGAAAGGCTGTCACCATCTTAAATAGTCTCTAAAATATACTGTCTTCTCATATGCTTCCCCACTGACACAGTTTTCAAGGGAAGGTGATGTAAGGAATTATTGTCATTCAGTACAGTATGGGAAAGCATATCTGTGTATGTGTGTGCATACAAGCATGTATGCCAAACGGCTGCTCTTCCTACTACCTTTTCATAGCATCCAGTGGATTACTGACTTCAAATTACATTCTCCCAGTCAATAACATGAAGGAGCTCACACACCTTCCCTGGAATCTCTAATGGATAATGGAGGAAAGCTGTTTTATTATTAGTGCTATGTGTCCTGGGGCTTCAGCGATCAGTTCACAGCTTAACCACTGCCTTCCTGTGTGCCACACGGGATGAGAAACACCTAACCTTGCTTTCCCTTCATTTCCTTTTCCAAAGTAGAAACAATTTCATACACTTAAAATTAGTCTGCAGCCCTTGAAATCCTCAAAATGAAGCAGGGGAAAAAGAGTGGGTTATTTTGAAGAGCCAATTGATAAAGGTGGTCCCAAAAGAAAGAGAGAAGAAACACAAAAGAGTCAGTTCAGAAAAAATATCGCAAGGTGAAGGAAATGTGAATTTTATGAACTGCAGCTCATCTATTCAAGTAACCTTGGAACTGAAGCAGCACTGGAAACAAGAAAGATGATTCTGTATCGATCATAGGATTCATTATAATTTTTCAGTGTATGCATTTGAAAGATGCGATGTCTCCAGAAGTACTCCCTAATGTATAAAACCCACTAGCTGCCACTCTCAATTAAATGTAGTTAATGAGATCTCTGTTCACCCTATAGAGGAGAAGGTTGTGCCTCCATAGTTCATTGAAAATAGAGTTAAAACATGGCTGGGATTTTAATTGGTTATTGTGGATAGCACCAGGACATGTCTGTCTGGTGTATATGAGGTATATATGTATATATGTATGGTCTGTCTGGTGTATATGAGGTTCATAAAATCCAATAAAGCATTTAAACAAAATCCAATAGATGTCTGAGGCTCTGGGCTTTGATACCAGAACATGAAGCAGGCATACATAGCAGTGACAGTTGACAGGGTATCTGTTGCTGATCTATCCATGACAAAAGAGAATCATAGAATCATAGAATAGTTACGGTTGGAAAGGACCTTAAGATCATCCACTTCCAACCCCCTGCCATGGGCAGGGACACCTCCCACTAAACCATGTCACCTGAGGCTCTGTCCAACCCAGCCTTGAACACCGCCAGCGATGGAGCATTCACAACTTCCTTGGGCAACCCATGCCAGTGCCTCACTACCCGCACAGTAAAGAATTTCTTCCGCATATCCAATCAAAACTTCCCCTGTTTGAGTTTGAACCCATTACCCCTTGTCCTATCACTATGGTCCCTAATGAAGAGTCACTCCCCAGCATCCCCATAGGCCTTCAGATACTGGAAGGCTGCTATGAGGTCTCCACGCAGCCTTCTCTTCTCCAGGCTCAACAGCCCCAACTGTCTCATCCTATCTTCATATGGGAGGTGCTCCAGTCCCCTGATCATCCTCGTGGCCTCCTCTGGCACTTGTTCCAACAGTTCCATGTCCTTTTGATGTTGAGGACACCAGAACTGCACACAGTGCTCCAAGTGAGGCCTCAGGAGAGCAGAGTAGAAGGGCAGGATCACCTCCCTCGACCTGCTGGTCACACTCCTTTTGATGCAGCCCAGGATATGGTTGGCTTTCTGGGCTGCGAGCGAACACTGCAGCCGGCTCATGTTCATTTTCTCATCAAACAACACCCCCAAGTCCTCTGAAGTATGAAGTAGCTTTCATAGTTTTATCTCCCCCTCTAAGTGCACAGCAGAGTTTATCCCATGTCAACACATGCAAGAGAAGCAAGTGAGAGCTGTCACCTCTATCATGTGCCAGAAGAAGGAGAAACTACCTTTTGGGAGCTGCCAAGGGGCAACCCTTTGCTTCTGGAGACTCATGGGAGACAAATGACCTGGAGGAAGGACGTGGCTATTGGGGTGACTCTAGCAATTGGAGATTGAAAAGGGTGATAATAGAACTATGCTATTTCCTACAGTTGTCTCATCAGATATTCATATCGTTTGGTGTTAAATGAACAAGTGAAGTTCACCCCTCACCTCTCTGTGGGTGACTTCCTAGAAGATGACAGATTGGAAGGTGGTCTTGATTGAAATTCCTCTTCACTTAGTTTCATGCTTGGGCTCGCAGTTCATCCTTAGAAACATACTGATCTCTTTCACTGACTTCTTTCAGCAGCTTGCTGAGAGTTCCTTTCTCTTCTGGACATGGTGCAGGAAGAAAGCTGAAGTGGGAGATCCCTGCCTGACTTTGCTCGCAAATCTGTTTTTCTCCTTGTCACCAGCTAAGAGGGAACAAAACCAAAACAGAACAAGTCAACATTGCACATTCAGCACATTTCTTCATCTCAAAGGGTCTAAAAATACACCAGAATTACTGAGCTGAAAATCACAGTTATAATAAAGTGGAAAAGATCCCACCAGGCAAGACAGGCCAGCCTGTATCATTACTGTTGCCAGGCCGAATCCTCGGAGAGACCATTACACCATCAGCTGAGCAATTACAAAGACTCTAACTGCACTCCCTGCAATAACTATCCTTAAGTGGGCACTGGCCTAACAGATTGTGCAGCAGCCAGACACAAAGCTGAGCTGAGTGGCTGGGAAAGGGGGTGAATGAAGCTGAGATGCCTTCAAGCAATAGTCTGAGTGCTGCTGTATGTTAAGCATCAGCAGTGTTCACTCACATGTTTCTTGCACTGATTTCCTACGGATCCTCATATTTGGGGTTCTCCTCAAAACACTGCTTTGATGCACATGGGACAGCAGCCCCCAAGCTCACTCTTTAACCTATGTGATTCTTACAAGCTTCCAAACTTGGAGGTATAAGTATGGCTCCAGAAGCTGTAAGTTCCCAGAGAGCTTTACTAACTCAGAACAAAGCCACATTAACTAGCAGCAGCTTGTTAGCTTTTGGGCTAATCAGCTAAAGCAGGAACCACAAGTTACAGATGGCAGTGTTAGCACATCCCATCCTGCCTTAACTTGAACTTCACTGTGATTTGCTCAGTTGGTTCTTACAGCAAAGCTAACTTTGGCCTTTTCTGTGTTTCCCTCTCTGTTTTTCCTCCTTTGTTGTTGGTACCAATCTTTTTTGCAGCTCCTGTTAAGAAGCCTGCTATCACATGAGCTCCATATCTCATCTGGTAACATCTCTTTCCTTTCCCTCTAGCTCATGGGCTGGTTCTGTCCTTCAGCGCGATGCAGCTGCAATGTGGTTGATTGGGATTACTCTGTTTTCCTTGGCATAGAGGGGGCTGCTGTACAGCAGCAGGAGGGCAGGGGAAGAGCTGCTGATTCACTGCAGCTGTTCAAACAATCCAATCACCTCATCCTCTCCTTTCCTTCCCAAAGTCCCACTCAGCACTTCAAGGCCAGCCTGGGCTCCTGCTTGCTTTTGTTTTCCTGGCCCTTGAGGTTGTGACAGCAGCAGAAGCATGTTCTTGGGTCATTGTTTCATCTCCAACCAGGGTCCACCTTTTGCAGCATCCAAACCCACTCCTCAGAGTACATATCCAGCACTAACCATGGTTTCACGAGCACTAATACAGTGGCTGAATGCAGGCTGCATTTATGGCCGTGTCCAGAGTGATTTTGCAGGGGAGATAGAAAGGTATCTGGAGGGCAGACCTTAGCAAAAGCTCCTGGGATTAATCACACTGTGAAGTGAATGTTTTTGTCTTTTCTTGAGGGAAATTTTGGCAGATTATAGTAATTTAAATTTAGAAAGAAAAACATACTTGTGGGACCAGCAGCAGAAGTCATTCTTCTGCAGGTAACAGAGGAAGATTTGGCCTTCCAAAGGCTGGAAGCTCCACACATTTTCAGAAGGAGTTTATGTATAGCATGGAGACACATGGCATTAAATCCTAACCTAGAAATTTAGGGAGGCAGCCAAAAGGACTCTGAGGTAAAGCTTAGTATGCATAGGAGCTGGGTTCTAGAAATGCCTGAGCAGGGATTAAGATTTATATACACCACTAATATAATTATGTAAAAATGGATGTTCTATTCTATTCTATTCCATTCTATTCTATTCTACACACTTCTATGATTCTGATTCTAACTCTTGTGTTCCTATGAGGTGAATTACATGACCTCAGGTTTTGTAGATGTTAGGAAGAGCTGAGTAACTCTGGGGCACTGACAAGGGATTAAAGGAATATAAAATGCATTCTATGGCCTGGACTAACAACCCAGGCATGTGAACAACAGCCACAGTGCATTTACAGAAACTGTGGTCTAACTGGTGATCAAATAGATTTTAACTGTCTGGATCCTGGTTCAGCTCCTGATTTGAACAACATTGTGCAAGTTGCGTCATTACTCTCTGGTTTTGTCTTGCTTTTCCTTTGTCTCATTTAGCTAAAAATCTATGTCTGGCGAAAGTATGCTTGGATAGCACCTGCTATAGCAGCATCATGAACTTCAGCACCATGTCCGGACACCTTGGAAATAATGATAATTGAATGCCTTTTCCACACCAATTAGTATATTAGAGACAAATGGGAGAGAGACTTTCAGGATGCTAAGACATAAGTAGATAGATAGATGGATAGATAAATAGATGGATGGATAGATGGACAGATAGACAAACAAACATCTCTAGTAATGGGTGCAAGACAAACTGGGATTGATGGATAGATGATAGATAGATGATAGATAGATAGATAGATAGATAGATAGATAGATAGATAGATAGATAGAAGACAGACAGACAGACAGACAGACATCTCTAGTATGGGTGCAAGACAAACTGGGATTATCAGGTTGACACAGGACATTTGTGCTTTCCCCAATGAAGGACATTACCATCTTCACATTATATGCAGAGGCCAGATGGAAACAAGACTATCAAATGAGGCCAAGAGGAGACTCCCTACGTGTGACTGTGGTTTGGGACACACTTTCCTAAGTACTTGGCGTCTTTCCTTTCTCATTAACACAAGAAGGAAAGCATGTGGAAGCTGAGCTCTGCATGGGAAACTAATGCATACTTTTGGGGCCTGGAAGAATGAAGTTATGCTGCTGGAAGACCTCTGGAGGGAAGGCAGAAGCCAGGGAACACTGAACACATGCTCAGCAGTGCCTCTCCCTGTGGATTGGTGTCTGGATTTTGCCATGAAGGGACCATTTTTTAGCAAGTTGTATGCTCTATTTGTGGATGAGAGGACAGTGGTGAATGTTGTCTTACCTGGAGTACAGTCGCACATAGCATCATTGTAGTCAAACTGCTGAGATTGAGTTCTAATAGGTAGCATATGAATAAGTGGAAAATAGGAAGCTCAAAGGGTTGTGCCTGGTGACTAGAGATCTCTAGGGATCAATAATGGGACAATACTTTTTAATATCAAGTGTTTTCTCTGTTGATAAACTATACTTCGGGACAGAGTGGTGCACCTCAGCAAGTTTGTGGATGGAACCCAGTCTGGATGCTAGAGGACAAGGCTGTATTCAAAGGGTCATTGATAGGCTGGAAAAATAGGCTGAGAAGACCTTAATGGAGCTCAAGAAAAAAAATTCCAAGTCCTGAAGCTGAAGCAGGATAATCCCATGCAAAACCAGCAGTTTAAGAACCTGTATTTCAGTCAATGCCATTTGTCCTGACCACAGCCAGAGAATTTTTTCACCCATTGGGCTGGATGGAAAGAGACCTTGCAGAAAAGTGCCTGGGGATTCTAATGGAAGACAAATTCAACACGAGCCAGCAATGTAACTTTGCATCAAAGGCAGTCAAACAAGTACAGAGCTGTATTAGCAAGAGTGGACTCAGGTGATTATTCTCCTCTGACACGGGTAGGCTGTACTTGGATTACTGTGCCTGTTTTGGCACCCCAGCACAAGCAGGACACTGACATACAGCATCAAGTCCAAGAGAGGCCGCATGAATTAAGCCAGAGGACTTGACAGCTGAGGAAAGGCTGAGAGAGCTCGGTTTCTCCACCAAAACAGAAGGTTAGGAAGAGGAATTGTTGTTACCTTTAATTACATTAGAAGATCCATAGAGGAAACTGAGCTGGACTTCCTTCAGAGGTACACAGTGACAGTCTGAGGCCATGGACATAAGTTGCAACACGAGAAATTCCAGCTAGATATCAGGGGAAAAATATCATAATGGGGGAGTTAAACACTGGAGTAAGTTCCCCCAAAAATGGAGGAATCTCCATTCTCAGAGATACCCAAAACTTGAGTGGATACAAAAACCTGAGTAATGTGATCAGAGCTTGACCCTGCTTTGACTCTGAGATCTGGACAGGATGATCTCCAGAGGTTCCTTTTGACTTCAGTTGGTCCATGACTCTTTCCAGAAAACATGGTCTTCATCATCTTGCATTCAGACGAGAAGTATACCTGTGTTTTGAAACTAGACTTTCCATAGTACTCTCTTCCTGCTAATGGTCCATCAGGAAAGCCACCTCACAAGAACAGGGGAAACCTGGCTTAAGTTTCTTTCTCTGCTTTGCTGCATGAGAGGCTCATGCATCCATGAAGCTTTCAGCAGACTCAGGAAGAACAGGTATGCTTTGGTTTGCTGATAGAGTCTCTTCCACCACAAGCTGATATCAAAATTCAGTGTTGCAGATGAATGCTGACACTTGATGCAGGCAGAACATGTCTGAGGACCCCTCAGTCCTGCAGGCAAGTCAGCCCATGTGCCCGCATCCTCATATGGGGCCAGAAAGTATGGAAGGAGCTGGGCTTATTCCTGCCGTCAGATGACCACTGAAGTTGCCTTTTTGTTCTGAATATGTGGAACAGCAGCCAGGATCCCACCAGTTTATCTATTTGATCTCATTCAGCATGGACCTAGCTGGAGACTGAGAAACCTTTCCAAAGAATGCCATTTTTCCTGGCCATCATCTATATGTTTCTTTCACTAACATTTCCATTTTCCTAACATTACAGGCAAGTAGCATGTCTCAGAACAGTACTGCAGCCAGAATGGACACTGAACTAGAGCTGTTATCTCTGCACAACGTATATGTTACACATTAGCATAACAAACAGTTGACTCAAGCCAAAGTAAAACCAGGACCTTAGATGTTTATCTAAATTAAACAAATCACAGTACTATTTTGGTAGCAGATGAATCAAAAGTAGTTCCATGTCTTATCACAAGCATTCCCCACTTCTTCTTTGCAAGAGGTTAGGATGTGGGAAAGGGTACATTCTAGTGTAGGAAACCCCAATTGCTACCTCACCTGCCTTGCAGCAGTTGTCAGGATAAAGCTGTGGGGTTTTTCACATCAGTGGAAGCTTGGTTGAGAAAGAAATTGAATGATTCCAGTTTGGATTGGTGGGATCCTGCCCTGTGTGGAAACAGGCATCTTGGGTGTAACAAACAATTTAGAATGAAATTGCACACTCGGTTCCATATGATTGACTTCCCTGGGATTGTGCTGACAGAAATAAAACCAGAATTGAACTCCTCAGATTTCAATTAAGTAGATAAGTCATTGTCTGTGCCTCCCTCCTGGTTACTTGGAGAGAAAAAAAGTCCATTATTAACTTACAAGATTGTCAGACTTGGAATTCTACAGCTGTCAAGCTTTGTAATGTAATATACACCCAGAGAAGATATTGTCAAACCTAAATGCAGACGTGATGTGAATGAGAGGACTGAGAGACCTCAATGCACCAAGCATGAGCCCTCTTCAATAACATGCCGCAAGGTATTCTGAGTTTCATCATATAGAATCATAGAATAGTTAGGGCTGGAAAGGACCTTAAGATTATCCAGTTCCAATCCCCCTGCCATGGGCAGGGACACCTCACACTAAACCATGTCACCCGAGGCTATGTCCAGCCCGGCCTTGAACACCATCAGTGATGGAGCATTCACAACTTCCCTGGGCAACCCATTCCAGTGCCTCACCACCCTTACAGTAAAGGATTTCTTTCTCATATCCAATTTAAACTTCCCCTGTTTAAGTTTGAACCCGTTACCCCTTATCCTATCACTACAGTCCCTAATGAAGAGTCCCTCTCCAGCATCCCTATAGGCCCCTTTCAGATACTGGAAGGCTGCTATGAGGTCTCCATGCAGCCTTCTCTTCTCCAGGCTGAACAGCCCCAACTTTCTCAGTCTTTTACAGTTTTATTTTGCTCCACACAATGTTTTATGCAGGAGTGTGTGATATAGGCTGATCACTCCTGGTAGCTGACCACAAGAAGCCAGGCCATAGTCATTTGCAAAGCTATGTTGCTATGAGTGTCTCAGATTGTTCTCTATAGACTCATATGGCCTGTTTGCCTCATGTTGCAGTGCATATTTAAATCTAAGTGGCAGCTAAAAGCCCAAGGTACTGACCTAGTCATCTTCAAGTGTTTTCTCCATTGCTTTTCTCTTTCTGTATCTGCTGCTATAAGGCAGGTCCTGTTTGACTAACTGTATGGCAAGGTGATCCACTTATTGGCTAAGGGAAAGGACGTGGATGTTGTTTACCTAGACTTCAGTAAAGCCTTTGATACCATTTCCTACAGCCATTCTTCTGGAGAAACTGGTTGCTATGGCTTCGATGGGTATACTCTTTGCTCGGTAAAAAACTGAAGAGATAGCTGAGCCCAAAGAGCAATGGTGAATGGGGGACTAGGGAAGTGAGGCTGTATCTCAAATCCTGTGTTCAGTTCTGGGCTCCTCACTGCAAGAGAGACATGGAGGAGCTGGAGCAGGGCCAGAGAAGGGCAATGGAGCTGGGGCAGGGCCTGGAGCACAGTGTGATGGGGAACGGCTGAGGGACCTGAGGGTTCAGATGGAGAAGAGAAGGCTCAGCGGGGACCTGATCGCTGCCTACAACTGCCTGAGAGGAGGATGGAGCCAGGAGGGGCTGTGCTCTGCTCCAAGGAACAAGGGATGGAATGAGAAAAAACGGCCTCAAGCTGCACCAGGGAGGTTCAGACAGAGCTGAGGAACAATTCCTTCCCCAGAGGGTGCTCAGGCATTGGAACTGCTGCCCAGGGCAGTGCTGGAGTCACCGTCCCTGCAAGTGTTCACACTGTGTAGATGAGGCCCTCAGTGCCATGGGTTAGTGGTGGCCTTGGCAGTGCTGGGGAGTGGTTGGACTGGATGTGCTTAAAGGTCTTTTGCAACCTAAACAACTCTATGATTCCTTGATTCTATAATAAATTAGTTTAATGTGTAATGGGTTCAGTGTGTGGTGTTTTTTCTCCCAACATACTCAATACATGTGAGAAGCACCAAAGAGCAGGGAAAGAACATATTATTCAGCAGAAAAGTTCTTTTGTGTTCTTCATATTACAGTATAGTATCGTGCATTATTCACATTATATTGTAGTATTATGTATTATAATAAATACATAAGCAGAATAACACCTACACTGTCAGCAACACTTTATACTGTCAATCCTAATACTTTATCTTTCACAGAAAAAGAAAATATTTCAATTCCTGTTTTGTAATCTGCTATAGTCCAACTCAGATTTATACATTTTCTATGAAGTGGAAATCCTTGCATCCCTCTTGTTCCTCACTTTAAGAACATATTGACTCCAAGGTTCTGAAATGTTGCTCTGAACATGTTTTTAGAGTGTTTCAGGACATGAGAGGAACTACGACAACTGCTGACATAAAGCTTAATAGAATAATGGAAATACTCTATTACATTTAATCACTAAGGGCACCTGCTACTTAGTACTGATTGAAGCAACTTATCTTAATTTCTAGATCAAGTGTCTTCTGTTAGTGCCTTAATGAAACAGTGTGACATACAAGAAAAATTACTTTGCTTTGCATATTGCCATTTAAAATGATTCAGGAGGAAAAAAATCAACCCAAACAAACATTTCAGTATTTTCCCTGTTTTGTCAACAACTAATTTTCCATTAAAAACCCTTATTACAACCAAAGTGTCTCTTGGGTAACTTTCGTCTATGCACAAGCTGAGCTCATTCCTAAAAAGAAAAGAAGGCTCAGCAAAGCTCAAGCAGGAATCACATAGAATCATATAGAATAGCTAGGGTTGGAAAGGATCATAAGATCATCCAGTTCCAACCCCCCTGCCATGGCACACCTCACACCAGACCATGCCACCCAAGGCTCTGTCCAACCTGGCCTTGAACACTGCCATTGATGGAGCATTTACAACTTCCTTGGGCAACCCATTCCAGTGCCTCACCACCCTTGCAGTAAAGAAATTCTGCCTTAAATCTAACCTGAACTTCCCCTGTTTCAGTTTGAACCCAAGGGAAGGACAATCTTATCTTTGGAACGTCCTATTTCAGTGCTGTTCAAGTCACTTTATGGTGACTTAAGCAAAGTGTAGGTTCCCGCTGCTCCAAAACATGAATATTCTCACTGCCATGCTGCACTAAGTTAAAAATACCTGGTTTAATTAAACAGGGGCCCAAACTACATATAGTGAAGGCATTAAAACCAAAGCTTTGCTTGTCAAAGGTGTGAGTGTGTTAGTAAGGATATTAGTAAGCTTTGCTTCAAAAGTAGAGGTCAGATTATAGGGCTTTTAAGGAAGTAGAGGAAGGAGGGACCCAGGCACAAGCAGCAAGGAGGAAGAGCGAGCAGTGGTGCAGTAGCTAAACAGCTTTCAAAATCACCGTGTGCATTACACAGTTTTTCCCTGCCTTTCTTCCTGTCCTGCTTCTCTCTCTTCTTAGACAACCCCTGCAAGAGATAGCAGTTGCATTTTGCCTTCTGCTTCTTTGATTCCAGTCCCATTTCCTTCTCTGGTGTCTCCCCTGAGGGATGCCATTATCCCGCTCTTCCCAGCCCCACCCAGTTTGTGCTCTTTCCTCTCCAGGCTTAATTTCCCTGACTTTGATCCTTTAATTGGCTATTTCCCGCTTTCAGCCATTATGCCACTTCCCTGTGTGCTGGCCACCATCCCATGATTAATCTACATTGAAAGATGGCTAAAGCATAGACCAGAAATGGCACCCTGGAGCATGCAACTCAGGGAACTGAATAAGCCAGAAAAGCAGGAGCATGTACCTGCTAACGGAAAGAATTTGCAGTCACTGTTACCTGAGGCTTTCTTATGAGCAGCCTTTGATATCTTAGTGCAGTAGTTGTGCAGCTCTACAAGATTTTGTAGCACCCAAGACTGTGACATCTACTGCAATGCAGAATGATGAGATCTCCTAACATAAAGATTATGTGCATAAGGACCTTAGTCTAAAAACAAAACACAAAAACCCAACCAAACCTCAAATACTTCAGCATACTGTAGGATGAGGAGCTAAGATCAAAATTAAACCCTTATAAACCGATCACAGATATGCAACAGCTAGTAAGGAAAACATTTACTAGTGTGTGGACATCTTTGAAATGTCTCATATTTTGGAGAGGGATGTTTATATGGACTGGAAGAAACTTCCTGAAATGTTGTAAATCCAGCTTCAAGTTCCTTTTCTACCTTCCAGGTGACTGTCATAGAATAATAGAATGGTTTGGGTTGGAAAGGACCTTAAGACCATCCAGTTCCATCCCCTGCCATGGACAAGGACACCTCACACTAAACCATGTCACCATAACTCTGTCGAGACTGGCCTTGGGCACTGTCAGGAATGGAGCATTTACCACTTCGTTGGGCAACCCATTACAGTGCCTCAGCACTCTCACAGTAAAGAACTTCTTCCTTGTATCAAACCTGAACTTCTCCACTCAGACAGCACTGGAGTTTTCCTCACTTTCCTGCCATTTTAATCAAACCCAGCACACTCATAAAGTATCTCCCCAGAAAACCCCAATATGTCAAAAATTCCCATCTGCTTCTACAAAAGAATTCCTAGGGCTTGGAATAATTTCCTGCATGATTCTGACGTCTTCAAGCTATTAGGCTGGGGTGGGGGCAAGAGAGATTAAAATGAGAAAGAACTATATAAGGGAGCAGCAGGGGAGTGAAAAGGGAAGTTGTGGTAAGGAAGGAAACGGAAGGAAGAGGAAAGCAGCATGGGATGCAGAGCAGCATGGAGAGCTAATAGGATAGGCCATAAGCTAGGGTGTTTTTCCAAGAGGGATCAGCCCACCTTGCAGCTGCTGAGAAGCTGGAGGATGGGAGGGGAAGCAGGAAAAACAGCATTTCAGTGCCAAGCAGAAATTGCCCTGGAAGCAGGCACCTGGGAATGTGCGAGATGGGATTTGCAGGCAGGGTTATGCAAGGGGGGAAAGAAGCCGTATTCTGTAGGGTAGGAAAAGCCACTGAAGAGAGCTCAAGTGTCCAATGGGATCCTTCATCAGAGCTGAATTTCCAAAATTTGGAGAAGAAAAAGGAAAACTGCAACAAAATCTATTGTTATTTCTATAACAGCATCACTCTGTTGGTGCCTACCCTCAGTGTTGAGTCTCCATGACCATCACTTGCAGTGCTGTCCCTTCATTGCACTTGGGGAGTGACCCAAATCAAACCCACAACCTAAGGTTGTGCCAGGAAGCACTTTCCCAAGGCACTTTTGCCCATTGGAACAGATCTTCTGGATAGCAGATTTCATGGACCTGTCAACCACAAGGATTTCTAATGGGACCGTGTAAAAGCACAGACTCTTCATCATTCAAGACTCGCTTGCTGTTATGATATCACAGTCTGGGACTGATATTTTGGGCAATGGAGTCAGCCAGAAACAGCAATAACTTCGTTTTCCTCACGTTTTGTATATACAGGAAGAACTTACATTATAAACCCTGACTGAACTTCAAAAGAGAACTGGTCAGGTTACTTTAAGAGCCATTTCTAAGTGAAAGGCATGGGGGTTTGAAAGAAATTAAATGCTCATAGGAAATTTCATAATTACAAATATTTTCAAAACCAGGTAAAACGAAAGTGAGAATAAAAAATCAAAACCAATTTTCATAAGTGAAAATTAACTTCTAACTTTGAAATGGAATTCTGATTCAAAACCAAACGTCATGATATTTTAGTCAAACGTATGAGAGTCTTGTTCCTGAAATATCATTTTAATGAAAAAAACTACTAATAAAACATGCACAAAGTAAGGACTTTGTTGACAAGGAATGAATTTTTCAGATACTAACACTATTTCTTATTTTCAATTTGAAAGTCTGGCAACAGAGATGAAACAAGCAATATTCCCCAGAGAAACACACAAGTGCACAAGGTGAGAAGTGTTTAAAGTCACAGGCATGGCCACCAGGTTTGTGATAGTGTTAGAAGGCAACTGGTGGCATTCTGTAACGAGGTTCTTAAGTTCTGTTTATCAGAACTGACGGCAATTACAAGTACATTTCATCCTTATCTATCAACTGTAAAGCTGATCTAACTGGATAAGAGACCAGTTTTATGGAGCTCTGCTGCCCACATTTGTACTTACACAAGCAAATACTAATGGCCCTTCAGACATTGAAGACTTTGCGATGCCGGAATACCATGCAGACATTTGCAGCAGTGCAAAACTGCATGTGGAATGATTTTCCACCCAAAATGGCAGCAGTTTACGTTTTCTTGGACATCTTCAGAAAGAAAGGAGTCCACAGGGTCAAGACAACAAAGAATGTCTGAGACAGGAAGAGTGCAATTATTATGAGTTACAGAACTGTCAGGATGAACATGTCTCTGTAACAAATAGTGCAAAGGAATCTCAAGCCATTAAACTGTCTAGCTCCTAGCTATTATATCTGATCCATAAACACTACCTTCAACAGTACAGTGCCCTCTAGCACTGCTATAAAGTATTAACCACTAGTTAATACCTTCCAAATCGCTACTTAGAAGCCTCTTAAAGTTCTCCCACCCAAATACCTATCAAGGAAGAACATTCAATCCCCATTTAGAACCAATGTTTTACTGTCTTGAAGTTGTTAACTCTTCCTCATCCCCAGGGGAAGCAAAGCTATCACTCATATTCCATTGGTTTCCAAATGAAAGCTTTGGTTAAGCTTCCCCTTGAGTTTTCAGCAGCTCCTTATGACAATGCAGGTAATTCCCTGAAAGTAGGATCAAGGTTTAAGAAACTTTTTAAAATGTGGTTAGGAAGAAAGGAACTAGATAAGAAAAGTAGTGGAGCAATTTATACCATATTATAAGATTAGCCATTGCTGCTAGTAATAGGTGGATATGTAGACTACAGTAGAGTACAGTTCCATTTGAGTCAGGAGCTGCTGTGCTACCCACTGTGTCCAAATGCAGTTTGACTGAATGAACTAGGCTCTTCTGAACATTGGCTGAGTGGAGCTAATTTAGAGGAGCAAGATGACTCTGAGATGCTTTGATCACAGATCACTGGACTTGAAGATGACAAAGCCTGGCGTAGTTGTCCTGTAGGTGGGGACCAGAACATGTCATGGTAAAATCATTTTAATGATACAAGTTCTCTGTTAAAACATGTGGAATAGTGGCTCACAGGCAGATAATCCCTCTCTTAAGTGGTCCCAATGGCTAAGAGGGACATTATCAGAAGACAAGATAGAAAATAGCTGTGTTCCTACTGCAGCCATTGTGGAAAGTTCAGTTCTTCTCAAAAGGAGCAGGGAAAAGGCAAAGAAATTCCACAGGCCTTTGATATGCAGGTCTATATTAAAAGGTCAAGGAAGCACCAAGTAGGGAACATACATGTTCATGCTCTGCGGACTTCTGCTGCCCAGGGGTGCAGATACAGCAAGACAAGTGGGTTTGGTGAACTGGGAGGTACCTATCTCAAGTGCCTGTATGTCTTACTACAGCTCTGTTGGCAATGTTACACAAGTGCAGTACTCACTACATAGTAACTTCTTCAGTGATGCACTTGATGGATTCACCACCCCTAGAAGTGTTCACAAACCATGTACTTGAGGTCCTCAGTGACGTGGATTAGTGGTGGCCTTGGCAGCGCTGGGGTAAAGGTTGAATTTAATGATCTTAAAATTCTTTTCCAACTGAGCTGATTCGATGATCCTAATTCTAACTGCTTCTAGAGTTGCTAGTCCTATACAGCTTCTGTAGGGTATCCTAAAACTTCTCCCAAGCTCATATTCTTGGCATTTGGGCCCTCCTTGTGGACACAAGCATGGACCTTCTAACTGCATCCACCCAGAACATCTCACTCAGTTTCTGCCTGCATGGAGGGGCTACAGAGACAGAAATCCTGTCTTTGAGATGCCATCAGTACTTTCCCCAGGCCTGTTTAGACTGCAGAGGACAATCCCCAATGACCAAAGGGGAATCAATGAGATAGCATACAGAAAAAGAAGACCTTTTCCTCCCCTTTATTTCTAATATCTATGATATGGATGTCACACACAGCAGCTTATATCTATGCCTAAAAGCAACAGGTTACTCAAGAGAAATTGCTCTAATGAAGCATAAAGGCTGATTGCTGTCTCATTTAGTTCCTGTCTGTTCTACCCTGGAAGGCAACACAAAGAAGTGATTGTGGAGACTTCAAGATGCATGGATGAGGTTTTGCCACAGTTTAGGATGCTCACATGTTGGGAAGCCTGAAGTCAGTTTGGTTGGTGTGCTCTTCCTTCCATATTGGCTTGATCTTAGAAGTCAGGACCTGTTACTGAAAGCAAAGTCCATTCAGTCACTGTAGTGGGAACTCTTTTCAGCCAAGAGAACCTCTTGGAAATGAGGAGTCGGTGATTGCCACCAGCAACCTGCTCCATTTGCTGACTGGAAAAGGACCCACGGGTTGCCCCAGTGGTCCTAGTATCTGAATCTGGGGGATTAGGTGGAATGCAGAATATGGCAAGAGCTTTGGAAGCCAGAAAGGGAATCACAGCCAGAAAATCCCTCCTCACATGGCCACCTCGTATCTCCTCCAGTGGTCTGTAAGAGGCTTTTATTCTGGCCTGTTTTCAGTCTCTTTGGTCAAATAATAAGGGAGCAGCTGGAAAACACTTTCCTAATGGCCATGGTAAAATAATCTCAGCCCAGCACACATGGAAGGTGACCAGAGTATTTCCTGTTGCTTGCAGGAACTGTGGTAAAGGCTTCTTTCAGATGGAGCGCAAGATATTTGAAGTGTCAGTTGCCCCTGATCAGATTGGAAATAAAAACTATGAAGATGTCCCTATTTGAAAGCACTCTGTGGTGCAGAACCCCATGATACATGTCCAGCGCAAAGTGAGACGCTGTACTTATTATGTGGTTTGTAACTGTATAAATGCACTCATTAATCCATGGAGGCTGGGGCTGCTGTTAACCAGCTTTCCATAAAGCTAATATATTTAAACAATACCACAGATGACCTCTGAAAACACATTAGCACATTAAACTGTTCTGGAATAAATCTTGTGCTACTAGTGCTAGCTGGTGGACTTTGAAGATGTGCTATTAGGTATGAAAAGCCTATCTTGTCTTTTAAAAGCCTTCCAACATCTATTACGTAGGCTCTTCCTTTCCCTTGAACCTTGAACAGCTAAACTGATAGTACCAAGAGGTCTTGGTTTTATAGAAAGGAGGTGATTAGTATTCCAAATCAAGCATTTAACCTCTCTGATGCATTCCAAAAATGCACTGTGGTATGTGACACTGTAAAGGTTTCAGTAGTACGAGTTAGGGATGCCCTGCACATCTCACTCATAGCTTTGTCAGATGCAGGGTGTCAGAGAGGGCTGTTCTGTAAGGGGCTAAATCTCAAGTCATAGAGTTATAGAATCATAGAACAGTTTGGGATGGAAGAGACCTTCAAAGGTCATCTATAGTCCAACCCCCTTGCAATGAGCAGGGACATGAACCAGTAGATGCTACACCTCCATCAAGCAGCGCGTAATGATTGAGGATGAGCTATATTATCATGGTCTGGAAAACAACACACAGATCACTATTTACTGGCTCAGCAGAAGAACTGAATACAATGTCAAGCAAATGGAAAAGATCTGTAGCACATTATGGAGACACTCTGGAACACAGACACCCACATCCACACCCATTCACACATCACAGGTTATTACAGAATTACATTTGTTTCTGCAAAAGAGAAAGAAAAAAATACATAATGTTTCCTTTTCATTGCATGTTTAGAACTCCTGATTCAATTTCCTCCCACTCTCCATTTGGTTTGACTCCATTAAGTATACCTTTCTCCTACATCAACCATGTAAGTGGCATAACAGTCTCTGCCACTTCAACCTAGCCATCCATGGCACCTAATAGCTACTAAGGCGGCTCCTGTAGCATACCTGAACTCAGATAAAGCTGCCTTGGAAACTGAAGGAGCAGCCTCCTAATATTGACAGCACAAAATACAAGAGGTATTGGATATACAGGCATGTACATTAGGCCCTGGAAAATGAACCTAAGAAAAACCATAGCCAAGACACAGGCTGAATGCTGAAGTGCATCATCTTTGCTGCAAGAAGGAAATAAAACACAGCCCTCACAGAGCAAATCCAGTCAGCTACGAGCAAAACCATCTGGCTGAATCCTTGCCTTTGCTCAGCCAAAACTTCAGGAGAATGCATCAGTGCTGATATCCAGACCCAGAATATTTAACACACCATGCAAGCGACATCACTCAGGTGATGGCACACACAGATGCTCGGAAGATGATGAAGCTAACTGGCAACGCCAGTTAATGTTGTGTTTTGTCACAGCCCCTTTAGAGACTTGGATTCAGATTCCCCACACACTCAAAGTCAAGTGAGACTTGAAGATTAGCATCTGCCTGACCGTTATCTAGAAGCTGCTATTGATGTGTTTCACATTCAAACCAGTAAAAACTGGAACACTTAGCAGTGCAGGCAGATAGCAGCTTCTTCACCCTACAATGAAGAAATAACCATAAGGGAGTCACAAAAGAACCCTTGGTCAGGAACAAGAAACCTTTGCAGTTTTTTCAGTGGAAAAAGCCCACCTAATGCCTGCTCTAACAGTGTTTGGCTCTAACTTGCTGCTTCTGCTTTCAAAGAGTTGAGATAATCCTGAAACTATGCAAAGAAAAAAAAGTGCCATTAAGAAGGAGAAGTGGGAAGCAGAGCAGTGCTAAGAATTCAGTCCTCCAGTGAATAATAGCTCTGATTTCACTGGCTGGTGAAGTAGCACATTATGGCAAGAGGAAAAGGGGCCAGAAAAACAAGAGAAGGAAAACAAATAGTCCTATCTCACTCAACACCAGCAGAGGCTATAAAAGAAGGGAAGAGGGATTCTCCTGAGCTCGGCACATCCCTCTACAGTGGGAAGGTCACAGTACAGCTTTTGAGTGTTACTGACCTGGAGACCTTCCTGCTCTTTGAGGGACCCCCTTTCCACATCAAGTCGTTGCAGAAAACAGAGACCATGGTCTCGTAGTGGACTTCAACCACCAAGTCAAGGTCAAGGTAGTAGGAAAGCAGTTAACATTTACTACATGCAAAATGCTCAGTATTTTCTTTCTTCCTTGACTTGGGAGGGGAAAGGTTAAATTAGCAGGTTCACTGATGAAGAAAACCTATTGTCAAACATGGCCTAAAGGATTGTTTTACTGTTAATCAGTGGGTTTTATTGTAAACTGAATTAAAAACACACTTCTGGAATACAAAGCACACGGGCTTTATCACCAAGTGGGGCTATCTGTAGCAGGGGCCACAGGAACTGGAAAACCAGACTTCAAATGTAAGGCTCTTCAATTCATTCAACTTACAGAAGGGAAGTTTCAGAGGTGACATAATTGCTGAATACAGGCTTTTACACATAGAAAAGTACTGAATAGGAGCAGGAGGCAAGCAGGCAGGCATTTCAGCCTTTCTGACAAAGTCACAATGTGAGCCAATAGTTGGAAGTTCAACAAGACAAATTCTATCTTATTTAAATAAGATGTAATTTCTGGGCAGCTGAAACCACAACAGCATAGCTGTGGAGGTCACCATCTTTTGGAGTCTTTGTGCAAGACCATATATCTTCTACAAACACACTTAACTGGCTTCAGGGGGGAAACGACCAAGGCTATGTTCAAGCTGGCTACTTCACAGAAACATAGACTGGTTTGGGTTAGAAAGGACCTTAAGATCATCCAGTTCCAACCCCCTGCCATGGGCAAGGATGCCTCACACTAGACTGTGTTGCCCAAGGCTCTGACCAGCCTAGCCTTGAACACTGCCAAGGATGGAGCATTTACCACTTCTCTGGGCAGCCTATTCCAACACCTCGCTACCCTCACAGTAAAGAACTTCTTCCTTATATCTAACCTGACTTCCCCTCTTAAAGTTTAAACCCATTACCCCCCATGAAGTCAAGATATCTCTGTGGTGTGTTCATCATTTGGGACAGGCGGTGAAGTTTAGACAGGTCTGATCACAGAGCAACCTACAACAGCCCCTTTGGCTTCAGTGTTAGTGAGTGGTCCAGGCATTGTATAAGCAGCCAGATCACAGTGCCCCCCAACTAACCTTGCCCACATGAGACAGCAGACCGACAGCTTCGTGCCACAAAGGTCTAGAAGGATATTATGATCAGTCAAGAATAACTGGCCCAACATAGGGATCACGTATCCTCCTCTGAAGCATTTGGCTAGAGATCACATACTAAAAGAGACAGACTACTGGGCAGACAGAGTCTGGCAGTTGCTATATCCTTGGCACAGGCTGAGCAGCACACAGGGTGTCCTTGGAGGTCTCCTATGCATGCGTCGACCAGAACTGACCCTACTTAATTTACGAGCTCTTCTGAGATCACAGATTCATGTATTATGGCTCCAGGCTCTATTGAAATGAACTTCATTAAAATAAATTCCAGCTGCTTGGAAGGAGTTAGAGAAATGACAAAAAGAAGGCAAACTCCTCCATTCCCTAACTCACTGAGAGCAGAAATAAAAAATAGTTACAGGAGGCCAAGCAGAATTCAGCTGGCTCAATTGAAAGGCCATGAGATAAAGGTTTAATCAAAGAACAAGTAGTTGTGATAAAATGGGATGGTTACAAACACTGATGCAGTACTCAAAGGTAGGCAACATACAGGGCAAACAGGCTTAAAGCACAGAGGGTCAGGAGGGCGCTTGATAAAGCTTCTGACTGAAGGTGGGATGCATTTAAATAAATCAGACTCATTTGCAAGGGGTCTTGAGTGCTTGTCCCTTTCCTGTTTTGTCTGTTCCCCAGCCTTTGGTCTGCTGTATTTCCTTCCCCAGGATGCCTGTGGGCTGTTAATAGGGAATATTAGGGAGCAGCACCAGGATGTACCTCATTCTGCATGTTGTTGCCAGCAGCCTACATGTTGATTATTGTCCCTATTTGGTAGATGCTCTTTTTATCCTTGCTTGGCTCTTGGGGAATTTGGAAATGATGAGATTGCTAACGAAGTCTGGCATTCGCATCCAGCCACAACTAATCACAACTGTGGTCTGCTAAGGATCTCAGAGAGAAAGCTTGACTTTTCTGCCCTTTCAAGGGCCAGCAGCTAGGAGAATAGACTTAGACCCTATCAGAGCAGCAAAATTGCTCTCCTTGGTCATGGGGTTGCAAGGAAAAGTGCAGTTTCCAGAACTCAGATGCTCAGAAAGCTACTGTAATGCACAGTGGGAAAGGAACTTCATCAGGGACTGTAGCGATAGGACAAGGGGTGATGGGTTTAAACTGAAACAGGGAAGTTCAGGTTGGATATAAGGAAGAAGTTCATTAATGTGAAGGTGGTGAGGCACTGGCGCAGGATGCCAAAAGAAATGGTAAAGCTCCATCCCTGGTAGTGTTTAAGGCCGAGTTGGATGGGGCTTGGAACAGCCTGCTCCAGTAGAAGGTGTCCCTGCCCATGGCAGGGGGTTGGAACTGGATGACTTTAAGTTCCTTTCCATCCCAAACCATTCTATGATTCTATGAAATGTGATTAATAGTTGATGTAGGTAGGAATTCACATTGTGTTTCTGAAGTGTTCACAAACTAGTGGCATTTCTAGAACCTACAAAAGCTGTAACATTCATCTCTCTTTTCACCATCATGTGCTGACTCTGTGCTCACCTTGGTGATAAGGAGAGCAGTGGCATGCCAGGGCCATCCACTGCTCCCAACTTAAGTGGGAAACTGAAGCTGCTCCTTGGATTTCCACTATGCGTGCCTAAGCTTTCAAGAGTTAGGGAGCTGAGACATTAACAGTGCTTATGTGACCTATTCCCCCCCCCCCCAATCCTCTGCTTCCCAGCAATGAATTCTCATAGGTTTCTAATAGATTTCTCCAGTTTTAACCAACAGCCAACTGTCAGCAAGGAATTTTGGAGTCTCCACACAGTTGTTACTTGATAGGGCTTCAAACCCCCTTTCCTGCCTGGTGTTAGGCATCACAGACATCATGATTGATGTTTTACTCAAGGTTCCTAGATTCAAGCCAATTACAGTGCAAAATAAAACAGAAAAAAACCCAAATGCAATCTGGGACCTGTTAGTGAAGTGCATGCAGCACATCTCTACTACAGTCAGCCAAGCAAAAGCCAGATAATCCTGTAAATAGGGAAGATCTGCAGATCTTCAACAGTTTCAAGGCATACATTGCCACTGCGGGAAGGATGTGACACCTCAGTAAGAGCAGGTTCCGCTGAATGAGATAAGAACAGTCCAGTTCAGCAGTCACTTCACTTAATGTCAGCTCAATGGTAGGGGTTTAATGTGAATACCAGAGCTGAAAGCCATTAGTCTTCTCCCTCATTCTAGCATCAACCACTTTTGGCAAGGCCTCCTAATGGAATAACTTGCAGAGTGAGCCAAAAATAAGGCCTGGAGAACAGATTCTTCAGATCACAAATGTTAAACCATGGAGACGGATTGGTGACAGAAGGTGGAGTGAAGAAAGAAGTTTCCACATCCCATTTTTCCTCCCCCATCACCACCACAGATGTGGTCTACACCCCAACATGTTTGTAATGAGCGTAGCTAAAGAGACATTCCAGATCTTACTTGAGTTGAAACTTGAAAGAATCAGCTAAGTTTGAGCTTAATCAAAGGGCAGGGTAACTAAGTGTGATGGAGCTGCCCATGTTCAGATTCCACAGGCGATGGACAGAGATATGAATGACCCTGTAGTGGTGCCTTTAATCTGCAATCTGAGTCTCTCTTCAGCAGCTACTGAAGGGCTGGCTCAACTCCCAGTTTAGGTTTTCAACTGAGACCAGGCTATCAGTTCAGGCCTCTCAGGTATTCCCATGGTTAGAGATGAAGCTCACTATGGGGAAATCTTGCTATTAAAAGCAGGTATTTCAATGGTTCTTTGAATTTTCATGGTTCCTTCCTTTCTCACCCCTACCTCCACCTCTCTCCCCACTAACGCTGGAGTCAGACCCCAAGGGACCTATTTTGGTTTACCAATTTACACAAAAACTCCCTAAGTATAAACGGAAATGCCTCCTCATTTAGCTAAATCCGAGGGATGCCACAGGATGGGAGGTTGCTGAAGAGTGAATCCATTAGGTCCTGTCAGACCAGAAGTAAGGAAGCAAAATGTTATTAGCAGAAAAGAAATCAAACTTACTGTGAGGGTGCTGAGGCACTGGCACAGGGTGCCCAGAGAAGCTGTGGCTGCCCCATCCCTGGCAATGTTCAAGGCCAGGCTGGAAGGGGCTTGGAGAAACCTGCTCTAGGGGAAGGTGTCCCTGCATGTGGCAGAGGGTTGGAACTGGATGAGCCTTAAGGTCCCTTCCAACCCAAACCATTCCATGATTCTAAATACAGCAAGAGACTTACTGCATGCCACAGAGTACTCATACTCTATCTCAAACAGTTGTATCTATAATATACATAAATAAAAAGTTCTTCTATAAATTGCACTCATGTATATGTTGAATTAAAAGAATTTGGAAAAATAATTTCCTAAGTTTGATAGACTTGGAGACTTAAAATTCTTTAAAACTCCTGAAAAGTCATTACAGAACAGCAGGAATACAAATATATGTACCAGCATATTCCTCTGGTAATGTAAGTTAATTTAGGGAGCATCTATTAGAAGAATGAGTTTATATAAATATGTTATTTATCACAAATGCTTGTATACTTGATTTAAAAGGCAGCTGAATACTTACCCAGGACCTGGGGAATTCTATATTGCTGTACATGAAGACGGAGCAGAAACACACTTCAAATTGATATATTCAATACTGAGACTTGAACTCCATACAAAGGAACAGAACAATGCTCCCAAACAGCCCCAGTGCTGTCCCACTGGGACCTTGCAGGTAACACCTCTGATAACACAATGGGAATGTTAGTTGGGAAATGACCCACCAGGTTTTGGCTTTGATAGGATATTTTCCCAATGGAATAAATGCAGTAAATAATAAAGACCCATGGAATGAACCAATTGCTGCAAGTCCGTATCTTATCGGATTTTGTGCCTATGTCCAAATGATGAATTAGTTTTGGCAAGTGAATTTAGAAATTTATCGCCTTAGTACTGTGAATCTATTTATTGCTGGATTTATTTTTTTCCAATGCAGGGAAGGCATGCAGCCAGGAAGGAAGCCTATAAATCTTCACATTTGAGAGGGGGAAGGGTAAGGTGTATTACATAGAGCAAGAAATCGGGTTGTTTTGAGGACAAAGAGCATCGTCTTCAGTGCACAGCCCCTTCCTTCTTTTGATTTCAGCTTTTATTCATTTTCACCATAAAAGTTGAAGCCGTTTCAGCAAGAAAAAAAATATTGTTTCTTTCAAGCAAAAAAAGTAATTGCAGATTATTACCAGAAAGAAATGAGAAAAAGAAAGCAAAATCTCTTTTTCTGGCATGAGAAGAATTTGGGAATCACTTCACCTTTTTAGATGAGGTATCTGACCCAAACCAGTTTTTTGCAGCTCTCCACTATGGGAAATGCACAGTCCCCTTGAGGAAACAGCCAAGTAGAAGAATGTGGCACAAGGCTGCTGTGAAAGGGTGATGGAGCAGCACTTGTAAAGGATAAGAAGCCTGGCAACAGTTGAAAGCAGTCTGAAAAGCTCCAACCTGCGTGGGAAAGGACAAGAAGTGGCAGCAGATACTTAACTGTTCTCATAAAAGCTTCTATTAGCTATTTGCAGTGATTCCCTCTATTCCCGGGTGAGATGAACAAATTGCCTCATTAAGCCCACATCTTTGGATGTCCCAATTAAACCAGCTTCTGATCTCCTCTTGCTGAGAGGCACCCCGCATCCCTTGGATGAAGCTCGTGGCAGCATCGAATGTAGTATGCTGAGAGTTTATGGCGAAAGTATGAGGGATGAGAATCCCTCCCATGCCCTTGCATTTGGGATGGAGCCGGGAAGCAGCAGGCCTTAGAAGGAACATGGACACTTTAGCTTGAAATGAGCCATCAAGGAAGTTTATAAACTCTCTGGTAATAGCAGGTGATGACAAGAAGTACTCGAGGGTAATAGGGGCTGGCAGTAGCTTCAGAAGAGGCTCGCCTCTCACCTTGGCAAGCACAAGGGAAACTCCATTCTCCTCCTCTTTTCCTTAAACCAAAACACCCCCCCTTGGAGCACTTTGGAAAGGAGCATTAGTGCACTAAGACAACAAGGCTGCCTGGCACATGGGTCTGAGGAGCTCCGTCCAAGAAAGAAATCCTCATACAGATCACAGGAACTTGAGCCCCCTTCGTATCAAAGCGACTTCCTCAAAGGCCTTCCAGATTCATTCTCTTTTCCAATGCCTGATGAAGTCTGAGACCTTCAAGGGGTGAGAAAAAGATATTCCTGCCAAAGCGCCCCACTCCCTGGATTTTTAAGAGCACAGCACATCTCAAGCTGCTAGTTCTGCAACTAAATATGGGATAAAATGGGATATTTTATCCCATAGAACAACACTGCCTTCGCACTCCTTTTTCTTCAAGTCCCTATTTTGAGAAGGGTGAGGGCAGGGGGAGGCGAGAAAGGGAGTGAAGTTTCTGAAAGGAGAAAAAGTGCTAAAAGACAATTCAATGACATTCTCAAACCCAGAAAACCGATTTATCCCAAAATATCATTGGAATGAGGCAAGATCACAAGATCAAACACATCTGTGAGCTATTACCTAGCGTGATTTCCGCTTTGATTTCCAAGGAGTAGAATCAGTGCTTTGATACCTTTTATGACTCATAGAAGAACAGCTTCAGGTCCCAACTGTAGGGCAATGGTGATAGCAAGAACAGCAGCTGATGACTCTGTAGCTCCTCATCTAAGCTGTTCTGGTGTGATTTCCACACAAAGATCAGATCAGCTGGAGGCTGAGATGGAAACTTAGATCACGACAAGCTTTGCTCTGGTGAGCGTTTCATGGGAATTATGTAGGAGCAGGCAAGAAGGGCTCTTTAGTAGTTAAATATGAGACGAGAAATGTGTGGGATTCTAGGATGAGGTGCTAAGAGTGCAGAACTCAGTTGAGATCTTGGTCCTTCTGGAATTCAATACTATGAAGTTTATGGAAAGGGAATATTCAGGCTCATGTCAGCACAAAGGTCTCATGGGGACTCTATATTGCTGGCTGTCCTCTCAAGGGTAGCTCTGGTCCAAATCATCATCTGAACACCACATCCTACAGAGCTCGCTGACAAGTCCCTCCCTAATCATTCTTTCTTCATCTCAGCTTTAAACCTAGTCCAGGAACCACTTGCCACATTAAGCCTCATGCATTTGCCAAAACCTTCACCAGCCTTTCTCTTACTATTACAAACCCTGAACAACAGGTTGCCCAAAGAAATGATAAATGCTCCATCCCTGTGTTCAAGGGTTCAAAGCCAGGTTGGACAGAGCCTTGGGCAACCTGGTCTAATGTGAGGTGCTCCTGCCTATGGCAGGGGGTTGGAATTGGATGATCTTATGGTCCTTTCCAACCCAAACCATTCTGTGATTCTATTCCTATGAATAGATCACTAAACCCCCTTTTATTCCCCAGCTCTCCCCAATGCTGTCCAACCCTTACCTCCCACTCAAACTGTCCTGACTGGAACTTAAACATCCATTCGCCCTTCTTGGAACCATCCCTTATTCTTCCCTGTAGGCAAGGCAAGGCAGAACAGAACAGTAGATCTTAATCACAGCCCATGTCTTGGCCTTGGGTCTGGTACCAACACACCAAGCAGTTCTCTTTAAGGTCCCACAGCCTTATGACTCTGTTCTCTCACTAAAAGATAGAGTTAGGAGTAAAATTACTCAACACCAAGTTGCATTCTCAGACATATCTCAAAGGGTAAACGCCAGTGACATCCTAGGAACTACCGTCACTTGAAGACCATTGGGCTTTAGCACACCACGGTTTAGACTAGCATTAGGAGGTAGCAATGAACAGCTTTCCTGCAATATTAGAAGGTTTCAGATAGAACGAGGATGTTATGGCCGAGCCCCAGTGGCTCCTGTTGAGCTTGCAGAGAGGCCAATTTCAGTGCTAAGGTTGGATTTATACTTCTTTTTCCCATAATACAAGCATCAAAGCATTTCAGTCACACTCACACATAGGCTTCTGAAGGACAGCTGGGACTGCATGCCAGAAGGCTCCTACAAGCCATGATTGCTTTCAGGGACACAGTGCCTCAGCAGCCTTTGATTGGAGTTAGGATTGCAGATAGCAAGTAACTGGGAGCTCCTTTTGTTGATGGATCCCAGAAGTTTGCACAAGAACTATTGCAGCTAAGGCTCCAAGCCTGCGCTTTACTTATGACTAGGGCTAGAACATCAAACTACCTTGAACACTGGAGGTATAGCTGGGGTTAGGCTTTGCTTTTGGAAAAGGACTGTCCATAAGCAGTTCTTATTATGCCCTCACAGTTTGCAGAAGTAGAACAAGGAAACAGCAGCATTCAAGGGTGTTATTTAGAAGACACACGGTCTCAGAGAGGAGGCTGGGGGTGCACAAGAAGTTGGGAGGGGACACAGACAGGACCCATCTGACCCAAGGGATATTCCACACCATAAGGTGCCATGTTCAGCATGTAAAGCTGGGGGAAGAAGAAGGAAAAGGGTGATGTTTGGAGTGATGGCATTCATCTTCCCAAGTAACAATTACACATGATGGAGCCCTGCTCTCCTGGAGGTGGCTTCAACAGCTGCCTGCCCATGGGAAGTGGTGAGTGAATTCCTTGGTTTGCTTTGCTTGCATGTGTGGCTTTTGCTTTACCTATTAAACTGTTTATCTCAACAGATGGGTTTTCTCACTCTTACTGTTCCCAGTTCTCTCCCCCATCCCAATACAGTGAGCAGCTCTTTGTGGTGCTTCATTGCCAGCTGGGGTTAAACCATGAAATCTTTCCCATCCCAAAGCTAACCCTAAATTTAGCCATATATCAGTAAGAATTTCAGTGCCAGAAGCCTTCCTAAACTGGAACCTCCTCACACAGCTATGCATCCTTCATTCTTAACTCATCTCTCATTTCATTCCCATGAAAAGATGTTACTGAAGCCAAGGAATCCTATCAACACCATCCTTCAACCATTCCTGAGCACTGGGAAAAATCCAGCTCTGAGGTTTTTTGCCCCAGCCCTCACTGTACTTGTGTCTAACTCTACATTACTGTACACTGTGCTCTTCAAAAGCTTCCTGCCTAAATCCTGGATAACCCTAGACCTGACACAGCAAGCCCCACTGGTCCCCTCTACAAGCCTCACAGGATCACGAACCATGCTATGCTCTCAACCCTAGTCCTAGGTTCTAGGATTGGTCCTTGGCTCTTATCCATAATGTGAAACATCTCTGCATATTATAAACCAAAACCACCCTCAACTGTAGCCCTCTCCCTGCAGACAATGGTTAGCTAGTTTTAATGTTGAATTCTAGCATGGACCCACACAGTACAGGCAGAGATGGACACATTAAGGACATTGCCTTTACATGGCACAGAACTGCTGGCAGTACTGCAAAGTTCTCACAAGGTCCTGGTGGCACTAGCAGTAGCTCACGGTGGATGTTGTCTTAGTTTGGGAGAATAAATGGTTGAATGGGAACTGGTTATCCTAGAGATTTCACCGTTAAGACAGGAGCTATTGGGCCGCCCTTTCCTACCAAGCTGATTTCAGGGTAAAGACAAAGAGGCTCCTTCTTCTCCTGTTCCTGCTTTACCCTTCTCTCTGCTACTGAAGCACAGGAGTCCTCAGCATGGCTTGTGATGAATTCAAGATCTCATTACCATTTTGCTGCCTATTAAAGAGTGAGACAATCTCGCTGTGGTGAAAATAAATAGCTGTATGCAATTACAAGAATCGCCAGACATCTCATTTTATGTCAGGCAAGATCATTGCCTAATAGGAAGACAATGTACTCGTGCTGTTGCCTTGTTCAGATGAGACAGCCTAATTAGTTTCCACTATAACCAGGCATGAAACGGCCAACTTTAGGACAGGCATCTGATCAGTGATGTGCTCTCTGCATCTTCTCATTGTGTAAAAGCTGGTGTAACCGGCTTCTTTGCTAACACAGTGCAAGCTCCTCACTAATGATCACTGTGATGTTGAGGGGAGTCAAAGAGAAAACAAGAGATAGCTCCCAAATCCCAGACTCTGAAGCCTTGGTCCCTGTTAGGACATGTCGCTTCTACTCACAGCTCACCATTGCAAAGGGATTCCTTGCAATCAAGAGCATGCAACTCACAGCACAGGTGAACTTTCCTATGAAGCTTTGGTAGCTTACCAGCCAAAGCAGGAGTTTCTGGGGGCTTTAGGAAGAGCCAGCAGGCGTGAGAAAGAACATTTAAACAGGGGTGTTACAGGAGGCAGGAGATGGTTTTCATAACATCTGTGGTGAGATTGTACAAAGCAACAGTCAGCCTGCCAATACTTGGAAGGACTCGAAAGGCAACTCTGGCAACCCAGTGGATTGTTTTATAAACAATTGGTTTCAAGCTGATCCTGAGATTAACAGGAAAGGCAGCAGTCGTCTAAGGATGAAGATGCTGTGGTTTCTGTATTCCCTGCTGACTATTTGCACAACAGCAGCCATACACCGAAGTGCTCCTGCTCAGATATGGAAGTTGTGTCCATCCCTCTCACACCACCAGTAAGAATTTATGCGGCAAACCTTAAAAGCTGAAACGCAACTTCCTGCCACCCTGCCTGCCTCACAGTTCTGAGAGCAACTCTTCCATGGACTCACAGAATGGTTTGGGTTGGAAGGCACCTTACACCTCATCCAGTTCCAACCCCCTGCCATGGGCAGGGACACCTTCCAATAGAGCAGATTGCTTCAAGCCCCATCCAACCTGGCCTTGAACACTGCCAGGGATGGGGCAGCCACAGCTTCTCTGGGCAGTCTTCACCCTCACAGCGAAGAATCTCTTCCTCATGTCTAGTGTAAATGAAGGGCATTCGCCACAGCCATTTGCCCTGGCAGATTTGAATTACTATTTAGAAAGGAGCTTAGCTGTAATTTGTGTTCTTATTGGGAACTCCAGGTCAATGTGCAGGGGGTTGGAACTGGATGAGTTTTAAGGTCCCTTCCAACACAAACGATCTGGTGATTCCCACCCTGCTCACTATAGGGGACTTGCCCTCTGCTCCAGCTCAGTCTTGTCAGGGCAAAACCCATGGTGCCTCCTTCTGCTACAGACACATCCCTTAACGCCAGACCATGTGCCAAGAGCATTCCCTCCCACTGCTTCCCCACTTTCCAGAAGCTTCCAGATGCTTCTGCACCACCTCACTTCCACAGGCTCATACAGACCTGGCGCTGGCACATTGCCACTTAAGAGCAAAGCAAGACCCCCTCAGAAACCCCCAAACAAACCCACAAACCCTGTAAATCCAGATTGATGGAATACTGTCATCAGCGTGTCAGATGCACAAGTTGCTGAGATGTTGCTCTGAAGAATCACTGAAGTGCAGCCATGTTGGTGCCTTACAATACAGTTGTACCATTTACTCATTTTACACACCGCTTGGAGAAGTTACTTCTAGGGGCGTTAAAAGAAAACCCCAACCAAATCCAAAAGAACAGCAGTATGAGTTTTGTGCATTTAAATCCCCATCATAACACTCAAGTATCACCTATTGAGACCTCACTTGAAGTATTGTGTGCAGTTCTGGTGTCCTCAACATCAAAAGGACATGGAACTGTTGGAACAAGTCCAGAGGAGGCCACAAGGATAATCAGGGGACTGGAGCACCTCCTGTATGAAGATAGGCTGAGAAAGTTGGGGCTGTTCAGCCTGGAGAAGAGAAGGCTGCGTGGAGACCTCAGAGCAGCCTTCCAGGATCTGAAGGGGGCCTATAGCGATGCTGAGGAGGGACTCTTCATTAGGGACCGTAGAGATAGGACAAGGGGTAATGGGTTCAAACTTAAACAGTGGAAGTTTAGATTGAATGTGAGGAAGAAATTCTTTACTGTGCGGGTGGTGAGGCACTGGAATGGGTTACCCAGGGAAGTTGTGAATGCTCCATCGCTGGCGGTGTTCAAGGCCGGGTTGGACATAGCCTTGGGTGGCATAGTTTAGTGGGAGGTGTTCCTGCCCATGGCAGGGGGTTTGGAACCGAATTATCTTAAGGTCCTTTCCAACCCTAACTACTCTATGATTCTATGATTTCAGGTTTGATTTCACCAGAGCTCCCTTCCCCAGCCAAGCAAACGTCGAATTCAGTTCCTGCAGTGGGAACAACTCGAACAGTGCCATATGCAGCTGTGATTACCTCTGGCGGGATTTCCCATCAAGATTTCACTTCAGGCTGGGATTTCCCAGTTATATCCATGGTTTTCAAACCTTAACACCACTTCCTTCCAAACTATATGCACCAGGTACACAGGGTACAGATTTCCCCAAGCAGACATTGCATCTACCTCTGTTTAATAGCCTTTGACAGATATTTTCGTCCCCATGATCTTGTCCAATCCCTCTTTGAACACACCATGTTGGCAGCAACTTCCACAGCACTCTTGACTGTCCACGTGTTAAAACTGCACCCATCTCCCCAGTCTATCCCACCTCAGGAGAACAATGCACCCTGCTGTTAGCTCTTGTGTTTAAAATGTGGTTTTTACAATCCTATTTTGCCCAATTCCAGGTCTTTTGCATAATGTTTACTCTGAGGCAGCCAGTAAGAAAGCAGAAGGAACCCCTCCATCAGAAGTTATTTTCAGTCCTGTTTAAGCAGAAGGAAAAAGGAACCCCATAAACAAAACTCACTTTGTTTTATAGGAACCTATCCCCTCTAGGGAAAAACTGTGTTGCCAAAAGAATTCCCAACCAGTGCTAACCAGAGTTAATTACAACATGGCATTAAAAGGACAGCTCCGTTTCCAACACATCGTGAAACAACCTCTGCCAAAATGAGAGGTCTGCTCTCTGCTGTGTTATTGTTCCAGGCTGTCTGCAGACATCACTGCATGAGTTATACTATTCTGACATCATTTTGCAAGTTCAGTGCCCAAAGCACATGCCTGTACTATAACATGGTCTTGACAGGACCTCACATTTCCACCCTAGTAAATCCTAAATGGTTTCCAGAAGTGCTATGTAGAAAATACCCAGGAAGCATGCAGGGCGAGCAGTTGGGATGATCACATGCTCTGGGATTCTTGCTGTCTCTGAAGAACTTCCATATGTCCAGTCTATAATGTTAAGCAGGACAAAAAGAAGGAAAAGTTTGTCTGATGCATATTCCTGTATCTCCAGCACTGTCACAAGTGTGGGTTTGGAGTTAAGGCACCTGATGCCAGGAAGCCAGATTCAGAAAGAACTGCAGAATTCCAGGGAAATTGTTTGGATGAGAAGAAACAACATGAAGAAGGCTTGAAGTTGTAAGTAGGCAATGCTGGAAAGAGCCACAGGCCTGCCACTATGGTGACATGGTGGGGACGTGGGGTCCTGAGGGAGGTGTAGGTCTGACACAGGTCTGGAGCAGCAACATGATGGCCTCACATCGGTGTAAACCGACAGCCACAACCTGGTGAACACTCACAGAACAAAGAGCAATATCAAGGTAACCCCTGAGCTGCTGCCACTGCTCAAAGCTCCGTTGTGAAGGAATGGCAGTGACTAACATCTGGAGGCTATAGGAGGGAAGGGAAATGCTCTCCAGTTTCCTAGATACAGGGCCTATTGTGGTTAGAGAAGTAGGTTTCTGTTAACTCTGCATTGTTGCGGATAGACCAGTCACCTCGTGGCGCCTTTTGTCAGTGAGAGAGCTACAGGAAAGAAGACACCAGTGAGAAATTTAAGTGTGTGCAAATACCATCCTTGGGGGCTAAAGCAGGATTTTCCCTCTCTGATTCCATGCATCTTAGAATATCCACATACTATCTGGAGCCTATTTTAAACGGAGATAATACCTTTGCCTGGAGAATTGAGGATACCTTTTCTCCAGACACAGAGAATCTAATATTCCCTTAATCCCTTCCCACAAAAACCAAGCAGCACACACAGCCCAGCAAATTGTATTTTTAGAACCTGACAATTCATACCTATGAGAAGGAATGTAGGGGCGGGATTACACAATTTACTTAGGAGAAGGTAATTTCCTACTTTTGGCAGAAGAGGTTCTTGCCATCAGGCAAGAAATGACTTGTGCTCTCCCAGCACACACCTGCTAGAAGCTGTTTGCAATGGTTAGAGCATACTTCATAGTAGTAGCACCATATTACTACTAGCTTTGGTTCACTAATGGCATTAGTTTTTGCTAAGGACCTCTTGCCAGCTCACAAGTATTTGGAGACTTCCATGTTAGTAGATGTTATACTGACAATTTACGTCAACCTGGCTTAAAATGTCATTGAGAAATCCTGGCTGCTAACTGAGCTTTATCCTTTGTTATAGAAGGCCAAGGCCAGAGCCAAGAGTCTCAGTGGCTGATGGGTTAGAGCCAGACCATGAATAATTGAGGATATGTTCTCCATTTATGGCACTAAGTGGCAGCAACTGGCTGTGAAAAGGCATTTGTGGGAATTCCAAAGTCCTCAAGCTTTTCAGCAATGAAAAAGCTTGTGGCTGCCTTTCCTCACCTTCCCAAACCAAGCCATGGAGTCAGACATCACCACTTGCAATCTGTCCTTCAGCAGCCAGAAATGAGCTGGGGTTCACCCAGTTCCTGAGCCACACCACCACACGTGGGAGATACGGAGAAAAGAGCAGCTTCCACTTGCTATATTTGAGTTTGTGCCATGCAGAAACCATCAGAGGATGCACTGCAACTTGCACATACCCACTCTAACTGATGTAATTCCAGAAGGGAAAAAAAAAACACCTTATGGGAAGAATTAAAGCAGCTTCTGAGCTCTTCATAATCACACAGAATAAGGAACGTCACCAGTTCATTACTAGGGGCGTCGCTTCAGGCCACAGCGAGGTCACAACTATACTCCTGCAATAAGAATGACTGGCCTGGGACAGCTATAGAGCAGCCTACTGGTTACACACAAAATGCTTCCATGTGCTGAGCTACTGCAGAGGCTGGCGCTGTGGGTTTTGCTAGACAAACAGTGACTTCCCAAGAAGTCTGAGTGCTATTCTGATTCCTAGGTCCAGCAGCAAGCCTTTACTGAGATGAGCTGCGAGCCTGGCACAAGGAGCAAGTTTCTTGCTCTCTGAGGATCTGAGAGCTTTCTTCCTGGAATCCTTTCTTACATCAGGTTTAGAAGCATCAAATGCTCCCTATTTCCCCACACACAACAGAACTGACGATGGAGGGAAACAGGAAAAAGAGGGGGGTTAGAACTATATGATCTTAAAGGTTCCTTCCAACCAAAACCATTCTATGATTCTCTAAGGAAAGAAGGAGCAGGAGAAGCTACTCATGCTACCTTCAACTCCCAGAGCTACTTAGGGCAGAAACCTGAGAAACAAGCACAACCCATATACAATAGTGGAAAACATGCAATGAAATATCCAACTGTGTGCTGCTCCAAGGAATGGAAGGGAAAATTACCCCTGAAAATGCCAAGCATGCAGCACAAATCGTTTACAAGGAGAATACATTTGTAATTACAAGTGATTTTAGCTACCCTGCTGCCAGGAGTAACGAGGAGCAGAAGGAAGCGATCAGTGTCATCATCTTGTCCCCCGGGGACCAGACGATGCTGCCGATAGAGCAGCACCAGGAACGAGTTTTCTTGGCGGAACACCTCCCTCCAGTGGCCAAAGGCAAGTGGTTTCCATACAGCAGTTGGGGACCCAAACTGGGGACAAGCAGCAGTCCTCCGCTTCCCTCCTTTCTTCTTCCAGCTCCACATCAGGCCGAAGGGGAACCAGCAGTGCATTCCTCACCTAGTATCCATCTGGTCAGGCTTGGCAGCTTTGTCATGAAGCACAGACCTTTATATGATGAGGCCTGGGAAAGCATTGCCATTGTAGGAACCCAGGCATAAAGGAGGGGAGAGCCCATATAAGCAAAAGCCAAGCTCTCCTCAAGCACACCTTAAAGGAACAAGTTGTAGTCACAGACCAGACAGATGATTGCATCCTGTTGTGGGTCCAGGATGCATTTAAGCACCTCCTGCTCCTCACTCACCCAGATCAGGGCAACCAAAGTCTTGACTGTAGACCAGTTGCCACCACTACTTGCTGCCAGCACCCCCGCACCTCCTTCTCTGCAAGCTTTACTCTGCTGCTTCAAACATGTATGAGGATTTCGGTCATGCTTATTTATTACTTCCTAAAGCAACAGCTTCATTAGGACACTAACGTAGGTCCTTCTAAGAACTCTAAATGGTCAGAAACACCACAACAGGGCAGGATCTGAAGGAGTTTTGAGATCCAACTCATATGCTCATATCCACTTCTCATCTGCTCAGCTGAGGGTAGCAAGAAGACTCATAGAGTTGCTCTATCCACTTCTCAAGAGCTTTCCAGCAGTCAAGCGCATGTGGTGGCAAAACCTACAAAAATGGCTACTTCAGCTTTCTTCCTTCTCACAATGGCAGAGAAATCTATAAAAATAGGAGCCTGCAGGCAGGAGCCTCCTGAGGGTGAGTAGGAAAAATGATAAAGCTGATTTAGCATTTGCTGTACGTACCATGCACAGCAACAAGCTTATGTTTTGTCAGTCCCCGAGGCTTATGACTTCATATACTCTGCAGACATTTGAAGCAATATGGACTGGTTTGGGTTGGAAAGGACCATAAGATCATTCAGTTCCAACCCCCTGCCATGGGCAGGGATGCCTCCCACTAAACCATGCCACCCAAGGCTCTGTCCAACCCAGCCTTGAACACTGCCAGCGATGGAGCATTCACAACTTCCCTGGGCAACCCATTCCAGTGCCTCACCACCCGCACAGTAAAGGACTTCTTCTTAGATCCAATCTACCCGTTACCCCTTGTCCTATCACTGCAGTCTCTAATGAAGAGTCCCTCCCCAGCAACCCTATAGGCCCCCTTCAGATCCTGGAAGGCTGCTCTGAGGTCTCCACGCAGCCTTCTCTTCTCCAGGCTGAACAGCCCCAACTTTCTCAGCCTATCTTCATACGGGAGATGCTCCAGTCCCCTGATCATCCTCGTGGCCTCCTCTGGACTTGCTCCAATAGCTCCATGTCCTTCTTATGTTGAGATACCAGAACTGTACAGAGCACTCAAATAGAGATCACTTAGCTTAGGAGACAGAAGGTAATACAAAGGAACTAGCACTCAGCTCACCCTAGGACAGATATACTCCATAAAACAAGGCAAAATTTACTACAGAATATAGCCAAGGCAAATTGTCACCTCTGTCTGCTGGGCATATCTTAGCAGTCCACACATCTCACACATGGGCTTCAAACAGCTTTGACAGGCCCCTTTGCTGCAACAAACAAGGTGCCAGTAATCTGCATGTAAAGCAGAAAGGAGTGGAGAGGAAGCAAGGGGAAACCACTGCAATGCACAAGTCACAGGCAAAGATATGGCATTTTTTTAGCAAAGTCTTTATTACAGAAATATTCACCCTCTAGACTTTTATATCTGTACATGCATTTCTTCCAGTAGGAAGATGTTGCTAAAAACAGACAAAAAAAAAAACAAAAAGGAAACACAGCATGGGCTCCTTTTTACTTGCAGCTCGACACTGGCATCTGCAACTGAACAAGAATCTTACAAATGGGAACACAGTAGAGAACAGACTTTGTGCTACAAAAGCTAGCAAGCTTTACTGCCAAGAAGAGTGCCTTCTGCTATAGCAAAGGTCAGCTTGAAGGATCTGTGCAGGACAGGGCAGCTGTCTCAAAACAGTAAAGCCTTATCAGACCTCCATAAAACACAGTTGCTCAGTCACATCTCCCCTCCCCAGTCACTGCTGTGTTCAGAGGCAAGGACAAAGCAGGGACCCACTGCAGGGCCCTGATCCCTTGCACGATAAGCCTTTCCTCTCGGAAGGAACACTGAGCAGGTAGTGAAGTCATCCCTTGGAACCACGATTAGGGTTATGTCTACAACCCAACCCTGACAAGAGACAGACCTGGGACCACCTCTGTAAGGCAAAGGCTCCCTCACCAAGTACCTCATACCAGGTCTCAGGCACGGACCATCTACTTCTCTCTCCTGTTGCCTGTCATCACACATACACGCAACTGAGGGAAATGGTTTGTGCCCTAGTCACCCCTAGACTGAGGATGTGCACCCAGCTCCCTTACCTAAGAAGCTGGGGCTGGTTTTCACATACCTTTCATACTTTCTGCTGCTCTACAACACTCTTTGCTGCTGGCCACTGGCTGAACAGAGAGAACAGCCCAGCCATTAAGTATAGAAACCACTCAGCCTGCACAATTGCAGAACTACCTATAACTGTTGCAGTACTTAGACTCAGGATGCAGCCACGGCTCCAAAGCACAGTCAGAAGACTGGACAACTGAAATAAGGGTGGGTGACTTATCCTTGCATTCCAGAACCTAAACTGGGCAGTGGCAGTGGTGTTCTCTCTAATATACAGCATTAGCAATGCAGACAGATCCCTCTATATTCATAGTTACAAAATCACAGCTAACAAACTTTATGTTCATAAAGGGGGCAGGGGAAGAATCAAGTTAATCATAACCTCTATAAAAGTTGGCAACCCAAGAATGCAACCAGTAGAGCCAGCCTAGGGCTGAACCCACACTCTGCAGCAGTCTCTGAAGTGCCTCCAAGCTGACAAGAGCCAGCAAAGCAGTGCTAGGGGAAAGGAAAAGAGGTAAGTGGGAGAAATGTGGAAGTGCCAAATCCAGAACCCAAGGAACCCATTCCAGAAGCAGTGGAGCACCACCACCACAATCTGCCAGGCCACACTAGGAAAAGGTAGGCTTGGCACCCTCCTAGTGGCTCCTCATCACAGGCAAAGGGAAAAACTCCCCTGAAGGCAAGACATAGCTGACTCCAGAAGCAAGAGAAGTGAGGATGAGGATAGCACTCAATAGTTCAGATGAGAGCCTAGGCTGGAAAATGCATAGGAAGAGCTGAATCAGGTTAACTGCAAGGGAGGAGAAGGTCTATAAAGCACAAGTAGTTACCACCACATGTCAGCGAAGAAGGTGAAGCTACCAAAGCACTGGAATCTCAACAGCAATCCTGGCTCAAGAGACAAAGAGATGGGACTTCTGAGGGTAGGAGGGAAGATGTGTGGAAGGTGAACAAGGTTGGAGAGGAGTTGTTGTGTATTAGGCCCAGTGGGTTGTAGAATGGGGATATGAGTAGTATTGTTTAACATGGAGCAGGCAGAAAAAGCATTGTCCCCTCAGGTTAGTCCATGTCTCATGTGATATGAGACAGTTAAGTTCTGCTTCTTGAAGTAAAAATAATCCAGAGGCAGGATGCAGGTGGCCCAAGGGCCCTATTGCCAGAAGATCAGGCTGTATTGCAGCTCTAACAGTTCTTAGCAGAGTGGTATCAGAAATGGGATGTCACAGGAGTAATGGTCAATGGTTGGACAGTCTGGGTATCAGGCAGGAATGTTCTGTTTGCTCCTTTCTCTGCGGGTCTGTAGCTCTGGTTTCAGCCAACTCAAGACTTGGGCACTTTGGTGTAGTCTTCACTGTGTATGTTCTTGCAAAGCGAGATGGACAGGATCATCCCCAGCAGCTGGAATAAGTAATGAAGAATGGAAACAAAATCAGCACCCAAACAAATAATAAAGTGAGAAGAAAGGGTGATAAAGGGGAGCAGAATACCGTGGTCTCCTTCTAATGGCACCACAAAGGTGAACAGTTAGTCCCCAATGTTAGAAATATGGAATAATCAGGGCAACAACAATATTTTGCTGCAAAAAGATTTGCCTTCATCTGGACTCTGTTATGAGCTATTTAAGGCAACAAGTGGGATCTCACTATTAAGACATTGCTTGTCTTCCTAATTATGCATACAATGAATTGCCAAGTGTCAGACACAGCAGAGAAACTACGAGTAGACCACAGGGATTTGTTCAGTTTTTAATCCAACCCCTGGAAGCATCAGTTCAAAGCATTTACCTAGGTAGACACAGCCAAGAGCTAGAACTACACTGCCATTAAACCAGGTGTCTATTACCTGAATAAACAGCTTTGCCTTTAAGAGTCTCCATGGTAAAACAGTGTGAGTCCACGTCAGGGAGTGACTTACCTCTATAACAGCAACACCAGTGCAAACCCCAAGAATGACACCAAGGTTGTCCTTCAACCACTGCTCCACACCATCCATACATCCCTATGGAGAAAATATGGTCACAGTGGAAGGAAATATGAATAAAAGTATCCCAAGCTATCCATAACACATCTCCTTGTGCATGCAGGGCTTATCCCACTTACTTCTAAACTAAGATTCATAGTAGCTTTAGCAGGAAAGGGCAGTATCCCTTTCTTCCACCCCCAATTTCCACTTGTACTTTAAGCAATACTGACATGGGAAAAACACTAAGAAAATCAAAGACAAGGTAACTTCAGTGGAAGACATACACACTCACCTGCTGATGAACAGGCCAGTCAGCATATGTTGCAGTGCCATTGATGGGGACATCCAGATTACAGAAGCCAGTATCTACCTGAAAGTCCTTGGAGCTATTGGAGCAGGAGCAAGGATATGCAGTCATGCTTTGGTTGATAAGAATCTCATTGTTTTCCCAGTCCTTTGCTCCAGTCCAGCCACAGCAGGCAATCTGATAAGTAGAAAGAGATCATCATGGTCTTACACTTTGCACTGGTAACATACTGCACGTGAAGACAAACAGGCAGTGGAGGTAAGAAGTGTACAGGAGCTCTCCATGTGACAACAGTCAGGCCATACAGTCTGCACGAATTAGTTGTGTTAGAACATCACCCTCATTATCAGATGATAACCTATGCATAGGGCTGTCCAGAAGACAGGGGCTTTATTTCCTCTGCTAGCAAGACAAGTTAAAGGGCCACTTCCAGCAGCCTTTGAGCTTAGTAAACTAGAATACGCACAGGTCATCCATAGAGTTCTAGCACACCAGTCATGCCAGAATATGAATCTTTCACAAGCCTTACTGCATGAGGCATAGATACTTGGATTTTAGCAGGCCATACAGCTTAACATCAATTCCACAGAGTGCAATCCTTTGCAGACTAAATACTAGCAAATCTCATCTTATTTCTAGGTGACAATACCAAAGAGAGGGAAAAGTGAAAACAGACATCGCTGGTGGGTCAGCTGGAAGAGGCAGTTGTCCTGCGTGACATGTTTGAGAGGCATTTTTCAGTCCCTCCAGTTCACTGTCAGGAGATTGATTTGCTGAGGGTGACAAAAGGCAGGCAAGAGATTAATGTGTTGACATCACTTATATTCAAAGACATCTCAAAAGGACGGAGCCAGGAGGGGGCTGGGCTCTGCTCCCAAGGAACAAGTGGTGGGACAAGAAGAACCAGCCTCAAGCTGCACCAGAGAAGGTTTATATTGGATATTAGGAAAAATACCTTCACAGAGAGGATGGTCAGGCATTGGAACTGCTGCCCAGGGCAGTGCTGGAGTCACCATCCCTGCAAGTATTCACACACCGTGTAGACGAGGCCGTCAATGCCATGGGTTAGTGGTGGCCTTGGCAGCGATGGGGAATGGTTGCACTTGATGACCATGAAGGTCATTTCCAAGCTGGCTGATTCCATGATTCTGCAATTACTACTTAGTCATCTTCCACTTGCGATGCCAGTTCCAGAGGTTTAAATGGTAACACTTCGTTTTTCTTTCAGTAACACACAGCTTTTGATCAGACAATAGGCGGTGAATTTTCATGTTCTGGTTCCCAATTCAAGGTATCACTGATGAGCTGCGATACCCGGGGGGACACCAGCAGCCACCGCACGATGGCGTCAACATGCCACCGAGCCCCAAAGAGTCAGCACGAGTTCACATCCACATGGCTGCAGCTGGGACTGGCTGGAAGATGGGACATGGGGAATTTTCCATCCGAAGAAACATTTACATTCCTGTACAGCCACGTGATAAAACTGCAGTTGCTGAAGGGGAAAGCACATTGGGAAGTCCAGTAACAACAGTTCTGAGAGTTAGGCTTGTTCAGCCTGGAAAAGAGAAAGCTCCAGAGACCTTGTGGCAGCCTTCCAATACCTAAAATGGCTACAGGTAATTTGAAGAGGGGCTTTTTAAAAAGGCATGGAGTGACAAGACAAAGGGAATGGCTTTAACCTGCCAGAGGGGAGATTGAGATGAGCCCTTATGCAGAAGTTCTTCCCTGCAAGAGTGCTGAGGCGCTGGCACAGGGTGCCCAGAGAAGCTGCGGCTGCCCTATCCCTGGCAGTGTTCACGGCCAGGTTGGACAGGGCTTGGAGCAACCTGCTCTAGTGGAAGGTGTCCCTGCCCATGGCAGGGGGTTGGAATTGGATGAGCTTTAAGGTCTCTTCCAATCCAAACCAGTCTGTGAGTCTATGCTCTTAACTTAAGCATGGATTCTAGTGCTTGCAAGGTGGAACAGAGCAGAAGATTATTAAACTTGAGGTGGAAGTTTAGGGGAAATCCCTCTCTGCTTAGCAGGAAGAGTAATGTTTCAGTCCAACGTAAGAGACATGAGAGCGGATGTATGAACAGCTGAACACCCACATCAGAATGAGCACTTGGTTTCTAAACAAGAGTTGAAGATCCATCCTCTAGAAGGAGTTTCCGCTGCCTCACAGAGGTTTGGACTTCTAACTGCAAGCTGCCCTCTGAACAACCACCCCCTTTCAAATGCTAACTCCAGTGTATGAGACGAACTAAGCTCCTAACACTTGACTTCTCCACCTCTACAAAACCTTCTTCTTCTGCTCCCACATAAAAGAAAGGCTCAAGCATGATAGTTCCCAGTAGACTTAGGCTTCTCTTGGGTCCACTAGCAACTACAGTGATAGATGCAACTATATTGATAAAGCATAAATAAATCATTTCCCATCCAAGGAGGAGAAACTGCAGGTCAGTGTTTTGCAGACCGAAGAACAGACATAAGAAAAATGCTCTTACTTGTGCTTACTACACATCAGTCCCATGCTGGGCATGTATTTGAACACAACAGCCAGCTGTCAAGCTTGTGGTTTGGCAGTCAACAGCTATGACGACTCTAGTGTGCCTGAACACTGACCTAGTTGCTCAAATGCTGACACTGATGCTAAAACAGAAACCATAGGCAGTTGGATGGCTCCCAAGAACACTGACACTTGCAGAACAGCCATCACAATAAGCAAGTGATATGCACCAAGCAGTAAGGCAGGAAGTGCTGCTGACTTGCCTGGCAGTAAGTATGCACTGTGGCTTTCACATAGGCTACTATTCTGGAGGCCTTGCAGACAAAGAGAAGTGTTGGGGTGCCATCTGATAAGCCAGATATATTAGGCTGTGCAGCCAACACTAGCCAGTCTTAACAGCCAATATGTAGGAATGTTTTGGGGTCTTACCTTGCAATAGCAAACAAGACAGCTATCTAGTCTGCAGGCACCAAACCTCACAGGGAACTTCGTTGATCAGCCACATCAATGCACTATGGTGTTGCCTCTTGCAATACCTGTTTCCTGTCCTCAGCATAGTTTTAAAGGCATTTACTGACAAAGAGCATTATCTGCCTCTTGCTGACCCTCATGACTCACCTGGGTTTGCACATAGTCCCATGCATCTTGTAGGTTCCTCTCATCATCATTCAAAGGGTTGTATTTTTCAATCAGATTTCGAACTATGCGAGACAACTCTTCTTTCAGCTGGCAAGGAAAATAGGCAGGAGAATTAGTCAATTCCCTGTAGCCTTTCTTTGAGGCTGAGAGTACATATAATGCAGCTCTGGTCACTAAAAATATATCAAAGCTAACTAACTGCATGTTGTGGTTTGACACCAGGAGATTGCAAAAAGTAACAGATAAGGTGGTATATACAGCCTCTGCCTTGAAGGGAGGGCAAAATAGCAGCTTTGCTATGCAATACAACAGTCAAAGAACCAGCATTTCCCAGCAAGTCCTTACCCAGGCACAGAAAAGAGTTTCAAAACTGATGAGCAATAAGGAAACAGATCTCGGTATGGTTACCCTGGTAAGACAGAGACTGAGAACTGCTGCCAGTCCCCGGTGAGACAGAGGTGAAAGCTAAGTGCAAGCTGAAGGACTGTCTTAAGTACTCACAAGTAATGTTATTCCTAACCTTGCACTGCAAGGGAGACTGGCCCAGGATCACAATCACTGCAGTTCTTCACCACACAGGAAGGTCTGAATCACGGTGCTCCAGTCTGCAGCTGGGTTTTGACACACAGCTGGTGGAAACTTCCCCATTTCACAAGGCATTGATCTGCCTCTCCCCAAACTCCTACAACTGCTGCTTCTGTACCAAGGCAGAAGTACTACAACTGCCTAAACTGAGTCTTCTCACAAAGCTCAGGTGTATCAAACCATCCCTTTGCCCCCACTCTTTACCATATTCACACCACACAATCTGAAGAGAGGTATAAGCTACCACCCAGCAGACTCCTTCACCTTCTTCCTTCCACCTCCCTCCGAAACTCTTCTCAGCCAGCCTGTACACAAGGATATCTGCTACTACTAAAGTCAGACCCAGATCACAAGAGGTTGGAGAGAATCACCATTAGACTGCTTCAGGGATGGGACAGTTACATCACCCTGAGCACTAGGATGCTCCACACCATATATTACCTTTGTGTCTATGGTGCTACAGCATATTTTGGGTCAGTGGAAACAGTTCTTCCCTGTCCTGCTTCTGTTAAGCATTGCAAATTACTATGGCAAACAGAGAGACACCCACCAAGAGGAAGCAGTGCTTACTGTTAAGACAAGCTTCTCTATATCAGCAACTCTTCTACCCAGGAAACCTGCAGTTCAGGTCACTGGGATCAGCTATGTCAGGCCAGACAGATGGGAGCTGCATGATCTTTCTTCCCATGATGTCTAGCTCTTCCCCTTTTAATTACTTCACTTCCCCTTTTCCTTCCCTGCAAACCAAGGCAACCTGACCTGGTTCTCACTAATGAGATTGGCCTTGGCTGCTACCATAAGCCTTATCAGTTACTGAACCTCTGAGTTCCCATCCTTACAGTGCTCTACATGCAGTGGGGGCAAGGGGAGCTGGCCTTGTTGTTCTACCCTGGGCCCACCTAGTCCCTTAGCTATTTGGGAGGCTAGTGTCACTTCTGTATGAATCCAGGCAGTGCCTCTGTTCTCCATGCCAGGACCCCACCAGAAGCAGAGAGACAGGGTCTGAATTAGATGTGCTCAACCACAGCTGTATAGGGAAGTGGTATGCCTGCTCTTCCTCTACTCTTACACAAGAACAAGCAAGAAGTCTTCAAACAACTCTGGTTTCAAAGGGTGAGGCATTCCAGTTAAACTCAGGCTTTCTTAGGTGTTTCAGGAAGTAACTGGAGAAAGGAGGAATGCTGTGAAAACAATAGCCCAGCTCTGCAGAGCACACACACAAGCAGCTTGTTCACAGGCTTACCTGGCAGAGCAGCCTAAAGGGGAAACACAGGGACCTGCAGCTGGTCACTGAAAGAGCAATGAGCTAGAAAGGCATACTAAACACTTGGGCAAGCTTTCAATATCCTATCTTCACCCATTTAAGGCATGGCAGGACTCACTGTTGTGTGGAGCATGATTGCTACCATTGCTTTCTGCTGCTTCCCACCTCTAGCATGGTGTCAGAAGGCAGAATCCCAGCACCCAAAGCAGGGACATTCAAAGCCAAGGTACCAAAGCCACAGACCACTGCCAGCAGCAAGGCTGTCAGACTTCACACAAGCTTACTGAAGAGGGATTTGGGCAAAGCTGAACACCAGAGGTATGAGCACAGGTTTTCAGTTCAAGTCTTGATCAGAGAATGAATTGTGCAGGCTTCTTCCACTGTTAAGACACCATCAGGTGTCTATCATGCACTCTGTCGGGGACTCAAGCTACATGCTTCCTCCAGCACTCATTAGCATCTAGCCTGCGCACCTAAATAAGCTCAATAACACATGAGAGAGCTCTCAGCCCCCCAGTCACTTCAGATTCTGAAACTAATGCACAGAGCCCCAGAGAAGTCACTGCACACAATCACAGACGGCCTGTCTGCTGCAAACAATAGCTACCAAATAGGGTAATTCCCAAAAGACCACTGCTCTGCTTCACTCAAGGCATTTAGAGCCAAGCTGCAGTGAATTCTGAAGGGAGACCTTGCCCAGAGCTCTCATATGCGTAAGGGCTTGTGATCCACTCAATGTAGGTTAGTATCAACATTCAGCTCACAAAGCACAAAGCCATTTGTGACACGACTATTTCTGTTGTCACTAAAAAACCCCACTCCACAGTTTCGATTGCCAAGAGATGTAGGGAAATGGGTGTTGCATCAACATCCTCCCTGTAGTACTGGGCAATTCCAGTTTGAAGGGGCATTCCTCTAGCAATGCCCATGGGGCAGGCAAAGCAGCAGCCTTCCTGTCAGAGACTCAGCCTTTTACAGTTACATTAACTCTATTTCAGCATGCTTTCATACGTAGGGGTGGGAATTTTGGCAATGAAAAGGAATAAATATTCCAACAAAAAAAAAAACCATCAAGTGAATCTGTAGCAATCGAGCAGGAAAAGGGCATGTAGAGAGGAGTAAAATAATAATCCTGTCTACTGCAGTGCAGTAATAAATACTTTGGTTACTAGAAATGGAAGAGTATCACCCTGCTATATTCTGGATCCACGATCCTTTCCTTCACTCTTGTAATTCCTTGTTTTATATCTAACCAAGTTCCTGACATCAGAAACAAACAAACACAAGGAACACAATAGATATCCAGGGCCTGGATCTTGAGCAGTTCACAGTTTGCTTTTTGCAGTACTGGGATGACGTACATCAAGTCAAGCAGAGCGACATGCATAGCATCACTGAAGCGCAGCCACCGAGCAGTGTATGATTTCAGCCAAGACCTTCCTGAAACAGTTTTTCTCAGTGCTCTAGGCAGGGACTTCAGAGGGTCTCTGAAATAGAAGGGCTCTAGAAGAGCTTTTTCATGAGTTTTGTTCACTGAGCATCTGTTCAAAGCCCATCTCCCCCCATCATTCTGATGCACCCATGCAAGTGATGATCTCAGCCACACCAGATCCAAGGGCTGTACAGAAACCACCACCCTCTCGCCCCAGCACTTTCATTCTCTCCCTGGTCTGAGGTTCAAATGAATAACTATAGCTCAAAAGCTGGAGTTTCCTAGAGCAGTGACAGCTGGAAGAGAAATACCAACAGAGGTACGGAATTTCATGGTCTGTAATAGTCACATTTCCCCATTGCAGGGGAATGCCCATCCCCACACATCCTCCTCTGCATTAGTCAGAGCTATGTGTTGAGAATCAGCAGCTCATTTAAAGCTCTAACTTTACACACCATCTAGCCAATGTTTCAGTTTCTCCTGCAGCTCCAGCCAGCCCAGAGAGCAAGCTATGTTCACACTGCCAAGGAGCCCAGCCAACAACTGTTCACAGGCAACACAGCCCCACGTATAAAACTCATAACCAGCTACACCAGGGGGAGATCTTCAACCCACTCCTCATCCATAACTTCCTCAACCACTTGCTTTGTATAATCACCTAGCAGGAGGGTTGGCTTAGGAGAAGCAAGCACAGCAGTGCAGTGGTACAGATATACAGCTATGTGGCAGAGGACAGGATTATCCACACTGGTACAGCAACAGGCACACCAGGACAGAAGCCAGCAGGGCCCCCACAGTCAAAACTTGCTCTCAGTTTAGCTGTCAAAGAGCTGGAGGCCTGACTGGGCACTGCCTGGCCAGAGAGCCTATAGCCAAGGAAAGGCTGTTGCAATGTACTCAGGTAGCTCAAAGGTTATTCCCTTTATGCTACCAAGCCTATTGGAGCTCTGGAAGCATACACTGTGAAACTGCAACCCTGACAAAGAGGTCCACTTCAAAATGTTAAACCACTTGGCTTCAAGCTCAAACTGTAGTACGGGAACTGTCAGATACATCAGTTTGCTCTTGGGGAAAGAGGGCAGCTCTTCCAAGGAGAGCTTTAAATACAGAGGCAGGAGGACTGAAAGGGTGAAACAAGATGACACAAGGAGGGATGCCAATCAAAAGCAATCACTCAGAGGTGCCTTGAAGCACCAGTGATGGCAACATAGTAGTACTCACTGCTACTACATGCCTAAACTGTAGTCTACAGCAGGATCAAGAGGAGGTGTGGTCAAAAGCCTGTCAGGAATTTCTTTTTACTGTTCCCACTACCCAAAAATAAAGTCTGCATACCAAAGACAGCTTCATAACCCCTGAGAAAGTAGCGCTACTGAGGCTGGCAGACACAGAACTGTACAGCAAAGCGGCTAGGCTGGGGTAGAAGAAAGGAGAATCCAGTTATTGGAACTAGATAATCTTAAGGTCCTTTCCAACCCTAACCATTTGTGACTCTATGCCTGCTAATGGTACAGCCCAGTTTAGAAGAAAGAATTCCCAGCTGCCTCCTGTGCCCCCAAACCAAGACCAAGGAAAACATGCACAGTAAGGAATACTTACAGTTTCCTTCTGGAAGTAGATGACCAGTCCAGCAGCAACCTGAGTTATGAGGATTATCATCAGGCAGGTGAAGTACTGGAAACAAAAATAGATGACCACTATCAGCCTTTAGAAAGGTCTGTACATAACAGTTTTAGTGAGATATCAGACATAAGAGAAGTCACAACATTGAGCCAACACTTTTGTCAACAGAGAAGCTCTGCTATCAACAGTGCTCTGCCCAGTAAAGGGCTTAAGTACAAGCATCTACATCAGACCAGTGCACTTAAGCACTTCTCTCATCAGGCCAACAAGGAAGATTTCAGGAGCACCCTTTACAAGCACCCTCTGCATGTGCCATTCTCCCTCTCCCACCTCCAGTTCCATTCCCGGACCATTCTGGCCTCAATCAGTTGGATCCTGTCTACCTCAAAGCCACCAGACCAAGAAAAGTAAATTTTATGAACCTATTAATTATTATTACCAAAGTAAATTGTCTTTTAAAAATGCTCTTTAATTTGTTTAAGGATCTAAATTTAAGGAATTTTAAGGAAAATTTTAAGGAAAAAAAAAGGATTTTAAGGAAAGTTTGACATCTGAGGTTAAACAGTGGCGGCTACTACCATTACATTAGGAGATGTTTCTAATATCAGGACACACAATGTGGCCATACTTGGCTTCCTCTACATATATACTCTGAATAAGCAGGAGTCAAGTAGCAGGCTGAGGTATATGAAGCTAGTGTCATCCCATCCAGACAGAAAAAGTACTACAGATGAACCATCTGAAGAAAGGCCCTAACATACATGACATTCCTAGTTAAGGGAAAATGGTTTTAACCTGAAAAAGGGAGACTGAGATGAGTTCTTAGGCAGAAGCTCTTCCCTGTGAGGGTGCTGAGGCTCTGGCACAGGGTGCCCAGAAAAGCTGTGGTTGCCCCATCCCTGGCAGTGCTCAAGGCCAAGTTGGACAGGGCTTGGAGCAACCTGCTCTAGTGGAGGGTGCCCCTGCGGCAGCGGGTTGGAACTCGATGAGCTTTAAGGTCCCTTCCAACCCAAAACAGTCTGGGATTCTGTGAAGCCTCTCTTGACTCCTGCACTTTCCACGGAAGCTGAACTTTGCAGCACAGCAGGACATTGTCACTCTTCTTTCTCACTGCCCTTGATACTTGTCCCTTGCACCATTGAAAGCACAATGCAAACTGGGAAGTTGGGGATGGACGGACGATGAGATGAGGTACAGGGTCACCTCCTCAGCTGGCAATCCTGAACCCACTGTTTGCACAAAGCGTCAGTGACATCCTCTCTCATTTCACAGAGTTTTAGCTCACCATCAATAATGTCTGAGAAACTTCTGCTGCAGACTGTTGACCGCTGGAGAATTTACTGTGGGCAAATTAAGACCTGGATCTAAGTTGACCCAGCACAGGTACCATCCCCAGGAGACCTGAGCCCCAGCTACAATCCAACAGAGAGTTTGCAGGTATTAAAGGCTGGCTCTAAAACACAGCATGAATTCTCTCACCAGACCCAAGAGACATCGGATTTCATTGACTGCTCCAAGACAGCCCAGGAAGCCCATCAGCATGGTGAGAGCCCCAACACCGATGAGGATGTACGCACCGATCTTCAGGGAGGGAGATGACATCTCTGTAGGGGCCAGGAGAGGGAACAACATTAGCTACTGAATAAAAACTACATCTGCCATCACCATATAGAGAACTGCCTCTTTATCTACTTGTAATAGTCTGTTGTCTTCTACCAAGGAACTGCAAAGAGGCATGTTGGACATGGAGACAGAAAGCTGCTTCTGGATGTCTTCTGATGAAGAAAGACTTTCAAAGCCAGCCTGCAGGTCTCCATTATCTCAGACTCTCAGAGCCTGGGAGACTCAAGGTCACTCCAAAGAAATGAACCTTGTTTGGATAAAGTTAATGCTGTCTGGATTTTTAACTCCCTCATGAACGCACTTGGAGAGGAAGATAAAGCATGTTCTACTCCACAGCCACTGCCTATTTGCTTCAATTCCTTTTGCTATCCGTTAGGGAAGTGTTTTTTTCAAGTCATAAACCCCCTTTCTGGTTTGGCTTTTCACTTTGATACACTACTCCTTGTTCCAGCCATTCTGTTTTTACTTATCCACTTGCAGTCAGCACACAAACTCTATGCAGCAAGAGCTACAGCTAGTGTTGAGCATCGGTGATGTGACAGGTTACTTGACAAGTCAGTATTGAATGGCTTGTGGCCAGGCACTCACTGCAGGCTCTTGCAGCACTTGTGTATGACCACCTGCAAATAGAGGTTATTCCTCTAGCATCAAAAGAGGTATGATGCCCAAATAAGCTGCTTTTACATATCCTCCTTCTATTGCGTCTGCAATAAATGTGCTCTTGAACACTAAAGAGAGGTCTTCAACCAAGTTTAGGTACTATTATTTCAGACACGCTGGTGCTGCCGGTCCTCTCCCTCCAACATTTAGTCTGCAAGCAACAAAAGAAACAAGCTTTTACATTTGGGCTGGTCACAGGACTGTTTCTTGCAGGATAGGATTGGTGGGAGCAAGCATTACAGCATATAAGTTGAAGAGACACTCCGGCTAGAAATAGTAACCAGAAACCTCATTTATCATTAAGAGACATTCTTAAACCCGCAAACTGAGCAGTGTATGGGAATTCTGGGTGTCCAGTGATTAATGAAAACAATGTTCCTAGAGCTCAGCATTTAGTTTCCTGGACAGAAGTCCCAGAAGGCAAGCTTCCTCTGAGCTCCTGAAATAGGTTAAGAGAGAGTAACTGAATTCAGACTAATGCTCTCCCACCTAACACATCCCTCCCTTCCTTTGTGATACCTGGTGCAAGTCACCAGGTTCCAAACTGTTTCCCTAGAACATGCTGAGCAGAAGAAAAAGTTCAGTTACGAAAAACAATGAACCAGAGCTGTTTGCAAACAGATCACTTTGGACACTTCAGCCTTGACTCATTTTCAGGCCAGACTCTCCCTGGCTGGACACATGCCACAGAAACCACGATCCTGCTGCTCCTTTCTCACCTTGGGACTTCTGCTGCGCAGGCTAAGTGCTGACACTGCAAAGCCTTTACTGAAGTAGCAGCTTTGCAGAAGTGGCCTTCACAAGACTACACTATCCTCTCCTAAAATCTGCTCAGCCACCATTCAAGTGTGCCTGAGTTGCAGCACCTCCAAAATGACAACAAGGAATTGTTTGGTCAACTTAGGAAAGAGAAAAAGGCATTTCCAACTCAAATACCCTTCAGAGAAGTGGCAGAGGGACCAGAGCCATTGTTCCTCTTCTCAATACATCTTCAATACATCTTGTCTTGCAAGAGAAAGCTCTGCTGGCAGGATGATTCCTACTCTGTTTGCTGCTGCTCCGTGTTTTCCCCTGTGCTGGGCAGGCGGCCAAGCAAGTACAACAGGCTCCTTTGGCCAGGCTGGACTGCCATGCTGGGTAGAGCTCCCTCCCTGGTGCCTGGGTTACTAAAGCAGAGGGAAAGAGGGGCAAGGCCTGGGAAAGGAAGCAAGGGGGCAGGGAGAAACAGCTGATACTGGAAATCTCCAGGAAGGAAGCTAAATCCTTCAATGCTCCCTTAGCAGAGATTCTGGGTAAAATGGGAAGAAGCAGAGCCAAACTGAGGGACTTCGTACTTCCACAGGCGATAGTAACACTCATCAACCTGGGGAAACAGCTCTGGCTCACTGGTACTAAATGTGCCTCAGACTGCCAGGAGTGCTGCAAATAGCCAGGCCCTGATAATCTCCTTTTTAGCTGCCTTTATTAGAAATCATGCCCCCACTTTATTAACCAACACCCTTTGTTGCGCTTCTTGCCCTTCTAGTATTGCAGGAGCAAGCCAGATGCTGCAGCACAACAAACAGCAGCAATATCTGTGTGTATGGCATTAGTGGGAGCATTATTTCCACCCAGCACCTTCCAAAGCCAGGCTAGAGTATTCAGCAGGACTTGAGGGATAAAACTTTTTACAGTGGAGCTGGGAACAGGGCAATGAATGCCATTATTGCAGTGCGCAGGCAGCCCTCCTGCAGCATCTGACACTGGTGCCAGAGTCATCAATGCTGGAGGTAGTGGCATTGAGTAACCAGATCAGCCAAGCAGAAAAGTTGTTTGAAAACCCCTCTAGAATAAAGCCCAAAGGAAGCAGAGCTTGTGAAGGATGAAGCTGAGCTACTCATTTGGTGATTAAGCTCCACTTCCAGCTCTGCAAAGCCCAGGCTCTTCTAAGCCAGCTCAGCTTTCTGGCTGTTGCAGAAAGCAGACCCTCTGATACGGCTCAAGCCGATGCTCTTGGCTGACTTAGAGGAAGGAAGCAAGCTAGCACCTTGCACCTGCAGCGACACAAACCACTTCTGATGGCCAGGCTAAGCCTCATGAAGTGTGTATAAACGAAGTATGTTTTAGAAATCAGAGCAGTAAAGACCCATATCTTCCACACACACACCCCTCAGATCTACATCCTCTCCTGCTTAGGGACAAACATACTGTCTACTTTCAATGTACGTTAAGCAGCAATAAAACCAGGTACTTTCTTCCTTTGGCATTTAAAACTGTCAAGTTGAAATAGATCATTACAGAAAGCAGTGGGAGCATAGGGGACTCAGAGAAACTACATTAAGGCATTGGACATGATGGTAATAAGAAAGCTTTTGTGGAAACACAGAGCATGCAGCAAAGATAGGATGAAATACTAACCCTTACGTTTAACATGATGCATTAGAATTGTTGGGTGAAGATGTAATGGTCTCAGTCTGACCCTGATGTTGAAATCCACAAGACCAGGAGGAATGCTGTGTCTCTGGGGTTGTCCTCTTTCCCCCTTTCCCTGATAGGTTCCCATTACGCTATACACCATGTTACTGCTCAGGTCACAGGCTGTGCATAGAAATATTGCTGTCCCTAGATTATACCATGGTCAAGAACAGCCCCAGACTAGAGTCAATTCAGGAGAAATAAGATGAAGAAACATGGTCTTACGTAGAACCGCAATGAAACTGGTTTTGTCGGCCAGAATCCATATCCCAAAACCCAGGATCACAGCACCCAGGATCTGAAAGAGTAAGAACAAACCACATTAACTGACTAATTAGCTTAGACAAAGAAGACGCAGCAGCCGTCATTCTCCATACTTCCAGAGTGAAAACAACCATTCTTTTGCTGTACCCATCCCATCTCCCCCATGCGATCCTCCCAGAGTAAACAGGATTAGCGTAACTCCAGGAAAAGCACCTCAGCCAACTGCACAGGAGTCCCAGGTGCTGCTTGGCAGTCCGTCACACAGTACTTCAGTAGTACATGATGCTGCACTGGAGAACTGCTTGAAACTGCCTGAGGAAGGGCCTCCCTGCTGCTAGAACCTTGTTGCCAGAAGCAGAAGGTAAGCACAATGCTGCTGTGAAGAACTGAGGAAGGACAAACACATCTAACATCTGATTTTAAAGATGTTTCTGGAATACAGAAATCCCTGACCCTATGGGACCAGGCTTCAAGCCAGCTGCCAAAGGATTAGATATCTGGCAGCTGGAACCTTCCCAGGAAGGAAATCTGTCTTGCCAGGCTCTGTTTTAACAGTATAGCTGCAACCCACAAATGCAATAAACCAGCAGCATTCACTTTGCGTGCAGATTCCCTTGAGTGCTTTTCCCCTTCCAAAGCCAAGCTTAGGCAGTTTGGCTTGGTCACTACTTTATAGCACAATACCCCAGGCCTCCAAGCCAACACATCTTACCACCAAGAGAGTCAAGCATTATGAAACATCAGCCATGGCCTCTGCCTTGCTCACCATAGCCGTATCCAGGGCAAGGATTAATAGAGCAATATGCCCCTGTGAGGAATTCAGCTGATTCCAGACATTGAATTGAGAAGGCAAAAGACATACATTATTTCCCATATCATTTTGAAGAGGGAATAGAGGGGAAGTGTGCTCTGTTTTAGCTTCTAGGTATCACCATGCCTTACACTACACTGTGAGGTGCTTGCAGGTAGATGACCCTGACTCCCAAATTAGGATAAGAGCACCATTGCACCCATAATATAGTAACTAAGCTGAGAAGCCTTTAAATCTGCAGGTTTGATAAGGGGCTGAAACTTGCGCTTGTTCAGCCAAAAGCAGCAGCAAAGGCTGGAAACCACTTGTCATGCAAAGATCTAAAACAGACACTGAAGAAACAAGGGAAGGACAAGGAATACAAGTGAGATGCTTCTAGAGAACACGAACCTCAAGCAGCAGTTCTTACACCAACAGGATTTCAAGGTAGGATGAAGTGAAGTACTGAATAAACCAACAGGGCTGACGAGAGACTGCAACTGTGCTTCACTAGAGAATGTTGGGATATTTAGGAGCCAAAGGAAAAGCCAAACCACCACCCAAATACAGCTGGCAGGGAGGGCTGTATGGACACGCATTGGCTCCATCCACATCTTGAAAGTCTGCACTATGCTTCAGCTCCTCATATAAAGAAGCTTTTCTGAGCAAAGATAAAGCAACAGTCCGAAATAAGCTGCTTGCAAGCTTTCCTAGCTTGGCAAAGGACAGAACATGTAGATAGCTCTGGGGACAGGATTAGAAAGTCACCAAGTAAGCTCCCCACCTAGGAAGACAGACGAAGACGACTGACTCAGCTGCAGAAAAGATGTAGCTTTTGAATCCCAGAAAAATAATAATAATAATAATAATAATAATAATGGTAAGATGGCAGTAACAAGATTCCACTTGCACAGCAGCTCTCAATCCGCTGATCAAACCAGAAAGGCCCCTTGAACATGCAACAGATGTGGTGCCTATAAAATCCCTCTCAAGCTTGGTATTGCCAAGAACTGCTGAACTGACAGTTTTGAGGCAGCCTCACACTTCAACTATAGTCTTACTAAAATATTTGTCTTAACAAAGACGCAAACGGGGCTGTGTGTGACATCCCTCTTGGCTCGCTGACCCTGAAACGTCACCTAAGTTTTGCTGTTGCTGACAAAACACAGCACAGCTGCTGAGTTCCTGGGAAGTTCTTTGTTATGAGGTGCTCAGATTATCCAAGGCCTGTTTTCACTCTGATCTTTGCTCTAGTCCACAGCTTGCGTGTTTGCCAGGAGCTGCTGTGGAAAACAGTAAAAGGGGAAGGCAGGGAGAAAATGCTGTGCTATTAACCACAGTGTATTTAACTCCTAGCAGGATAGTATCTCTGCTCAGCACCTTCATGTGCTTGCATACCATGGTGAGGCTGCCTCTGCCACTGGTTTGGCTTCAGAACCCCCATAGAAGAAATCATACTTGCCTTCCATAGGGATTAATTCCTCTGCTCCACTACTTTAAACTCCCACAGTAGGGGACGGATGTTTCCCCTCCACCCTGGGGATGGAGATTTCATCCCCCATTTCAGCAAGATCCTATTCCACTAGCCAAGCCAGAAAGATGCAGCTCCCTCCAGACAGGGCCAGCAGTTTGCCATAGCAGAGCCCAGTGAAGAAGAACATGGAAGAGCTAATCTGTGATAGAACTGACTCACCTCCCTGGAAAGGTGACACCTTTCTGGGGTCCCCAGCCATCCTTCCCTTCACACTCAGACTGCATGAGGTAACACTGAGCATGGCACAGGGAAAGGCTTTTAAACTCCAGGCTTTGTTTTAGGTAGTAACCTTCTGTTTCATTTACAGAAGGGTTAGAAGTAGGACAGACAGTTATATATTCTAAACAAATAGTTTCCAGAGACTGTTGAACTTGTCTCACAGAACTGTTTTCCCTTTAAGGAGAAGCATCTGCTATGGCCTGTGTCTGCTACCCAAGAAGGCAGAGATGCATTAAGTTTTAATTAGAGAAACTAAGCTTATACTCCAAGCTTATGGTTTTGGTATCTTTTGCAGCAAGTAGGCAAGCAGTCCATATAACTAATCAAAGCAGGTCAAACCCTTCCCTGACTGTGAGCCTTCATGTCTGCAAAATACCACCAAGTCCCTGAACTAATTCAGCTACAGCAAGGGACCTCCTCACAGACCTCGAGCTGTGGAAGAACTATTTCAGTGACTGACAGAACTCTAAAAGAGTCACTAGCATGTGACTAAAGGCTTAATTCATCAGCTCCAAGCAAGGCTGGAGAACACACTTGAGACAGCGAGGGCCGCACAGGATGCGACTACAGAGGCTCAGCTCAAGGTTCAGAGCAGACATGGAGCTCCAGCACTGCATGCACAAATGTGAGCATTAATCTCCTCACCAAAACTCAGCAGCTCCAGGAAACCAGGATGAGGTATATAAAACCTGCCTGTGTTGGGAGCTCACAGGAACTCAACGGTGGCTGTGCTGCACAGAGGGCTTCGCAAAGAGCTTACGAAAGCAGCTTCTCCCTTTGGTCAGCATAGACCTCCTCACACCCCACCTTAAAACTCTTACTCTACAGGCCCAGCTCAGTGCATCAGATGAGCCTTCCCCAAGAGGGAGAGGGGCTGGCTGCTACACCAGAGGAGTTGGTTTGGAGTAGGGTGTGCACAGAACAAAGAAGAGCTGCTTCCCATCACTTCCAACCCAGACAGGAGTAGTCAAGCCTCCCCAGGACCCACAGAGGGATTCAGTGCCTGGACCCAGGCTCAGGGATAAAGAAGATTACATTAGATTAGCCCAAGCACTGGGCTTCAGCAAAACCCAAACACTGTCTTAACCAGTGTCTCCTGGGAAGCAGAGCTGCATTTCAGTTACACCTTCAGTTATGTTATATGCTGTTTTAAAAGTACCACCTCTTCAAAAGAAGAGAGAGCCTGGATGCTAATGCATTCAGAGTCCTGCACTAGTAGGAAGACAGGCCTGGACCCAGCTGGATTTTTCTTACACTTAAAGTGAACAAAATCATATTCCAAAAGATCTAGTGGCACTTGAAAAAATACTCCTCTCCTTACCTACCAAGTGCCTTCCCCATGGATGCTTTGAGCACCCCTGACATTCAGCCCTTAGACCAGGCTAAGTACTTTTAGGATGGAAGCAAGAAGCAGAGAGGAAAGAGCCAGCAGAGGAAGCCAAGGGAAACCAGATCCAGATGTGCTTCAAGCTCAAACCCATGTGCCAGCAGCACAGAGCAACCATGCAGGAAGCAAGAGTGAAGCTGTGTGCAGGGACAGAGACCAGAAAGCAATGCTCACCTTTCCTTGTTCCATTTCCCTCCCTGCCCAGCCCTTCCTTCCCCTTACATGCAGCACAAAGAATAACAACATCAGACAGGCCCTTGTCATGCCAGCATGTGGAAGGCTGAAACCTTATGCTTCCTCACTACACCATGCCACTGCAGGAGGGCAGCACCAACAGCATCCCCAGGGCACAAAATAACCAAGCTTCACAAAAGGATGCATGCAAGGGGGTGTGTGGATCTCCCAGACCCACTCTGATCCAAAGAAGAGCTTATCTTCTGCTAAGCCTTACACTTGAAAGTAACCACACCCAGTGGGCTGCTTCATTTCCCCAGGCAAACCTCCCCCACTGTTCCCCATTTCCCAATTCTATTTCAAATAGGGGACTTGGACTAATTCATCTTGTTAAAAACCAAAACCAGCCGCTGGGACTCAAACAAAATTAGAGCTGTTCTTTGAAGCTGTCTGGCCTATTTAGGAGGGCACTGCCATTACTTGGCAGGTTTTGTACTTTGCTGCTCAGGGGCAGCTCAGCCGCTGCTCCAGATGTGGCAGAGAAAGTAGTTACAAGTGCCGTCCTTCCAGAACAGACCCAGAGCTCCTGTTTTCCCTTCCCACTCCTCCCTTCCATAGGAAAGGAGCTATGTGGATTGGAGACAGCAAGTGGGTACTGGGAGCAGAACATACCCGGCAGCCATACAGCAGCTCTGATGACCTGCAGCTTCAGAGATTCCCTCTCTCCTTCCAAAACTGACCATTTTATTTAATGAACACACTGGGCTGACATCCAGAAACAGCTTTTCAGCTTACTTTAGTAGAGGCCTTCCTTTCTACTCTGCAGATGCCCATGATACTTACAAGGAAGAGGAGATTGAAGAGGAAGATGCCCATGATACTTACAAGGAAGAGGAGATTGAAGAGGAAGAGGAAGTATTTGGTGACTTTCAGGCAGCCAGACCCCATCTTCTTTCACTTACAAGACCTAAGGGGAAAGCAAACAGACAACCAGTTATGTTACTGACAGGTCATCCAGGCACTTTCAGAGCAACACCCTTACCCTGTGCAGAGCTCTGGATCATCTGGTAGAGCTCAGAGCAGACACACAGAATGTATGTGCTTCATAGACTACCCGAGTTGCCTTCTCAGGACAGCAAAACAGGACATCACTATCACTACAAATACAAACAGCCACTGCTGCCAACATCTCCTGAAGAGTGACAGAGGACTATAGGCAGTTACAGAAGACATGTAATCACAAATACACTGGTAATTCCATCACTATTTATACAGACTTTGCATTAATAGTATCAACCCAAAGCATCACCTCTAACTACCACTCCCAGCAGAGAAAAGGGACGCAAGTATCTGAGGAAGGAACTCACAAGACCAGCTCCCTTCCCCAGATAATCTCATCTTCTCATGACTCCTAAGCAACTGAAGAGACAGTAAAGAGCAAGGCCAAGGGGTCAAATTGAAAGGCAGCACTAAATCAAGCTTCCTGAATGCAACTTGGCACCTGATGCTTCGACAACACATGAGGACCAGCAAGTCAACTCCACAGTTATATACAACCAATTCTGCTACAAGGTCAAGACAGGCAGGATTTCAACAAGTCCTGGTTTCCAAAGCCAACCCCACAAGTTGGAGGCAGTGTGGGAGCACTGATAAGACAGGATGCTGGTTTTAGTTTGTTGGTACCAGCCACACAAACCACACATCCATGGGGTGGCTTGCGCACTATACAAAGAGGACAAGAGACCAACTTCAGTGCAGGTCTTCACCACAGAGGGAAGGTATTTTACTATATCAGAAGTTAACTCTGCTTGATTAGCATGGCTGGAGCCTATGTAAAGCATGAGAAGAGATGACAAAGTTGCTCTCAATACTGCAAATTAGGTATCTTATCAGGAATGGACATTAGGTCTTCATGCTATAGGACCCAGGGAATAAATGCAATAAATGGATTATTGCAAGTTACTTCCATTCCCACTTGTCTGACAGCAAAGAGCTCACATGCTAGAAAAGAGTCCCACAGATCATCCCCAATCATGCAGTGAGCCTCCTCCTGAGGAAGCAGCACAACCAAGTAACACATAAGGACTGGTGGGAGAACATCTCAGAGGTCAGCCTTCCTGCTTCTCCTTCCTCCCCTGCGCTCAGTCAGATTTCCTGCAGAGGCAATGGAGATCTTTTAGGTTCCTTAAAATTTGCTCTGGCAAGTTCCTTGCTCAAAATAGACCATGATGACTGAAGAAGTATCAGCCAAAGGAAAAGCAATGCTAGGCTGGGGTCACCAGTGTGGCTTGGGAGGAGCCAGTCTCAATAGAGAGCAAGGTCAGCAGGGTTCCCTGCTGCCAGCCTGGGTGTACTGAGGGTCACTGGATTCTAGTATGTTCCTTTGTTTCAATCACAGGCTTTTGCTTAATCCTATTAAATATTTAGGTTAACTCTGGAGCTAAACTGGTCCATGGGCTTTCTAGTCTTCCTACCAAGCAATGGTCACCCTCCAACTACCACAAGAGAGCCCGAGTCTGAACTCTGTGGCTGAAGAAAACAGCTTCAAGGGATGACATAGCTGGAAGCTGTGCTAAGCCCATTGCTGCACAACACCTACCTAGCAAGGTGCTGTTGAGATGGGCAGGCAGCACAAGAAAGTCTCAGCCAGCTGAGCTCTTAAAAAAACCATGATACATCAGTATATATTGCACCTAGGGAGCTCTTACTGCACACTCAGGTTAGCACTGTCTCAGTCCCTTCTGTTCAGTTAACTCCACAGGACTGAGTTCATACAGCAGCACCCAAAAGTAGGTCCTATAAATTAGCCAGGGAAAGCTCCTGTAATGATTTCTGGTCCATACTTACACCAATTATCAAACCACAGCGTTCCCATTCCAATGCATGAGCTGGTTCTGTTCCAGCACAGATGCAATATATGACAGATGCATCATTACCAACCTATAAGCAAGTGAAGCCTCTCTGTTAGCAGATTTTCACCTTTGGTTAGTGACAGCAAGTTTATTCAACAAGCCTTGCTCATTTTAGAGCAGTTCTGCTACAGTTGGCATGCCAGTTTGCAGTCATAGAAGAGCTGTAACCCAAAGACCACCATATCCTTTAACGGTATCTCAGAAAAGGGGTGAGTATTTGAGTAAGGAGAGCACACATGTTGCTTCCTTAAAACACTGTGCTCCCTCCTTTCCGTTGTAGGAGGAACATTCTCCCAGACTGTTAATCCTGGCAGGCACTGACACCTAAAGACTACACTTGGAGAGGATAATGAAGTTTCCCCATCCAGCTGGCTTGCTTACTGGCTTCACCATGAACACATCTCCTCTTAATAGCATCACAAACTGGAGCCTGGCAGTCTAACCAGAACATTGAGGCAGCCAGGTCCCCAGGCAATGATGTCTGTCTGTTCTGGGGGATACAAGCATTTTCCTACTCTTCAACATAGCCGAAAACTAAGTTGTGCACAAGGCACTGGACTTCTTACCTTAAGGAGGATTACACCAGGGACCAAACTTCTTATTTTCCAGCTGGAGACGCAACTGCCAGTAGTTGCTAGTTTGTTTCCTAGAACTAAACAGCCATGTGCTGCCTATTTCCAACTCTGTCCACACTACTTTGATTAGCTAGGAAAGAAGAGATTTGCAGAGCTGTTAGGATCTTTACAAGAGTTATCTAAGATAATTAAGTCATCAAACAAGTTGAGAAGAGCTGGTGTGGAAGAAGACCTGCCTGAGGCGACAGATTGCTTTCAGGGCTCTTCTAGCTATTTGTTAAAGGCAGACTATTGTCAATGTTTATTAAAGAAAACAACCTCAAACTGTGCATTGCAGCATTACACACTGTTCTTCTCTTGCCACAAGGAGATATAACTCTTTCATAGCTCTTAGTAATAAAGTAATTCAAAGTATAGTTTTCAAGCCAAAACAAAACCAGATTTTTAGGGGTTTGCTTTGAGTTTTTAAGATAGTTTAGGGCTCCACATGCAGAAATATTAGAGATTTTCCAATTCTTCTGCTGTCCTTAAGAAATTAAACTTACTTTTGTTCACTACATTAATGAAACTCTTTTTCAGGTTAGACATAAGGAAGTTCAGGTTAGATATAAGGAAGAAGTTCTTTACTGTGAGTGTGCTGAGGCACTGGAACAAGCTGCCCACAGAAGTAGTAAATCCCTGGCACTGTTCAAGGCCAGGCTGGACAGGGCTTGGAGCAGCCTGCTCTAGTGGAAGGTGTCCGTGCCATGGCAGGGAGTTGGAACTGGATGAGCTTTAAGCCCCCTTCCAACCCAAACCATTCTATGATTCTAAAACTCATCCTTCTGAAGTTGCACAAGCAGTCACAAAACTAGCAATGTTGGCATACAGTAGAAGGAGCAGCTCAACCAAACTGGATATGGGTCAGGTTTGGAAGCAGATGAGCTTGGAGTTACCACAAAAGGGCATATCCACAGCTAATTGGCGGTATAGAGCTAGCTTCAGTACAGAGTCTGGCCTGCCTGTGGACTGTGGCAGTCACCATTTGCCTTTTGAAGCTGGTCAACTTTAAGCCAGCAGCAATGCACACAAAGGTTTCATACATGAAGTATTGTCTGCAACTGTTCGTTTCCACCTCTTTCTCTCCACCCCAGCTGCTCTGACCACTTGAGTTTTCCTTCCCAAGCAGCCGCACCTACTCTTTTCAGCAATCCTGCCCATATGCCTCCAAGTTTTCCCTGTCATTCTCTAGACTGATGCCAGCTCTGCAGAGGATTTCATAAGAGACTGTACTGTCAGCTTGCAGAGGGGTGTTTCTCCAACCCTCTCATTTCCCAGCCTGTAAAGATATGCAGGACTATTTATGCTCATCTATCAGACTGCTGCTTTGAGGCATCACTGCCACAAAAACTTGGTGGCCAACACAGCCTGGTCAGCTTCAATGTAGTTGATCATGGGTCTTTCTTAGACCAGCTTCAGCACCTGAACTTGAAGGAAGAACTAACTCCAGAAGGCATCAAGTGATCCAGGACCCCAGCGTTTCCTATGGGGGAGAAATGGGACAACTCCACACAGGCTAAACCAGCATCAGGGGATGGATTCCTGCCCATTCCACCACCTCCAGCTCTCAGGCCTGATGTTTTCCCAGCAACAGAAATGACACCAACACCAATATATGGAGCACAAAATCCAGGACACGTGTCTGAGAGGCAGGCAGAGGCCTGCTTTGTTAGAGACAGCAGAAGAGTCCCATCACAGCTCAGAGATTAGCTTATTTTTGTCACAGCCACCCTCCTGCAGAGGGTGACTGCAGTGAAGGACAAGCAGTATGGGGAGAGCCAAACACCTCGGCCTCCCATCAGCCAGCAGCACAGGAGCAGGAACACTCATGCAGGGATGTTGTGACCACAGCAGTTAAGGGGCAGAGAGGGTAAGTTAATTGATAATCACAATCCTGCTCTCTTGAACTGTATTCTTTTGGAGTCTGCATCCAGCTCTAGGGCAACAACACAAGGGGGACATGGAGCTGCTGGAGCGAATCCAGAGGAGGCCATGGAGATGCTGCAAGGGCTGGAGCAGCTCTGCTCTGGAGCCAGGCTGAGAGAGCTGGGCTGGTTCAGACTGGAGAAGAGAAGGCTCCTGAAGGGGAGACCTTAGAGCAGCTCCAGTGCCTAAAGGGGCTACAGGAAACCTGGAGAGGGGCTTTGGACAAGGGGAATGGCTTTAACCTGCCAGAGGGGAGACTGAGATGAGCTCTTAGGCAGAAGCTCTTCCCTGTGAGGGTGCTGAGGCGCTGGCACAGGGTGCCCAGAGAAGCTGTGGCTGCCCCATCCCTGGCAGTGTTCAAGGCCAGGTTGGACACAGGGGCTTGGAGCAACCTGCTCTAGTGGAAGGTGTCCCTGCCCATGGCAGGGGGTTGGAACTGGATGAGATTTAAGGTCCCTTCCACTCCAAACCAGTCTGGGATCCTATGGATTAGATCCTGTACTTCCTCCACCCAGCAAGCACTGCATACTTGGTGCTCGCTGAGGTTTATGACTCTAGGCTCAGGCTAGCACTGTACATGCCTGTGCTGTGCAGCTCTGCTGGTAAGAGCTCAGCTTTCCTCTGCAGCACCACCCTCGCTCTTGCAGTGCAGGTTTCTTCTTGATGAGTCCTGGCAGCTGAAGCACCTCAGCTGCCAACTTACTGTATAGCACAAATAAGGGGCTCATTTATGAGAGTGGTGAAAGCGCAGCAGACAAGCAGGAACAACCTCAGCACAAACCACAGGAGCTCAGTGCGGAAATCACCATCTCGGGATATTCACAGCCAAGTGCAAAGCTCCCACAAACCCTCAAAGGGAGCACAAGAGCAATGAGCTCTGAAGGTCAGCCCCAATGCTCCAAGTAAAAGAAGGTTCACGTCTGAATGCATCTACATAGCCTGGAGGATGCTGTCCTCTCTCCCTCAGGTCCTCCTCGGTAAGGAAAGGAAATGGGTTACAAAGAAGCTGCAGGTTGTTCCTCTGTACTTTGGCCAGTCAATCCCTACCACCAGGCCTCAAGCTCTAACACCAGGGCATGTAAAACAAAGGCAGACAGACCCTACAGGATGCACTTGTACTAGCTTTTACCAAGCTAGTATAAGGTCAAACCAGCAGCAGAACTGTGTTTTTCCAGTTCTCTTTGCCCCCACAAACACCTTGAATGCCCTCTATGGCTGCATATTGGCTCATTTCTGCTGTTCCTCTTGCTGAAGGAGAAACTTCAACTGGACAGCTACAAAGAATTGTGAACTAAGGTTCTGCACACTAATTTGCAAGAGGTTAAGGCCATTCTGAAGGTTACTGCAGTTATGTCCTGGTTTTGGCTGGGATAGAGTTAGTTTTCTTCCTACCATAACAGGTTACTTTTTGCAGTATTATCCCAATCCAAAAACCAGAACCAGATCAGCCATAGCTGATTTGAGCTTAGAGACCCACAGAAGACAGCTGGGGTCAAAAATTGCTCATTTAATGCTTACTTCTCCTTCCAGCTCCAAGCCATACACCAGCAGAGCAGGGACAGCCTAGGAAGACATGATCTTCAATGGCAGGGGAGGAAACAGATCATCTTTTGCAGAGTTTTGAGCCCTTGCACCACAAAGCCCAGCTGCTGGGAACGCTTCTTTATCCAGGCACATAAAGAACAAGCACTTGGCAATCAGAGTGATGGGACAGGACAGCTTCACACAACAGTACTAGTTAATGAACAACCAGAGAGTTACTGAGTCTCCTGTTAACGAAGTACAGCAGGGCTCTCAGGGCAGAGGCTACAAGTTACAGCCACATTAACATACAAAGACTACCCTAAGGAGTTCATCCTGTTGACATTAATACTCAAAGGCATTGGACTTTTAGTATACCTGGGAAGTACATCTTGTCTCTGGTAAGTAAATAACCACAGAGCTAATGAAAGCCCCAGGTCTGAATTCACTGAACTTTCCGTTAAGCTCCACTGAGATAATACAGTGGTGTAATAACCTTGAAAAGACAAAAAAGATCATGTTTGTTGTGGGGATTTTCCAATCAGCATCTCTTCAAAAGTTACAATGGAGGCATTGAGGGGGAAGTTGGATCCTAAATAGAAAGGCTGCTGGTTAGGTTTACCCTCTGGAACAGGCCACACTTGCGGATGCAGTGATTTCTTATATATATATATATGCAGATATATATATACATATCTATATGCATGTGTATATATACATATATGTTACTGATTCAGCTACAGTTTCTTTTTGAAGGGAAGTGTCAGGGCAAGGTAGAAAACTGTTATTTCTGCCTAATACAACCTTTGGAAAGACAGTCTGTACTGAGTACCCTCTTTCCTATCTCTTATTCCATCTACTCTAGAGATAGTTCCTTATCTTAAGTAGAAGCAATTTCCTTCAAGCTAAAGGAGAGGGTCTGGGTGCTAAGCACAGAGATAACAGTACAGCTACATTAGCTTGCAAACTGCAGCACAGTACTTGTCAACAAACCTTGATGTGCCATGGAGTACAGCTATAGTGACACCCCAACATTAGTACCTACAAGATGTAAGCTCAAGAATGGGCATTTGCTATCTTTACAGTAAGGGGAGCAGACTTGCAGCAAGGCACCATTTGGCAGCAAGTACTGCAGAAACACCATGAGAAAGACTAAGATTTCTCAAGGAACTAGATAAACTTCTGAGAAAACTCATCAACTCACAATGTAAAGGTAGATTTATTCCTGGTGTACCTGGTGAGACATGAAGCTTTTCCATTTGACTACTGCTTTTAATATACTGTTGTGTGAAGAACCTGAAAGCAACAGTGTCATCTGGTGAGACACTAGATTAGAAAGCACCCATAGGACTGCCTACAATGGAAGAGAGTTTTCATCATGTTTTACCCCAGCAAACACACGTGCAATTGAAAATACACCTTAGAAGCGTATTTCTGATGCTCGAGGGGAAATGATTATTTATAAACCACTATCCTACTGTTAAAAAGAAACCAACTCACAGTTCAGCATCAAAGAGCAGCATGGCTTTTGGAAGGGCCTGTTGCCATCTCTATATTTGCAATCAGAGGAACATCTGGACTTCACACTTCAGTTTGGAAGCCAACATTTAAGTAGGTCTTCAGTCCTTACCACTGGCAAACTGAGAAAGTTCTTGGCTATTTTCAGCCTATACACTCATACTTGCACAGCATGACAGCACTGCAGGACAGTATTTCTCCCATTTAAGCAATTCTTTCCATGCAGCAAGACCAGAGATACAGCTCTGCCAAAAGAAAACCTGGAAAAAAAAAAAACCACAAGCACCCTACAACCTATCCCAGAGCCGCTTGTGTCTCCTCTCCCCCTGAAGAAAAACAAACCTACAACACACAACTTACCAGAAATAGCAGACAGAAGAGCCAAAAGTACAGTTTAGTGGACTTTTTGGCTTTTGGATTACCACGTACTACTAGAACGTTGTTTGTGCAGGTAGGGTCCAGAAGGAAGTCTCCACACTGCCTAAAACCAGCACACAGCTCAGTAAAAATGCATAGTTTTCACAAAACTGGTTGGGCAACTCTTGTCACTTGACGACATTGGCTCTTTAATGGCTTCAAAAATGAGACTGGTTCAGCTTTGTTTTCTGCCCTTGGAGCTGTTAGGCTGTAAACATAATCTCTGAGATGGATTCCTCCCTGCCTGTGCGTCAAAGGCAGTCCTCAGCACCTCCCCATGGAGGAGCAAAGCCCATGAGGCAGGACCTGCACCCCAAACTGCAGCAGGGTGGCCAGCACAGACAAGCAGCACCCTGCTTGCACTCAGGTAAGCTTCTCTGCAGTGAGCAGAAGATGCTACTAAGCCTTTGCCACTGCTATCAGATTCATCAGCCTGGAAATCACAGTACAAGTATATGCACAGGATGGGCTCCCGAGCCTCTCATGCAAGCAATGCCTCAGAAGTCAAGAGATCTCCTCCAAGGAGCTGCACAGGAACCCTCCCAATGCCACTTGGCTTGGAGATACCTTCCCAAGACCCAGCAGCCTTCCCCCCCCCGCCAAAGCAGCCAAAGGTTATCACAATCCAGGTAGGAAGCAAGCCTTAACACAAGGGGGTTTTCCATCTTATGAGACAGCACCAGAGATTGCCAGACTGAGGTAAGAAGCAGGTACTATAACTGACTTTTATCTTTTCCATCTCCTCCTCCCACAAGATACTAGAGGTCAAGGTCGAGGAATTTCACCTGCAAAGTTCCCTTTCAAAGCAAGCTGGTTTTCAGTTCCTTTCATTTTCTCAGATGCTAGGGCACATAACCAATGGGCGTTCAGATTCATCACGCCCATGCCAAATGTGTTTCTGAAAGTCACAGCATCTGCCTGAACTGGGAAATGAAGTTTCCTGTTCTTTTTTGATTCTTTCCAGGAATTAGCACCCTTCTCCAGAGACAGGTAGATGGGGTCTAGCAGAGCACAAGCACCAGCAAACAGCTAGGGAAAGAAGCCAAACCCAACTATGCTTTATCAACCACCATTCCCAGCAATAGCAGGATCTCCGGCAGTTCACTCCATAGCTGAAGCCAGACACTGCTAGAAGCCAAGTGCTAGAGATCCTTTTACCCAGAAGAGCATCGGAGGACAAGCATTCCCTCATGCTTCCCAGGAGCCTCTGGAAGCAGACACCAAGGCAAGCGCTCATCAGAGCACTGGAGTCCCACGATGCTTGGCACCAGCCCACTGCAGAATGGAAGTGTCTTCTGGCCGCAGGATTCCCCCCAAGGCCTGCTCCCCCTAGGGACCACGGACAGGATTTTAAGTGGCAGAAAGGAAGAAAAGCAACAGGAAAACCAACAAATCAAACAACCCGCAACTCACACCACAAAGCAGACACCTCTGGCTTGTAACTCCAAACAGTTGTGAAGATGTAGAATTAAGTCTGTTTTCTCAAACAAGAGAAGAGACAGGCCATTAGTCTACTTTAATCATGCTTTGTGTCAGCTCCTTTGCTGATAACAAGGCACTGATTTCAAGAAGCAGAGGCTTCAACCCTTTAGCCCCACAGATCAAGCAGAGCTGGAAGACTACTGCAGACCCAGCATGATTGGAAAGTCACAGAAGTCCTTCTGGCACAGAATAATGCCTCATCCCATAAAGGGATGCATCTTTTGGCCTGCTCACAGAAACAGCCCCTTTACTATTTGTGATCCCAGGAATCTTGGTTTTGCCAAATACAGCATTTGCTTATTGCAGCCTCCTCGTCGTTCACCAGCTGTCTGTATGCCCATGGCTACTGAACCACTGCTGTTCCCCTGCTAGTATGCTGGCACTGTTACACAGGATTCTGGAGTAGAAGACCACAGATCAGCAACCGTAATAATCACAGAATTGTTAGGGTTGGAAGGGACCTCTCTTCAACAGCGTCTGCCCTACCATAACCATGGGCCCTTAACTCTACAATCTGCCAGTACCCAGTCAGAAGTACAGGATTCCTGCAAGATCCTCACACAAAGCATCTCATAGTCTCCCTCAGACGCAAATATCACAGAAGACAAGGAAAGCAACTCAGCAAACCCATTTGCTACACGTAGATGGGGACGGCTAAGCTAGGGGTCTCCAGACCCAATGGACTCCATGGTAAGGAGCCACTCACAGACCAGCAGTGCTACAGCCACCAAAGGTTACTGCCGGGCCCAACGTCTACCCTAGGAGAAGCTTTACTTCCTATCAGACCATCCCAGGGTCCCACTGGAGCCTGGTCTGCTCATTGGCATAATGAGCACTGTCACAGTCTGAGGATGAGCATTTCACAACATCCTGAGTTTCACACCACAGTCACCCTACCAGTGGGCATGAATGAAAAGGGAAAGCCAGAGCTATAAAAAGCTTCAGAGGAAGGGACTGTCTCAAGCAGCCTCTCTTTCCAAAATGATGACTTAGAGAGGGCAGAAGGGGAAGAAAAGCCCTTAAGTAAAAGGGTTTAGAGCACAGATGTTTTGAGTCATTCCTTTCTACTAAAAACCACCCACCTGCAACCATATCTTCCCCCTCCAGCATCACAGAATCATATATTGGTTTGGTTTGGAAGGGACTTTAAAGCTCATCTGATTCCAACACCATGGGCAGAGACAACTTCCACTAAACCAGGCTGCTGACCGGCAGGACCTGGCCACAACAGCCAGATCCCACACTGGTCTGAGCACCATGAGGATGCCACTCGGAAGCAATTCCTTGCTTTCCTCTGGAATAGTCAATCCCAGACAGGGCTGCTGTACAGTCTCCGAGATGTATGACAGCACTGTCTAGCACCTTTTCCTTCCACCTTCGCTGAGCAGTCTCCTTACTCCAGGCTCTTCCTACAGGAGTGGAAAATAAAGCTGCATCACACAGCAGTGAAGGGCAGCACTGTGAGGAGCAGGAATAACACAGCACAAGCTACTACAGAAGCTGCAGCAAAGCCACTTCATTCCCAGCTTCATTCCCATTCACAATATCAGCAGACAAAGCTGGAAAACAAAAGGTCCCTCTAGAAAACACTTATCCAGCTGGAAGAGATGCTCCAAACCTTCTGGTTTCCTTGCTATGAAGAGGAGGAGGCCAAGGCAGACTGTTACTTGCCACATTACCAGTGCAGGTAATCCCAGCAGGTTTAATTGAAGCAATGGAATAACATTAATTACTTATAGATCTGCCATCTGCAGTTAAGATGCCCCCACTCCACCAACCACCATCCAGAAAAGAGGAAAACAATGAATCCGTCCTTCCAAGCACCACATGCAGAGGGTTTGGACATGGCTGCTTCAAGCCAAGAGGAACAGACATATGGGATCCGTTCCCCAGGAATCTGGCAGTTAAAATAGACAGTAAGACTCTGAATAGCTGGGTCTGTTTTGGGAACAGGAGAGGCCTCCTTGGAGCCTAGAGACTTACACACAGTGGTCTGGAGGATGGGTTCAGCTGAACATGGACCAAGGAGGCTGGGTAGCCTCTTCTACCTTCTTGAAAGGGCCTCCTTTTCTAAACGTGGAGCACAAATATTCCACGGAACTGTTTGATGGAGCGATGTTAGAAGACTGAGATGGAAATGAAGTAGTTCAGAGGTATTTGTTTTAACAAGAAAGAACATTCAGCCAGAATAACTGATTTACAAAGGCAGGCCTTGATGCAGAGACAAATGCTGCCATTTTGGACAGTATTACCTTTAATCAGTAAATCATGATTCAAGCTAAGATTACTTAATAGGGCTGCAGACACTTCTTTTTCCTTTCTCTGTCCCACCACATTGTGCTCCTTCCCTCACAGCCCACTCTCCAGAGACTTCTATATCCCATCAGTTCTGCAAGTTTTAATGAAACCATATTTACTAATGACATCAAATTACAGCAAGGGGTCTCATGCATCCTACCTCAGCAGGTTATGGCTGAGACACAAGGGTTACTTTGCCCCTGAGGAAGTGTGCTCACCCCTTGTGCAGTAGCTTGAAACCCAGCCCTGCAAAGCCCCGTTGCCTGCTCCTCCTCTGATAGATGGATACTGTGTAGACAGCCACACACTACAGGACTCATGAGACCCTGGGCACAGGAGTAACCATCAGCCAGCACTGCAGTAACACATCTGCTGACCTGGCTCAGCTCACACTGCCACACAGGCTGCTCCTCCTGACAGCAAACACCCCATGGAGAAAGCTGTCTCTCTTCTGAGCAAACAAGGAGCAACTGTTTAGGTTCCCATGGGACAACACCGGGTGCATGGCCATCCACTTGTATACACACTGGTAGGTCTTATTTGTAGCTGACAGCTGGGCTAGGAAGAGGTTTCCCATCTGCCTGAAGCTATGCAAGGCAGGAACTTTCTGCATTACCACCACCACCACCACAGCAGCCCCTGAAGCTGTAGCATGATGGATTGGAAATGAATGCAGACACCCAAGCTGAGATCACCAGCAGGACTGCAGCATCAAATCAAAGGAGCCTCTGAGGTCTTGGCCACTAAAGTAGCTTGCCGTTTCTCAAAATAGCCCTCCCTTGAAATAGCCTTTTCTGCTGAGATTGCAGCCAGTTTGATGCAGCTTTTGACATGAATTCCCACATGGTTTCAGCAGCAGCATTTTGGCCACCTTGGGTTTGTTCCAGAGAGCCACAAGTCACAACACCACCCCCAGGGAGCAGGGGCAAGAGGAAACTCTGACTCCCCTCACATCAGGCACTGGTATCACCTCCCAACCCTTGGGAGCAGACACAACCACCCCTGTTTTAGCTGCTCTCAGACAAGGTGTTATCAGCTTTGTTGCAAGGGAGCAGCAATCTCCTACAGAAAGTCCCACACTGGGGCTGGGGCTTGCAAGCAGGAAGGTTGGGGCTTCCTACCTCACCACCTCTAAGGACCTCTATTATACCTGCAGCCTCCCCTTCCACACCTGTCCCAGCGGAAGTGCAGCAAACCCTTTGGGAGCAACCCCTTGTGTGCCTTTACCTTATCTCACAGACAGCAGTGGTCCAGCACTGTCCTGCACAGCAGCTGTGGAGCAGAAGTCTTCTCTAATTAAAAGAGCTTCCTTTGGGAATAGGCAAATTTACTGCACGACTCAGAGGGCTCTTCAGTTATTCCATGTGCAGTGTCTCCACAAGCCTGCATTAGAAAGGGACCTGAATGCAAAGAAGAGCCCAGCAGCTTCTTAGACTGTTGGGAAAGCACATTCAATCCAGACAGCTGGATTTTGTCTGGGTGCATTTCATTCCCCCCATCCTCCGAGAGACTTCAGCATAAACAGAACTGCTGCCTGCCTTTTAAGCCCCAGTTTCTTCAAGCATACAGATGATGCAAAATAGTTCTCAATCTCTGCTCAGTCAATGCAAAACTTGAGGCAACAGCAGAGGCAAAACAGCCTTGATAATCAGCAGTGTGCTCAGTCCAAGCCAAGCACAGTGCTCTGGATCCACACTTCTGTATGACCAGGAGCCCAGCTCTGTGATCACAAGACACAGAAAAGTGGGAATGAGGGGAAAGGAGACAGAGTTTACTCAGTAAAGCTCACTGGGAAGTTGAGGACGTTCCAGCGAAGCCACTCAAGACTGACTCATCACCAGCAGCTTCAGTCCAGGCTGACACACATACAGACACATGACCAGCTTCTCAGGATGCTCGGATTGCACCACACCACCAGCATGAAATAAGCTCCAGAACCAATGCATGATTATAACTGAGAGGTGGTGTTCTATCATCACACCAGACAGAATGGCAGAGTACTCTACAAATTGATTACAAGCAGAAAGGAGAGGAGCAGAGCAGCCCACATGGTGCCTTTCAAAAGCAGGTACATTAGTTCTGGAGTCCAAAGTCCAAAAAAATCACTTGATCCTGACACTGCTGAACACAGAATTCCTGTCCACATATATTCCAAGTTAAAGAAGCCATTTGCTTCAGAAATCTAGTAGGAAGGGAGTAGGACATTCTCAACATGGATATTTTAGCATCTAAGACTCGAGTACCTAGAAACTGAAATACCATGGAAGGTAGAGAAACTTCCCTGGAAAGGTCTAACCAGAGCACTGAGCCATTCTGTGCAATAGTAGAGCTCCTCTAGTTAGACTCCACAACAGATTCCCAACCAAACTGCTAATCATCTACCACAGGAGACATGTCAGCTCCAGGCTTTGCAGAGTCTCATGTTAGGGGATGATGGCAGCAGCCCTTGCAGCCCTAGCCAAGTGGTAGGATGCCGCTTCCACATCTGCTGGATGCGCTGCTCCTGAAGCCCTGCACCAATGAGGCACAAGTGGTAATCCTCATGCAGAAAACACCTAGAGGAACCTCACTGTAACCTGTGCCATGGCAGCCCAGACACAATTGAGGTCCTGGAGTGGGTTCCTTTTAAAACCAGACAGGCAGCAGGAGCTAAGGGTATAGAGCTTCCACGTGGCCCCTTGACCCCATAACAGTGAGGGTACACAAACTTTATGGACCACAGAGGTAGTGGACAAAGGAAGCTGCTGGTGGAGGACAATGCCACATCCAGCAACCAAGCCCTTCTCCAGGGCAGCTCTGGGAAATGGCCTCCTTTGCTCCCAATAGGTAAAGCTACTTCACAGCAAATTTGGGCCCTGCTATGCAAATCCCTGTAAGCTAGGTTCCTCTCCCTCCTCTTTCCCAACCTGGCATGGTTGGGAGCAGCAGCAGAAATGACCAAGTCCCTGACTCCAGTGATGGGCAGCTCAGCTTGGCTCAAGGTCCACAGCTGCAGCTCCGAAGGCTCATCCCTTCCTTTGCTGGCATAGAAGAGATCTCCCTGAAGCAGAATTAGTGTTGCCTACAAAGGGAACTCTCCATTACTAGAATTTCAAATCTCCAGGCTACTGGATACCTTAATGTGGATAACTTGCCCCAGATCAGCATTTCCCAAGTACATGTGGCCTGGGATTATCATCATACTGGAAGAGATCAGCGATGTGCTCACAGCCCAGCAGAAATTTTGCAGTAAAAGGTAAAGCATTTTTGCAATGCACCTATTTGCTCACACTGTGCTGCAGAGAAACTAAAGCTGCAGCCCAGAAGCATCCTTACGCACCAGTCTCCTGCCTATGTGCGGGTTCCTGGTGGCACAGAAGAGACAGATCTTCCTGGCTCCTGAGCTCCTGCCTCAGCAGCAAGCCTTGGAAATAAAGCACACACACCACGCTCTGATTTAACTTGCTTTTAATGGTGGTGTCCCAGTTCTGAAGCTCCATCAAGGAGATAAAAGAACTAGAGCAGACAGCCAGACATCCTGTGTATGTGCCTCTTCCCGCAGGAGAAAGCCTGCCTTCAGCCCCGTCTCCTTCCCTTTCTCCTCTGTATATTGAATGAGCTCTGAACCACCCAGCCTCCCTTGCCCTACTGTGTCCAAGAGGACATAAGGCTTGAGCACTGAGCCGGCAGTGTCTGCTCCCTGTCCCCATCCCAACAGGCTCCTGTTTTATTCCCTTTTTCTGCTGTCACCTACCAGACAGTCCCTTTCAGAGCTGCCCACAGTAACGCCTCATCTTTCTTCCAGAAAATCGGCTCGCTCTGAATCTGTCAGAGCAGGCAAGCAGTGATTTAAGCACTCTCCAGTGTGAAGCTCCTTCTGCTTCACTTATTACCTTGTCTAGGTTCAAGTCAGCCATTAACTGCTTCAGTGTCTCCAATCCCCGATGAACCAGAGAGCTTTCAGCAAACAGGCTCTGACCAACCATCAAGGAACTGCTGGCACTGGTTGCATCCCCTGTATTATTCCTTTTGCCACGCCAAAAGAGAGCCTGTGATTTTTAGGCTTTCCTCCATTTCATTCCTTAAAAGAATATAGATGAGCCAGGAAGAGACAGAAGCGGTTAGGTAACCACTGCAGCTCACTACCTTCATGTACATGTCATTAATCATTTGTCCATGGAAAGCTCCAATCCTACATTCTTCCCACAGAATCATCAGCGCAAGAGCACAGTTTATTTCTTAGGCCACCAAAGCTGACAACTGCAGGCAGGGGGCAAGGTTAATGGGCCCCAGCTCATCCTTTTCTGTACATAAGGACCCCAGATCCCAGGATGTCATGATCTATGTTCAGAAACAAATGAAGGCAATGAAGGAAGAGAAGGGGATGCAGATGTCATGCTCCTGTTTTAGAGAGGTGAGGTTAAAGCACTCTGGGTGAGGGCCAGAGTTCCTGGCAGTAAGAAGTTAGTTTTGATGCACACAAGTTTTTCCAAAGAGGAAACTGAAGAAATGTAGAACTGAGGTTCCAGCCATCCCTTGCTGAAGCATTGCTACCTCCTCCAGCTTTCCAAGCTGCTCAACCTTAGCCTGAGTCCTCCCATTCACCAGTGAGCAGAAATAGAAAGGAAACCAGGAAGAAAATGGCTGACACGTCACCCACACCATTAAAGGGAAGCAGTAATAACTACTTCAGATAGCAGGGGGCATGGTCCACCTCCCAGCATCACCTTGGCTTTCCTGTAACAGATCCTGTGCCACCGCTGCCTGAGGCTTTTGCAGCGGTGCCTTTTTGCCTCTGCTGTGTGCTTCCTGCTGTAACAGTGCCAGGGGGCACCAGGAACCACAGCCATGGCTTGGGGAAAGCACCTCAGGATCTGTGGTTACCAGAGGTCTGCAAAACTCCCACCTGCATCTCTCTAATTTAAATATCTCCTGGATGAACGTCTGCAGTCCTGGATGGTCCCCCGCTGCCCCTACAGCTGTGACACAAGGACATGGAGATACAGGAGCGGGATAAAACCTTTCCTCAGCTACAGTCAGAGTAGGAATTTCATATGATCACACACACTTCATGGAGTTTGAAGCAGAGATTGTCTTGGGGGCAGGAAACCTCCATGGAGCTGTGTGAAGGCCTTGTTAGAGCATCCACTGCACCAGCTTACTGGCTGTAGGTCACACTACACCTGCCTGTCCCCCCTGAGAACTAAAATAGAGACAATAACAGGAATGAAGAGAGTCCAGATGAGCTGCACCATTAAAGCTGCTAAATCCTCTTAAGGGAGGAGCTTCCATTCAGCAGGACAGAAACTACCCAGGGGGGAGAGCTTTCTCCAGGCACTGAGCTTGCATCTTGATCTATTTCTGTCACAGGCAGGTAAGAAGCTGAGCAAACACTGTAGGGCTTCACTCAACCACCCGTTCCCTGCAGCACAGGGATACAGATGTTGCCCCAGCCATTCCCAAAGCCCTCAGCAAGGATGGAGAAACCCAGGCCAAGAGGGTTTCAAGCCCAGAGAGGCTCCACTGAGTAAAGCTATACTGGAAGCAAGATCCTTCTATGAAAGGAGTGTTAAATGCAGGGACATGCAGTGAGGAGAAGCTACTCACTTCTCTAAACCACTCCAGATCCACACATTGGCTTGCAGAGCAGTTGGCAAAGGTCCTTTTTACTCATGTGGCAGCCCAGTATGAGCAATGGATTCTTTCTCTTTCTTTTTAAAAGCAGCACAACTGTACGTGTGGGAGTTCTTGCTGCAGCCAAAAAGATGAGAAACAAGTGTGAATGTTGAAAAACACCCCACTGTACCAACCACAAAGAGGTCTGGTGATGGGACACTGGCAGGACTGCCACTACTCATGCAGCAACACTGCAGAACAGGTCATTGACTGCACCAACAGTGCCCTTCTCCCCCATTAACACTTTCTTCCCACTTAGTTCTAATGAAGTATTTCATAAGATCCAAGTAATGTGCCATTTTTACAGCTTGTCATATGCTTGACGTCAGCACACTATCAAGACTGCTCCTCTCACTAGACTTTCAGAGCAATGTTTTTACTCTTGTACCTTGTGGCTCATCAAAAGGATCTCAGCCACATGCTTCTACTTGTTGGTTATCATGCAGCGAGCAAGCTTCACAGCAGCAGGCTCACACGTCAGGCTTTGAAGAGGATTTTTCTCAAGCCCAAGGTGCCTGAGAAAGTTAAAAACCATCTTCTGTGGAGAGGAAGTATCACTGATGTCAGATGTTGAGACCAGCTGTGCATCCTCGCTTGTGCAGAATCACACCGGTAAGGCTTTGCTAGCACTGGGATGCATTATATCCCTGCAAACCTCTACTGCTAGCAGCAGCACAGACATCTCCAAGAGCTGTTCTTCTACCCAGCCACCAGCTCCCACAGCACCGCAGCAAGACAGCCTGTCCCTCCCTTGCACAGCTAGTAAATTAGCCTCAAACTCTCATCTCATGCACAAGATGGAAATGCTAGAGCTGATCCAAGACGTAGGAACACTTCATCCTCAACCAGCTTCACAGTTTACTGAAGACAGCATTTAGATTCCAGGATGGTTGCTCTTTTCCACCCCCCTCTTTTTCATAGTGAGTGCTCAATTGCACATTAAAGCATACACAGCAGAGCTGTTATGCTCTGGGGCAGAAACAGCATGCCTGGGTTGTAACAAGCCATTATCCCTGTACCAACAGATTCAACAGTCACACTGCGAGGTAATTCACAGCCAGCACCTACCCAGCCGTTGAAATGGGAGCACTACTCTGAACTCTTCCCCAGCATCTTAAAAGGAAGGAAGTAAAAAAGAGGGGGTACAGAGCAGGATGGGCAAGTACCAGCTTTCTGTAGCTGTAACAAGGGTAGGACGGCTACAGAAGCACCTAATAAACATCTTAGCATCAATGAAGGCAGAGTCCTGATGAAGGCAGCAGCACTGCCCTGCCTGAGGCGCACAAAACCTGCCGAAACCCCTTTACAGCGATATGGCACCCTGCCTGCGGGGCTCATCCTGCCCTAGGTGTGCTGCACCTGGTAAGGATTATGTCTCTCCTTTTAGGCCACTACACCAGCTACACAAGAGGGTCAAAACTCACCACCAGCTTCAGTCTGAACGGGCGTTAAGTGTGAGCAATGGGGACATGGCCCCAGAGAGGCTGTCCCCGACCCTGGCAAGAGCCACCCCCTTGGAGGAGAGGAAAGGGGAAAGGAAAGAAGGGGAAAAGAGAGGAGAGGAGACGGGGCTCTCCCCGGTGCTGCCCCCCAGACCGGCTGCACCAACCGCGGCAGAAGCTCCCCGCTCCCCGGAAAGCCCCTGGGAAGTCCCCGCAGCCCAGACCCCCACCGGGACCGGCTACGATCCCCTGCACCGCCCCGCACCGCCGAGCCCCCCGCGCCGAGGGGAGCGGAGCCTCCAGGCCCAGCAGAAGGAGCCCAGGCCAAGCCCGCCCGGCTTCCCCACAGCGAGCAGCCACCGCGCCTACCTGCTCGGCGGGCTCCGCGCAACTCGGCTTCCCAGTCCACTCGCTGCGTCCTTCCCTCCGCCGAAGTGGCCCCGGCTCTCTTGCCAACCCCACGGGGCGGAGCCGGCGGCTGCGCTAAGCCAGCCCTGGGGCGGGCTGCGAGCCTCTGGCCCGGGCCGGCCCGCTAATGGTACTGCGGAGTGGAGGCGTCTCAGCCGCGGCCCCGCCATGAGCGGGCAGGCTGCCTGCGCTCCCGTCCGGAGCCTGCCGCTTCCCGCTTTGGCCCCTTCGTGCTCGCTCCGTAAAGCGAATGATAGTGTTTACACTCCCCGTCAGCGCTGGGCTCCTCATGGCCCCTCACCTTGCCCACCTCATCACTTCCACCCCGGGTCAATTCACCCGGCACTGCTCTGCGGCCGTTTTCATTTGTTGTGTTTTCCTCAGCTAAAGCTCTTCTTGCCTTTGGAGGCCATCAACTTAAAATCAAAGAACGGTTTGGGTTGGAAAGGACCTTAAGATCATCTGGTTCCAACTCCCTGCCGTGGGGTTAGTGTTAAGGGCTGCTCCTGTGAGGTGTGCACCCTGTCTTTCTGCCAAATGGAAGCAAGCCTGATGACCTACTCACACACGGTTCCAATGAGTAGTTCTGCTGCACCAGGGCAGGACACAGGGCTGCCACATTGTTCACTGTTCAAACCCCATTGTACTCCAGTCCTGTGTTCAGTTCAGGGCCCCTCGCTACAAGAGAGACATGGAGGTGCTGGAGCAGGGCCAGAGAAGGGCAATGGAGCTGGGGCAGGGCCTGGAGCACAGTGTGATGGGGAACGGCTGAGGGACCTGGGGGGTTCAGTCTGGAGAACAGAAGGCTCAGGGGGGACCTGATCGCTCCCTACAACTGCCTGAGAGGAGGATGGAGCCAGGAGGGGGCTGAGCTCTGCCTCCAAGGAACAAGGGATGGGACAAGAGGAAACGGCCTCAAGCTGCACCAGGGCAGGTTTAGAATGGAGCTGAGGAACAATTCCTTCCCCAGAGGGTGCTCAGGCATTGGAACTGCTGCCCAGGGCAGTGCTGGAGTCACCGTCCCTGCAAGTGCTCACACACTGTGGAGACGAGGTCCTCAGTGCCGTGGGTTAGTGGTGGCCTTGGCAGTGCTGGGGAATGGTTGGACGTGATGAGCTTAAAGGTCTTTTCCAACCCAAGTGATTCTGTGATTCTGTAATTCTCTGGTTCTATGATTAAGCTCTTGTTTGCCCCACTGATTACAGCAACGAGAGGACAGTGAGGCTCTGGGTGACTCTGCTGACCGATGTGATTGCATTGTTTCCCTGGGCTTCCCTGCTTTGTGTAGTGTATCCGCTCCACACAGCAGGCAGCAAGCTCACAGCACCGGTTCTTTGTTCTTGCATGTGGCATAAACCAGCGCAATGGGATCCTGCCTGTTCTTTCCTGGCAGAACAGAGATAAAAATAATAGCAATAAGGCAATCTGATAGTAATAATAATATGATCTTCTTTAAATCCTCGTTTCAAAGGTACTAAAAACAAACCAGGCAAGCCTATTCTAAAATGAAGGAAGGTCAGGAGGTCCCTCACCCTTGTGAGGAGCATCATTCTCTGGTACCAGGATTAAACACATCCTTCTCCCCTTTTGCAGCAGTGGTGCTCATCAGCTTTGCCTCTAGCCTGTGTATTATCCTACAGACATCTCACAGTGTTGGCAGGATGAGCCTGTGGTCATGTAATGGGTGAACAGTGGCCAAATAAGAAGCCCTCCTTTGTGCATCTTGGATAGCACGAGACGAGAGGGGGCTGCACTTGGGAAGCAGGTACCACTCACTGAGTGCCACACATTGCATGCAGCACCCTCAGGTGCACAGGGCCTAGAATGGTTTGTGTTGGAAGGAACCTTAAAGCTCATCCAGTTCCAAACCCCTGCCATGGGCAGGGACGCCTTCCACTAGAACAGGTTGCTGCAAGCCGTGTCCAGCCTGGCCTTGAACATTGCCAGGGACGAGGCAGCCTCAGCTTCTCTGGGCACCCTGTGCCAGCGTCTCAGCACCCTCACAGGGAAGAACTTCTTCTGTATATCTAATCTAAATCTGCTTCATATTGAACCTAAACCTACCCTCTTTCACTTTGAAGACATAATAAGAGCAAGGATGCCAATGGCAGCTAACTGCAGGCTCATCAGCTGCAGCTGCCATATGGGCTTGTCCTGAGAGAGGTGGTTGAAATGCAGGTGCTGAAGCAGAACAGGGACCATAATGTGGAAGTCAGATGACTCATTCTGCACAGGGGCTTTTGCAGTTGTGCTTTCACCACTCCTGTTTCTGCAAGTGCCCACAGCAGTACCATGGCCTGCAAACTGTCTGGTAAACCTGGCTTTGCTCAGGCTCCTCTCTCTTACCAAAAGAGTTTTAAGGTCTGTTGTTAGTGTCTACAATGAAGACAAATTGTGCATCAGAGTTAATTGGGGCAGTATCTGAGGACTCATTTACAACCAGTCTTGGAGCTGTTTCTCTCTGGAAATCAGTAGCCCTCCAGCATCTCTTTTTCAAGTAGAATTAACCTTCAGTAAAAACACTCCTATTCTCAAACAGAATATTGGAAGTACTTTTTCTTTCCTCTTTCTCTCTCTATAATAGGCTTTGGTATTAATTTAAACATCTGGCCAGGCTTATGCCCATAGTCTGCAAGCCAGAATGCTTACCTATAAGGATGCAAAGCTCTGTGGGACAGTGAAGTGGTGTCTACCTGTCCTTATATTCAGTCTACGTCATCTGTGCACTGAGAGAATATCCAAACCTACAGGTACTGAGCACATAGCTTGTTTCTGATTCTTATAGAAAGTGTCCTACTTTGAGGAAGGAAGCCTGGGCTCAAAATATTCCCCCTGAGGATTAGTGCAAAGTGTTTCATAAAGAAAATAGGGTTAGAATAAAAAGTGATTACAAGGTGCAGTGCAAATGGGTTGTGTACGTGCCAGCAGCTCTGGTGCCTGAATGAATTTGTGTCAATGGCTTTGAGAATGGGATACACTTTAGGAAGGACAGTGTGGAGGTATATATGCATGAGTGGTTGCATGTATAACTGGTTATGGTTTGGTGCCACTCAGATATGAATCAGTGAGCCTGTAGAAAAGCATTAAATCTATAGAGCTGCATTTGCTAAGAACAAGGGGTAGGGCTTTAAAGAGAGCTTCCAAAGAGCCTGAATTTTATTAAAAGTCTGAAGTGAATCATGCTCTTCTGAGGGCTTGTAACAGGGACTTGGCAGCAGAGGAGAAACAGATCTGCAGAGATGTTGCAGCTGAGCTGTGCACAGATGGTAAACTAAAAGCCCGAATATAAACAGCATCTTTTACAACATACACAGTAGGCTGGATTCTCAGCTAGTGATTAGACAGAAGTGCTTGTAAGAAAACACTCGGGCTGGAGAAACCCACCATTATGTGGCATGTAAGGCTGAAGACGGAATACCATTTCAAAGGCAGTCAGAAACCAGCCAATAGGTCAGTCAGCCAAGCAATCTGGTTTTGCCTTGGGCCATCTTCATTTCAAACACAGCAACCATTCCCTGTCAGATGAATACTTTCTTTTGAGATGGAATTAAACTCTTTACCCAATGAAGTCATGGTCTATTCTGTGGATAAACATGAGAAGTCTATGCACGAGTTCAAGTCCCTGGGAGTTCCAGCCTCATACAGATCCTGCTTCATTTGTACACAAGATCTGTCTCCTTCAGGCACAGGGGAATACTAATGTCCTGCACAGAGCTGGCTGTGCTGCACCTCTACAGCCGTTTGCAGCCTTGCTCTGGATTTCTAGAAGCTGCACAGTCCTCAGAGCCCCACTGCTTTGCAATGAAAACCACAGCTACTGCTAATTATGGGTGGCTGCTGATGATGGAGGGAGCTACAGCTTCCTCATCCTCTGTTTGTAAAAGCCGTGCCTGGCTGGTAGGAGCCATCCTGGAGCAGTGGGATGCAAGCAGACTAAGTTCCCACCATTTTAAGTACAGGCGGCACTTTCCATCTCTCTGCGAAGCAGGGATGGAAGGTCTCAGCGTTGTTCTGCAGCAAGCTGCAGAGTGGGAGGGACCAAACTGCTTTTCTCTAAGCTCAGAGCATCTCTGAGAAGAAGGAATCTAAGGTTCAGCTGACACAGGTTGCTGCCCAGCTTTACATATATCAGGAGCAGGAAATGAGTGTTTGGCATTAGGGATAACTGAGAAAGAGGAAGACACTTGTGGATTTATAATGTTTGCATATTTCTTTCCTTTAAAAAGTCCTTGAATTGGCCACACATTTCTGTGACTGAAGGGGGGAAGGGTTCCTGTGCTGACAGGGTCAAAACATTGAAGCGTTCTGGTGATAAGTGCTGTAATTATCAATACAAACTGCCTTTGAGAAAAATACTTCAAATTCCTGTTATAAGGAGGAAAGACTTCAAAAACAGAGCAAAGAATTGCTGTATTTCTGTTCACACTTAGTATCTGTTTAATAAAACAGTATAAAATAGAACGCAAAGCATGATTTAAAATTACAGATTTTGTCAAGCCTAATTTAACAGAAGTGCTTTCATGGCACTGTAAGTGAAATCCTCTTTTATTTGCCAAAAGCTGTGATTTACTAGCAGATTAATCATTTACAAAGAGTAATGGTTAGAGGGAACAACAGTGAAAGTGCAGTGGTTGCAGTCCTCCCCTTGTTGGACAAGGGGAGACTATTTTAACTTACATTAGGAAAATAAATGCTTACCAAAAGGTAACTTTTTAGTCTGGTGGGTTTTTTTCACGACAAATTCTGGGTTTTATGACTTGGTGAACAAGTCAGCGTTAGTAAGCTGAACTCATTTTCCTGATGACCAGTTGCCCTCCCCTGGTTGCAGTGAGAAATGCAGGCAATTGCTATTCTCCAGCAGAAGACTTATACTAGCCAAAGGATAAACAGTTCTGCCAGAGGTACAACGTAACTGGGAAGCAGATTCCTCTGTTGCTTGGTCATTTTGGACCCACCTAGGAGCCCCTCACAGCCGACTGTTACAGAGGTGACTGCACTCCCAAACTCAGTATTTTGCTAGGAAAGATTGCTCCCTCTTCGATGGGTGCTGGAAAACAGCACATTGGAATGTGTCTTCTAAGCACTAACTCTGGGACTTCTGAACTCTAAGCTTTTGTGAACTATTGAGCATTAGCAAGTATGGGAGCATTTTCCCTTATGAGCTGGATGTCTGTCTGACCCTTGGGTTAGGAAATCTGCTGGAAATCATGATTTACCATCCCTTTTTAAAATCCTCATGCAAACAAATATCTGAAGGCCTTCCGCAAAGCGTGAGCAGGTCACAGACATCTCCAGATCAAGAAGAGACCTTGACTGTTGCCATGGGCTTGCTCATTTGAGTCAGATAAGGCAGAAAAAGCCAAATGTGTTTCAATAAAGCAGCCCAGTTACTAAAGAGGCCTTGCTTGTATTGCTGAGCTCTATTCAGTACCTGGGCTAACATCCATAGTGTGACTTTGTGGAACTTGGATTTATCCCAATTTTCTAATCAATTTTTGCCTTTTGCAGTCAGCTTTGGCAACCAGAAACTAATTCCAAAGAGGTAGCATTCAGGTTCAGTCCTTTTAGGGACCTCCCTTTGTAGGTATGGATGAACACCTGAAGAATTTGATCTTACTCCTGAGACTTCCATATTAGACACCAAAATCTTTCTGTTCCTCTTACACAGGAGCAGTATGCTTCTTCCAGTGTGTTCTTTTTCCTTGGAAATACAAGGCATCTCATTTGTGCCTTTTGCAGGTGAGACCTTACAGGTCTCTGGTTGAATCACAGTCTTCTATTCAGAGGGCAACAAGAATATCCACTGTTCCTCCAGGAACCAAGTAGGGTCTTGTTTCTGAAGGCAGCCTGCTGGAGCACAATAGGTTCCCCTTACAACCTTGTTTTAATCTAGTACTTACAGATTGAAGTGATATTCTGGATTTAAGCTGAGCTTTGCACGAGAAGGTTATGAAATGCCAAAGCACCATGAGATCCCTTCCCAAGATTTGAGCTATTTTGCATAATATCTTTCCATAACAATGTTTCTAAGATTAGGCTGCCTGGATGAGTATATTGGAAGAAAGAGCCAGAGCACTGATAATAAGACTACTTTCCTCTTTAGATGGTAACTTGAATGCAAAGCTTCATGGATCTGCCTTTGCCTGTCAAAATGGAAGAACAGAATTGGCAGCAGAGAAACATAGAATCGTAGAATAGTCAGGATTGGAAAAAACTTTAAGATCATGTAGTTCCAACAACGTGGGCACATCTGGGCTGATCTCATTCACTTCTAGCACCTATGTTGACTTAGACGAGGTCTATCTGTGATAGAAGGCTGAGTGTGTTGAAACACTCATCTGTTTCTTGACAGTTCTTTTAGCTGCCTGTTACTTCAGATTGAGAAGAACATTACCCAGGAATGAGGAAAACTTCCTGTAGATCTGCATTGGAGATGTGCCAGAACAGATACTATTGCTTAGGCAGCATTAATTCCACACCACACAGCCATGGAGACTGATGAGAAGTCATTCCTTTCAGACCAGTTAACAGAGGCACTTTAGAAAACCCAAAGAAGGAGAACACAGTTCAAGGTCTGCCAAAGTAAATGGAAGCACTCAGGAGCTGGCACTGGCAGAGTGGATGTTTCTCAGGACAATGTGTGCAGCACTGGCACAATTTACCTGAAGGAGCAAGGCGAGTGGAACAAGCAATCCTATGACACTAATACTTCTTACATATGCTCAGATCCACAAAAGTATTTAAAGACTTAACTTCTTTCAAATTAATTTATGAAGGCATCCAAGAGCCAAGTTTAAACCTTGCATTGAAAGCAGTCTCTTTTGCACCTTTTTCTGCCTGTTCTCTCCCCCAGATGCATGTTTCCGTGCCCACATGAGCAGTGAGGTGCCCAAATGCGCTCCTACATCACATATTTATGCACATAAACCCGCAGTGAACCGCATGTGGGAATTAAATCGAGACCATCCAATGTCTTGCAGCCGGTCATGTGCCTTTCTTCCACTTGGTGTCTCTCTTTAGTCTCAAATCTGGGGCTGGATACCAGGAGTAGCTCTCCCGAGGATGGTTGTTATTTGCACCGTAGAAGTATCCCAAAGTTTAGGTGGGGCACCACCACTATAGTGATTAGAGACGCAGAGAACTCACAATGTGAACCACCCTTTCCCTCCCCTCCCTGATTTAAAACCCATCAGTTTTAAATGTGTGTAGGAAATTCAAACATTTGTTTTGGTTTTTTTTTTTTTTCCATGAAAGCAGCACTTTTGTTGTCCAACTTGATCTAATTCTTGTTACAGAGAACTGGAGCTGGTTTGTCTCGCCCTCTAAGAAGTACTAGAGAAGTTTACGGGCATGAGACTGAAACCCAAATTATTATTTGGTGAAATCATATGATAGCATTTTTCAAAGGGAGCATTAAATCAAAGCACAGTCTCTGTCCTTGCGCACAAACAGAGAAGATGAGGGAGAATTTAAACAACCTTGGAAAATACTTCTAATGCTTATTCATATTACAGTGGAAAACATTTGGGGGTGGGGATGTGATTTAAGCCTTTTTGCACCAGAATCTGACTTCTTTATGGTACATAAGGCTGACTTGATAGGGAAATTCATAAATTTGGCTTCCTTTTCAATTTCTGTATAGTGCAAGCTAGTTTTAGATGACAAAACCTACACTGGAACTCTGTTTTGGAAAACCTCAGATACTTGCAAAACACATGCAAAACACTGTAGCTTACAGTATAAAATGCCTTAATGTGCTTGATTCACTCCTGTTTTGGGGCCTTTTCTGGTTTGCCATTCCTCTGAGATTAAGTCTGTGAGAGAAAGTAGTCCAAATCTAATGTGTTTGGCAGTCCCCTCAAATAAAAGCTCCTTTCTCCAAAGACCTCTTGGTGTCTTGCTTCATTCTGATCTGGAGACCTAGAGACTAGACTCTCAGCTAGTATAAACGGGGGAAGTATACCACATAACAGCAGCTGAGGATCTGGAAAATTGTATCTACCAATAACTTCTTACTTCATGTGGGTTCTACCCAAATAATTCACTAGCCCTCCTGTGGGAGAACAAAGAGCTGTATATTTCCTTTTACGAGCTGTTTTGCACATAAATGCTCTTTGCAGTCCTAGTCCATCTCCCCTGAAACCAGTGAGAGCAAGTTTGCTTTAAATCCTTTCAAAATCACAGAGGAATGTTCATCAGATTGCAGATCCCCAATGCCAAAGAACTGCAAAGTGTGCCAGTGTTTTCTTAGAGCGGATGCTGAGATAACATGTCATACTTTTGCTATGCCTGCTTGGAATGATCCTGGACTTTCATGGAGTTTGGACTAGGATGGACATGCCATCTAGTGGCTGCTTGTCCTGATTGCTTGGACAATCTTGGCCCGGATTCTGAACATGATGATCATTTCTTTCTGGAAAATAGAAAATTAAGCATTGCATATCTGAAAATCAGAATTGGTCCATCTTTTCCATACAGCACCAAGCTGGAAGGTCTCTACATCAGGGTCTGTCTGTTAGAAGGATTTGCCACAACCCCTGTTTCTAATAGTCAACTGATTGAGGGTTTGTCAAGTATCACGCTGACCCAAGAAAAGGGGCTTCTGCCACTTGCCATGGGTGAAGCTTTCCCTTTTTCCCTCTTCTCCTTTAGTTCTGCCTCTTCCACTTGAAAGATTCCCCCCCCCATACCCCATTTCCCTACTACCCTTTTGAGCTGCCTCAGCAGCTCCTTCCAGTCCTGGTGCAGGGGCACTGCAGGGGTGGCAGAGCTGCAGAGGAGGCTCCAGAGCAGCTATAAACAACCCTTTAATTCTCTTCCTCGTGCCAAAAAGTAAGGCTGCTATGAAAGGGATATTAGATGTGGGAAAGCAATTTGCAACCCTCAGGATCCTGCTTGCCACCAGCAGAGTTTCCCCAGTGAGAAGAAGGCAGAGAGGCATCCTCCACACTGTCTCTAGACACCCTCCACTGAGCCAGCACTGAGCGATCCCATACATCACGCCAGTATCAAATGCAACCACAGAGGAGGCTTCCCCTTATCTTTCAGGACAATTACCAAGCTATACATCACTTGAGCAGTCTGGGAACTACGGGAGATTGTGGTTTCTGGTAAAACAGGAAAAATCTTTTCATGGTTAGCCCTGGCAATGAGGTTTGTATCCCACCTCCATCTGGGCTGAGCCATGGGTGATCGTTCTCTGAGGGATGAGCTTCTCTCAATGTCAAAGGGCACATAAATAAATAACTATGGTGAATATGCGTTTCAAGGAAAAATCATGCTGCTTTTTTTGCCTTTCTCCCCTCCTGCCCCTCATTTTGCCTTGGAGAAGTTACGGGTTTCCTCAGGTCCTCAGAGAGGTTGAAAACTGTCCAAAATGTGCTTCAGGAAAGTGATCGCTCAGAGTGAATCAGTTTCCAGGGTCTGCTCACCATCTGTGTGCCTTTAGGAGGTTGTCACACTTTCGGCTGGCTTCATCCATCTCTCTAATTCCTTGGTTACAGTCAAAACAGTTTTAAAAGGGTTTGGTTCCCACAGTGGGAAAGTAACTGGGATGCTGCCTGCTAGCATCGCTTCACCCAAAAGAGCAGCTGACGCCTCATGGAAAACTTGGGAAAGCAAATTTCTCTTCTGAGTCAGTTCTGCTGATGTAGCTCCCACTCGGAGAATTTCTCTGCTCCCTTCTGCTTCTGTATTTGCAAAGCCTTTTGTAGGAGAAGGGGGATCCTGCTTTTCTGGAAGGATGCGCTGCTTCTGGTTGAAGTCAGAAGCATCTGTGTCATGGGTTCAACCACCCTGAACAATCTGGACTGGTTGATCTTTAGGCAGAAGGAGTCTGATACAGTGAGCCCTAGCTTTCTGGTCTGGCATGTTTTGAATTACTATTCCGCCTCTGTTACAGAAGTGCCCCAAGCCACTGACAGACTGTTTAGCAATAGAGAAATAACCATCTCTGCAGCAGTTAATGGGATGCCAACAAAGATGCTCTGTGGCTGAGTCATCTTCGTGTTGCAATAGAGCTGCCCAGCTAGCCACCCTACGAGATTTAGCAGGCCCAGACTTTTCAGCTGGGATAATTCTTCTCTTGCAGTCTCTCTCAATAAGCTTCAGTAAGTAGAAGAGTGAAAGAAGAGCCCCTCTCATTGCAGAAGACAATTGATGGTCTCACCACCTAAGGTGCTGACTGTCCCAAAATGTATCTTCATTAAATGTGGCAGTCAGTGAGGAGGCTTGGGGGAAAATGCAGTCTTTTCATTGTCTGAAGGCTTGGAGAATGATCCCATAGCGCCCAGTCATCTGTCAGAGACAGTTCAGACTGTTGGCCAATAGCTGGATTTTTAGTGTAGTTCATAGCAGCTAAAAAGGAGTCAGATATCTGAATGATCCTGGGGGATTGAGGCCTGGATTGGAAAGAGAGAGGAAGCAGGAGCCCAACCTTCTGTTTGCTATGAATGAATGATTACACCATGTTGGTTACTGTCTAGAGGGATGCTTGCACCCACCCTGCTGATGAGCGGCTCCAGCTCTCTGCTGCTTCCATGCTGTGAGCAGGAATGGGTGTGTCCCCATGGCTTTTCTTGTCCCTTCTCATCTTTCCACCTCTCGCTGCCACATGAAAACAGTTTGACTTTGCTCTGTTGGATCACCTACCTACGCTAGATCTATCCTAGCGGGGCAGAGTTGCCGTCATCTCACTCTAAGTTCAATGAGGCTCTCTGCATCCTGCTCAGGAGTGAGCTGTCCAGGTTTACTAGGGTTCTCCTCACTCACCTGTCCTTTGGCATCATTTATAGATTGGCTTCTAGACCTGAGATCATAAAGCAGCTACCAAGATGTGTCCAGATCTCAAACCTATTATGTCACCTATTAGTAACTGAGGCCAGACAGTTTGGGGCACAAATGAAAGGAAAGGCAGCGTGTTGTGTCCTGTGGTTGAATGCACCACCAGATTCAAGACAGAGGTCCTTTCTAAGCAGCAGCAGTAGGCACTTGGTCCTTTCCACTCTGAGGGTGACTCCACTACCAGGATAGGGAAGGGGCCGCTTTCTGATGGCCTCAGGGGACATCCTGCTTCATCCTGGCAGTGTAGAGATCCAAATGGACATTTGAAGCATGGCTCCTCACAAGGGATTTATGGCTTGGCTCTGCATTGTGGCAAGCTGCTAAATACTCAGAGTATGGTACAAATGGGCTGGAGGAGAGGCACAAAGCCAAAGCTCCATGACCAACATGCAGAAGGTCTTGCTGACTCATGATGTGTGTGGCCAAACGATGGCTGAGGAGGCTGCTACCATAAATGTGGGTATCACATGTGTCACTCCAGTAGATGCAGAATCATATAAACATTAACGCTAGGGCTCTTAAAATGGCATTCTGTAAGCACAGGGTTGTTTGTTTTCTCTGCAAAACATCTCTCTTCTCCATTACCAGAAGAAATGAATATATCCCTCTATTCTTATCTCACTTTGCCCTGCTGTGCACTGAGACAAAACAGGAAGAGAGTAAAGAGGGAAGTAGTAAAGAGTAAAAAGATGGGTGGTTTGCACTTCCAGCAACTCAAGCAGTTTGGACGTTGCAACCTCTCTTGGACCTGGAAGCACATTCTGGACCCTAGATGAAGGCCAGCCACTTTCGCCATGTTTGCAAATGGCTAACGATCCATTGGGTTGAGGAGGGAATGTCAGTACATGGCATTAGCCATTTTCCTTCCTAGATTCCCTCTGCTGGCCTGAGGATCTGTGTGCTACAGGAGCATGAACGCAGAGCAGGGCTTGGGTGTGCTTGTAGGCGTTCCAGCCCCTCTTTTCAATGCATACTGTGGGGCTCTGGTGACAGAGGGGAAGGCTCTGGTTAAGATCCTGTTGAGAGCTGAGTGTTACCAGAGGTCATCGCTGCTGATGGCTCTTTCCTGTGTGAGTCAAGCAGTTTGGTCTCCATCCAAGCCTTCGATTCAACAGCGCTGAACCCATCACCACATCTGCTTGTACGGCCACACAGCCCCTCTCTGGTAAGCTCAGTGGAGAGGACAGTGCTGAAATATGGTGCAAAGACTGATGACACAGTGTCTTTTGTGGAGATAAAGGGAGGCTGATCCCTTTCATCACTGCTTAAGCAATTGTTTCAGATGTCTGTGACTTGCTTTTGTTCTGGGCCGGGTGGAAGCCAGGGGCCATGGCGGCTGTTGGACAGCCTTTGCCAGAAGGCACAGCTCGCTATGGGGGACTGGGAAGTTCTCACTCCCAGTGTACTGGAGGGCAGCCCCACAATGGGGCATCTTCATCTGCCTTGGCCATATTAGAAGTGCCTGGTGCACAGGGATGTCCCTCCTCCTGTCCATTGGGGTGTCTTGTGAATAGAAAAGCTCTTCAGAAAGGTTTCTACTTCTGGCTCAGGAGCAAAATGCAACACAAACCAGCGACACTCACTCCCATCTGACCCCCGCTAGGGTCCTTCTCCTAAGTGGAGGCCCAGCCCCGCTGTTCCCCTGCATGCAGTATGGCAGCCAGGAGCGTGGCTGCAGAACATCAAAGTTAATTAGCATCCAAAAGCAAATAAATCAATCAATCCTGTTCCCAGCCCCCTTAGAAAATCTCATTATTGGGAACCGACCCAGGCAGGGACTCCCAGGAAGAACTACAGAGAAAGAGATCCTCCAAAGCTGTAATTTTTAAGGTTGTACCACTCGGAGAATAATTATAACCAGCAAAACAATGTTCACATCTCACATTAATATAAAGTAATGACTGCATGCCTGTAGCCAGCTAACCACAGAACTGAGAAGAGACTGTCAACTCTTCTGTCCTGCCATAATACAAAGCATCTTGGAAATGCTAACAGCCGCTGCACGCCAGCCCCTTGTCATCCCTCCTTCTTAAAGACACAGACCCAGGGCTGCTTCGGCCTCCCAGTGCTGCTCATACAGGAGATGTCGTCACCAAGGAATTGCCTTTCTGCCTAAACTAAAAATAAAAACTAATATGTTTATGATTTTCAGTGAAGCAGAATTTTAAGATCATTTCAGACATTTTAAAAAGCTTTTGCTTCACAAAAATACTGTTTCCAGTTTTGGAAATATACTGCATTTCAAAATACCATTTTGTTTTCCTTTCTGCATTATATTCACTATCCTTTCTGCACTCGTTTCATTGGCAGTGTTGATCTCTGGAAGAAGAATGGGCCACTTACAATTCCAACCTGGTCTTCAACATCCTATCAGTATTTATGACTCTTCAGTTGAATATTTGCTAAAAAAGGAAAAGAAAGTAAGAAAAGAATGCCTGCAGGGTTAAATAATAAAACAGTCAAAGTGCAAATCATTGACTCACAGAATGGTTTGGATTGGAAGAGACTTTAGAGCTCAATTAGTCCACAGGCAGGGACACCTTCCACTAGAGCAGGTTGCTCCAAGCCCCATCCAACCTCGCCTTGAACACTGCCAGGGATGGAGCATTTACCTCTTCTTTGAGCAACCTGTGCCAGTATCTCACCAAATCAGAAGTCATGGAGTATGAAATCAACATCCTTTAGACAGAGACAGCAAGTGAATAAAATATGGTGAGAGTGTTTTGGAGATCAGTACTGAGAAAGGACAGCTGGTAGCATATATCAAAGGCATTGTTACGAGGTCATCTGCCATCAGGAGAAGACTTCTGCAAGTCATTTTGAGCCTTCACGTGGGTATATCTTTAGAGGCAGTCCCTACTCTCAATAGTGGAGGAAGTTCAGGTCACCATCATCATCTGTCAGATTGACTAGCTGTCTTAACCAAAGTGTTCAGGAGGTCACAGTATTTCCTCAGCATATTCTTCTGCTGTAGCTTGTTTTGACCTTCACTTGAGCACGCAGGTTCCCATGCAGGATTTTGGAAGGTTCCCTTTTGTTCTCCCTTTTGCCTTGTTGTGCTTTTAAGGCTGTCAGGAGGATTAGTAAAACAGTTTTTCAGTAGCTGTTGATGCTTAAATTAACTAAATAACAAAAGAAAAGAAAAGTCTAAGGGATGTTGAGGGCAGGATCCATGAGTTCAGCAGAGCCTGCAGGGACTCATGGAAGATTAGAACACCTTCACTGTGGTTTTAAAGGACTGGAGTAAATCTATTGCTAATATTACATCAACAGCGTGGGTGTGAGGTTTTTCAAATGATGTTCTGCAAAACAGAACAAAACAGCAATGATGGGCACAGCAGAAAATGAATCCATCCCCAGCCAAGAGCGTGACATGGGAGCCAGGTACAGAGGGAAGAGAAGACTCTTCTGGCATTACTTGGAAACCTCAAAGTGTCCTTATTTCTTCCCCAAGAGGTGAAACACTGACTGGACACCTGCTTTACCTCTGGGTAAGGAGGGGCTGGGAGCTCCTTATGTGCCTCTTGCCATCAAGGGACCCAAGCCTTGGCCTGGGGGCAGGCAGCCAGCATCTTGAGCTGCATGAACAGGAGTGTCCCACTTGGCAGCTACTAAAGGCATTCTTTTGCTCATCTGCAGTTTAACACCAGAGGCATTCCTGCCTTTTGGGAGGACAAACTGCAGGATGAGGCAAATTCATCTCCTCACTTCAGTCCCTTTGCACCCTCCAAACAGCCTGAATTTTCCTGGTGTCCTAGTGCAAAGCTGTTACCACTGGGCTGGGAACTGCTCATTCCTGTGCCATTCTGGGTGGGAACTGCTCATTCCTGTGCCATTCTGCTGCCACCCCTTGGAGAGACCAAGGGGAGGGATCCGAAGGGGAAAAAGGGGACTCCGAAAATGTACTCTCACTCTGTGCCATTGGGAAGCCACCGCTGGAGGTCTGTCAGCAGCTGACATATGTAGGATATAAAGTTTATGCTTCTGCAATCCAGTCCAGGGTTGAAAAGCAAAATACAGAAGGTGGCATCAGCTCCCAGCCAGAGCCTCATCTCCTTCACTAGGAATAAGGGCAGCAAAGTGGGAACTTTGGCTGTAACTCACAGGATGAAGCCACCAGTTGCATTGCAGCAAACAGTGGAGTTTCTGGGTATGCTGTGCCTCCACAGCACCAGGCAAGAGGCAGTGGATCGCATTTATCTTCCAAGAATCTCAGCGAGCCTGGCAACTGCCCCGACACCATCTTGCTCCAACTGAGAACTAAGGAATTTTGCTGCAAGACCCATCCGAAACCAGCTTGAGCTTTCCAAGCCCACTGCTCCCTTGGGGCAGGGGAGGCGGGGAGAGAGGCTTGTGTTGATTAATATTAGCAGAAACTCCCCTGAAAGAATGATAGATCATGGCTTGGTGACTCCAGAATCTTTTCTTGTTCCTTTCTTTGATGGGAGGAGGGGAAACTGGAAACAAAAGGCCTAGGAAGGGGGGAATGGAGGGAGGGGTGTGTTTTGAAATCTGCTTCCTTTTGGCCACGCTTGAACTTCCAAGAGCCTGGCTTTGACTGACATCCCTAGGAAATGGGAGAGAAAACTCCATGCTGAGCCGGCTCTCTGCCCAGCAGTGGAAGGAGGAGGCATCTGGCTCCAAGGAGCTGAAATAGATGCCTTTAATGTGTCTGTCATCCAACATCACAGAGGTGCACTTGGGTTTTCCAGCTGGAGCATTCTGTTTCTGAAGGCTTCCAGGGCCTTTTGATCCCCCTCTTTGGTCTGTTTACCTGGGCGCTGCATCCACACTCACCTTGGTGGCTCAGACATGGAGCTACTGTGTGCGCTCACAGCAAGGAAGAAGGGAATGGAGCCACCTTTGCCAAACCTGGCTTTGGCATTCCCTGTGATCCTCTCTGCCAGTGTGGGAGGGGTGGCAGAGAACTGGGACTGCCACCAGAAGCATTTCTGGAACATCCAGTTTCAGGATCCACGTGTCACCCATCGGTACCACTCATGCCATGCATCCCCAAGGGGCTGAATTCTGGCATGTATGTGGGGTGTATGACAGAACAGAGCATCGCAGGGAAAAAATGGGAAAACAGCCCTGAGAAGGGGGGTCTGCTGCTTCTGTTGCATGGAACTGGGATGGGAAGGTGGGAAGGGAGTCAGGAAGAGGTTGGGGGCATCTGCAGAATGGTTGTGCCGGGGTGGATGCTCAGTGGGAGCACTGTAATTCTGGCTGTCTCCAGAGAAGCCAGGGTGATGCCTCCTGGGTGGGCACTCATGGAAAGCCCACCTGATATTTGCAAGTGGGTCCACAGCTTTAAAATCCCCTTTTTGCCTTCTAAAGTCCCTCACATCCATCACCCTGGACACACCATTGACATTGTGTCTGCCTTTATAGCCAAGCCGCTTGCTTGTTGCTGTTCTCTGTGTCAGATCTCTTGGATACAGATCTGTTGGATACAAGCTGAGGACATGAGCTCTCTCCCAACTAGCAGCCTCTAAAAGGCTGTTGCTTCTGATCTCCAGTTTTCCATGTCCGAGCACATGAATTTCTCAGCAGAAGACTTTCAAGGTTCCTCCCAGAAGAACTCAAATCCTACTGCCTTTTATTGTGTGTCGAAACCTTTAGTTGCTTGTATTGGCTTTTGCAAACAATCTAGTTTTAGTCAAAGGAGGAAGAGAGAGTTCCCATGTTTCTTTTACCACTATCTTCTCATTCTGTTATTCCATACTCATTGTTAAGATATAGGAGGCTTGGAGCAACCTGGTCTACTAGAAGGTGTCCCTGCCCATGGCAAGGGTTTGGAACTGGATGAGCTTTTAGGTCCTTTCCAACCCAAACTGTTCTATGAACATGGACAGGGTAAATGCTACTGCAATGCAGTTTGAAATGTTATTCACCTTTCTCAAGTCACAGAAGGGTTTTCTTGGCATCCTCCAGCCTATGTAGTTTTGCAGAGGTTGTACTTTATCATGGCAGCCACATGACACACTATCAAGATCATGAGTGACTTAAAGAAGACTCTTGCCTCTTGTCTATCATTTGCAACAGGCTTTCTTTAGATTAGGGAACTACTGGTGCTGAATTAAAGCAATGAAGGTGGATAATGGCCCAAGATACTGTCAGTCTACCTTTGTGCAGATGTCCATATGTTCAAGTCCATAACATGTTGGACAACATCCCCTGTTAGAGGTTACATTTGCAAGCAGTCAACTTGTATTTGTGCAACTGTTTTGGACTAGTGCTGACGTCCCTGACTGGACTTGATGATCTTAAAGGTCTTTTCCAACCTAGTTGATTATATGATAGTCTCTCTGCAAGTTCTTCTTTTCTCCGTTGTCTTGTCTTCTAACATCACATCTTCCCAACACCACTAAGGCCAGTCAGTGCCAGCAAGGGAAGATTCCCCCTTGCTGAGGAGATAAACAGTGTGCAAGTTCAGCCAAGAGCCACAGAGACCAGAGCTTACCCCGCTGTGCTCTTGGGGAGCGATGCACAGGCTGGTTGCAGAGCTCGCCCCTCTGCAGGCAAGAGCCGACCGTGCTCCGTCCCACATCCCACAGCCTGTCTCCAGTTTGGCATGCCGCCTGTGATGAATAGCAAGCCTGGGGAAACCCACGAGGCTTTATCTCCCCATGTTTCAGCTCTCCCAGTGCATTGAAACCCTGCCCTCACTGTTGAGAGACAGTAAGCTTGCACGCGTCCAGATGAGGACTCTACAATGATAGATAATACCAATAAACCCCCAAGCCTGTTCTGGGGAGGGGAAGGTGATTTATCCCCAGCCGGACAGCTGGGCTGAGCAGAGCGGAGAGCGGAAATCCTACGGGAGCTACAGGGCACACATCAAAACTACATGTCACAGTGTCCGCAACACCCGGGGCGCCAGTTCAAAGCCGTCACGTGCTGCGGCTGGAGACTTCAGGTGATGCCAAGCTAATGAGCAAACGAAACAATAAATAACCCCAGCGATCATTACACAAGGTTCCCCCCTCCTTGAAGCTCGCCTGCTCCAGCCCTGGTGAGCAAGAGCTTCTCACACCCAATTACTCATGCCGAAGCCCCTCAAATGGAGCCTGGAGCAGGCTCAGCAAACCATTCATCTTTGCGGAGTGGAGCCCTTTCAAGTTCCTCCGTGGCAGCCGCTCTGTTTATTGTTAAGATGAGCACACAGTTTACACGGACTGTTCTTATTTATCTTTGACTTTTACCTTTTAGGTCATTTCTTTGCACGTCCGGCACTTTCCAAGTTTTATTTATGTCCTAAGCTTTGCTGTCTGAAACTCTCCAGTTCCCAGTGATGGAAAGGCGAGTTGAGCTCCTGACCGGGGCCTTTGCTCCAGCAGAACTGGAGTCCCCAAGGCAAATCACTCCTCAGGAGGGAGATTTAGGAAGCTGTGAAGGGAGGGATCAGTGGGGTTGTGTGGGGAGCTCAGGTAAGTGCTAGCAGCTGAGCTTTGCGTGACTCTGGGCTAGGTTGGATGTGCAGCCGTGTTGGGAGAGAGGATGGATTGGTACGTGGTTTAGGCATGATGACATTGGGAACCGCTTAGCCATGGTGTTTGCTTTGCAGGCTGATGAAGTGTCTGAGGGGAGAACAGGCCAACGTATGATGCTCAGAAGGCTTTGCATATTGACCACTGCTGCATGCAGATACAATCATTCCCAAATTCCCAGTCTTCCTCAACAGACACCCCTGCCACTGCTCGCCTGCCTGCTGTGCCAGCCTGAGCCACCAGCATCACTCCTAGCATTGAGCAGGGCATAAATTCTGCTGCTTTTCAGATCAACCTTGTATCAGTGACAAGGAGTGAGGAGTCTGTCCTTCCCCTAACGGTGATGCACCCAAACCTGGAGAGTTTTGGTTCTCCTCAGGGCCAGAAAATTGAAATATCTTTTATAATATAGAATCATAGAATGGTTTGGGTTGGAAGGGACCTTAAATCTCATCCAACTCCAGCCCCCTGCCACGAGCAGGGGCACCTTCCACTAGAGCAGGTTGCTCCAAGCCCCATCCGGTCTGGCCTGGAACACTTCCAGGGATGGCTGTGTTAGCCAACTCCTCTTTTTGCCTCAGCTTTGACTCATGAAATAGCTGAAGTGCCTTTGTATCTCGTGTCAAATCATTACATACCATCAGAGTACTGTGAGCACTTCCCATGGGTGGTACCAAAGAAACGTGATGACTTTACTTCATCAAGGATATTTTCTCACCCTGAAGGACCAGCCTGCAGGTGTTTCAGTCCAGAGCTAGACCATTACAAACCTGCTCAGAAATATGCAGGGCTAAATCCTGCTCTGATTTAAACTCACCCATCTCAGGGGGAGCCAAACAGGTTCTTCACAGAGCAGATGGAGTGGGAGCTGGAGATGGGCCCAATGATGGTGTGTGGAAAAGTATCCAAATTAGTGGGGTCCAGTGGTATAAGAGTCGTCTCCCAACCCAAGCAGTTTCAGTGAACTCTTAAAGGAAAGGAGAGCAGTAACGAGTATCTTTTGGGAGGCTTTGCTGTGCTGGAGAGTTATCAGACATGGCCAGGTTATGTTCATGTCTTTCTTCCTTTCCCCTGGGGACCAGAAAGGGTTAAAAACCCTTGATATAGGTCTGTGTTCACATTGAATCTACACCCATCATATATATATCAGGTTTTGAGGGTGGGGGGGTGGTTTACACATGTCACTGGCCATAACTCAGACTTTTATTATAATCATGACCATATGGTTAATGGGACTTAATAAACCACTGTTGACCTAGACTCTATGAGCACAAATCTCTTGCTCCTTTTCCTTTCTTCCTCACTTGTCTGGACACGCTGTGCCAAGCAGCTGCAATTCAGTGACTCTGAAACACCACTTTCAGTGGCCAGCAGCTAGTTAGTTTAGAAAGAATAAAGCCCCAAGAAAGCCACATTGCACCAGAACCCAATGGAGACAAGGACCAGCGTTCCCAGGGTGATGGGGTAGCTGCTCTGTGCATTGGACAGACATGAGCAGTGCCTATAGGAAGGCTAGAGCAGGGACATCAGGCAGGCTCCTGCCCCAAATAGCAGAGGCCCTGGGTGAGCTCCAGTGATTGCTGTGGAATTAAATCCATGCTTCTCCTGGTGCAAGAGAGAAGAGCATTTAGCCAAGCATTTCAAAGAGTCCTTGCATTCTGGTTTTGGCAGGCACAAAGGCTTCCACTTAATGGAAATTAGAAGGGGGGGGGGGGGGAAGTTATTAAACCCTATCTCAAGCTTTCCCCTGGGAACCCAGTGCTGGACTGATCCAGGCCATGTCATCATCAGTTCCTTATCTAATCTGGCTTTAAAATGACCTGAATGATGGGTATATGACCCCATCCTTGGAAGGACGTTTAATTTTGACCAGTGCCATGCTGCCACCTCTCCCATTACGTTGCCACCCATCCTTGGCCAGCCACCTCATACCTGAAGGGGTAATGGAAACCCTCAGAAGGCACGGATGGACATCTGCTCACTGATATCGGTTACCTGAGCTATGCTGTTCCTTGGGCTTTTGCTTATAGCCCTTTACAAGACCTCCCCATCCTAGCTTGGTTTCATTACATTGCTCCCAGGATTGCTGCTGCCAACTGATTTTACAGGAGGAGAAGCTCCTCAGCTTTCCCAGAGAGCCAAACACATGTGCCTTGGAGGAATGAATAACCTTGAAGCAATAGGTACTGAGGCATGTGGCTGACACGTCAGGTGAGCCAGGGTAGAGGGTTTGATTCATTCTTTTGATCTTGAGCTGAAACTTAATGTTTTTACTATTTAATTGGTGTTTTGGTGGTGACCTGCACCTGCAATAATGATATCCAGGCATACGTGGAGGTGGGGTGCTGCTGAAATTAAGTTCTCTTCCTTCCCTAAAACGACTGTGTAAACACCAATTCCAGCTCCTTGTGTCGTGTTTAGGAATGGAGGCTCCTGGTACTGTATTACCCTTCCTGAGCCATTTAGAACAGACACAGAGGAAACCCCTGTGCTGTTGTGCTCTTCCGACCACTTTTTCTTCTCTTTTCTTTTTTCTTTTCTTTTTAAATCAGTTTTCCTGCTGTTTGGGAAATGTCACGTCTTTGCCACATTGTGCACCAAGAGCTGTGTTTCTTCTGTCCGCAGATAGTTCACATGGCTTCATTTAGGACCTGATCCAAGGGCTGGTGGTCACAGCTGGAGTCTTTCTGCTGTCTTTGATGGATTTTGGAGCAGCCTGAGTAGATTTTGGTACATCTTCAATCATGATGTTGGGTAGGTAACAACTGTTAGTGTTCCCAAAGTTCTTTCTCTCCTGAAATTGGAGGGGTTTCCTACTCAATGGCAGCAGCATTGGTACTTGGATTGATGTGGGAAGCATAAGAAATAGATGGACACGTAATCTGTGCAGTGATTTAGCAACATAAAGGGATAGGTTTAAAACGTAAAAGCCAAAGGTCTTCATGAAGATTTGGCTTTCAAAAGGTGAGATATGATGAGGTGAAACCTTCCATGTCATGAAGAACCTGACTCCAGCCCCAGGACATCTCACCTTCTGCTCCATCTGTCTTCACACACAAAACACCCTTCCCACATCCGCCTCCTCTAGCATCACCCTGCTCATTTCCGCACCAACACACACACAAGTACTGCCTGGCTAACAACTGCCAGGTCAAGGGCTGGTTGCCAGAGGTGAGTGTGGCTTGTGTTAGTTGAGGGGAAGGTTCAAGTGGCAGCACAACCACCCATGGCACAGGCTGGAGGTCGTGGTGCTGGTGGTGGCTCCCCAGCAGCTTCCTCTCTAGTGTCCTCCACTGTTCCTCAGTGTCACTGATGAAAACCAACCTCTGAGAGCGTAGCACCATCTTTGCCTGTGTTGGATCTCCCATTATCTCTATTTCTCAGCACTAACAGCCCAACACAGGGATTCAGGCAGAAACATCCACAGCTCAAAAAGCCTCCTCCTGCCTGTCAGAAGGAGAAGGAAGGGCTAGGGCATGACTGGGCAGCTTTGGGGCAGTGCTGGGGGACCAGGGGCAGTACAGGCACCTTCACTGCCATTACCATATGCTACATACAGATGAGAAGCACCAAGGTTCAGAAGCATCCATCCAGCAACTCTCCCTTGCTTGAAAATCAGTGTGAGCAGGGCAAACAGCAGAGCAGCATGCATGAAGCCACTGCAGGATTTTACCAACAAAGTGTGGTCTGCCTAGTAACTTTGGCCCAAGATAGTATGACACGCTATGTCCTTTAAACATAGAATCATGGAAAAACATAGAATGGTTTGGCTTGGAAGGGACCTTCAAGCTCATCCAGTTCTAACCCCCTGCCACGGTCAGGGACAACTTCCGCTAGAGCAGGTTGCTCCAAGCCCCATCCAACCCAACCTTGAACACTGCCAGGGATGGGGCAGCCACAACAGCATGAGTGTTGCTGCTCTGAGACCATTTCAGCCACACTACAGACTGCCAGTCCCATGGGAAAGAGCCCTTCAGAGCAACACAGACATGCAGCATCTCTGCCCACTGTAGGGCACTGTAGCCCACTGGGGAGGGCTCCCCATGGGAAGAGTGTGCCCAGGGGAGTGGGAGGCATGTGGTCTTCCCTCCGAAAGCGCTGGCACTGTTTACAAAGTCAGACACGTCAGCGCAGTTACAGTCAGCAAAGTGAGTGTAAAACTGGCCTTGTTACTTCCCAGATCTGAGGGATACGAGTCAAACGCGCACAGATGGTCGGCCACTTTCCATAATGAAACACGTCTTTATTGTCCCGAGGAAGCTGCGTTTCACAACCTAAGCATTGAGGCTTGCTTCTTTTTTTATATATATTTTATTTTCTCTGCAAACTGTGGGCAGTTTTGCCCCTTTCCTTAAATCAAAAATCGTGGACGATAAAGACGTGTTTCATTACTGAGAGCTGGCCAAGCATCTGTGTGCAATGGACCTCATTTTCTTCTCTAGGTTGCTGGCACAAACATTCCCAGCCGAAGCCAGAGAGGAAACTGAAGCTAGCGCAGGGATCTGAGTACTCCCAAACTTGGGGAGAGTTCAGACTTTGTGGCTGCTTCTTTCTCATATGTACCCAGCTGCCACATCCCAAACGCTAAATGATGTGGTGAAGTTTAGGCACACACATGTCAGACATGGAATATTTGGGTGCCTATGCTGTCATGGCTCCCAGAAACAGCACAAGCTCACAAGAAGTAGATGCTGTCCATCGAGCGATAACTTAACTTGGTGCAAGTCTGCCTTGAGCAACCTATCTAGAAAACACATTGTGCTAGTGTTCCCCTGGATTTTCTCTCAGTTCTTCCCTCAACTAGCGGGATTTCATCTCTTTAGTTCAGTTTGCACATCTGAATTCATGACCCTCATGGGGCTTGTGGGTGCTAGTTCAGTAGCACCTTCCCATGAGCTGGTCCCACACTCCTCATCAACAAGGCAGGGATGTGGGGTGATGTTCTGTCCCTACAACTGCTATTCATGAGGCTCTAGATCCTGCCTGCCTAGCAGAAATGACACTGTCCTGTTCTGATTTACTCCTCTGACAGAATACTTAACAAATATACTACTTTAAAGCATTACCGTATTCACCTTGGGACGAATCCATTCAGAGGCACAGTACAAAGCATATGGTTGTGATGACAGCTCTGGGACCAGGATGTATTTGTCCCTGGTGCAATGGGGTTATGCCTGCAAGCGTATGTCTTATGAAAAGTAGTTGGCTTTAATGATGTTTAAACATCCAGTTCTTCTCAAGAAAGGCAGAAAGACTAAGAAATCAAAATAAAGGAAGGAGGAAGGGAGAGGGCCCCAAGAAAAGACATTTTAACCACAAGTGAGGGGCTTTTGACCAGGCACCTAAATAATTAGAAGCATGTTTTTAAAAGCTTCTCTATCTGCATAAGTCGTTGCCTGCCTGCTGGTGGGTTCCCAAAGACAATAAAAGACTGCTCTGCTCCAGGCCTGGGAGCCAGCCAGAACACCAGTGCCAGTTCAGGTCAAACTCTCAGTGCAAGGGGTAAGGGTGATGAGATCCATTCCCACACTGTGTGACAGCAGGACGACATCTCATGCAGTACCTCTGCACGGGATCTGTGTCTCAGGATGCTCAAATAACAGTTTCAATGGAAAATTCAGGCATACTGGTGTTTAACCTGCACAATTAAACACAAAGGTAACTCACTAGAAGAAAGCAGGTATTAAGCACTCTCTCTGTGCTGTTGGAAACCTCCCATAATATAGCAAATGCTTACAAAATAGAGTGTATGCATGTTCCCGGACTATATAACTCATATCCTTCACTATTTAAGTTCCAAATTTAGCTTCTTAAGTTGCAAGAACAATCAAGGGACTTAATTTGCCTAAAGCACCCAGATTCCAGGGGACCTGCCCATCACAGAGATTTTGGAATCTTCTCTTTAAGGTATGTTTAGGACAGAAAAAACCCTCAGTGAATGCACTGTTCGATGGATAGTTTCGTTAAAAACCCAAGAGATTCCTGGTGACAGATCTGAAGCTAAGCCAGTGTCTTAGCAGACCTGAAACTTGACTGAAACGCTCTGCTTGCCCTTAGGAGGAGCCTGTCTCTATCCCTTGACTACATAAGGGACAAAGAGCCTGGCCTCCTGGCTTGGCTTGGCTTGGCCAGGTGGGGTGCTTGCTGCTGGATGTTGTGACTGAGGAATGAAGTAGCAAGAGTAGATGACCTTAAGATCCTTTCCAACCCTAACTGTTCTATAATTCTATGATTCTATGGTTCTATAATACAGCTGAGTTTGGATCTGTGTTAGAGGGCCAACCTGTGGTCTCAGCAAAGTGGTTAGAGTCGGAAGCAAAAGAAGGAAAAGCCTGCTCCCAATTTCTATTCATGCTGCCATCCTCTGTCCCACCTCTTGCCACATCCTGAGACATCTGTATAGCACTGCATGGAGCTTGTTTGCAGCATATTCTCTACAGCTCTGGTGTAGCTTTCTACATGTCTGGTTACTTCAGAGGTCTTAGACTTCATGGTGGGCTATTACCTGGCCAGGTAAGTAACCAGAGACCCCAGTGCAGTGTTCAAGGCCAGGTTAGACAGAGTTTTGGGCAACATGGTCTAGTGTTAGGTGTCCCTGCCCATGGAAGGGGGGATGGAACTAAGTGATCTCAAGGTCCTTTCCAACTCAAACCATTCTATGATTCTATGGTCTTGCACTGCAGGTATATGAGTCACTGCTGTTGGTTCTTCTCTGCCACTGGGCCCGGGAAAGCTACACTGAAGACAAGAGCTGTGTGTGTGCATGATGGTCCTTGAATTGCAGCAACACAAAGTTAAATCTTGTGAAGTGCCAGTTTTTAAGCTGCAACTCAGAGGCAACTCTAACCTGCAGCTAGAGCCAGCAAAACCACCTGGCTCTCACAGCAGACAAGTCTTCATGATCTTCTCCTTTAAAGCATGTTCAGCAGCAGATAAAGCAGAGAATCCAAACAGTTCCCAAAGGTGTTCAGTGTTTTCACAACACCACCACCAGTGAACAAAAAGCCAGCTCTGGTAAAAGCATCATGTCTTTGCTTTTTTTAGATTGTAAACCTTGGCTAAATATCATTGCATGGAGTCTTCTTTCATTGAATTCCTTGTGTTTGTAAGATCAAAGCCCCTCAGAATGTAACAAGAATCTCCACAATAGCCTCTGGATACTCATTTTAATAAAGAGTTGCTATTAAAATAACTCAAAAAGAAAAAAAGCAACCAAAATCCAGGTCCTGATGGGAGAACATATTTATTCTTTTTCAGTTGTTTTCAGCTCTGAAAGACAAGTCTCAGAAGTGCCTTTCCCACATCAAGTTTGTCTCATTGTGTATCCCAGCTATTCAAGTTGAGATGGCATGAGGCAAAAAAGGATTTTAGATGGACTTAGGAGTAGACCAGATGGAAGCAGAGCTATGCCAGCAGCCCAAGAAGATCAAGAAGTGCTGTCTGAGAGGGAGACTCAGCAAGGACTGTGCTTGGAACCCCAGTGGCATCAAAACACTCCCTCAAGACCCCTAAGGGAAAGCTTGGTGGTCCAGCACTGCTTTCTAAAGTAGCTCAAAACCATACAGTCCTGTATGCCCTTAACTCTCGATCCTGCCACTCAACCATTCCTGAGATGCTGATGGAGATGCTCCTCATATGCCATAAGCACTCCTCTTACTTCCCTTAGCATAGCACAGCATTCCAGTGAGTGCTTGCTTGGATCAACAGCCTCCCGTCTGCCAGAGCTAGCCAGGGGAGGTAGAAACACCCCGTGTTTGGCAAGCCAGCATCATCCACAGCTTGACATTCACCTTCTTGTCAAAGTGAGGAGCTCAGGGTGTTACAGAGAGAGGTTGGGGTACAAAAAGTAGTTGATAAATGGTCTCCCTCTGAAGTCCTAAGCAGAGAGTGTGCCTGAGTGAAAGCCATAAAGCAAGCCCTTCTCCCACCACTGAACTGACAGGAAAGCACGCTGAGGGTCAGGCCTTTGGTGGGTGATTCATGGCTGAGGGTCATATGGGTTAAAGATTCTCATCTGAAGGGGATTAGGTGTTTCCAAGGAAGCACAGTGCTTCAGTGCCTACAGCATTTCCTTGAAGCTTTTGGAGCCTCAGACCCACTTAAGACCTACCTCATTATTCTGTCTTACCACATGAAAAGTCCATCATGGCTTTGGCAGGAGGTATGGAGGGTGCATGGTGCGGGGGACACAAAAGGAAAGCATTTGAAAGGTGCCAGTTCCTTCCATCCAAATACATGTGGGTGCAGGGGAAGCCAGGCCAGCTCCTGGGAGTCCCCTTGGTAATATGTTCATCCACGGGATAGCCGGATACTTTGATGTGCAACTGCACCTTCACCCTGCCTGCTGCAGACCAGCACAAAGACACATCCCACATGGTGGCAACTCCTCCAGAGAAGGCAAACATCCATGTGGACACTGCACACAGACCTGGCTCTCCAGACATGGATGAAGTGGGCTCCATTGGCCTTTATTTACCTCCTCCTGAACTCTCTCCCTCTTCTCCTCTCTCCTTTTCAATGTAGAATCACAGAATGGTTTGGGTTGGAAGGGACCTTAAAGCTCATCCGGTTCCAACCCCTTGCCATGGGCAGGGATGCTTTCCATTAGAGCAGCTGCTAAAAGCCCTGTCCAACCTGGCCTTGAACACTGCCAGGGATGAGGCATTTACCACTTCTTTGGGCAACCCATTCCAGTGCCTCACCACCCTCCCAGTAAAGAATTTCTTCCTTATATCCAACCTAAAGAACCTTCCTTATATCTGACATCAAAAGCTTCCTCCCCTAGCAAGGTGTTTTCTGATGCTTTGCATTAAGTTTACAGTGTTGAATTAGAATGTATTGGGCCACTACAAGATGCTGAGGCTGTTAAAGCTGCATGTGTGCATGTGCACATGCACATGTGTGTGTGTGTACGTGTGTGTTTAATGCAGGGCTTTACAAAACTATCAAGCACTCTTTAAAGTGCCATAAAATTTAATGCTCAATAGGGAAGCCTAAACAAATGAAGCTGCACTATAAAATGTTTAGTGTTTCTATCGCTTTCACTTTGAACATGAAGATTTACTGAAACTCACAAGAGGGATTTCTCTGTCCTTTCCTCTTCCTTATCCTTTCTCCCTTTGCCTTTTTAATTCTGTATTCCAAATTCCCAGAGTTTTTTGTACGGGAATATCTCCAACTCCCTGTGTACTTGGTTCCAAAACATGCTGCTGTCTGCTACTGAGGAGAGCTGCTTGTTCTCCAATTGTTCCTTGGCAAATATGCAGTTGAGATCAAAATACAAGAGCACTACTCTTTCATCTACCCCAAAAGCCATGCTATTTAGTTATTTTACTGTGTAAAGAGGCTCCCAGAAGTGCCTGGTGCAACTCTTACCCTCATCCTGTTGTGATTTGGTCTGTTTTCATTGTGACTTCAAATACAGATCTCACAGCATAATCCATGGACAGCCAAAGTGCACCCTAAGGTCTCCTAAGGCACAAGCAATGGGGACATTTTGTAACTGCCCAGTGAAGACATCCACATAGCACATCCATGCTATTGTCAATGAACTCAACCATAGTGTGACTTCCACCCCACTTGCACATCTCTCAACACCCTCTTTGTAAATTGAGGCAGGACACGAGCAGGTGTCCTTGCTTCTGGGACAGGACCTCTCAGCTAACCTGCATGGAGCAACACAGTTGAGTGCAGGTGCGTAAAGTTAGGCAGTTTAGTGAATTGCCTACTTTCAATGGCAATGGGGATTGGATATTACCTCTAGCATCCTGACTGAACAGTATCTCAGCCTCATGATCCTCATTTGTACTCCAATGGTGGCAATGTTCACCTTCAGGCATAAAGCTTTTAACTTGCTCATTAAAGCTTGTGACTTTTGGCTTCTCAGCACTGAGATGCAGGCTGAGATTGGCAGGGAAGACCAGGATGCACTTGTGTTGTGTTATGTTTCCACCAACAGGTCATGTGGGATGAATAAGAGTCAATGAAGACTGTGAACTATCTTCTCCATCTCTTCTGCACTGTGGCACAATATTATGTAAATGTATGGTTTCATTTCTGTCCATACTATGATCCCTTGGGAGAAAAGATGTAACCAGATGCCTTCATCCATGTAATTTTTCCAAGTGAAAAATTATTGTTATGGATAATTGAATCCAGGAAATGGAATGGCTCCTCTTTTTCTGGACCTCAGAGAAGCCACAGCTCATGACCTTTCCTGTTATTTCAGCTGTGCACTTCATTCTTCTCAAGGGAATATTCCAAGGTCACAGCCTTTCCTCCTGACAGGAACCCAGGAAAATAGGGATTAAACCTTGCGCATATTCCAACACCCCTGTATTTGGGCACGAGTGGCAGGAGCGTGTCTGGTTTCTAGCTTGCCTTCCATCTGCCCCAGGGCCTGAACTTAGCTACAGGTTTCAGCATAAGAAGAGGCACGAAGTTCCAATGTGCACATCTGGAATTAAGAGCCGAAAATTGGGCTTGGTGCTGATAACGCTTTATTGACAGGAGATGAAAGTCTTGATTCCAATAACTTTCCGAGTTCCAGTTCCCACTGCTTTACGAGGTGTTACACACTTTGGTACCTTTGAGAGAGAGTTTGCTTCCCCTCCTTCTCTCCTACATCTTTATTGCTTCTGTTCCACAGACTTGAGTCATTAAAGTCTGAAATGCTTCAGCGCAGGAGGGTACGGAAACCTCGTTTTCCTGAGCCCCAGTGAGAAATGTCAGCAGCCAGGTTATCAGAGAAGGATGGGCCCATCCGACCCCAGGACCAAAGGTCTTCCGTCAGCCACTGGCAGAGCTCAGTGCTAATGGCTCAGGTCAAACTCCACTTGCAAAGAGGGCAACCACCTATGATACGTCCTCAGTTCATCTTCCTTCCTTTGCCCACTGCATGGCACCAGCACAGAAACTCTCACAGCACTCAAAGAGGGCTCACAGTGAGATGGGGGGTGGACACAAATCAGAGGCAGAGGAGGGAAAAGTAAATACAGCACCGTAGGAGGCATGTTGTGATTGTCATTCCCCGTTGTTGTGTGTTCTGGCACTAGCAGCACATCAGGAGAGGCAGGACTCTTATGATCATGTCCTTATCCAGCATCAAGAATCAGATTGAAGGACACAAAGGCAGGGGGACACCAGCCCTTCTGTCAACCATGTTGTACAAAGCCCTGGCCATCTGCATCCATTAGACCTCAGAAAACCAAGGCAATATCTGCATTCTTGTTTCCCTTTCAGCTGACTTCAGTCACCACTCTCCTTTGTGCTCTAGCCATGGGTTGAGAGGCTTCCTCCAGCTTGTCTTACTCTCCTACTGCTAGAAACCAGACCTATTAATAGTTAGCTGCTGTGAGGGATCCCAGTTACTAAATCTGTTCTTAAATCAGGAACTTTAAGGTCCTTTTCAACCCAAACCACTCTGTGATACTATGAGTTTTCTTTAAAAAGGAAAATGCCTGAAAAAAAAAGAAGTTTGGTGTTTTCAGCCAAAATTAAGGTATTTTACCTCAAAAAAGCATTTTGCAATGGGAACTTTAGCCGCCTATCATAAGTCACTCTTCACTTCTAAGAGCCGATGTGTTCAGTGACTTGGCATCACATATTGCTATATGGGCTTCATTGGATCTGTAGTCTTATCCCAGCACCTCATCCACAGAGTTGATTGTGGGCATGAAGAACTCTTTACTGCAGCTCCCATTATGTAAGGCAATAACATACACATAAACAGAGAAAGAGAAACATTTACAGTGTTAAAAATAATTATGATGAAATGTTTTAATTTTAATGTTAAACCCCCATGTTTTCAGATCAGCTGTAACTGCCACTCTGTGATAGCACTATTAAGGCTCCTGTTGTAACTGCAGGCAGCCTGTTACCCCTGCAGGAAGCTGCTCCAGTATTTATTACAACACTGGGTTTATCTCCAGTGTTAACTAACAGCTGTCCCTAAGGAAGAGTGGCTAAATTGTGATCCAGAAACCTTATCTCTTCGTTTTCTGTCTCTTGCCTGCCTCCTTTTTCTGACTTTGTTTCTGAATTGAGCCAAACTGCACAGGAAGAAATTGTCACTGAAGCCACAAGGCTCCTCTGGGCTTCCCCCTTACTGCTGAGCATCTCCTCCTGTAGTGATACCCATCCGTAGCTCATGTGGTCCAGCGCTTTAGAAGCCATGGAGAAGGAGGCAATCAGAAGTAGAATGAAATTCCCATTTTCCTGGCTGGCTCCAGAAACATGCAACCTCCATCAGGTCTCTGGGATGCTGCTTATCTGCAGGTTTCCCTTGTTTGATCTGAAGATTCCAGCTGACACAGTCCTGATGCATTTGGGAAATAGATGCCAGCTCTTTGGATTGCTTTTCCAAATGCTCACTGAAGGAGTTGGGTGGCTTTAGTTTTACACCAGATATCAAACAGCAGCTCCAAACATGTTAAGGTCTTGAGTGTTCCCTCGAAAGGATCCCCAGAGAGCCCCATTGTGGAATCCTTTCTCTGTCTTCACAGATTTTATTTTAAGCTTTACAATGAGCTTTTTGGTCTTTCCTGGACCTGAATTGTCTCTGGTCTGTCAGCCACATGGTGCAGATGTCTGCATCCCCTTCCCTGCCAGCATTCTCTCAGTTATTATTCCCCAAACCTGATCTTCTTGTCTGAGCCTCCATGTGTTAAGGATCCCTTTGGGACAACGTGATTACTTCCCTCTGCTGTTGTGCATCCCTGGCAGCTTGCCTGGTAACAGCCAAGCTTTACCCACAGGCAGATATTAGTCTCAGAACTGGTTCATCCTGAGGAAAGAAGTACCAGTACATGGAATTCAGTCCTTTCCCCACCTGGGTTAGTTACCAAAGATTCTATCCCTGCAATAGAAGGGACCTAAAAAAGAGTCCAAAACCACCTAGTGACCAACTCAAAACACCCAAAGATACTTTTTCATCCATCCTAATTTAAGTCATGGAATTCCTTGCTATAGGATGTTTGGATATAAATAGTACTAGAAGAGTAAATCGTGGGAAAAATTCATCTACAGCTGTTAAACACAAAGATATTAAATTGCTGGAATTCTGGGAATAAGTGCTTCAAATCTGCCTTGTTTGCCTTTTCCTAAGCATCTGTTATACAGGTATCAAAGGGTGGCAGAACCTTTGGTCAGCTTCTGTGTCAAAAGACGACACAGGCCCTTGTATGTTTAGATCATGTTCTATTCCAGCCTGTATGGCTCTTTCAGAGGACCTTGCTGCTATTGAAAGCTTAATTCTTTTCCTCTTTTCTATACACAACCACAGCTCAAGAGAGCGACAAAGCTGCAGTTTGTGCACTGGGGAGATTCTTAGGCCTATGGAATGCCCAAACCTGTTTTTCTACTAAAGGCAGGAGGATTGTCTCTCCCAAGACTTAGCCTTTGCTATAACCAGAAAAGAATACTCCATCTCATGCTGCTTCTGTCTTCCTTTGCATTGCACCCATAGTCATATAATAAATAAATACTTAAGGCTTAAATTTATGCTTAAATGGTTAGGAAAACTCTATAAGCATAAAGCTTAAAGCACCATGCTTATGCAAGTACTATCAGCTACTTAGCAAGTTATAGTCTCTTTTGAACTCTTCAATCAAATCTCAGAACTCCTCTCAGCCTGTCATGTAGAAGAAGGACTGGATTGTTCCAGATGTACCAGAGCTGCTCAGTAACCCACTGGTCAGAGCCACTCAGCATTTCTTCAGGATTTCCCCAGCATTACTCTCTGTATGAAGTATTCCAGGTACAGATATTTATTAAACAAGGAATCCTGATTTCAGCTAGGACAAAAGCAACTCCCTGAAAACACCAGCGTGAATTTGCTGTTCCTGAAAATAAATGTCTTAGAAAAGGAGACAAAATCAGACATGGAAATGGTGAATCATGGTCAATTTTGTGTTGTATACCTTGGTTATCCAAGGTACACACATCTCAGCTCTGATGTGAAACTTTCCCTTTCCTTCTGGCTCCAAGCCATCCATTGCACCACTTCTAACAAGCCTATTGCCTTCCCTTGCCAGTCCTACATGAGGAAGCAACAAGTACCTGTGTGTCTGTCCTGATGGTCAAGGAATGATTCAAACCCTTTGTGACCAAGATCAAGCAAACAAGAGGTATGAAGTCAAGCAAGCTGCACCTCCATTGTGGCTGGCTGCCATCTCCTGCTCGCCTTCGACAGATGGGAAACACCCTGAAGCAAAATCAAGAGGAGCCCTGTTTATTTTGAGACTGCAGATTACTGTCAAACGTGAAGAGAGACAATTATTTCCATTGTGGAAAATGTGGCATTAAAGAAGGAGCAGTTCCCCATGCCTGGGCTTTGTGTTTTGCTTTTCTCTAAGGAAGTTTTCCTCTTTTTCTTTGCAGCACAGGCTGGAGTTAAGTGGGCAGAGAGGCATTTAAATAAAAATATTTGTAAACTAAGTGGTTTTCCTGAACAAAGTATATCCAGATGGCAGAACAGTCTGTCGGCTGCAGCATCTCAGTGCCTGACGTATGATGGCCCCTTTTTTGATGGCAGGATGGAGGAGGCAGAGCATTTTTAGAATCATAGAACCATAGAATGGTTTGGGTTGGAAAGGACCTTAAGATCATCAAGTTCCAACCCCCTGCCATGGGCAGGGACACCTCACACTAGACCATGTCACTCAAGTCTCTGTCCAACCTGGCCTTGAACACTGCCAGGGATGAGGCATTTGCCACTTCTTTGGCCAACTTGTGCCAGGACCTCACCACCCTCACAGTAAGTAACTTCCTCCTTATATCTAGCTTGAACTTCCCCTGTTTAAGTTTGAACCCATCACCTCTTGTCCTATCACTACAATTTTGGCCACAAGTATCACCAGACCTGAAGGCAACAAGGACTGTGGTAAAGCTGATGATAGCTGGAGAGCCCAAAGGTGCAGAAGATGCCATGGAGGTGCAGAAGAAGAATTCACTGGTGTCTGATGGATTTGACAGAGGGCAAATAGTCCCTGGCAGCATGGTAGTAGTGTTGGAATGTGGGAGGCAGTGTGGATGAGCAGCTCCAGAGGCAGCATCAGCTGTAAACAGCTAGAGCAGTTCCTCAGGTCACAATGAGGGTGCTGAAGCCCTGGCAGAGGTTGCCCAGAGAAGCTGCGGCTGCCCCATCCCCGGCAGTCTTCAAGTGCAGGTTGGATGGACCTTGGAGCAACCTGCTCTAGTGGAAGGTGTCCTTGCCCATGGCAGAGGGTTGGGACTGGATGAGCTTTAAGGTCCCTTCCAACCCAAACCAGTCTGGGATTCTGTGAAGAGTTTCTCATTCCTCAGAAGGTCAATATCAAGGTGGATGCCCCTTCTCAAGGACAGCCAGCAGCTAAGGCTTCTCCGGAGCCATAGGTGACCCAAACTCAAAGCCCTTCCTTAGGGTAGGTCTAAGCAGTTCCCACCTCATTGAACAGGTAGTTGCATTTCCATTGTTTTCACTGAAAAGATTCAAACAGGCTTCCCAGGGAAGTGCCCCTGGAAGTGTTCAAAAACCTTGTGGATGAGGCCCTCAGTAACATGGGTTAGTGGTGGCCTTGGCAATGTTGGGGAATGGTTGGACTTGATGATCTTTCAGTTTCTGAAGGGGGCCTATAGGGATGCTGGGGAGGGACTCTTCATTAGGGACTGTAGTGATAGGACAAGGGGTAATGGGTTCAAACTTAAACAGGGGAAGTTTAGATTGGACATGAGGAAGAAATTCTTTACTGTGAGGGTGGTGAGGCACTGGAATGGGTTGCCCAGGGAAGTTGTGAATGCTCCATCGCTGGCGGTGTTCAAGGCCAGGTTGGACAGAGCCCTGGATGGCATGGTTTAGTGTGAGGTGTCCCTGCCCATGGCAGGGGGGTTGAAACTGGATGATCTTAAGGTCTTTTCCAACCCTAACTATTCTATGATTCCATGATCTTAAAGGTTGTTTCCAACCTACCTGCTTCTATGATTCTATTCAAAACCAAGGTGTAATCCATCCTGAAGACAAATAGAAGGAAAAACCTTGGAACTACGGGATGGGAAACGCATTCCTTGCCCATCACATGAATTATTACCCCAGGCTTGTACTTGCTAACATAATTCCTGCCTGTGTTGGTCACCTCCCATGGATCACCTCCACAGTGGTGACTCTTGTGGAAGTCTGCAGGGCAGTGCGGCACCTTGGATTGCAGCATTGCTGCATATGCCAGATACCAGGAGAGTGGCAGGTTCATCTCTGTGAGCTGTTATTTTTAATTCTTAATAATGACCCGAGGCTTTTGTGACTTGCCATTGTTTGTTTCTAGGGGAAACTGCACTGCCAAGGTCTGTTCACTTGTTCTGGCTCTTTCTGCAAAGGCCTGAAATGCCTTTTTTCCCCTGTATTTGTTCTCAGAAATAAAGCATCTCTGCAAATGGCACGTACCAGCTTTCCACCCTCCCTGTGTCTTAACCACAGATGTCTGACTCCTGACAGCTTCTCTCCTCCTGACTTGGTCTTTCTGCAGCGGCTGCTTGCATTCTCCTGTTCTGTCTGTACAATGATGGTGAGGAAGGAGAACTCCTAGTACAGAATACCTGCATGGACCAGCCTTACACATCATCAGGATGCGCATCTCCGTCCACTGAGATGTGGGTCCTGGACCATCTCCCCATGAATTATATCCTATGTTGAATCGCCTGTCACATTACTGAAGGCGACACTGATGTATTTGATTAGTAAGGCAGCTCTGAAGGAATCCATCTGTCTTAGCATTTATCTCTTTCATGGGTCTTCTTTTGTGCAAAGGAATCATTTACTCTGATGTGAAATAATGCAAGATCTGGTCTCCTTGGGGATTTCAGCAGGAAGCTATCCTCCCTGAGCCTCATTTTAATCTCCTATTGTCATAAATCAGGAATAACCGCAAGAAAGTCAGTAAAATTAAGCTTGTGGAAACTGATGTGCAAGACCTGGGGCCTCTGATTGCCACCAGCAATGGAGATGAGCTCACCCCCTGAATCTCTTCTCCCTCCACATGCAAATACCTCTGATCTTTTGAGATGCTCAGATGTGGCTCTGAACTTTGTATGCTGGAATACAGCATCAAGGCTTTGGAAAGTGGTACCTCACATGATATTACTGATCAGGTAGAAAAAGAAGATATTAGGACTTATGGGGAAAATGTTCTCTTTTTGAAGGATGCTCAGGCCAAACCAATAGAAATAAGAAATTCCAGTTGTGCAGAAAAGCCTTTGAACCTGCCCTCATCCCAACCAAGCTGCTGTAACATGCTTCCTACTTGCATCCATTAAAATGATGGGTATGGATCAGGTTCAAAAAGCAAATCTAAAGGGTATTTCTGTGATATCAGAGCATCCTGTTGCTAAAAGTTTTGTGACCATAGGAGCACCAGGAAGCAGCGTTTTGCTTTTTGTTCTGCCTACACAAGAGATGTGGTCAGGAGAAATGGTTTTACTTTTTCTTCTCCTTCAGAATGCTTAGTTTCTATCCTGCTTCAGTTGAATGAAACGGATTCTGATTAAAAGCTATGCTTAATTGGAACTGCCAAGGTAAGAAAACACTTGAAGATTTTGTGATGTTGAAAATATGAATTTAAGAATAGAGAAGATGCCATTTTTCATTCCTTTCCCTTCAACTTTTGATTTGTCTTGGACAGAAAGAATTGTCCACTCACTTGCATAGTTTGGGGAGATGCTGAGATTTCAGACCATGCAGGAAAGGCCTAATAATGCCATTTCTTCTTGCCATTCTCATGCTTTCACATTAAGATTTGGCACGAGACCAGGATTAAGTATGAAACTGCCTGTCTGTCAAAGCTTTATGGTTCTTCCAGTGATGTCTGGGCACCTTATTGTTTTTGTTAAAGCTTGAGAGATAAACAGAGAAGTGACCTTTCTGCTTTCATAACTTGTATAAATAAAGGGGCTTGGAAACTGCTGCTGGCAGCTCTGGGTGATGGAAAGCTAAAACTCCACTTGGTGAGGAATGTTCACTTGTAAAACTGAAATGTTGTTCTGAGTGGAAGTGAAAAGAATGTCTTCATGAATTTCCCTTTGACTAAAACACCGAAACATTTCAATTTGTAGCTGTCAATGCATCGTTTTCTGCTTTGTGTGGAGCTGCTCTGGTTTTATAGCCTCAAAAGCAGAAGCTGCAAGTTAAATGTGACACCTTGGTATATGCAGGAATATTTCATACACTTTGCAAATGGCCATGACTTTAGCCAGAACGCTGATTTTGAAAGCAAAGCAAGGGATGGGGAGCTGTGCTAGAGGGAATTGCTGTGCTGGGGCTCGGCACGGCGCCGGGGCAGAGGAAGGAATGGATGGAAGGAAGGACAAGGGTCTCTCAGCTGTTCCCTGATTCCTCCTTCAAACTCCAACCAGTCATGGCAAAGTCTTGCTCCCCACAGGAGATCTTGCTGCTCACTGAATGCTAGTGAAATGGTGAAATGGTAACAGCCCAAAACAGCTTTAGCCTTCAGAATTGGACACTGATTCTCTGCAGCCTTCCTAAAACTCAACTCCCCTTGTTGAGTTTGCTGTTATCTACAAGAAGGGCAGTCGCAACTACATATCCTGATGGAGTCTCAGGATGCTGCAAGGCTTAATTCATCCCATAATACTACCTGAAGAAGGGCAAATCCTCCCAGCTAACCTAGCTAGGTTTGTTTTTAAAACCTCCTAGGCTGAGAGAAAGAAAGTGGCTGCCAATGTGAGGGTCTGACAAGAACATCTACCCATACCCATCTTCCTTCTACTGGAAGGTGTCCTTGCCCATGGCAGGGGGTTGGAACTAGATGATCTTTAAGGTCTCTTCCAATGCAAACTATTCTATGACTCTATGAGTTGGGGTTTTATAAACTATCTATCTGGTCTGAAACCTTCCCTTTCCATTCACTTAAACCATCCTGGCAAGCGCACAAGTAGAGCAGCATGTTTCCCCACACGTGTTTCCCTAAATGTGCTCTCCTGTCTCACTCAGGGGTGTGAAGTGGAAGCCACCCATGGCCCTGGCAAGCCTTTGCTTCATGGCCCTTCTCCAAGGGAACAGGCTCCAATGCTCTCCATTGGGTGCTGATGGGGACTCCATCTCTTTTGTGATGGCTGTCATCAATTTGTTACTCTCTAATTTCTTTTCCCTTCCCCCATCCCAGATCATCACACAGACATCAAGGGGATGTGATAGGCATGTTTGAATAAGACGAATGAACAAAGACATTCCCCCTGCACTTCCTACTGGATAAATTACAGATGGCCTGAATCACTCCCCTCCTCCTTGATCCAGCATGTCACTATGTATCTGCAGCTATTGCTTTCCAAAAGGAAGGATGAATATAGCTTTAAATGATTAGCTGCCTTATGTACTACTATGTCTCAAAGCAACAGGGGGTAACATGGGCAAATAACTACGCAGGCAAGGAAGTACATGAGGGCTGAGCATTCAGGCCTCTAACAACTGTGGTTTCTTTATAAAGAGCAATAAAGATGGTTTTAATGTACTGTATATGATGCAACAGATGCAGGATGCCTCTGGCAAAACTCCTCTGGTCCAAAGCTGGCTGAAGACAGTTTGATGATTTGCAGGGAGTTACAGTTCCCAGAAGGGGGATTGTACATACCTGTCAGCTGGTAATCAAAGCTCAAACAGGCCTTGAAAAAGCCTAATTAGTACTGACACCAGCATAACGCTGTGAGCTCGGGAGCAGACGCTGAAGGTGGGATCTGGTGCCTCTGCTTCAACCTCAGCCCTGATGAATTTCAGGGTCCAGTTCATCCTCACGTGTGCCTGTGCCTCTGTGCCACCACACACCGCACTGGTCCCGTCTCTGGGCTCAGCAGGAACAAACATCAGTTCATGTTCCTGTCTTTACCTTCTGCCAAAGACAGCTTCAAGGGTGCAATGACAGTGAAAAATGCATGGCAACAACACAGTCAAGGGATGACAAAATCCCCTGTTAAAAGAAGTTCATGGCAAGTAAAGGAAGAGGCTGCAGCCTGTCATCTCCCAGACATACAATGATTCTTCAGCCTCAGGTTTATACCTAGATTTAGGCTGAGTCTTCAAATCCAAACCATGACATGGAGCTCCTGCCTCTTTCCTTCCTGTAGGGAGAGCTGCAAACACCCTTTTACTGTACCAAGACTTCAGGATTCAAACCATTTTTTCATATCAGGATTACTGTGATGCTTGTCTTCATAAATAAGGTCACTCGTTTGATTTAATATCCCATTTGAAGTGCCACCTATAGATTTTCTTGGCTTCCTTTGCTGCCTGCTCCCTGTGCAATCCCTCCATGTTGTCTGCTTACAAAAGCCCTCCCAAGCTCCTGTAACTGAAGCACTAGAGAGGTTTTGCACAGAAGCCCAGAGGCAGAGCAGGCACTGCAAGGGGAAAGCAGGAATTCCATTGTATGTTGCTCACAGGTGACTGCAAACAGTGCAAGTACCTGCCTGTGACTGATGAGCCCATGTCTTGCACAGTTTGGCCTAGAACTGGATCCAAAGCTGGATTTCCCCATGGACTTGCAGCTATGCCATTGTGATGCTCAGCACTGCGATGTCCAGTTGTGGGTCCAGCTTCAAATTTTCACAAAGTCCTGGGAGAAGAGGGTGATCTTAAGGTCCTTTCCAACTGTAACTTTTCTATGATTCTATGATTCCACGAAACTATGCCTACCTCCACTTTACCATGCACTGCACATCCTCCATACCCCCAGCCTCTTCTAAGACTGAAGACAGCAGAAAATTAGCTCTGAAGCCTCTAGCAGTGTCAGAAAGAAGGGAAAGGGAATATTTTCTGCTTGCTTTGTTAGAACTAGAGAATAACAAGTATTATGCCTGCAGATAATTTGGCAGAAGACTGTGTCAGTATCATCAGACACCGATCACAACGCACGTTTCAAGCTGATGCAGTGGCACAGTGCCAGTCCTGAAAGTGTCTGGAAAAAGGATCTTTCAAGTGCACTTAGCAGGAGCCTGGTGTGGCTTCAGACCTGAACTGGGTGAGATCGGGCAATCTGGACTTGATTTCTCAACACAGTCAACGGGATGCTCAGGGGATAAAGAGTGGAGAAGGGAATTGTGTTCTGTGCAACAGGAGCACATCAGAACCCCCTGTAATGTGACGAATTCTAACCTATTTTTAGAAACTCTCCCTAAAATCCCAACAAAATTCAAAACCAAACAGAAAGCTTAGCATGTCTTGAGGGAAGATGCAACCAGAATTCATTTTCATTCCAGAGAGAGGGAGATAAATAAGTGGGATAATCTCAATGGTCATCTGGCCAGAAATGACCAAACTTTCACAAGCCCCATATAAAAATGTCCATTTGTCTGGAAACCACAACAGCCCTGGTGGTGCCAAGGGGGCACATCTCCAGGAGCAGCTTCCAGGCAGGAGATGATATTGTCCCCAGGGCTCCCATTGTTCCACGAAGATGGCAACTGTCCTGGGCTGGGAGCAACACGGGACCCAGGACAATGCAGTGGGGTTGGTCCCAGCATCCCATGCTGGTTTTCTTCCTCCTGTTTCTGCAATTTGGACTCCCCAGCAGCCCTCCTGTCAGCGCAGTACCACTGTTGGTCACAGGACATAGCCCCACACTTTAATGGCTCCAAGTCATGGTGGGTTACACCCACAGTAGCTTGGCAGCATGCCTTTAGCATAGAATCACAGAATGGTTTGTGTTGGAAGGGACCTTAAAGCTCATCCAGTTCCAAACCCTGCCATGGGCAAGGACACCTTCCACTAGAGCAGGTTGCTCCAAGCCCCGTCCAACCTGGCCTTGAATACTGCCAGGGATGAGGCAGCCACAGCTTCTCTGGGCACCCTGTGCCAGCACCTCAGCACCCTCACAGGGAAGAACTTCCTCATATCTAACCTGAACTTCCCCTGTTTCTGTTTGAACCCATCACCCTTTGCCCTATCACTACAGTCCCTGATGAAGAGTCATCACTGTAAGCCCCCTTCAGATACTGGAAGGCTGCTTTCTGTTTGAAAGGAAGCATATCCAAGCAGCCTGGAAGTTAGAACCATCAGATGCCATCCATGAAACTGCCAAGGGTATGTACAGGGCCTTACTTCTCTCTTCTCTGAGTCTAAAACCAATGGCGAAGCATCTTTTACCTTATACTCATAAATTCCCTAATGACCAGGCCTGGGCTCTCAATGGATGATGCCAGTCATTCATGATGCATTTACTGGTGCTCTATGGAGGGTACACTGCTCAATTCCTTGGCCAGATCTTCCCATTCTTTCTACATCCTACCTTGCAAGAAAAGCAGCTATAAAGACAGGAAACATTCTCCTCATGTTAGCTTGCCAGGTGAATGACTTCAGGATGACTGGAGCTGAGCAAGAGAGAAGGAAGATTATCCATGCCCTGAAGGAGTGCAGTCAGGAATGGAAAGAAGCACGAGGTGCTATATCAAGATCTGATGCAAACAAGGGAACTGCTTGTAAACTCCTGAATTAGACCAATCATGCTAAATTTATGGGAATGCAGAAACCCAGCCTCATCCGTTGATGTCTCTTGCCAACTGTCAGCTTGCCAATGCAGTTTTTAGACTAGAGGAAGTGACATGTATGCTTAGCTTTTTATCTTCTCTTCCACTCAGTGCTAGGGTTCAGGCAAAAATACCTTTCGGTAGTGGAAGTTCATCTTCCACATTTATGGGATGCATGCGAATCAGCTCAACAAACACTCTTGTGCTTGATCACAGGCAGTTCTTCACCTAAAACACACTTAAACATGCTTAAACCACTTAAATGTGGTCCTATTGCCTATGCTTGTCCAGCCTTTGATGGACTGAAGGGAGAAGCAGTGCATGTGATCTCCCACCTCCTGCCCACAGGAGCAATCCGTGTGTCTCCTGGCATGACTGAGGCTGGATCACACCTTGCAATGCTGTGCCCTGATCTGCCTGGGCAAGCACAGGCACATTGGGCTGCATGTGCTATAGTTACATCCAAAGCCACATGTGTTCAGCTTCCCTTCCTACAACAGGGCATCCCTCACAGCACAGCCTAGCAATAACCGTGGACTTCAGAAAGGGTGTTTATGTCTTTCAAGTTCAGGATGCTGGAGTGCTGCCGGATCAGGTCTAAAATGCTCTAGGATGAGAGCAAACAGCACTGAAATGGCTAACCAGCATGAGAGACGCACCCATGTTCCTTCCTGAAATGAGGACTCTCCTTGTTCTCAAAGATCCTCAACTTCTAAAAGCCCAGCTCTTCCTTCACCAGAGAAACCCTGTCCAGCTCCCAGTGTAGCTTTTATTTGGTAACATTAATTTTGCCAATAATCCATAAATTAGTGAAAGGAAATTTGATATTCTGTGATTCTATGAAACAGGAGCTCCCCAAGCACCACTGTGGGGTGGAGCAGAGGTTGGGTGCAGCTCGGCAGCGCAGCTCAGAGGAGCCACAGAGAGCTGTATCCAAAGTCATGCCAATTGCATCCCTTGCCAAATGTACATAAAAGGGAGACTTTGACACACAAGTAATTCTTTTCTGATGAAAACCCATATTAAAAACGGACCATTTTGGTTTTAGCAGTGCTTCAGGGTGGTGGCTATGAAGAAGGGCCCCCTGTGCTCTGCGCTGCATTCACGCTGTCAGCTGGATGGGGCTCTCGAGTGCGTCTGAGATTCTCTCTGTAACCCTGGCTGTATTCTGGCTCTGATCAGGACTTGGGGAATGGAAATGAGAGTCAAGCAGGAAATGCAACTCACACGAATCCCTTGTTTGGGAATGAGGCTTTTGCTCTCCACTGTTCCTTTTGGGAACAATAATCAGGGAAACAAAGCAGTTTGCAACCTCAGAGGAAACCCTTTAATGTCCTTCTACTCACTACACAGGGCTCAAATTGGTTGGGTGGTAGGGGTTGCAGATTAGGAAAAAGCAAGAAGGTAACTCATGGCAATGCTCTGAGGGGTTTTACTGCTTTGGGACCTGAGAAAACCATTCTGGCTTTCTCACACCCTAGGGGATCTTGTAATAGCTGCAAAGGCATGTGAAATGGAGCAGATGAGGAGTTAGGGACTTCTGCATGTGTAATGGGAGCTGGAGCAGACTGAGCTCCTCAGAGTACCCATCTTGTTATACACATGTCCAGAGTGGTGCAAAGAGCTGAACACATCATACATCGAGGTTGAATTGGTTTTGATGTCGTGGGCTCTAGGGAGGCTCAAGACAGCCTCCTAGAGAATGTATGTGGGCAGGTGGTGTGTTTGGGTGAGGAATCAGCTAACTGAATTCATGAAGGCTGTTGCTGGGAGCTAAGGATGTGCCTGAACAGCTTCAGACTTAGCCTGGGATGAAGGCTGGGATTTTTGCTCTGTTTAGCTGACTGTTCTGGCCTATGGCTGCCTGGAGGCTGAAGGTCCCTATTTCTCCTCAAGTCACTTCAGACTCAGATACTGGGTAAGATTGTTGCTGGACAATAAAAATCTATGGCTTTGTATGAAAGCCGCAATGTGGGTTTTTTTTTGTCTAGAAAAGGGATTCTTCCTCGGATGGGTGCAAGCAGAAATATCTGAGCAGAGAAACCATTTTCTTTTGCTTGCTATGCTCAGCATGAGCCTGGGCATGTTGCTGTATGTAAGTGTGTACCAGCCTGTGGGTCCTCAGAGGCTGGCTCCAATGGATGCAGGGATGTGCCAGTGTAACCAGAGCAGGGAAATGGCAGCTCCCTTCACACATCCTCTCTCTAAAGGCTTGCCTTTCCTCAGTTCCACTCTTATTAATGGGCACTTCTGTGGCAAGGGTGGGGAGTGGTCATAGAGTCACAGACTTGCTTGTGGTGGAAGGGACCTTAAAGCTCATCCAGTTCCAACCCCTGCCACGGGCAGGGACACCTTCCACTAGAGCAGGTTGCTCCAAGCCCCTTCCAGCCTGGCCTTGAACGCTGCCAGGGATAGGGCAGCCGCAGCTTCTCTGGGCACCCTGTGCCAGCGCCTCAGCACCCTCACAGGGAACAGCTTCTGCCTAAGAGCTCATCTCAGTCTCCCCTCTGTTCAGGTTAAAGCCATTCCCCTTGGCCTGTCCCTACAGGCTCTTGTCCAAAGCCCTTCTCCAGGTTTCCTGTAGCCCCTTCAGGCACTGGAGCTGCTCTAAGGTCTCCCGTTAAGCAGCCATCTCTTCTCCAGTCTGAACCAGCCCAGCTCTCTCAGCCTGGCTCCAGAGCAGAGCTGCTCCAGCCCTTGATTTCTGGTGCTCACAGATCCAGAATTCACTTTCAGTCACTATGATGAGTGCATTTATGCAGGGACTGGAGGGGCAGAGCCTCCCTGCCCTCTGTTCCACATGCACTACCAGAGTGGTTGAGGACACATGGCTAAGCAGCCTCTTTTCCCCATGTCTAGCACCTCTGCAGTTCACAACATACCTGGATCCAGCCCTGGATGTTCTCTAAATGCTGCTGATCCTGCCAACATTCCTGCTAGGAAAGGCTTTTGCTTGAATACTTGTGAGAAGCCAGCGTTAGAGGGAGCAAACAAAGCCAAAAAGAAATCACATGTATGTTCAGGCAGTTTGTGTTCTCCAAGCCCTCTTTTCCATCCTTGCCCACAAATTTCTCACCCTAATGGGCAAGTGACCTGCAGCAGGGAGCAGGCAGAAAGCAGAGGCCCATGAGGTAGCCCCAAATGGGAGGATGCTTGAGTCCCTTGCAGATGCTCTAGCAGGGACCACACCAGAAGGGAGTGAAGGGTGGGATGAGCAGCTCCTACCAGGCCACACAGTAGGCCTGCTCCCAGTTTTAGGGAAGTTTAATACAAATCAACACTATTTCCCTTCAGGATTTTATTGCAACCATTACTCCAAATACCACTAATAAAAATGGTACTAATGATAAAAACCTGTTTCTCAGTTTTCCCCTCTACAACACTTAGACTTTGATAAATGAAAAACATCACAGTGATAATGGACTGACAAAACTGGGTATTGTAACTGTAATCCAGGTTCTTTGACAGGAGACAAGCCTACCCAGGTTGGATGGGGCTTGGAGCAACCTGCTCTGGTGGAAGGTGTCCCTGCCCATGGCGTGGGGTTGGAACTGGATGAGTTTTGAGGTCCTTTCCAACCCAAACCATTCTGTGATTCTATGATCTTAACCCAGGGCTCAGCTGAAAACAAAACCAAGCTATGTCTGAGGTTCAATGAATATAAGTAACTCTTTCACTCCCCTGCCCTCCTGTGTTATTTGCTCATATGTTTTCTTCTTTTTAATGCTTTGGTACCTCAGGAATAGTGGGATCCAGACAGGTTAGGAAACAGCATCACCAGAATGTAATACAATAGGGGGCCTATAGGGATGCTGGAGAGGGACTCTTCATTAGAGACTGCAGTGATAGGACAAGGGGTAATGGGTTCAAACTTAAACAGGGGAAGTTTAGATTGGATATAAGGAAGAAATTCTTTACTGTAAGGGTGGTGAGGCACTGGAATGGGTTGCCCAGGGAAGTTGTGAATGCTCCATCGCTGGCGGTGTTCAAGGCCAGGTTGGACAGAGCCTTGGGTGACATGGTTTAGTGTGAGGTGTCCCTGCCCATGGCAGGGGGGTTGGAACTGGTTGAATCTTAAGGTCCTTTCCACCCCTAACTATTCTATAATTCCATGTGGTAGCACTGAGGTCACCCTCTCTGGGGTCACCCTGGAGCACGCCTCATCTAACCACAACTCCTGAGCTAACACAGCTCTTGGATGCCACCACGGCTTTGCAGTGGCTCTTGGGTCCCTGCTCTTTCTGCATCCTACCCCCTCTTTTCCTGCTGCCCCAGTTCGCTGCTCCTGGGATTATATTTTCCCCTCTGACAAAGCACATACAGATGGCACGTTGTCTGCCACAATCAAGGGGCTCAGGTGGGTAATGGGGAATGGCAGAACTTGGCATGTAGTTGTTTGCCTTAGTGCAATTTCCCTGTAATTGCACTTCCTAGCTTTTCAGCATCTGCGAAAGATCAGCTTGTGACACAGCAAAATCCACCTCATGCTTCCCTGCAGTTTGCACCAGGTTAGGAATCAAGCATCATTCCTTTGGCTTAAATCACTTTGGAAGGGTGGGAAGAGAACCCCCTATCCCTGTGCATAGTCACAACTGGCTAGACTTTAAAGCCCAGCAGGAAAAGCCCTGCCTGTCAAACACATTTAGCTCAACCCGGTGCTGCTTTTTGGGAGCTTGTTTTCAGAAAGGTATTGATGATTCTGGCACAAGTTCTTTTAATTTGCTCAGGTTTTGGGGTAAATTCACTGAAGATTGAACAAGGAGGGAAAAGAAGGCGATATCCTGGAACAGAATGAAGCTGAAACTTGGAACTCAAAATAGTGCAGAGATGCAAAAGACAGGCAGAGGTTGTGCAGATGGACAGCTTTAATGTGACGGCAACTCCTTACCTATTCTTATAACCCTCACTTCTTTCCTTTAGACATGTATAGATGCTAATAATGCAATAGAGACATAGAGAGACATAGAAATAAGCTTAGGACTGCAATGACCAACCTCCCTGGTCACCTGGAAGAGGGCAGAAGCAGACTGTGACATATCGAGGCACTAAGCATGACAAAGAGCAGTCCCTGCCTGAAGGAGACTGCAGTCGTGATGATGGGAAACAGAAAACAAACCTTGGAGGTTTTCTGGGGAAGTACCTTCTGCCCAGAGAATCCAGGAGACAGCTTGGGACCATGCTCTGTTATTTATCAAGAGTCGCAGGTTTCTGAGCTAGAACAAGCACCTATTCTTGTATCTTCCCCGGTATATTTCATATTTCTTCAAGCTGCAGCATTAAACCGAGTTGCTGGAACAAAGATGGGGCTCAAATTAAACTGAGTTCTAAACAAATGGGAGAGCAAGGTTTACTTTTCTGGCAAATCTCAGCTTTAGTGATCCTCTTACGTGTGTTCGCAGCAATAGGCACTATTCAGCCAGGCAGCATTGTATCTTTCCAGTGTTTTTGCAGCATTTTGTTCCTTATTGTCCTGTCTTTTAGGCCTTTGAGCACTCTAAGGACATAGTTTAGGTTCCTGCTTGTTTTGAGATGTCTAAGTCCCCTGTTTTACCTAGTGGGTCTTTTCAGGTCAGTCAAGTCACCCATTCCCTTCTTCTGCTTTAATGAACAGATTTTTGTCCATTTGTCATTTTATCAGTTTAGTTTAGGCTCAGAATAAAGCTTCATGATAAAAGGGAGAATAAAACCACTGAAGAAAGCAAAAAATGAACTTCTTTTTTTGTAGATGTTGCTTTTGCTCTCAATAAATCCAGGGCTGGATCCAAATAACTTCTAGTAGTGTTTGAGACCCAAACAAAACAATACCTGCCTATGGCATGAGAACTGCACTAAACTGCCAGGAGAGGAGTTCAGTTTCACAACCCAGCCAGAGCTCACAGACTAATATGAAGAGAATCATATAATCATAGAATCATAGAATCGTTAGGGTTGGAAAGGACCTTAAGATCATCCAGTTCCAACCCCCTGCCATGGGCAGGGACATCTCCCACTAAACCATGCCATCCAAGGCTCTGTCCAACCCAGCCTTGAACACCGCCAGCGATGGAGCATTCACAGCTTCCCTGGGCAACCCATTCCAGTGCCTCACCACCCTTACAGTAAAGAATTTCTTCCTTATACCCAATCTAAACTTCCCCTGTTTAAGTTTGAACCTGTTACCCCTTGTCCTATCACTACAGTCCCTAATGAAGAGTCCCTCCCCAACATCCTTACAGGCCCCCTTCAGATACTGGAAGGCTGCTATGAGGTCTCCATGCAGCCTTCTCTTCTCCAGGCTCAACAGACCCAACTTTCTCATCCTATCTTCATACAGGAGGTGCTCCAGTCCCTGATCATCCTCGTGGCCTCCTCTGGACTTGTTCCAACAGTTCCATGTCCTTTTGATGTTGAGGGCACCAGAACTGCACACAGTGCTCCAAGTGAGGTCTCAGGAGAGCAGAGTAGAGGGGCAGGATCACCTCCCTCGACCTGCTGGTCACGCTCCTTCTGATGCAGCCCAGGATACAGTTGGCTTTCTGGGCTGTGAGCACACACTGCAGCCGGCTCATGTTCATTTTCCCATCGACCAGCACCCCCAAGTCCTTCTGCACAGGGCTGCTCTGAATCTCTTCTCTGCCCAACCTGGAGCTGTGCCTGGGATTGCTCCAACCCAGGTGTAGGACCTTGCATTTGGCATGGTTAAACTTCATCAGGTTAGCATCAGCCCACCTCACAGAATGGGGGTCTGTTGTTTATGTGTGTGCTGGGCTGGTCTAGTTAACCTCAGCTCAGAACTACTTCTATTGATTTCCAGTTCAGTCTTGTCTTATTGTTCCTTTTTTATTTTTTTCATTACAGACTGGAGTTTATATAAACATTTCAGTTATATCTCAGCGCCTGCTCTGAAGCTCGGGATGCTCAGATTGAGGTTGTGGCCTCACACACACACATACATCCACTCAAAGGAGACACGAGAGTGCAGCTTGCTGTGGCTTTTGCCAGCAAAGTAAAAGCTAACCAAAAACTAACTACTGTCTTAGCAACAGAGGGCTCTTCTGTATTCTGAATTACATCAAGTAATTGCAGCTAAATCTCTTTCCACTTGAGTTATACTCCAGACCTGCAAAGTGATACCCAAACCACTACTTTATCCAGATAGTCCCCCTGTCCGATGAGTAGCAGGAAAAAGTCTTCACAGGGCTGCCTACGTTAATATTGAGCATATGGGTATGCCTAAGGAGTGATGCTGCAATCCCTCCTAAATCCTCCTCTTGCAGGAGAGTTGGGAGGGAGTTAACTCTTTATCTGCAGGGGATGAAATAAAGTCTGGGGGCCTGCTGCATTGCAAAATCTGGCACAGCACTCATCTAGACAGATAAGTAGATAGATAGCTGATAGATAGATAGCTGATAGATAGATAGATAGATAGATAGATAGATAGATAGATAGATGGATAGATAAATAGATGTACACATACATACATACATTTATAGATACATAGATGATACATAGATACATAAATACCTCAGGTGGCAGGGACCATGCCTAAATGAGCTTATACACTCCTATTAAGAGCTGATGCCCAGAGCAGTGAAGTGCTGTTGCACTGGGAGGAGTCAAAAGCATCATTAGGAAACATAAAAGGAATCATAAAATCATAGGATAGTTTGGGTTGGAAGTGACCTTAAAGCTCACCCAGTTCCAACACCCTGCAATGAGCAGGGACATCTTCAACTACATCAGGTTACCCAGAACCACATCCAGGCCTTGAATGTCTCCAGGGATGGTGCATCCACCACCCTTCTGAGAAACACGCACCAGGATTTTACTACCCTCATTGTAAAGGATTTGTTTCCCCCTTCCAGCCTGAATCTCCTCTTGTTAGTTTAAAACCATCACCCCTCACCCTACTGTAACAGGACCTGCTGAAGTCTCTCCCATCTTTCTTATAACCCCTTTTAAGTACTGCTGAGTATTGAAAGGATTAGAAATAAAAGAAAAAAGCCAATTGACACTTGGTATTGGCACAAACTGCAAAATAATAGTAGAAAACAACCAGACCAGCAAGAGAAGAGGGGTTTTCACCTAACACTTTCATTTTAAGAGGTAAGGATCTTAGGTCTTAAATTCAGAAACACAGTGAAAAGAGCTTTTCTCAGGATAGGTTGATTTTGTCAAGAGATATGAACCAATTGGTATTGCCAAGAGGTATTGATATTGCCAAGAACCAGGAGATACTGCCAAATAACGAGCATGGAGAGGAACAGGCTATGATGATGTGACTCTAGCCCAGTGAGTGATGCAGGAGCAGCTGCTGAGCTGGCCTCAGCATCCTCTGTTGGGACAAAACTGTTGTTTCATCCTCTTTTCCTGTCCTTTGGGTCTTCCTCCCGCAGAAAAGAGGTGTCCATGCCCATAGTGTCTAATGAAGCAGATAGAAGATGCACCAGTAATTAGTAGGTTACTTATTATTTAGGTAGTTCTAAGTACCAGGACTGGGAAACCTGGGTTGCATCCTGCCTGCTGCTCTCACATGTCCTGTGCTGTAGATCAATATGTTCTGCTGTCTGCTTTAAAGCTGCCAAGCTAAAAGCCAGGTCCAGGTTTCAGATACAAGCAGCAGCCAATCATTATTCCTTAATTTTTAGAGGTTTTTTCCATTAAAAGAGGTTTCTCTTTCATCTTGAGGGGCTTTCTTGTTTGTTGTGGGATGTTTTTCTTTTTGGTGAAAATGGTGTAGTTTAGGGCCTCCTTTTATTGGAAAGCTAAGGATTACTTCTAGTAATAACAGGCTGCTGGCTTGGGTTTTATTTGAACAAAACTGAGAAATCACAAGTTATGGGCTTGGAGGGAAATTGTAGTTTTTCCTTTTTGGCTGTCAATTCTGCAGTTTTGGCTCTGAAAACTACCTCATCCGTCTGCCTATCCCTAAATAGAAAGAAGAGATATGAGGGAGGTGAAAAAAGACGGGAGAGAAAGGATGGAATAGAAAATGAGAAAATGAAGAAAGGTATATAAATATATATTTTTTTATATATATTTTTTTATATATAAAAAATGGAAAAGCCCACAACACTTTTCAGACTTGCAGAACAAGCATGGCCTCAAAATTGCCTTTTCTTCAAGTGCTTTTTGATGGGTAATGATGCTCTTTTCCAATGTGCCTTCATTAGAGTTCAGTTGTCTAGGAAGAGGGAGAGAAGACTCCTGTGGGCTCCTGCTCCCATGCATGCACTGAACTGTGTGCCATGATAACAGCCCAACATCTGTGTGGCTTCCCTTCCCCATGCCTCACTAGCATCATCCCTGAGTATGCACACTGGATCCCAACCATTACATCCCAACCACTGACACTGTGCTGGTGGTGGGTCTCCAGCAGAAGCTCCCACGTTTCACAGTGTGGTCACCAGAGAAGCCCTGCTAGCACTGGTGGCTTGGCAAGACATCAGAGAGATGGCAAATGCATTCTGCAGGCTGCTGCTCTGGGTGGATTTTTGAGCTGGGGCTATATATGTGTGTATGTCTGCTGAGCTTGCTTAGCAGAAGAGGTGGGGTGAAGGGCCAAGAGGCGCGTGCATCTCACCCTGGGTCTGAATGACCTGGCTGCAAATCCCACATCAAAATAGCCTTTAATTTTGGAGCGAATCCGATCCAGATCTGCATCACTTCAGTTCATGCCCATCTCTTGCTAAAGCTGAATTCTAGCCCAGCAGCCTCGCAGTCACATTGCAATTAAAACCACTCTGTTTACTTTCACATGCAGCTTGTAGTGATTTTGCCGTCTCGCACTCAGCTATGAGTTTGGAGGAGGTGAAGAATATTATGTGCCTGCCACATCCTGCATGCTTTCCTACCTACATGTTGTAAACTCTGTGTGCAATGGGCCCTGTGACCATGCAATAAGGAGGAGATCCCTGCAATGGACATCTTAATGCATAGAATCACAGAACCATAGAATGGTTTGGGTTGGAAAGGACCTTAAGCTCATCCAGCTCCAACCTCCTGCCATGGGCAGGAGCAACTCGCACTACACCATGTCACCCAAGGCTCTGTCCAACCTGGCCTTGAACACTGCCAGAGATGGGGCATTTACCACTTCTTTGGGCACCCTATGCCAGTGCCTCAGCACCCTCACAGTAAAGAACTTCTTCCTTATATCTAACCTGAACTTCCCCTGTTTCAGTTTGAACCCATTACCCCTTGTCCTATCACTACAGTCCCTGATGAAGAGTCCCTCTCCAGCATCCTTGTAGCCCCCTTCAGACACTGGAAGCTGCTCTGAGGTCTCCCCACAGCTCCTCTTCTCCAGGCTGAACAGCCCCAACTTTCTCAGCCTCATCTTCTACGGCCTGGTTCCACAAGCAGATAAAGGTCTGCTTTGTTTTCTGACTTGCTGTCAACAGCCCCTCTCCATAGACCTGCAGAACATGTATATAGTCACAAGAAGGGAGGTAATCCTTTCAAATGACCCAGGAGTTCTCACCAAACTGCTCCATCTGAGCACCAGAGCTTGCCCAGGACAAGGATGAATGTGAGGTGCTGCTTCCATCTGATTGCCTCAACCCCCCTCCACAGACTGACTTGCTTTGTGTCAGGCAAACACTTGCACCAGCCAAGAGTCACCTGGAAACAACCTTCTGTAAAACTAGTCTCATAAAAGCTATAGCTACTCACTTTGATAGTTCCCAAATTGCTTTTCTCTTTCTTTTATTGCTCATAGGACCAGTAAATGGTAAACTGGTCCCCAGCAAGAGGCACTCAGAAATATTGTCCTATTCTAGGAGCTCAGCTACCTGCTACTGAGCATGAACAGGGGCCTGCAGAGTCACTACCCCCCTGTAACTCGAAAAGATGAACAAGAACGGTTTTTCTCCTTGTGAAATGGTAGAGCTTCAGTTTGTTCTGATCACTGCTGGGTACCCATCACTTCAGCTTTGGGGAAAGTAAACCACCGAGAGATTCCTTCGAGATTCCATCTGCAAGATGATGTTAATGGCACCAGGCAACTGACCTCTTCATTAGTTCTTCTTTTGGGAATGGGAGAAATGAGATCCCTCCTGCCCACAGGCAGGTTTTGTACTTCCTCCTTGCTCAGTATTAGCATCAGGCAAGCCCAGTTGTCTGCACAAGAGAAGCAAGCCCCTAGGGACATGGCTGTGATCCTGTAAGTAGCCGGGAATCCCAAGGAACCCAAGCTGGTCAGGGCACCCAGAACCATAACAACATAAATGCCGAAGCAAAAGTCCTGCAGGCTCTGAAGGACAGAATCCATCCTCCAGGAATGCATAGGTAAGTTGGGAGCAACTGCATGAAAGGAGGTAATACCTACTCGAAGGCGAGACCTGTCAGTCCTTGGAACAAAAGGACACAGGAGATGTGTCTGCAATGAAAACAAAGGGTCATGAAGCAAACCAGGGACAGCAATGAAAGCAGGAGTCTGGGCTTGTGCATACACAGACCAGAAGGAGGCATGCACATTGTCCCAGTTCTCTCTCTTGGCCAGGAATGCCCAAAAAACTGGCTATCCTGGTATCCTGGCCTTTTTCCATCCTTTCCCGTGCTGGGTTTTTGTGATCTATTTTTTTGGCCACTGGAAATTTGCTATAAATACCAGGTACTGAGCAGCTATTGTATAGACTAATACCTCCTAACCACCCTTTCTAGCTGCCCAAGGTTGCAAATGATGTGAAAATTGCATATCCCAGTCCCGGGCCTTAATAGCTATTCAGGGTTTTGGCCACATGTCATTTGTTATTCTTGACTTGTGCATACATTCTTCTTATTTATTTTTTGTAAACATTTGTGTATAATTATTCACTCCAGAGTTTTCCAGCGATTTTCCCTGGCTCGCAGATGTGGCAAACCTTGTTCCCTGCATCCAGGGAAAAGAGTTCTTTCGACTACTGCAAAATGGGGTCCTGACAGACTTCATTCTGCTGCTTCCATGTCCATTCTTGTCATACATAGCTACCCATGGCAAGCATCATATAGAATAGTTTGGGTTGGAAAGGACCTTAAACTCATCCAGTTCCAACCCCCCTGCCATGGGCAGGGATGCCTCACACTAGACCATGTCACCAAGACTCCGTCCAACCTGGCCTTGCACACTGCCAGGGATGGAGCATTTAAGAGACAACTATCTTGTTAAATATAAACCAGAAATGGTCCCAAGCCACAGATTCCAGATCCAAATTTGGGGCAGTTCAGATTTGCTCTGACATTTTGGGTTTGGGCCCAGGCCTGACTCTCCTTACAGAGCAGTTTGACATTTCCAGTGCTGGGAAGCTCGTCTCCCCAGTGCAAAGCCACCCCGGGGTCTGGCTCTTTGCTGCCAAAAGGCTCTCCTGTGGCTCCAGGCTTTTCAAAAGCCCCTGCCTGTCATTACTGCAACTGATTCAATTGCTGCACTGATGGGCACATGCCTTTCATGGTGCTGCTGTGGCACTTTGGCTCCTAGGAGTGCAAAACCTAAAAGAACTGGGCTCTCTGCAGCTATGGCGGTTGGATGAGATGACCTTTGAAGGTCCTTTCCAAACTAAAATATTCTGTGATTCTGTGGGTTGCACACGCAGGACAAACAAGCAATCAAATGGTCAGAGCTCTTGGGAATTCAGGGGTTGGTGTCGGTACTGATCCTCTTCAATGTCTTTGTGACATGAACAGTGGGATTGAATGCACCCTCAGCCAGTTTGCCGATGACACCAAACCAAGTGGTTTGGAACCCCCACTTGGAGTTCTGGTGTCTTCAGCATAAGAATGACAAAGGGTGGTGGGCACAAACTGAAACAGGAGACTTTGGTTAGATATGAGGGAAAAATTCTTCCCTGTGAGGGTGCAGAGGCACTGGCACAGGGTGCCCAGAGAAGATGTGGCTGCCCCATCCCTGGCAGCGTTCAAGGCCAGGTTGGATAGGGCTTGGAGCAAGCTGCTCTAGTAGAAGGTGTCCCTGCCCATGGCAGGGGTTGGAACTGGATGAGCTTTAAGGTTCCTTCTGACCAAAACCATTCTATTCTATGATTCTAATTCAGATTAAATCTCCATCTGCCTGCCTGCAGCTCAGACTCCACAATAACCTTTACACACAATGGATAAACGTATGTTCAGTGTATAGGAAACAAAGCTCCCACCTGCACTGATAATTCAGTATATGGCCTTAAGCATGTTACTCAACAGCTACATGTCTCCGAAGTGGGGAAAACTACACCATCTCCTATGTACTGGCCATCTCTCCAGGCAGGCAATGTCTCCTGCTGTGTTAATACAGTGCAGCACTGGTCTTCATTGCCACAACAAGCTCTTAAGTTCAGTGCAATTAACTTTCATTAGCTGCTGGAAATAATGACCCAAGCTGTAGTTCATGTTTTGATTCTCACTGGAGAACATTGTGCCTTTCCCCTGGTTGAGCAAGCTGTCACTCAGCGCCTAACATTTGGTTTGTAGAGTGCATTTTGGATCTGAGTTTTCGGTTATAACTTTATTCTGTTCTGGCTTTTTTCCTCAAACAACTCAAAGTCTCTTCTTCAGTCATTTTATAAGCAGGTCATTGACAGAACTGGATCGTTCCGCATGAGAGCTCAGTTTGGCTTTCTGATTTATGTTTGATCCAAATATAACGCAGACACACTATCCCTAAAGCCTAATCAGTCATTTTACAGATAATTTCAGATGGAAACACCATCACAGTCAGCTTATCTTTTTTCATCAAGACTGAGGTGCCATTAGGAGCTCATATAAGTAGAGTTGCCATGCTCAAAACTCATACTATCAAAGCAAGAGATCTCTTAAACCTTGAAGTTAAATGCAATTATGATATGCTACTCTCCATAATCTCACTGGGAGATGTTACTGCAGCCTTCAAAGGTAGAAAACTGAAGCACAGAGAGGTGAGATACTGTGATCAAAAAGACACAGGACTTTTGATAGCAGTGCTTAGAAAACAGTTGAGAGCTCCTCAAGCCTCTTGGTCTTCATCCATGAGATCATACTCCTTTTGCTATGGCCAGCATTCATAGGCATTGGAGTTGTAGTAGGAAATCACAGAAGGATCCCTGCAAGTTTTCATCCTAATTTTAGCCCCAACATCATCTTTGAGAACACCCTTTAAGAAGAGATGCCTGGCAGCAATGACATGGCAGTGAGCTTGATGGCTGGCTTTGCAACAGGCCCCGAATGGTCTCATGATGTCTGAAAGCATGTATTAAACCAGGCTTACAGATAAAACACACATAGAACATGACACAGTTCTTTATAAAGAGAAGCTTTTATAGGCCAAATGCTGAGGAGCCTCATGAGATTGCTGAATAATCCAAAGGGAAGTGCTTGGAAGCCTGTTTCTTGGGACACAGGGAACCAGCCTGGAAATATGCCATGGAGATGAGACTCTGGGGATGGATCAACCCTCCCTTAGGCCATGGATCAAGCTGGTTTTTCCATCTCTATTTTCTTCCATGAAGAAATGACTGTTACTGCTGAATGCAGGACATTAGCCCCTCTGGATCCAGTGTGAGGAGTGCCAAGGAGCAGGACGAGAGGGGAGGTGCCACCTGCACTCAATTCCAGTTGTTCCAGTTCCTCACAGCCCACTTGCAAGTCAAGGTGCCACAAATGAGTTAATTTCCATGGTATACTGAGACTAATTGGAACCAGCTCTCAGGCCCTGTAAAGCATTAAGCTAGACTGCAAGTGATAATTGCTCACCTGCTGTAATGTGCCTATAAGAGGCAGTGTATTAACTAGCACATGGGGTTTTATCACTTCCCTGGGACTTCAGGGGTTGGAGTTTTTCCAGCACCCATAGCACCAAAGGTAAAATGCTGGATTAGTCCTGTGGTTTATGGGCACTGAGGCAAGGAAAACTGGTGATACAGGGCTGGGTTACAGCTTTCATTACATGGCCTCTTGGGTCAGGTAAGCTTTCCCCTCTCTAGCATGGCTATGGTATCAAGTCTAGTAAGAGAGGTTTAGTACTGTGCTGCAGTGTAAAAGTATAGATCATTGGCAGTATAAGGAATCTTAAGTACTTCTTAAGGGTTTAGGCCTCTATTGCAGCGGGTTGGGCTGCAGAAGTGTTAGAAAGAGTCTCAGTCTCTATTATAAATTCCAGAAACTCTTGTTTTATAGCTTCTCAGAATTCTCTATCTCCTCTTATTTGAGACTTTCTCTTCTGTACTAGAAAAGTCAGATGTTTCTCAGAGGGTATAAGCAGCACTTTGCCTGAGAAGGAGAGATAAGATTAACTGTTGTGGTTTGGAGGATGGTGTAGATTGAACTGTGATTTCTTTAAGGAAAGCCTCTATTTCTTGAAGTTCTGACTACTCTCCTCCTGCAGCCTGAGGGGGAACAGACCTGCTCATTTCCAGAGCCTAAAATAACAGCTTTCCTCAGCAAGGATGGATCGGAAATAACTGAGAATTGCAGTAGGATTCACTAGAGGGGCTGAAAAGGACAGAATAGAAGGAAGTTCTTAGATGTATCCATCAGGGGGATCCTGGTACCATTGTTAATTGCTTGTGTTGTTTAGCAAATCCCACAAGAAGAAATGGGATTGGGATGCACTGATTTTTGGCTTTTAATTAACAGGCAAATGGGTGGCTCAAGCATGGCATAAGGTGATGTCTTTGTAGCATCAGAAAAACTGTGATACCTGAGTATTTCCTGAAGTTACATTAGTGACCTCAGAAATAGCAACAAGTGATGTGGCTTTTCAGAGTGACCAGGCATCTACACCTTCAAATCAATGAAAATGATGCAAGGGAAAGAAACATCTACAGGTAATTAAATCTATCAAAAATTACAGGAAACCAGGCTTTTTCCCATGAGGTTCTTGCCTCTTCTATTTCTGATCCTGGTCTTGAAACAAAAAGACAAAAATAGGCTAATTTCCAGCCTTTTCCACTGGTGCCTTGACACTCTGGGGCTGAGCCAAGATCTGGAAGCTCAGAGGCCAGCAGAAATGTAGAGATGAGACTGTATTACATTAGCTTGAGCACAAGGAATGGGGAAAAAGTTCTGATCTGTTCTTTCAAAGTGAAATGGAGCATCCTTTTCCCTGGGATCTGTCATGTCCTGGCAGTCCTCTTAATAGTATGTTCCCATCAGGAGGTCATTGCAGGAATGTGGGGCTTGAAAAAACCCAGACACCAGTTTCTAGCTGGTGGGAGCTGAAAGGGTCTTATGTGGGCAGACTGGTACAAAGTGGAAATTATTTCCTTCTAATGAAGGTGTTTAAGTAGTTCCTAGTGAAAGCCTTGCTATTGGGAGAAATAGGAGTATCCTGTGATTATCCACAAGTAGGAAACATTTTATGCTCCATGAACTTCTTGGGAATGCCACGTTTGTCAGGTGGTCTGACTGTCAGATGCCTGATCTTGATGAATGATGCTAAGCACAGACGTAATCACCATCTCTGTCTCAGAACGAGCCGGTCAGATACGTTAAGGTTTTCCAAATGTTCCCCCAACAATAAAAGGAAATGTAAAGTTAATCAAATTGTCATGAGAGATCAGAGCCCAGCAAGGAGGGACTAAGACTGACGTGAAGTAGAAGCACTAATAAAACAGACGGCTGCTCGCTGATCCTGTCCGTGCTTGTGTTTAATTTAAACAAGTTAATGATGAATGGGCTTTGCTGAGGACGGGCAGGGGGTCTGTCGAAATCGATGTATGTACCAGCCACTTAAAGAAAGCGGAGAGGTGGTAAATCTCTAACTGCATGTGAGGATCATACCTCAGCAGAGAGGTTCTGCACATATCTCTGTTGGTGTGTTTGGAGCAAGGGGTTGTCCTGCTCCCTGCTCTACCTCACCCATAGCTGTTGCTGCTCAGACAGAAGCTGGATGAAATTAATCCCTGGGGTCTTTTAGGTTGATTTACTGCTCAGCCAAATTAATTCCTGTGCCCAAACACCATCAAGATGACTTCAAAACAGAAGTAAGAGGAGCTCACCTCATTTCCTTGCTTTCTAGTTATCAGTCTTTGATGCTCCATGTATGTGTGTGGCTTGAGATCTTTCACTCTGAAGATCTCCTGCACTGTAAATCTGCTGGACACAGGGATCCTGGGATGCTCTTTGTGGAAGGTACTGAGCAATGAGGTTGACTGTCATGGCCTCAACTGCCCTGAGTGGTAGGGACACCTTGTCAGGTGTCTCTCACATTGAGCTGGGTTGTAATGTTCCAAAGTGCTTTTTCTATGTTGCCAGGGGAGCTGGAAAGAAGTAGCTGTGCGCATGGCATAGCCATGAAGTGCAGTTCAGATCTCTTGTGGGATATTAATCACCACACACTGCTCCCACTCTGTGCTCTCTTACCCCATGAACCATTTTGTCCATTTCATCCATGGAGGGGATGTTTAATCCTGAAATCCAAGCATTTCTTTCCTAAAGAACCCCTTCAACCACCATCAGGTGCCAATGAATTCCAATCAGTGCTGCCCTCCAGGCACTGGTCAGACTATGGCCCTGGCCAAGAGAAGCTGCTCTGTTATCCATTACTCATCCCCGGAGCCAGCCTACATTGTGTTTTCATTCTGGATAAATACGATCAGGAGGCAGAAGCGCTCCTGCTCCCTGATGCCTTTCATTAGATCCCACCTTGCAAGTGTTGGTTGTGCTGCAGGGCACATGGGGAGGTCAGGATGGGCAGCCAGGGTGGCCGGGAGCCAAACAGATGAAGCAGCTCAATCCGCTGCTTCCCTCCATGCCCTGCAGCAGCACAGCTTCCCTGGTCACAAAGCCCTCTCTCTGTGACCCCTGCTCGCCTGCCTTTTTGCTCTTGTTCTTCTCTGCGGTTCCTTCCTTTATCAGATTAACTTTAATTAGTGAAATCAGAATCACATGGAGAGGGGAGGAAATGCTCCCAATGTGGTGGGGTTATTTTCAGCCCAGGAAAAATCGAGGTGTATGGAGGCTCTTGGGTGAGATTTTTGTCTAGAAAGCTATCTGTGACGGTGGTAGTGCTGGGGAGCTGGGAGTGTGTGATAGAGAAAGCCCATTTGTACATTGTGTGCAAAGGAGCTGCACCCACACATGAGGCATGTACAGCTACAAGCATGTGCTAGCTAATGTTTACTTAGAATCAACCAGGTTGGAAAACACCTTTAAGCTCATCCAGTCCAACCTTTCCCCAGCACTGCCAAGGACACCACTAACCCATGGCACTGAGGGCCTCCTCTCCACGGTGTGCGAACACTTGCAGGGACGGTGACTCCAGCACTGCCCTGGGCAGCAGTTCCAATGCCTGAGCACCCTCTGGGGAAGGAATTGTTCCTCAGCTCCATTCTAAACCTGCCCTGGTGCAGCTTGAGGCCATTTCCTCCTGTCCCATCCCTTGGTCCCTGGGAGAAGAGACCAGCCCCCTCCTGGCTCCATCCTCTTTTCAGGAAGTTGTACATGAGGGAAGCTGTAAATGTCCACACAAGTCCCCTTAGACAGTATGAACCAAAGGCTGGAGTCATGCCCTGGAGCCCTGAAGGACCCCAAGAGCTGGTTTACAAAATGTCTGCAAAGCATCCATGTGCATGGATGAACACGGATGAAGCACAGAGAAAAATGAAACCAATAAACCATTTCTATTTGTTAGCATGGCAACAGGGCACAGGGTAATCTGTAGAGGGAGGCTTTTTGGCAGATCACAGTAAACAGCCGGCCAAAGCAGAGGACTGGGATGAAGATAAGCATTTATCTGAGGGCAGGGGACATGAGCATTGTCATAAGTGCCTCTTGACATTATGCTTGTATCCCACTAATGCAGTTCAGGGGCTGTCATATGGCATCACAGACTTTCTGCATTCACATCACTGCTGTGTCTCCCCTAGTACCAAATCTCTGAGGGTTTTTTTATCTCTCTCATCTTTGGGCCTTGCTTACTGCATTTTCAGCCTGGTTCAGCATGAACAGATCTGTGGCCTCTGGTTGCTGGAGTGATGGACATTTTTGAATATATAATCTTGGGAATCTCTCTGACCAAAGAAATTCTCCATTGCTGTTGGCCAAACTCTGCTCCTGACTGAAATGTCTGCATGTGACCGCTTCAGCACACCTCTACGTTAGATCAGGAGGTCAGTCCTGGTTTCTGAGCCCAGCTCCAACTGCATATGTGAACATGAAGTCCTTCTGTATCTGTTCAAACTTTAATCTTCCTCTTATTCCTTTCTCAGTACATTTTGCTAATTGTTTGTTCTCCTTTGCAGTTCTGCAATGCAAGCTTTGGGGTGCATACTGCTCCCCACTCCAAGCTCCTATCTGGTGCCACTGCTCTGCAGCTTGTGAGCATCCTCCCCACCTTGGGCTAGGCTGCAGCTATGGCACAGGGCAGGAAGGGAAATGCCTGAATAAAAACCACCAGAAACACGGAAGGAAGGTGACTTTGGTGGTATAGACAAGAGCAGACAGTAAGGTTGAAGCGAATCAGAGCCTGATCCAAAATGAAGTAAACGATAGACACTTCGAATGGATGTTGCCCGCTGGTGTCCTTCAGAAGATGAATTTGTGAGACCTCTAGTGGTTCTGGCTGCATCCCCAGCACAGCACTTGCCTGGACTCATGGAGGATGAGCATGAGGCATCCAAGTTCTCCCTGCCTGCAAGGCCTTTCTGTTTTGAGTAAGGTGCAGAAGACGACAGTGGCCTGTAACACTAAACAAACTTTGCTGCTGATGAACAGCTGTGGCTTCTCTTGGCCACACAGCACCAGTGAAATCTTCTCAAGTAGAGACACGGGGCTGAGGCACGCAGTCAAGCAGCTTCCTGCACACCAGCAGCAAATCTGCAGAGGTCCCCAGGGCTGGAGCTCTGTGCAAGGGCTGAGGGTAAGCACATGCCATTAATTGAGTGGTGTCTGAGAGCACATGCTGGAGAGGGACTTTTCATCACAGACTGTACTGATAGGACAGGGGGTGATGGGCTCAAACTGAAACAGGGGAAGTTCAGGTTAGATATAAGGAAGAAGCTCTTCACTGTGAAGGTGCTGAGGCACTGGCAGAAGTTGCCCAAGGAAGTGGTAAATGCCCCATCCCTGGCAGTGTTCAGGGCCAGGTTGGACAGATCCTTGGGTGACATGGTCTAGCACGAGACATCTCTGCCCATGGCGGGGGCTGGAACTGGATGAGCTTAAGGTCCTTTCCAACCCAAACCATTCTATGAGTCTATGGTAACACCCACATGCATCTGAGCCCTCCACGAGATCCCCACTGCATAAGCCTATGACCCTTTCTATGCTCGCTTTTATTGAGGTGGTTTGTGGGCCTCTCACAGGTGCATCTCATAGAGAAGAGCAGCAAAGTGCCTCTGGCTTCTCCCAGAAATCAGTTCCAGATGTACTGGGACAGAGCTTCCCTTCGGAGGAAATACATGTTTTCAGGTAGGGCCCTCTATGGAGGCTCAGAATACTTCCTACACTGTGAGCAAAACCCTTTACAGCAACTGCTCTTCTTTCTGACCCTTCTGCTTCCCTCCAATCCTTGTGCAGCATGCTAATGTGAATAGCTTTGGTTTCTTCTTACCATCCCTGTACACATGAGATTCAGAATTCCCTTTGTTGCTGAGAGCAGCTTCCCTCAATGTCTCTCTGTCCATGAACTTTGAGGCCTTTCTTCTTTCCATCTCTGCTGAGACACCCCCTCCATACCCTTCTCCTACCATGTGTTCCTGATGATTGAAATCACCATTTGCTTCTTGTGCAAACAAAACCATTCTCTTGCTCTGTTCAGAGCTCTCCTTGACATGTTTCTGACAGTAGCATCAAATAGCATGCATTTTAGATGTTTTTTTATGATCTGCATGATTTTCATATTGAAACTTGATCATGTATCATAAGCAATTCCCAAGGGTTCCCTCACCCTGAGTTTTGGCCATGCTCTACCAGCTGTGTTAATGCCATGCCAAAGCTATCATAAAAGTTTAAAAACCCATTCCTGCCTTTGAAACTGGGACCTAAAAAGTGTGGGCTTCACTTCATACCAGAGGCCTTCCTCCCATTTGAGCTTGACTTGGCTGTTCCATGGTACTGATATACATGGCCATCTTGGTGGGAGACCAGAGCTGAGGGGTACAGCTTGCCTTGTCCATCCTGGTGACAAAGGGGCATTAACTTTAAATTAACTTTTGCCTGTAGGCCCCCAGTTATCACTATTAATTGACATAATGCCATCATTTTACTAGGAAAAAGCCAAGCAGTCTGTTTATCGGAGTCTCCCACTGCCTTCCACATGTCACCAAACCTGCGAAAACACAGGTTTTTGCTGCCAGATGCCTCCACTTTCCCATTTTTCACCCTAACCACTTCCACAGCACCACTGCAATGTTAATGCAAGAATCTGTAAGTGTGAGGGCAAAGTAAAAGGAATGTAGCTTAATACCCAAGCAATTAGCACAAGGGTTATTGTGCTGAAGGCATTATTCATTTGTAATTATCTGAAGCTGCTGAAAAATTCCCAGGACTGCATCCAATGGGGCGCATGAATCAAAGCCCACACACAGAATGGTAGCATGCTGCAAAGGCAAGAAGAGAAGCACTTGGCCCACTCTCACACACAGTTTCTGAGCCCTGGGACTTCTTGCAGCAGTACAGAGCCAGCTGCTTGCAGCTGAGACCTGTTTGTTTCTGGTGGGCATATTCCTGAGCTCGCAGCAGTAAGATAATGAGGAGGAAGGAAATAGGAAACATATCTGCATGTTCAGTCGCATTGGTTAATTTGGGCCACGTTTCCTCTGATTAAAAGCAAAAAGATAGTAGCAATAATAACTTCTGGGTCATATTTGGGGAGGGAGGGAGATTTGGGATTGGGTTTTTCAAATAGAAAATCTAATAATAATACTTCATATTATTAATACATAATAGGTGTTTAATTTTTTCAGGGTGTTTAATTTAATGTGTCTATTGATTCACCACACTTGAAAGACAATATACATCAGGCACATCAGCTTCCTGTAGAAAACACAATAAATTATATATAATTCAATAAATTGCAATCAAAAGAGGAATCGTAAATCTCTGTCTTCTGTCAAGGGCAAGGCGAAGATGGCAATGCACACAGAAACAAGGAAATAATGTCTGGGATTTACTTTTCTAAGTTCATTGAAATACAGTTTTCTACTTCCTCAAGATTTCCCTTTTTCAGCTGAAAACAAGAAAGATTCCAGCTCCTTTGCAGCTGCATCTTTCAGGGCCTTTGTGCAACAAATGGGCAGGACTGAGGGCTTGATGCTCAAGGCAAGATAGAGCATCGCATCCCCAGTATTTGTATACACTGCATTGAATGGGAACCGATGAGAGGCCTGCTTGACTTGGTGCTGAAGAGCTGCGTAAGGAAATCAGCCTCTCTAGCCCTAAATATTGCTCCTCAGAATGAGATTTGCTGGAGTTTGATTCTGGTCTGGTTCCCAGCTCTATCTTACACCACAGTTTTCTGTGAAGGAGGAGAAGTGATTTGATAGCTAGGGTATTCATGTATTTTCTGCATGGAAGATGGGCTCTTTGAATTGCAAGGCTGGCTTGTCCTAGGAGGGTCTCTGAAACTGGCTGCCATTAATAGCCCCATCACAGGGCAAAGCCAGACTCTATTCTGACATAGTCCCGATGCTGACCATCATTTGGTAACTTCTGTCCATTGCTGTTTTCAGAGAGCAATGCATAAACAAATGTAATGTGTTTTGTTTGGTTTAGGAATAAGTTTCCCTTGACTCCAACTGCCAGAAATTCCCATCCTTTGTTCCTTGGAGTTAAAATGGACACATTTAACTGAACTCCACTGCTCCAAGTTAACAGCCTTGCAGTGTTCCCTAACCAGTACATTACTTCTGATTTACATGCCTCTTGCTGTCCCCTCTGCCTCCAAGATCATGTGAAGATACCAGAAACTGTCTATAAAAACCAAACAAGTTTCATGTCAGTAACCTGTCCATGTCCTGCTTCTTTATGGTGTAGTAAGGATGAGACAAAATCTTATACATAGCAGAAAGTTGACTTCAGGAATGGTTTTGTGCTTAACCGGGAGTGTTGGGAGCTCTGACATTTGTCATGTGCCCGTTGGGCAGAAGGAGAAAATGTTAAGGTGTGATTTAAGCAGATCAGATACAGAATAACTCTCATCCGGCTCTCAGTCAGTGCTATTTTGATAACTGGAGTGAGTTAGGAATCTGAAGAAGCTAAACAAAAATACATTGTTCCATCCAAAACCATCCAGTGGGTGATTTTCTCTAGGTTCGTAGAAGTAGCATCATAATGTGTAGGAGTAAAAAAGATGCATAGGGCCCTGCTAAACAACTCAGGGATGTTGCAAATAGAGCATTTGGGACCATTTTCTGATCCCATAGGTGTCAGGATCCTGCTTGCATCCAGCAAGGAACAGGGGGGCTGGAGGCTGCTCCCTGTGTGTCATCCTTGCAGGAATTACTGTGGAATACAGATAGTACTGGCTTTGGGAAGCAGGTGGCAGCTCTTACTCCCATTGAACAGTGGAAAACAACCACTTAGGTTTTACATATTTGCTAAGCAGAAGTCTGAACAGAGTGCTGCTGTTCCAAATGTTCTATTTTACAGGAACTCTCCGAACCGCTGTTTACAGGACAAAATGTGTCCTAGCACTGAATTCTAAAAAATGTCATATTTTGAGTGGAACAATTTTTGGGTTTCTTTTTCATCAAAAAAAAAAAAAAAAGACATTGATATTATGGGAAAAACCTGTTGGTCTTGGGAGGAAGAGGGAGAAAGGCAATATTTCCCTAAGCACCTTTGTAATAAGTATTTGTCTTCCTGACCAGTTGAATCGGGTACATCTCCCTAGTATTGCAAGCCAGAAAACAGAGAAAAGGCACTTTTCCTAAGACAGAAACAAACCCTCTCTTCACCATTCCAGAGGAAATTGTTAGTGACAATGAGCCACAGACTGTGAACTGAAAATTCCTTGCATTTGAAATGGTTTGGATTTTTTTATGTTTTACTTCCAGCTCTGACCACCCACAAGGGAAAGGAAAAGCGAAGAAGAGCACACAGCTTACACAAAAAGATTCCTGCAACAAAAGGACCCTTTCTTAGCTGTACTGATTGTAAGGTATCTCTTATGACAGTTTCTGGGGTATGTTCAGCACTGTAGGCTGGAAGATCAGATCAGCAGTACCAATTCTAGGAGTAAACCTTCAGCATCTCTGACTGGAACTGAAGAGTCAGAACTGAAAATACTCAATCTACAAGGCTAAACTTTTTATCCCCCTTCTAACATTGGAGCAGGAAATGCAAACTATTTGTGTTCTGATGTCACCGTACTCATAAACCTGAATTCTTGAATCACACTCCATTGCAATTCATCTGAGTGTCCCCAAACACTGCCAGGGATAGGGCAGCCACAGCTTCTCTGGGCACCTTGTGCCAGCGCCTCAGCACCCTCACAGGGAACAGCTTCTGCCTAAGAGCTCATCTCAGTCTCCCCTCTGGCAGGTTAAAGCCATTCCCCTTGGCCTGTCCCTACATCCCTTGTCCAAAGTCCCCCTCCAGGTTTCCTGCAGCCCCTTCAGGCACTGGAGCTGCTCTAAGGTCTCCCCTTCAGGAGCCTTCTCTTCTCCAGTCTGAACCAGCCCAGCTCTCTCAGCCTGGCTCCAGAGCAGAGCTGCTCCAGCCCTTGCAGCATCTCAGCGGCCTCCTCTGGACTCGCTCCAGCAGCTCCATGTCCCTCTTGCTGCTCCGCTGCCCTGATTTCATTGCCCCTGTTGTTGTTGCCCTGGAGCTGGATGCAGGACTGCAGGGGGGGTCTCACGAGGGCAGAGTAGAGGGGGAGAATATCCTTCCTCAACCTGCTGGTCACGCTGCTGGTGATGCAGCCCAGGACATGGTTCAGTTTCCTTTTTCACTTGTGTTTAATAAGATGAGCCATACTGGTTGCTAGGCTTTGTATTATGCCAAGCACATTCTCTTCTCTTTGTTATAAATCCCAGAGAAAGCCAAAGGATGAGTGTGAAACTAGAAACATTCCTCTCAGGTAATGAGGAGGCTGGATGTATGAGTGATACCCTTGGTACAAGAGGAATGAAAAAGACATCTCATTTTTTCCAGGGTTATTCTAATTGAATTATTGAACTAAAGGACAAAGTGAATTGGAGCCTAAGTACGAATGATTCTTGTTTTTCCCTCCACTCACAGCATTTCTGGTTTTAAATATTATATCCCATTTGCACTGTTACAATTTAGTATGACTCTGCTATTTAATATTGTTATTCTCCTCCATCTCTGCCAGAAGTTTTAGGTTTTGGATGCAGTGGAGCCCATCAGAGTTCCTCATTGTTGCTCTGCTGCCCTGATTTCATTGCCTCTGGCCCAGCCTGAGACACACAGGCTTAAGTGTTGGCAAGCTGAGAAATCAGGCCAAAGAGAACTTGAAGGTGCAGCAGTGCTAATAGTTGCAGTCATTGTTAATTTAAGGTGGGGAAAATGAAGGGAAACAATGCTAGGACCATGGGCATATGAGTTAAGAAGTCAGTGTCACCCAAGAAAGAGATCATGGGACAATAACATGCTGTCCCACAGTCCCATGACCCATGGGACATAGGTCAAGACCAAAGATCTGCTGCCTTTCTTAATCATAACTCTTACATCCAAGTATGTTCTATTGAGAATGAAATCAGGAAAGTCCTATGGACACTGTTAGACAAGCAGGTCATTCAGAGCAAGCATAGCTCTTTCTAGACCAGCTTAGGACTTGCTCTACCCCAGTCAAGGTAAGTAACAACTGAGCTAGTAATGCCTTTAGCGTTTCAATTACATCTTTTTATTCCAAGTTCTCAGTGTTGGTAAGAATTGAAATTTGGGTTAAAAATTCAAACATGACTTGTTGCACTCAAAACCCAATGTTAGCCAATACTCACTGGAAAAACCCACTGAATATTTCATGTTGGGAACACACACTTATCGCTCCCAAAATGATTGTTTTGCTGTATTTTACAAGGCATTAACCTTTACCACCAATGGCAAAATGTGCTTGAGATTCATATTGTTCAGCAGCCACTTCATCTTTCTGCACCTTCACCTTTCACTTCATCTTGCTGTAACTTTTTCTGTGATGAGGGTTTTGGGTACCCTTTCCTGCAGGTGCAGTGAGGCCCGTCTCCCCCAGTCTGTCTTCCACCATCTCTTACGAAGAAGACTTTTGGTCCATATGACGTCTGGCTTAAACAGCCAGGTAAGTCTGTGAGTGTGTGTTTAGGTGGATGCCCAGCACAGAAACATGTCCTCATAACCACTGCAGTGAATGTGCATTGGACACTTGATGAGCACTTTGCCCACTCATGTATTCACCAGCCCTTGTCAGCCACACTCAGCACAGTGCTATTCCTGCCCTTTCCCACCCTCTGTGACCTCTGCCTCATGTTTCACATCCTGCCCTGTATACCCTGGCATGAAACAGAAAGACCTAACGTGAGGTGAGAGCACAGAGGGGCTGACTTTGCACTTTTCACCCTCTCTAGCCCATACTTGCTCACACAACCAAGAGTTACTCATTATCCTGCAGCCCCAAATGGCTCAGCACTGGCAGTACCTTCCATCGCAATGATCCAGCAGCCCCCCATATCCAACTCACATGAGCATGTATCCACCACATGCATGCTTACAGAATCATAGAACCATAGAATCAACCAGGTTGGAAAAGACCTTTAAGCTCACCCAGTCCAACCTTTCCCCAGCACTGCCAAGGCCACCACTAACCCATGGCACTGAGGACCTCATCTCCACAGTGTGTGAGCACTTGCAGGGACGGTGACTCCAGCCCTGCCCTGGGCAGCATTTCCAATGCCTGAGCACCCTCTGGGGAAGGAATTGTTCCTCATCTCCATCTGACCCTGCCCTGGTGCAGCTTGAGGCTGTTTCCTCTTGTCCCATCCCTTGTTCCTTGGAGCAGAGCACAGCCCCCTCCTGGCTCCATCCTCCTCTCAGGCAGTTGTGGGGAGCGATCAGGTCCCCCCTGAACCTTCTCCATCTGAACCCTCCAGGTCCCTCAGCCGTTCCCCATCACACTGTGCTCCAGGCCCTACAGCAGCTCCATTGTCTTTCCCTGGCCCTGCTCCAGCACCTCAATGTCTCTCTTGTAGCAAGGGGCTCAGAAATGAACACAAGGCAGAGCCCTCCATCCCCATTTGCAGCACAAGGAAAGCCTTCCCCACTGCCTGGTCCCAGGACAGGGAGCTCAGGATCTCCACAAGTGTTCGGCACCTGCTGCCTGCCCCAGCTCCCAGCTGCTCCCTGGCCAGCCCTGCTCTGCTGCGGGAAGCAGCCGCTGAAAGGGGATCTGCCTGACCTGATGTGAAAGGGATTTCAGTGGTGTTAGGACACTCGATGACAAGGGGGAGGGAGAGATGAAATGAACTCCTTCCATCTTTCTGATGCAAAATGAGTGCAGACACATTGCTTTAATATCTTCTTTGTAATTCATTTCCTCCACTAAAGACTGAAGACTCAATGCTTTATGTGCCTCTGGGTTTATGCCAGCAAACTACTTGCGAACTCACCCATCTGGAATAGACAGGGGTCATTAGTAGTTCTGATCCAGCTCTTTGTATCCTCTCCAAGATGGGCATTAGCCCTGTATGAGTATTGAGACCTAACATACTCCTCTAAGAGGTGATTTAACTGAACAGCATTTCTCATCTTTAAGACCTTGTTTTTCTCGCACTGTGTCCTGGTGTCTTGTCTGGCACCAGTAAAGAGCCATGGTTCAGTCTGTCAATAAGAAGGGTTCCTGCATAACCCCGCAGTAACAAATCTCAGCTGCTGCTCTCAGTGGGCAGCATCAACACCCACAAGTAATTAAAGAAATCTCTGCAAGGAGGGAGAAAACTGCTTGGGCTGGCCAGAGGGTCAAATCTGCTTGAAATGCGCCATCCAGCTCTCAGCTTCAGAGGGAAACCCCGAAGACCAAGGCTCAGGGATTGCCATGTCACACATCCCCACATGTGGTGTCCCTGCCCATGGTAGAGGGGTTGGAACTAGATGATCTTAAGGTCCTTTCCAACCCTAACTGTTCTATGTTTCTATGTCTCCCTTGCAGATTCCTTCCAGACATTTAATGGGGCTGGAATCATAGCAGATCCTTGTCCTTGGGGCCAGTGTTTGAGGGACTGAGTAACAGGACAAGACCTCCTCTAAGGGATTGCCCACATAGCAATGACCCTCCTTGCACCAAGATCCTTGTTGCCTGAGTCCCCCCCAGAAGGGACACTTCCCTTCTGATACACAGAGGGAGGAGGAGACAAGGCATCTTTTTCATTCTTGATGTTACCGCTAAGCATTGCAGATGGGTGACTGCAGCATGCCAGGTTCTCTCCCAGACTTTGTTCCTGCTGTGTGATTCAGTGAGGCATATTGCCTGTTTAATGTAAATTATGCTTGGAGTTTATTTGTGTTCAGGAGCTTGGAGGCCTTTGGGTGAGAGACTCGCGTAGATGAAAGTCCATTATTAATGTCTGTAATATTGAATAACACCTGTGAGCATTATGTAGTGTCAGCACATTCGTCCCTGCAGGGAAAGGAGACTTGGTTGTTGCATCCCAGAGCCAGTGCCATCTGGTTTGGTACTTACTCAGTGCAGAAAACACAAAAGCAGCAAGTTTTCCATTAGAGGGCTTACTGACACTAGACTCCATTTAGGAGTCAGTCTTAGTAAATTGAATTTATGCGGAAACATACACGGCCTCTGAATCAGCTCAAACTGTCTTTTAACTGTGTGTGCCTGCGCTGTGAATGTTAATGGAAACATTTAACCCGTTTAGCTTAGGAGTGTTCTCTCCAAAGCTTGCTGAAATTGCAGATCCAAACGTCTGTTCATCAGGGAGGGTGCACCATGCCCGGGGCTGGGAGCCAGACTTTCCCTAAGGAAGCTGCTTCTGAAATCAAACTTGAGCTGAGAAAAACAATGTTTTCTAAGATCAAGAAACATATTGGACTAAATAAGCTCTCCAATTGTCAAAGAATATTGAAACCTTTGCAACATAGCATTGCAAAATAGCACAAGCTTTGCATATCCTGAATAGAAGTAATTGCCAGGGAATCCCAACCAGTTCTTACAGCATTAAAGTTTGTACCTTTTCATTTTATTGAGGGTGGTTTATCATGGCTTGAAGACATGCTTTTTAAGACAGACTTAGGAAGAATTTACACACAGCTCCTTAATACCACTGTTCTGAAGTTCAGTATTCAGCATTCCTGCCCATGGCAGGGGGTTGGAACTGAATGATCTTAAGGTCCTTTCCAACCCAAACTATTCTATGATTCTATAAACATTCATCACCTCTACCTTACCACTACTTTATCAGATCATCCCAAGGCCTGATGGTTAATACATGGCAAAGCCCAGAATAAATCAGTAATATCCTCATTTTCAGACCTGCTTATGACTTAGAAATGGCTTTATAGTTAATGCACCCCCCGCACTCTTTGTACAACCAAGAGTTTTCTCCAAAGTCATGTGGTTGGGTGGATTTCTATTTGGTTCTTGGCAATACAAAGAGTTATTTAAGATTGTGCTGCAGTGGGAAATGTTTCTGGTTTCAGTTACCTGTCAAGCTCTAACTCAAGCTTTGGAGTTTTTAATTCTTCTCCTGGATCCACTGGTGGAATCATAAGCTTCTCCAGTAGACTTAAATAATGCCTTCTAATGCCATCCTTATGCAAGGCTTTTGCAGGAGAAATGAGGGCTGTCGGTCTTGGCAGGCCTAAAACCAAACCAGGACTTGATTCACATGGAAAATATTCTTGTCAATAACTTTCCTTCATCCCTACTGCAACCCTTCCCTTTCAGGCATAAGCCAAGTTCAGCCACAGTGTATGACTGCTAAAATCAGTTCATGTCAAGGAATTCACACCTATTTGCAAAATCGTTGACATGGTTTTGCCTACTTAGTGATTCCCACTGTGAAAAAGGCAAATCATCTGACAGCCCATCAGTCCTAAGGGACTGGGCAGCATGATCCATCTTGTAGCTATTTGCTGAGATAGAACAAGGACTTTCTTGCTTCACAAAACAGTCCCCTTCAATGGGTTGCTGAGACACAGTAATGGTCAAGTTATGGAAGTTCATGTGTCTTCTTGTGGGCATGTAGTTGGCTAGAAAGTGCAGGGTTAGTAGTCCTAAATGAACTAATGAACCTGCTTACCTGTGATCTAACGCATCACATTGTATGTCCAACTAAATGTGTTTCAAAACATGGTATTTCTCAATCAAGCTGTTATTGTGGTACATGCTATTGAAGCTTCTCACTGTTCAAATACCAGTGTTGCTATGCAATTGTCTCTGTTGCAATTTTTGTATTCTTTCTGGTGAAGGTTTGACTTGTACTGGAAGTAGAAATGAATGACATGAAAGGGGTTTTGTGCCCCGACTTTGATGGGATACTGTAACCTCTTGGTTCCAACTCCAACCCCGCAAAAATCATAGACTCATAGAACGGGACCTTAAAGCTCATCCAGTTCCAGCCCCCTGCCATGGGCAGGGACACTTTCCAGTAGAGCAGGTTACTCCAAGCCCCATCCAACCTGGCCTTGAGCACATCCTTGTTGATCTGTACAAGGACATGCTTGGTAGCAGTGGCAGCCTCACTTCCAGCCATATCACAGAGACCAGAGGTTTTGATTAAAACACTTACATGTCTTCTTGTATTCTGATTTACCCACCAGGTTGGCTTGAATGTTGGAGTAAGTCACCTCTTTAAAACTAGTCTTAAGACAAGCAGCTGCCTGGTTTTTCTGCTCTGAAAATGACCATTCCCGTCTATTTTGGTGAGGCACTGAAATGGGTTGCCCAGGGAAGCTGTGAATGCACCATCCCTGGTGGTGCTCAAGGCCAGGTTGGACAAAGCCTTGGGTGACATGGTTTAGTGTGAGGTGTCCCTGCCCATGGCAGGGGAGTTGGAACTGGATGATCTTAATGTCTTTTCCAACCGTAACTATTCTATGATTCTATGATTTGAGTGGTCTAACATGTGGCCTTCATTTTCATTAATGGTGTTTCTTATTCATGTCCATTTTCTGTCTTTTGCCTTACAGAGATAAACTCCCAAGGAAAGAAAGAGCTGTACTTTTATGGGCCTTTCTTAGCAGACAACCGCAGGAGAGAAGGAATGAATGCAGTGCCAGGTCAGACCACTGGTGTTCATTACCAGACTTCATGAGAACCACTGCCTTTTCCTTCCTAAGGAATCTCAAAATCGCAGAAGGGTTGAGCTGGAAGGGACCTTAAAACTCATCCAGTTCCAACCCACTGCCACAGGGCAGGGACGCCTTCCACTAGACCAGGTTGCTCCAAGCCTAAACATCACACAAAGCACCTGTGTAATTGTGCAGTAAGTACTGAAATGGTGACAATCTTTCCCTGACCCTCATTTAGTGGGCTTTTAGCCACAGAGCATCAGATTTGCTTATCCTAAATATAACCAAATGCTAGTTATGTGTTTATTTCTTATTTCTTTTAAGAAGCATTTACTACATTTGACTTGAAACTTTCTGTGGTTGGGATTTCCACAGTCTGACTGTAAATGGTGGTTTTTGGAAACCTCAGTTTGGATATAGAATTTATCAACTGAAGATGCTTTTGGATGAGGAATTGTGTTTGGCAGTGGAAAGCAAAGAAAAATGCTGAGTGTAAGAGAAACTTGCATCAAGATACTCCATTTGGATACTTGTCTGAATATTTCTTAAGTGAGTTGGTTTGAAAAACCAAGTCACATTTTGGCTAAAAAATACCAGTTTTCTCTAAAAAAAAACCAATCCAAACTACAAAATTAATTGTAATATCATCAGAGCATCATTAGTCTGGGGGATGTTTGCTGAAGAAGTGTGTGCACCACTGCACATGATGGACCAAAGAAGCTTGTGATTTGTTCAGATGCAAGCCATACACAGTACCATGTGGTACCAGGAGCCATGTGCTTGTAGCTGACCACCTCTGTCTAGCAGATGCCTTTTTGACTTATACAGAAACCTCTATGTTGATGTGCTAGGAATGCTGAATATAGCACTCTGGAAGGGTGAATGGGAGGTGGATCAGGGTAGATGTGAGCTTCTGGTAGCCTTCTCCATCTTCCTTGCCCTCCACAAAATTTGCCCCTACCCAAGCAAAAAGCAGTTGAAAAACACCAACAGCATATTTTTGCCTTGGACAACTTGTTCGGCTCTATATTAGAAGTGCCATAGCTCACCCCTGTTCTCTGCACAGCACCATGGATGGCCATATTTTCCAGGAGAGGAATCAGGACATGCCAGTAATTGGCACAGGGCGAGTGCCAGATGAGTGAGGTGAGCATCAATGTCAGCCCATGTTCATGAAAAGCAAGCTGGTTTTCCTTCTGACTCCAGTTCATCAGAGAGGAAGGAGCTGTTGTGGAAAAAAGACAAGATGTGTAATGCATTTACAAAGTATGATAGGAATGGCAGGGTTTCAGACCCTGGTCTATGATTTCAAGTTGACTTCAAACGACCTCGACATTTATGTATGCCTAAGTTGTCAGACAGAATTAATATTAGGCATTTAGAAGCCAAATAGGTTGTAGAGCCTGTGCACATGTGTGTGGGGATTTACTTTTAATGGGATAGAGGGGAATGTTACGTATTTCAAATCTGGAGAAATCATGGGGCTAACCTTGGGCTTCCCTCCCTACCAGTGTGCTCCAAACAGCGGTGAACATTATGGGAGAGACATCCAAAAGCACAATCCCTATGGGTTCCTCTCCACCAGTTTCAGGAGCCACAGGCTGAGAACAGGGATATAACCAAGGAGGTCCTTCTGGAGCAATGCAGTCTTACGCTTTCTTGCAACAAGCTAAATTCAGCAAAATTAAGGTATTATATGTGATATAATGGAGGTGGTATTATATATAATATAATGGAGGTGGATATGGTGGGAGGTATTATGCATATAATATACTATATTACTATTATATATACTCTTTAATATATATATATATAAAAAATATATTCAGTTTGTGGGAGAAGCTATCTCATTCACCAAATGGTGCCCAAAGCTATAGGTAGATGTGAACCAATGGAAGAATCTATTGCTTTGTGTGTGATTGCAGGGTGATACTAACACCACTCAGGTGTTCCTCGGCAGCCAGTTTCCTTCTCATCTCCCTTATGGCAGGTTTGTAGACTGCATCAACGCTGTATTTGTGAAGCAGGCGCTCTCCCTGCACTCAGCAAATTCTTTAAATAAGCCTGAAAAACAGCCCTGTGGGAAGAGGGAAAGGGAACACTCTGTATCCTATTCCATTCCAGTACAGCTAGGAGAAAGAAGAGGGAAAGTCCTTAAGAAGTCATCTAGTCTGTCCTGCCCAAAGGCAGTGGGTACCATCTCTTAATTCAATACATAATGAACAGAAGCAAAATGGGCTGAAGGATTTTCTGTTTCCCACCAGGACTTACCCCTCAAAAATGTTACTTTTCACTTCATGTGGTTTAAAGCTGACTCAGGTTTCCTCATTGCAAATGGTTACTGTGTTTTGTTGATCAAAATCACCAGTCATTTTCATTTTAATATAATGGCATAACGAAAAAACAATTTTTCATCCTCAAAAGACAAATCCAAGAGATCTTCATTCACTTTCACTGTTTTTAACTGATAAAACACTGTTTTAACTAATAAAAGCTTTTAACTAATGAAGTGAAAAATAGTTGCTCTGCCTTGTCCTGTATATTAGATCTAAGCTCAATCCTTTCCAGTTTCTGTTTACGATTGCCCTTAGCTGGGTTTTAGGAAAGATTTTCCTTTTTCTTTTATAATCTCATGTCTTGCTATTTTACCATTGTACATTGGTACTTTTCTATATAGTTCATTTGTGCCTTTTATGTATCTTAGTTTCATTGTGTTTTCACATCTCTCTTTTCTATCTGTATTTAAACCAATTTAAAGTTTCTGTCCTCTTTAACTCTGTAACTTGTGCCATTTTATTGCCATGATTAAGTAGCTGTCCCTAGGCAGCAGCAATGAAAACGTGAGCTTTCCCATCACATTCACTTATCTGCTCCTTGCTGGAATTAAGATTAATTATAGTTGTCAGCGCATAACTAAAGTCACAAATGTCAATTTCCCCTTTTCACGTGTTTCGCTGTCAGAATAAATTGCATAATCATCACTTAATACCAAGCTCTTGTTTCCCTAATAATACACTCAAGCCAAAGGTTTACCAAAGGGAGCCCAAGGAAAACACAGGAAACCTGAGAGGGTAAACACGATGTGGGAAAGTGCAGCCATGATAAGGCTGGGCCCACAGCTGGAGCGAAACCTTCACTGGGACCCTGGAGCTCCGCCTGCGCCAGCAGTGCCTCAACAGGCCACAGCAATGGGCTTTGGAGGGTGAACGTGCTGGGACCTGGCCTGTGGGACTCCTTTCCCTGGAAGAATGTCCAGCAGTCAGGGCCAGAACATTCCCCAGAGGTTAATCAAGTCTTTGCTGGGGAAGGATCCTGCAGGTCCAAGAAGAGAGCCACACTGGACATGACTGACAGCAGCCCACCATGTATGTGATGAGTAGTTTGTGGGACACCCCTTTGGATGCTTGCTCTCCACCTCCTTCCCAATATCTTGGTGTCCCTGCCACCAGATTTGGTCTCCTGCAGGGTTGTGTCGCTTTAGATTGGACCAAGCCAAAACGTATCTGTAACAGACTCCCCTATCAACCTATCTTGTTCATGTGGCTTACTTCCTGGCTATATAAATTCACCTCCTTAAGCACGTAGCAAGCTCATGCCCCAGGGATGTAAGGGGAGAAGGTTATTTCCAAGTTAGGATCTGAGAAATGACTTCAACATACAATCCACTTTGTTGCTTTAAACCCATTTGCGATCTCCTCTTACATATGGATGTCAACCCTGGAAATCACATACCCAGTCCCCATGCCCTGTATTTGTGCCGGTTTTTAGAAGATGCTGCTTCTCTGTGTTTTCTGTCTTAGCAACATTAAACAAAATCTCTGTGTACATATGCCCCTTAGTAGAGGGCTGCCGGTGAAGCAACTGCACCTTCTACCTTTGCTGCACATCCTACTCAGATACCAACTCCCCATCTGAGGCGTTTCCATCTGATTTTCCAGTAGGGACACTCAGAAAAATCATCTCCAGGTGTGGATGCCTGCAGTTCGTAGAATTCCAGACTGGTCTCATCCAGTTCCAACCCCTGCCATGGGCAGGGACACCTTCCACTAGAGCAGGTTGCCCCAAGCCCCTGTGTCCAACCTGGTCTTGAGCACTGCAGGGATGGGGCAGCCACAGCTTCTCTGGGCACCCTGGGCCAGTGCCTCAGCACCCTCACAGGGAAGAGCTGCTGCCTAAGAGCTCATCTCAGTCTCCCCTTGGGCAGGTTAAAGCCATTCCCCTTGTCCTGTCCCTACAGGCCCTTGTCCAAAGCCCCTCTCCAGGTTTCTTATAGGCCTCAGTGATGTCTGTCTCTGTTTTGGACAAACTGAAACACAGTATTCTCTTCTTATGTCTCTTCTTCTTTAAAACTTAAAGAATCTACCATTAAAATGATTTTTGTAAATATTTCAAAGACAAAACATAGAATTTCTTTCAGGCACAGTCAGTATTTCCGCTTCCAGCTCTGAAGCTGCAGTGTATGCTCAAAACTCAACTCATTTGTCAGTCCTTTCATTCTCATTAAGCTATCTAAGCAAATCTGCCATTTGCCCACAGATGAACTAAAACCAATCTCAATTCTGATATCAAATTCATTTAGAGAGATCAGCTCTACAAAATGATAGAAATATTTGACTTCTGACCTAGTGTATCAGTAGTAGGCTTGTGTGCAAACCAGAATGAAAATACCACTGCAGTCAAGGCACTTCCTTGTTATAGTTCCCTTTCCATTAAAGTTAACTTTCCTTTCCATTAACTTCCTTAAAGTTAGTTTCCTTTCCATTTCACTCATTTGAAGGGTTTTTTAATCAATTGTTTTTTTTCCCTGTCATTCTTTTTTAGTTTTCTTTAGTTTTTATTTCTATTGTTGCTCACTAGCTCGAGAAGCTGTTTGCTCCAGGTGCCTAGTCGCAGGAACTATATGCAGGGATTTATACACGTGCTTATGGGCGCCTGTTGTTTGAAAAACTGGCCCTATAAAGTGACATTGCTCAGCTTCTGAAATTTGGGCAGCTCTTTTTGGTCCGGAGAATGGAAACTCTCCAAAATTCACTGTTGGCAGAACCTCCAAAGCAGATATGCGGAGTAGATGAACTGGAGTGGGACAGGCAATAGGGAACTAGGAGTTCTGGAGGTGATGCAGCAATGGGAACATGATACTTAAGACTCTTGAATGCAGTCCAGTATCATGTTGGCTTCTGCATGTATGACAGCTCTTCTTCAGAAACAAAAGACAACAGAGACCTTAGCGGAGGTAGTGGGTGCCAGATGCCCTGTTTTCTCTCTGAACTGGCTCCTTTGGGTTGTTCCCAGCCCCTTGTGAAGTGTTTGGGAAGCTGGTATGTGGAAGGAGGGAGGGAGAAGAGCTAGGATGACATTTTGCAGTGCACGTGCTAGCTCTGACTGCCAGCTCTCTGCTTTCCCACAGACAGTGCTCTCCCAAAGCCTTTCTCCCCATTCCTAATCCTCCAGCCCAGTTTGAGGGCTGCGGTGTAGCAGCAGCACCAGCAGCGGTAAGGTTGATGAGCCAAGTGTTTCCATCCCTCTCTCCAGCAAACTAAACTGCTTCCCTCCCAGCCCCCCACCTACCCCCCAACCCCATTAATGGGAATGGCCAGAGATAAATGACTGACTCCAGTGTCGGAGGAGCAGATCATGGAATCATTTGAATAGAGGACAGCAAATCAAACAGCGTAACTCTATTTGGCTTGATGTGTTTCCTATGGCTTCACTTCATAGAAGGCTCTGCGTATGCTTTTGGGCACATGCCTAGTGGCCACAGTGCCAAAATAGAGAAGGAACCCAGAAAGGACACACTTTCTTTTCTGCATTGTGTCACAAGTACCAAGCCACTGAGATGAAAAAGGGCCATGTGAGAGTTACCTCATGCTGCTCCTCTCTGAGGCTTGTCAGGGGCTCAGGGGCAACAAAAGCCCGATGTTACTTCTCCCCTTTAAAAAGGCAAAGTGGTTTCAGGATGGGAGAGGGACAGTGAAGGGAGCAAGCAGCAGAATTTGGGTTATTTATACTCTCCTAATAAATTACTTCCAAAGGCAGGCTTGTCTATGGGAATGATGGGTTACTGAAGACAAACCTCCCTCCCATCATTCCCTTACTTGGGTCACATACTCGAATAATATAATTCTTGGTTGGATTTATTTTCTTTCAGATTTTTAAAAAGCTTTTCTTTCTTAATGCTGTCAATTTACAGCCCCGCCAAAGCCTTCCATAACGATGAACCCACCAATAGCCTCCAGATCTCCTCACACTTCCCACTTTAAACATTTGTGATATGTGGAATTGTGATAATTAACGTTTTGCCCCTTCTTAGATGATGTCATGTTCACTGTCCAATGCAATAAGAGCTGTTCTGCAGGATATCTCTCCAAATAGTGAGGAATAGCTTTTCTATCTATAGGAAGCATAATGTGTACTATCATTCTCTGCACTGGGAGACAGATCAAGACCAGGGGCAGAGTTGCTGTTCTCTGGCTGGAGACCTTCCCTTTGTAACATGAGGGTAACCATTAGCCAAGAAACAAAGCAACTTCTGGTACTAATTTATCAGTGTTCCATGTATGCTGTTACAATCCGTGAAGTGCTGGAGACTTGCGTGCTTCCTTGTGTATCTCAACCCAATCTGAACTTTCCCAACGAGCAAGCAAATACAACATGAATCATAACAGAGAAAATCAGCACTTTAATTCCCAAAATTACTTGCAAACCAGTTCTAGTGTTTGTGACCAGCTCTGGTGATTAAAGAGACAACCCAGCATAAATGCTAATCCTCTTTCTATGCATTACAGAAGTTAGGTGGTTTGATTTCTTCCATGCAGCCCATCAATGGCCCTATAGAGGAGTTCTGATTCCTGGGTCTCAGCTTTAACCACTGGATAGATGGTCTTTGGAAGGCTGAGGATAAGCAGTGAAAAGCAAGGGTTACAGACACACAGCATGGTAGCAGCAAGAGCCAAGCTAGCAGGATGTGAGGCCTCCAGCGCTGCCAGCTTGTGTGGACAGTTTTATATGCTGTTCCTCTGCCTCCTGCTTCATAGACAGGATAAACGACGTGTGAGAGGAGCCAAGAACACATTTTATATGAACAGCATGTACTGTAGGAAATGTGTCTCTGCCATCTTCCAGCCCTGGTTTCTTTTATAAGAAATTAGCCACTCGAGAAAATTCCAGCTTCTCTCCTGTCTGTATTTCCTAATTGTGTCAAGATCCGTATGAAGAGCTCATTAATGGATTAAAGGAGCGCAGCGTCTGCAGCACATATTTGGGGGGCGGCCCATGCCTTCAGAGAGGCATGAAGGGTTGTCAAGCACTGGACCAGACAGCCCAGGGAAATGGTTGTGTCACCATCCCTGAAGGCATTTTAAAGGATGTGTAGAGGTGGCACTTAGGGACATGGTTTAGTAGTGGTGGCAGTGTTAAAGGTTGGACTCAATGATCTTAAGGGTCTTTTTGAACCTGGATGGTTCTATGATGAGCTGATGCCACACCAGTAGAGCTTCCAGGCAATGGGGCATTGGGCTGGCGTGCCATCCTATGGCCCTTCTTTTCCCCTTTCTAGGCATGTTCCGTCTTCCTCTGAAGCTGAGAGTTACTGTGTCTGGCTCTGTCCTTCCTAGGGCACTGTGACCACTCCAGCCAGTTTGGGCTATGCATTTTGGTGGCCAAAGATGCCTGCTCATGCACTCCTCATCCTTTGCTTCCCCAGAACCAAACTTCCCCTTGCTCCTGGGCCTTCCCTAGTCATAAACTTCTACAGTCATAAATAGACTTCTACAGTCATAAACCCCTTATACATGGAAAAGGATATCCTAAGCTGCCCACGTATTTTCCTGAAAGCAAGAAACTTTTCTTGCATGCATGGGCTAAAAACAAGGGAAAAAAATATTCTGTTATTGGAGAGTCACAGTTTCTGTTTAGGAGCGAGGGCTTTTACCTATATGGTTTGATGTATACGGCTTCATTCAATACAGGCACTAAAAAGAAACCTGTCCTGTTTTGTCTGAGGAGATACCAGTGAGATATTAAAGCTTGAATTAGCTTTTCTTTTGCCTGGAGTTAAATCAGTTCCAGACTCTATTAATTTGAGCAAGTGCCCTTGGTCCCATTGCCTGGCCGTGCAGAGCTATAGTATAACAACTAATTGGTCTATACGTCCCCTTCAATAAGGGAAGGCTGCCGCAGATACAGAGCTTGTGGAGGCCAGGAGAGACGCCTGGCTCGGGGGAGCTGCGACACGAGGGGGGATCAAGCGCTGTGTTGTGTTAACCTCTGCTGGGCAGGGGCCCAAGGGGAGACCCTCCCGGGATGCACATGGCTCCTAGCGAATGGGACCAGGGATGGAAGGAAAGGGGAGAGTGAGCAGTTCAGAGATATTATGAGCAAAGAGATAAATAAACACCACCTCCCCCACCCTGAGCTTGGAGGACAGTGAGGATTTAGCTGTGTGCATTTGAACGGCGGGTCCTGAGTGAGGGCGTGTGGGATGGAAGTGGCCTTGTAGCCACAGCCCTGCTGCAGGGTGCTTGCTGTCATTCCCACAGAGGGAAGGAACTGCTGTGGCTCTGTTGACAAGCGATCAGGACCTCTGCTCACACAGTGATAGCACAGAAAACATTTGTGCTGCCCCAGTGAGGGGAAGCATCCCCTTGACAGGTGGTGGTGGGGAGGCAGCAGAAAGGAGTCTGTCTGGAATCATAGCATCATTGAATGGTTTCGGTAGGAAGGGACCTTAAAGCTCATCCAGTTCCAACCCCCTTCCATGGGCAAGGATACCTCGCACTAGACCAAGTTCCTCCAAGCCCCGTCTAACCTGGCCTTGAACACTGCCAGGGATGGAGCATTCACAGCTTCCTTGGGCAGTCTGTTCCAGTGTCTTACCACTCACGCAGTAAAGCACTACTTCCTTATATCTAACCTAAATCTCCCCTGTTTAAGTTTAAACCCATCACCCCTTGTCCTATCACTACAGTCCCTGATGATGAGTCCCTCTTCAGCATCCTTGTAGCTCCCTTCAGATACTGGAAGCTGCTCTGAGGTCTCCACACAGATTCTCTTCTCTAGGCTGAACAGCCCCAAGTTTGTGCTGATCCCTGTGCCTGGGCTGAGGCAAATGCATAACAGTGTTAGGCCTGGGTGGCAGCACAGCTTTATTATTACAGGAATCTGTTTATTATGAAGAGGATTATTTCTCATTTTGAGGAAGATATACATATATATATATAAGTATATAGTCTAACCGTTGCATTCATCTTGCTATTCATTATGTCCTGGTGATAGCTGTAGGTGCAGTCAAGAAAAGTAAAGACTTAATTATTGAAATGTACCAAATGAAGGGTTTATTACCTAATAACAAATACATAATAATGTGTCTGCTCCTTCCCTGGCAGCGTTCAAGGCCAGGTTGGACACGGCTTGGAGCATCCTGAGCTAGTAGAAGGTGTCCCTGCCATGGCAGGGGGTTGGAACTGGATGAACTTTCCAACTGTTCCTTTCCAACCCAAGCCATTCTGTAACTCTATGAATAAATCAGCCTGTTCATGTCATAACTCAAACAGGACTCAGTGTCAGAAAAGGGATTCTTCTGGAAGACCCTGGGGCCATCTCAGCTCCAGATGGGAGAGTCCTTCTTCTCCAGCAGGACTGTGCCCCATGAGATGTTCAGCCTTCCCCTCAAGGCATGCTAATGAGAGATACATGCCATGTGCTTCAGCTGCAGGAGGATTCCTGGTGAGGAACTGGTCCAGGAGCTGCCAGGCTTCGGCTCCAGGAGCATCACAGCACAGGAAGTGTGACATTAAATCAGCACAGAGGGATAATTTTGGCTTCCTTGAGGCTTCATTCCCCTGTAAACCTCCCTCCACACCCTCCAGCATCCTGTGGACTTGGAGCAAAGCTGGGAGCCCAGCGCTAGAAGTGTCCTCAGGGGCACAAAACCCTGGAAGGGGCTTGCCAATGAGGTTCTTGATGCAATATCCCTATATCCTTCTGCCACAGCATGATAAGAAGATGATGGTGGGCTCCTGCTTTGCCCATCATGATGAAAGGAGGTACTACATTTGAGCCTACCCTGCCATGGATGCCCTCTATCATAAATCTGCAATTAATAAACATCATGCTGAGGAACAATCTTATTTACTGGCAAATAATAAGCTCACACACACACTATTAATTGCAGCGGGGAGAAGGAAGACAGAAAGGTGAGAGAGGAGGAAGTGAGAGGGCAGGAAGAGAAGGAAGAAGGAGGGAGAGAGGGGACAGGCAGTGGGAATGGAAGAAGGAAGAGGCGCAAAGGGATGGTTATCAAGGATGACAAAGAGCGGGGTGGGGTAGACAGAGGGAACAGCATGAATGTGTTTGTCTGCAGAAGACTACACGCTAATTCTTGGAATATGCCAGTCCCTTAAATCACTGCAGCAGAGCCCCACGTTCTCCGGGTGACAGGCCCATAGTGTTTCCTCAGCAAGAGACTGAGCAGAGACGAGGGCTAGCGTTTCTCTCTCCCTTCTTTCTTCCCTTTCTTGTCTTAAACTTGAGAAAAATCAAAAAGGAAAGCAAGTAAAACAAAAGCCCCTTTGCCTTAATTAAATTACTCAGCCGCCCTCTGGGGTTGACACTGGGGATACATGAGGCTTTTGTGTAATATCTGGAGGAATTCTCCCGCCTCCCCCTGCCCGGTCCCGGGGACAGGCGGGAGGATTTCAAAGGGGAAGGGAAAGGAAAGGGGGGGGGGGTAAGCTAATAGGGATGGGAATTATTCTGCGATGGCTGGAGGGATAAGAGAAAAAAGGGAAGGAAAGTGGCTGCTGAAATTGAAAGCCGATTCCTTGCTCTGGCTCGAGGCAGTGCTCTGACCTGGGGTAGCTGCCCTTTTGCCAGAGACACAGGCAAAGTTCAGGGCACGGGGAAAGCTGCATAAATATGAAGCCTTTACAAAGTGGGGGTCTGATCCTGCTGCTGCAGGACGTGCCTGCCTGCTCTGAGTGCAATGTGACCATGATAAAGCAAAGTGAGCTCCCCATGGCCACCAGCACCAGTCTGGGCTCCGGGCAGCCTGTCCCTATTGTGCTGCTGTGCAGGGGAAGCTGCAGGGACATTGCCAAGCCAGGGTATCCTGCAGGCTCCTAACAGCCTGCCTGGGCAGCACCATTCCATATCACAGAATCATAGAAATATAGAATCATAGAATCAAAGAATGGTTAGGGTTGGAAAGGACCTTAAGATCATCCAGTTACAACACCCTGCCATATGCCCTACAGAGAGCTCCCCAGGTCCAGCGAGAGGGTCACCAGCAGGATGAGCAGCTTCCACAAGCAGGGGCTTCACTCAGAGAAGAGGAGCTTTCCTCCCAGCCCTGTGCCGAGCTCATCCAGGAGATGCTGGGGCAAACACGTGGATGGTTATTGCTGCCCTGACAACAAGCTTGCTGCTGTCAGTGGGCTCCTTTGAGAGCGGAGGGTTTCCTCGCCAAACCTCCCGCTGGGAAGATCCTACATCTTCCTCTCTGAAAACTAGGTGAATTGAGGTTTGCTTTGTACCCTCTGTTTGGCTTTGGGTCAAGAGAAACCCATATCTGCTGCTTGAAAGGGGAAGGTAATCCACATTAGACATAGTCTGCAAAGGAGCCAAGCGCATGTGGGACTTGCTGAATCTTTTCGTTTATCTCCCCCAGACACCCCAGCATTGCACTGCCCAAGGCCCAGAGTCCCAGCATCAGGCTTGATAGATGGCTTTTGGAGAGGTGCCTGTACTCTCTGGGGCTGGGGTGTGTAACCCATAAACAAGCAATGCAAACAGGAGTGGAGACTGCATACCAGCACCAGCTCCCTTTTACTTACTGTTGGGAAGGAATATTTCTGGGAACAAAGAACATCTGGGCTGTAGGCTGAACTGGGCTTTATATGATGAAGCTTGTAATACTGTCCCATCTGGAGAGCAGCTCCAGTGAGCTCTGTGGGGAGATAAGAGACAGAGTTAACCATAAATCCACTCCTTTAAGCATGACAAGTGTGCGCCTCATATTCCAAAGAGAGGAGGGGGTAAAGTAAGTGGAAACATTTTTCTCTGTGCTGAACACACGCAGAGCTCAAAAAGAGCCCGGCTCACCATAGTGTGATGGGAGGCTAGTAAGCATGGAGCACCTCCAGGGTGCCAACAAGAACAGTCAAAGGCTTTTCCTGCAGTGACAGCTTCATTCCCCAGTGACAACCAGGCCTGATGGGAAAGCTTGGGAGCTGGGGGATGCTGCCACACACACAAAGCCCCTATACAGTGGAGCTGGAGGGAGCAGCCACTGAGGCAGGAGAAAGACCACAAACTTTGAGGCTTCCACCTCAGTGAAGAAATTGGCCTCCTGCTTCTCTGCTGTGTATTACTAACTGTGATTTATGGCCTTAATAACAACAGATGTGAAATGCCAGGTGAGGAATCGGGCTGTGGCATGGGGGAATAACATCACTCTTAGGAGGGGGGGGAAAGAAAGAAGTGAGTTATTTCCCCAGGTGAGCTATCGAGGTTCAAATGAGCTCTTGCAGCTTGCACCCGATGGGCTGGCAACATGTTCCAAGCATGCACCTTGCAGATGGTCCTAGCGATGTTCCCCAGGCTCAGGCCACCCAGGTAACCTGTGTCTGGTGAGCATCTGTGTATAAATATACCCTCATGTTGATATAGGATTTCCCACTTACAGCCCTCAGCTTTCAGGTAGGACACACTCCAGCAAGCCAAACAGGCAGTGTCCTTGCTTATGTCCTCCTAATTTCTCCTCCAATCCCTTTTTCCCTCTTGTTTCCCATGAGTTTCCAGCCTGTGTTGTCTGATTAGAGTATTTGGAGGGCCTCTCTACAAGCTCTTTTTTACTGCATTTGAAGAACTAGATGGTTTTAATTCACATCCAGATCTCTTGCAGACAGACTGACACTGTTCTTAAAGAATGAGTCTATGATCCTATGATTCTATAATAATTTGCAGGGCTGCAAAACAACACATAGCACAGCACAGTGCCTAGCACACAGCTGAAATGCCCTGCTCTAAGGAGCTTCCCATCAGAAAACACTGACTGGGGTGGTGGATGCCAAAACAAGGGGGAGAAGTGAAACAGGAGGAGGAGTGGATGGTGCTGGGGTAGACATCCGTATGCTGCTCCTTCTACAGCCTGTGTCAGGAAGGGACAGACCCCTCTTATCTAGGGGCTGATTGGGGCACACGGCAAGTAAAATGGGCTGGCAGCATTTGAGAAGAAAATATGACAAGAAAGGGGTTTCAAGGAAGGATTATCCTTGAGTTGGAGAAGGGAGCTGAGGCAGAGATAAGAAAGATGTTGCAGGGGATTGTATCATGATGATGCCTTTTGTGCCACTCTCCACATTGTTTTTGTGCCATTTATTAAAGCAAAGTCATCTCGGAATGCCTGAGCCTGACAGGGAATGGAAACCTCTCAGCTTGCATGTCTGCCTAAAGTGAAATCCCTTATTTATTTATGTCCCAGGGTGCACTGTCTGAATCTTGCACCCCAAGTTGACACTAACTCACACAGCACTTATCTTGGCTTTTAGTTGCTAAACTGTAAGCAGGGATTAGTATAAAATGAGATTTGTGCTGACCACTGGCAGGGCTGTGATTTTCATTCAATATTCCTTCAACTGTGTTTTCCTGTAGACAAAAAACGTAAAGACAGGGAAGGGAAAAATGAGCAAACATACTTCTTCCCTCTAGAACATTGTCTTCATCTGACCCATACCCCACCTCAACCCTTCTTTCTGCCATCTCTTCCCCAGCCTGTGGCAAAAACATCAAAGGTATTTGCTGGAGCTGGTGTGTGTGTGCGTAAAAGACAGAGAGGGAGACTGGTTTAGACACAGGTTATTTATTAGAGGTTTAATATTGCTCCATATAGAAATTAAATGGAACAGCATTCAGACGTGCCATTAAAATTTACTGCTTCTTGCTATTTTAAAACCCACATAATCATTTCAAGTAACACTGATTAAGGTCTTGTGAGAAATGAAAAAACCCAACAACCACGTCAACTCAGGCATCACCACAGTGTCTCCACCTAATAGCTGCTTTATTAACACGAGTCTGGAAGCAGGAATGCCTAATGTTAAACTTGCTTCTTTTCCATTTACACATCAGTTTTCTGTTGGGTTTCTTTTCTAAAACACTTGCTTGATGGCCAGCCTGTTCTCAATGGACTGGTTTGCTGTATGGAATTCAAAGTTTAACTCATATAAACACATTCATTTCCCCAAAGCTGTGATTTTTTTTCTTCCTTTATAAATTTGACTTCTGTATTTTCTTTTTAACTTGCTCTCTCTGGAGTGAATGCGCATGAATGCATATATGTTCAAATGCATGCACATGAAACATGCAGTCTCCCTCTTCACTTCCACTTGTATTTATATGTATGTACCTCCTTCCAGCACACCTTTATTTTATGTGCACACATATATATATATTCATATATACAAGCACATGTGAAGAACTTGTAGTTTCTAAACTGAGTTGGACTCTTCCTATTGTCCATGCTTTTAAACCCAGAAAACCCGAATAATGTTTATAAACTTCTTCAGGTTAGGATATTGGGCTGTTTTGTCTTGCAGATGAACAGATAAGAAAGCATGAAATCCATACTGGGCTGCACAATAAATGTATATTTGTGTATACATGGTAAACATATATTTGCTACAATTATTGATCCTGGTGTTCAAAATATAACAGATTCCTTGGGATCAACATTCAGTCCCTTGAGAATGTATTCAGAATGTACTGGGCTGGAGTCTTTTGGTAGGGTTGGGTGAGAAGACCTCGTTTATCTTATAGGAAGCTATTGGAAGGATACAGACTTACTGCAGTCATTATACTGTTCTAGCTGCGAAAGAAAACCATAGAAAGTGGTTTAGGCCACTGATTTTCAAAACTGGAGAAGCCAGGTGAGCCCAGTGCCTATGAAATGGAATAAGAATTGTATTATCCTCCCTTTCTTGATTGCAGATTGCTATAAACCCTCTAGGAGACCTGTGAAATGGCAGAGGGGCTGGAACTAGATAATCTTTAAGGTCCCTTCCAATCCAAACCATTCTATGTGATGAAATTAGCCCTGAAACTCAAGAAGAGGCAGAGATGGTGGTGGCTTTGAAAAACACTCTGAAGGCCAGCTCTATTATCTGCATGTCTAATCAGCCTTGTGTGGGTCTTTATGAAGAGTTAATGGTGACTTGGCAATGGAGGGTTGAAACGGTGGATGCATAATGGCTGCATCTTACAATAAATGTTTTATTGGTATTGTACCCATCAGGAAAATGCTGTAATGTGCTCCTGACAGATAAACACTGGGGTTTTTTCCCATGCGTTCTGTAAGTCTGATGTCAAAACACACCTGGATTCATTTCCATCACATGAGAGAGGAAGAGAGAAAAAGAGACTGCCCAGAATCATAAGCCATAAAAAAGTAGCCTGGAAGAGGCTTTGGAGGATTATCCAATCCAACCACCTGTGCCATAAGAAGGCAGGCTTCTCTGTGGCATCCCTGAGCCTTGGGTGGCATGGTTTAGTGGGAGGTGTCCGTGCCCATGGCAGGGGGGTTGGAACTGGATGACCTTAAGATCCTTTCCAACCCTAACTATTCTATGATTCTATGACAGACAGTTCATCTTTATTCATAAAAACTGCAGCAGTAGAAGTTCTGCAGCCTCCCCAGGCAGTCCATGGTTGCATTTTGCTCCCCTGGCTACTGGAAAGGTTTAATCCCTGCATCTGACTAAAAATCATCACTGCAGGCTTTCTCTGTGGTAGTTTTGATCCTGTTGGACTGAAGAATGTTTGGAGACAGAAGGGGATTGAGAAGCGAGAGAGCTTCATCTTGGCTGAAGGATGAGTGTGAGATGTCTCTGCCCATGGCATGGGGGTGGAACTGGATGATCTCAAGGTCCTTTCCAACCCAAACCATTCTATGATTCTAGGAGGGAGAAGATAGCCCTGAGGAGGACTGCCTAGGGAGACTTTTCCTGCAGTGGGGATAAATGGGACACAGTCTACAACTCCCCTCAAATTAGCTGCGTCTTTACAACATGATGCTTTAGTAGCACAACTGAAACACCAGGTAATCTGGTGATTATCCCAATAAATGGCACTGCCATGCAATGATGTTGCGTTATGGCTCTGCCCACTTACAGCATTCAGCCTCCTCTACACACTCAGCTTCTTGGATGCAAATCAGGTCAAGCTCCATGGATGCTGGGATGATGACAGCATTGATGTAGGATTTTCTGTTGGGCCAACAGTTTGCCAACATCATGAGTCTTTCCTTATGGAGAAGGTCATTGCGTCACTATAGTAGCAGATCTCCAGATACTTTGGCAACTGCCTTTCCTCTCACACACTTTTCCTAGACACCACTTTGTTTGATGAAGTAGCATTTTCAAACATGTATATTTTAAAATGCATATTCAGTAAATTTCACTCACACCTCTTCTTTTCCTCTGAAGTTTGACACATGGGAATGGTGCACTGATCCATGGATTACACTTAGTTACCTTGGCAAGCAATAATGCCTTGAGTGCCAAGATAACCAGGTCAAAGAGGGAAAAGCATGAATATTAAGAAAAACAATGTTTGACTGACAAAAGCAATTTTGAAGAGATGTGCAGGGTAAGAGGAAGTGAAGAGGAGAGCCCTGGTTTATACTTAAAGGTCTGTTATACAACTTAAACATTGTAAATGTTGGTTTTGCTTCACCACCCACTGTTTTGCCCAGATGAAATAGCCTGGAGAGAGTATTTAATACATAGAGTCATTGGAGAGCTCTGGGACTAATGCTGGTGGGAGCAGATATTCGGTCTGTTGCTGAGAGTCCCCATTGCCACCCCACATGCAAGCCACAGGAACTGGTGCCATGAGAGGACTGTTTTGCTCCCTAGGCAAAAGAAAGGGCAGCAACAGCTCTTTTTTCCTCCTGTATCATCCTCAGCCTTCCTGCCTCCTCCTGCCCTGCTTGCCTCCAGGGCCATAACAGCAGTAATGGAGCCAAAGGCATCTAGTGTTTGAGATGTGCTGGGCTCTGAGTGACATGAGGTTCAGCTCAGGGGAGACAGGATGCGCTTATGAATGCAAATAAGGACCATTCTAGGGCACAGACCCCTTTGGGCAGCTTTAGCTAAGAGCTGCCTCCCTGGGGGAGAGATCAGGGAGCCTTTTCTGAACAAACTCATCCCCCTTGGAAAGCTCCAGTTTTGCCATAACAATTTCAGTCACAAGAAAGGGCTAATTTCACAGGTTCTTCTGGTCTGAAGACCAGAACTTCGAAGAGAAATAATGGTCATCCTATCATCTTTTAGCAGGTTCTCCCACAGTTAAGTGATATTAACCTAAGTGAAGATCTGACTGGACTTAAACCATGACACAAGTGAAATATTTTGATTGACCAAATCTGTGTGTGATTTTCCTGTGGATCATACAGAGATGTTAGCAAGCTTTCTCACCTGAGGACAGAAGGCCAGAGCCTGTCAAAGGCCAGTGGCCAGCCCTACCTCCTCAGAAGCCAAGGGAACAATGGCAGAAGCAATTCTTATCTCTGGAGCATTCCCAGTGCCACCTTTTCAAGAGCTGTTACAGAACCATTGTTTCCCTGACACCAGCATGCGAAGCCAAAGCTATTGCCAGACTGGAGTGGCTTATATTATTCGACCTCCAAGAATGCTTTAGTTTTTGCTGTGAGCCCTTCATCGATTTCCCTTTGAATTCCTGCCCATATATACAAGGACCCACTGCGGAATCACAGGTCAAGGAAAGAAGGGTGATACTACCTTCAAGCAGTAAAAGGCCAGCCCATTGCTCTGTTCTGGGTTGAAATAGGACTTAAATGATGCTTTGATTTTCCCCAAATTTTACCTTACACACAGGGTGGCCATGACTGGAATATGACATGGCTACCTGGCTATATGTGTGGATATGTGTATGTCTGTATATATATTTTGGGATTCCTAATTCTCTCTTGCAAGGGAGAAAGGCATTCTCCTCCTAGCTACTTGATTGGTGTAATACAAGGGTGTAACAACATTGAGGCAAGATATTTGAGTGAAGGCTAAAGAAGAAGGTGCGTGAGGACAAGTAATTATGGTAGTACATTTTAAGGAGCTAAGGTTTGCTGAATAAAGGTGTTGCTAGACTTGGTGCAGTGAGTTCAAGAAAAACACTGGTCTGACTTACTTACTGGCTTTCCACATTCTACACATTTCTCAACACACCTTCGCATTTACTAAAATTATGGGTTTTTTTTTCTCTCTCTAGAGCAGTGGGACTTCTCAAGTAATGCTGGAATGGCATCAAGCTGTTTGCAGCTCCGCCAGTATCAGCTCTTGACATCTGTCTTTTGCAAGACCATCAGCCAGCAACAAGGAACTTCAAAAAGTTGTCATACCACAACACAAACAAGTCTTCAAATTAGTCACTCTATGGGCTCTGATTGCTCCTTGATGGTGCAGAAAGACCTCCAGATATTTCAGGACTGCAATCTTTTGTACGCTAAAATGAGGATTACCATAGAGCTTGACAATAAACTTGGCTGAATAACCCAGACCTCGTTTCAACCCTCAGATCTTGGATCTCCAAATGACAGCTTGCCAGATTTACATCTGTTTCCTCTATGGGGAATGTGGAGTCCTTTTCTAACCCTTTGAGCTGAGTTTTCCTTCTCCTCTTGGCTTTGCTGCCAGATGATAAAGGCTTAATTTGTTTATTACCATTACAATCCATCTGGTTCTGAGCACAGAAGCAAGCTGAGTTTTCAGAGTAGCTTCTGCTCCTAAGAGAAAATTAGTGTCTTCACCTACCCTACTCCACTCTTGAGCACAAAGTCACACTAGACAGTGGGGACAGTGGGGGTTATCCTTGCCCTCCCCATGTCCTCCGTTCAGCCTATACAGTAACACAGACTTGGAAATGCAAAATAATGGCTCTTCTCTTTGTTCTTCAGTTCAGGGGACTCTGATGTGGAAATTTGTGTTTTACCTTCAGTCCTGACTGAGTTTACGCTTGGTGTGTTCTAAAGAAGTACAGGGATAGTCAGTCTTGAGTATCACAGTTCAATTGATGCAAAGCAAGCACAGTGCTGCCATTCCCTTTGCCAACCTCCATTTCTTACTAACCTCCTCTACAGACAATCTAGTGACAGCATATTAACTCAAAGGCAAAACCTGTGCTCGTGACAGATGTGATGGGTTTTATTCATGGGAATGAGTGTATGAGCACTATTAAATGCATCCACCAGATTGCATCCAGGATGGTGCATATTCTTCAGTGCAAGCAAATCATAGGCTATTATTTACTCCTGTTGTGTGCTCTTAGAAAAAAATATTATACCCCAGAACAGGCTGCTTTCCACTGATGTCTGAAATACCCAAAGCATTCCCCTTTGCCCTCCATTTCTAAGAGCTCTGTAATCTCTGGATGAAAGCTCCTAGATAAATGGCAGTTAATTATTCTTATCAAACCACATTCTTCAGTCATCCAAAAGCTCTCAGTCAACAGCTGTGGCACCTCTCTGTGGAACATCAAACTTTCTCCACTTTCCAGTGCAGCTCCATGGGCAGTATTTCTCTAGAACAAGAGCATGCAGCATTTTAAGGATTAACTGTGGGTTTTCTCTGGTATTTGCAATGTCTAATATTATAGGTCTCTGTAACCAAAGCCAGACCTATCAGAGACTTCAGTGAGATTATTCTATATTAATCAGGCGTAACTGAGATTTTGTTCCAGAAGTTCTGATATTAATATTGAGCCAAGAGTACGGAATAAGCTATAGTCAGAGGTTCCTGGTGAGATACCAACACTTCACAAACACAGCCAAGCAGTGTGTGTTTGTACCTTTCAGTCTATGTGCCCATTTCAACCATAGCTGTTGAATTTTCTGTGAGCAGAGTTGATACTGGGGGTTAAAGTTCACAACCAACAATCCAGGCACTTCTCTGACCAGGCTGCAAAAGCAATAAATAGAGTCAAAACATGAGAAAAACCTTTTCAGCTCATAGCTTACCTGCTCCAGGGGCTTGCTAGAGTTGGATTGAGGGGATAAAAGAGAGTGGGAGAGACCCAGGACTGGGGCTCGGAGCTGGAAAAAGAAACAACAGTGAAAAGGTCAACGTTCAGATGATGGTATCACATCCTCCTTTCATCCCTGCAGTTCACACGAAGGCTGGGATCCTTGCTTTGCTTTACTTTGGGGAAAACTCTTGCTTTATTTGTTCATGTTGAACTGCTATCGGAGCTCAATGTCTCAGTGTTGTGTTTTAATAACATCAGTTTCCCTGGACCAGATACATATGAAGTCAGTTAGAAGATTCTATAAACAATGGATCCAAGTCACGCAACGCAACATTGCTGATTGCAAGATAACCTTTCTGAGGGTGAAGTTAAAGAGGTGAGGGGTTGGATTCCTCAACCAGGCACGGAGGGAAACCTTCAGCATTCAGAGCTGTTCCACTGGGATGAGATTCGTCTCCTCTTGTTTTGGGGGAATGGCTCCCTGGTTTGTTTTTCTACTTCCCAGTCAGCACACTGGGTGACTTGACTGAATTCTGGCTGCCCGGAGCACACTTTGTTGACAGTTCATTTAAGAAGATCTGTGTGGAATATTTTCCTTTGAAATCAGTTGAGAAGAGGAGTTTTAGTGAGTCCTCCAGCTCTTCTTTTTTTATTTTGGAGTTTAAAAAAAAGCCACACGTGGGAAGATGGTTCCAAAACAAGAAATGGGAAGGTTCACTTAGCATAGTATGAGAAAGGTTAGGAAGGAAGGGAGAATGATGGAATCAGCCAGATGGAGATTTTGGGAAACACTTCTACTAATTTCTTGTATTTATAGTTATTTGTTAACGACGATATTGGTCTCTAATATCTATTTTAAGGCAAATATTCCAGGTCCAATATGATTTTTTTTGGGAAGTTTGATTTTTCTTTATTACCTAAAACAAGGAGAAACCTCAAATCTTCAGTGTGCAGCTTTACCTTCCCACAGCTGATGAACATGGTAACTGCCACATGTGAAGAGGTCTTGCCTTCACATTTATAACCAGGTACAAGTACTGTAATTGTATGTTCCAACATGAAGGCCATTCCTACACGTTGCTTAGGAAGATTATGTTCTGGAGGTTTTGTGTACTTGTTACTGTATGGCCACACATGAGCTGAATACAGAGACATGCAGGCTTTTCAAGCTGCAGCAAAGTTTATGTGCAAAGCTACAGAGATCATAAGAAGCTGATGTGGTTTTCCTCATAATTCAAGTTGTAGAATGATGATGTTAACTTCAGTTGCATTTATTGAGTGTAAATCACAGTGAAAACAAGCCTTCACTGAACAGCTAGCAGTTCCCAAAGTGAACATGGAAGTTCTTCTTTAGGTGCCAGGAGAAGTCTTGCCATCATGGCATAAGGCTTCATGCTTCCAGAAGGCTGATTAACTCTCTCTGACTCATTTTAAGGAAACCAGATAGAGGAATTTGTTCCAGCCCATAAAATCTATGAGGATTTAGGTCTTCAGCTCTATGCTAAAGCAGAGTGCAGATGCTCAGACCAGAGATTATAGTTCTCATCCATTTTTTTTCATTAGATATAACCCATAAATAATTTTAGTAGATCTTTAACACAACCAGCATCTCCATAATTCTCATCATTGGTATCCAAGTTTTGTTCAGGGAGAGCAGCTAAAAGAGTGGGACATCAAGTAGAGGCCAGACAGCAAATTCAAGTTCTTAGTCTTTGCCACCATCCTCTACAATAGTTATTCACTTTCACAAGAAGATCTTGAAATAGACCCCTGCAATGGTTTGCCCATTCAAGGTATGGTCTGGAGCAGGTTTACAACTGTGGAGGTTTCCAGCCCCCGTCTAACCACCAGCTCCATGTTTGTCTGCAGATCTGGCCCCAGAGCAACCAGCTGATTCTGCCAGGCACCATGACAACTGCAGAATTCCTCTGCAGACAACACATAAAGCCTACATTGACTCCAAGTGGCAAATGGCTGCAAGCGGTTGCCTGCTGCATTGTATCAGCTTCTACTTTATGTGGTAGAGAAACAAGTTCATATCGCTCATAATAATCGGGAGCTCATAGAGCTACCCTGGCTGCATTAGATTATCCAGCTGTTCCATGAATAGAGGGTCAAAACTGAACACAGTTCTAGCTGTGCAGACTGCCCTTGCAAACTGGGCTGCTGTATTTTGGATTAATGAATGTGCTACTAAAGTTAATTACCAGCCCATCCCTCTATGCTTATAGCTGCCTTCTGCACAGAAAGGGAGCTAACATCTCGCATATGTTTACAAAATATTTGTTTAATTAAGCAAAAATTAATTGACATAATGAGAGTTCACTTGGAGTTTCCAGTGGCTTACACATACACATATAAAGCTGGGGTTTGGAAAAGGCTTTGGCTGAGTATCCTAAGGATCTGGATTCAATTCTCAGCTTTGCCATAGGTTTCCTGTTTAACCCTAGGCAAATCATTGAAGGCCAGATCTGTAAGATAGTGAAGTGTTTGACTCCTAAATTCTTATTGATTTCTTCTGTAATCGGGCCCATGGTGCCTTTCAGCCTCACTTTATCCACCTGTAAAAGGGAGATAACTGAGTGTTTCCTCATACCCTGTGTCTGGAGCATTCATTTCAAGCAAAGGCTACTCTGGCTGTGTACAGCAGTGAGAGAAACTGGGTTTTGGTCTCATATGATCTTCTGGGTACTACTGTGCTATGAATAAAAACACCCCTTAGTGCAGAGACAGCGACGTGCACAGTAACTCTTAACACACACTCTATTTGTTTGTTTGTTACTTAATTCTGTGAGTGGATTATTTTTCTCTTGGAATACTTGCTGTATATTCCCTCTAGCTACGATGCTCTGCTCCAACTGCAATGTTTAACAGCGGGAAGATCCCTGACCTTTTGTCCTGACCTGATATTAACTGGATGGATGACTTTATTTTAACAAGGAGAAAAGTGATTTTTCCCACTTCCCCCTCAGTCTCAGCCTTGTGTAAGAGTCACTGTATCTCTGCTGAACTCTTCTTCTTTTTGCCTCTCCGTTTTTGCTCCTCCCCACTTTTGGCTCAGCCAAATAGTCTTTTCCGAGTGACATTATTCTGCATTGGTTTACAGTTTTTGTGTTTAAAACCAGTATCCAGCATTCCCAGTAAGCATTAATTATTGCCTCAATTATGACACACAATGTTTTTGGGGGCGAAATGAAAGCCACCATCGTCAAGATTCATGGCCAGCCCTCTCAGCGAGGAACAGTAATCTATGGGGTAAACATTTTGGAAAGATGCTTCACTCCATAAGACATTGTATTGATTAAAAGCAAGAGGGGGTTAGATGTGTTAAAGACAAAACATTCTGTAGCCTTTCCAAGTTAATTATTCAACCACAGAGACATTTTACACCCAGGAACTGCACTCACTTTCTTCTTGAATTCTAAAGGAAATGGCTTTTCAGTCCCTTTGCATTGGCTATCTCCTGGGCCAGGGTGGCTAAAGTGAACTACAAAAGCTCAACACAAAAGGCAGCCCAGGAGGACCTTCATTACCACTTGTTTTCCACTTCTTTGCAAGGGCATTTGGGGTGATCCACCATTCCCCAGTACTCAGCACATCCATCATGATATGGAGTTTCCCTGGTTGCTTCCCCATGCTGGGAAATGCCTCTGTATCCTATTTTATATTCATGTGCTGCATACAGCAGTGACTAGGCTGACATGATCTCTTCTGTTTCATCCCTGACCACCTCAAGCCTGTAGGCAGAAGAAAAAGGCAGGTGCCAGAGCAGGTTCCAGTTTTCCTTCCGACATCTTTTATCCCCAAAGGGTTTTAAAGAAGTGGCTAAGCTGTTCACCAGCAGGGTCCTGGCCTGCTGTTCAGTCACACTGGTTTTCAAGCTCTTCTTGCCAGGCTGCCCTGGTGCTGATTCAAACACATGTCATCACATGCAATATGGACACAATACCCTCATTCCGACGGGCTCCGGGACCCAGCAGAAGAAAGCGCAGGCAGAAGATCAAACACGGAAGGAACAGAAGACAGAGGAGCTGCTGTTGCTGTCTGTGTCTGGAACAGAAAAATGAACACAGGGGAAGAGACAGGGCAGAGGGATAATTACTTTCATCCCAATTTTATTCCCACAATTCCCAACCACTTTTGAAGCCAATTTTCCTTTAATAAAATACACTATTAATGACTCAAGTAGAAGCCTTTTGTGCAAGACAATACCCAACTCTCCAGCTGGAATTATTTTGTGTTCTGCACAATATACATGTATGTATATTTATATACATAAACTGAGCTGTGAGCATGGCCTCTATTACCCTATTTTGCAAATCGAGGAAGTTATTTCAAAATATGTTTAACATACTTTATTTCTTTGAAACTAATTCTTTCATAGCTCTTCCCCCTTCCAGCTCTCCCTACCCCCTAAAGAGAAACACAAGCCAAACACCAACAAGAACTATTTCCCATCTTTTCTGGAAGCCATTCATTTGCTATTTCTGTTCATCAGAGCTTTAGAGTGAAGGAATTTAAAGAGCTACTGATGCCTTATTGCTACTTGGCATATATATCCAATATTGTCTTTCAAGCCGTTTAGACACATCCTTCTTCTCTTTCTTCTTTAACAGCCTGTCAGAGAAATAGTCCTAATGAGTTTATTGTGGGTTTGTGTGTGAAGAAGTTATTGAGGGAGCGCCAAGTCAAAAAGTCAAACACAAACTGATTAATTTTCACAATGCACCCCTCTGAGGTGGGGAAGTTCTGACAAATCCACCGGGTGTTCACAGTTATCCTGTGCTCTGCGCACAGAGGCTGGGAGCCATATGGAGACCAGAGCGCTGGCACTGTGCTCCCCCATTCCCAAAGCTCACGATCCAAGTGCTAGGGCTGATGTTGAGCCTCAGGAGCTCAATCCACCAGACCTGTGTCACCCCAATGGTTTCCTCTTCTCTACCTACAAATGGAGAAACATGGTGAGAGCCCCACCTTGGTTTCATCTTTTGGGCACAGCAGAATAGACAGAGTTTAGGAGTATGACACAATAGTTTACTGGGTCACATAGAAGATAGATAGGATTTAATAAACCATTAGGCTAAGCATTGCTGTGCCCACCGCCTTATCATAGAATCATAGAACAGTTTGGGTTGGAAAGGACCTTAAAGCTCATCCAGTTCTAACCCCCTTGCAATGAGCAGGGACATCTTCAACTAGATCAGGCTGTGCAGAACCACATCCAGCCTGGCTTTGAATGTCTCCAGGGACGGAGCAACCACTACCTCTCTAGGAAACTTGTACCAGCATTTTGCCACCACAAAGGGACCCTACAATTCCTCACAAGTGTCTGTGGGGTTTTGTTTGCTGTTGTTGTTTTGGTTTTGTTGCTTCAGGTTTTATGCTGATGCTTTTCCTATCTAATCCTTGAGATATGCATTAACCCATCTCAACAGTGCTACCTTTGCCAGTAATTTGACTTTCCTCATCTCTATACAGACTTTCTCACAGCTCTTCCTCAGCAGTCTGAGTTAAGGCTATGCAGCTGTGTCATATCAGAGCAGGGCTTTGCTCCTTGGTGTACAGGCAGCTGAACCTGGGGGGGCTCTACAGAGGGCAGCTACAGCAGCTACTTGGGAAGGTCAATGGAAATGACTGGCCGAGCTGGGGTTACAGTCTGGCAGAGATTTGGGCTAGATTGGTGCCTTTTAGCTCCATGAAACTTCCAGAAAAGAGCCCATGAGCCACAGTGGTTTCCATTTCCAACCAAATACGGATTAGGCTGACCTTTAAGAGTTTGCTTAGCTTTTTGTAATGCTGCCCATTGCATTTGCTTGCTTTCTCAGATGCCAAAGAATATCAGGAGGGAGGAAGGCTTATTTCCCCCAGTGGTTTTGTGAGCTGCTTTGTAATGTCTTTCAGATCAGTTGTTCCCCTGACCCTAAGCTGAGAAACATTGTCCCAGATGTTCTCCAAAGGCTCTTTCCGGCACTACTTTCTTCAATTCTAGAAACTCAGAATGTATTGAGTTTCCATCACTATTCTACCAGCTACATGTCTTCTGGCTCCCAGGACTATCTTTTGTCCCCTATTGTGCTAGCTGTATAGTTGCAGTAAAGCTGAGTATTCATCCAGAAGGGAATTATCGTTCCTGCCACAAGAGGTTATTTGAAGCCACAGTGGCACAGGGGTGAATGTGTGGCACTGCAACCTTCAAAGACACTTGGATTTTTCTCACTCAAAGCTATTTCCAGGTTACAAGTTCCAGGAACTTGAGCAGGATGCAAGACCAGATCTGCCGACACCAGTTGACAAGTGGTGTCCCTCTGGGGTCAGTACTGGGACAGGCGTTGTTCAACATCTTTGTCAGCAACATGGACAGTGGGATTGTGTGCACCCTCAGCAAGTTTGCCAATAACACCAAGCTGTGTGGTTCGGTTGATACGCTGGAGGGAAGGAATGCCATCCAGAGGGACCTTGACATGCTTGTAAGGTGGGCTGATGCCAACCTCATTAAGTTCAACCAAGCCAAGTGCAAGGTCCTACACCTCGGTCCGGGCAATCCAAGCCACAGCTACAGGTTGGTCAGAGAAGAGATTCAGAGGAGCCCAAAGAGAAGGACTTGGGGTGTTGGTTGATAAGAAACTTAACATGAGCCAGCTGCAGTGTGCACTCTCAGCCCAGAAAGCCAACCGTATCCTGGGCTGCGTCAAAAGGAGCACGACCAGCAGGTGGAGGGAGGTGATCCTGTCCCTTTAATTTTATAAGACCCCCCACCACAGTCCTGCACTCAGATGTGGGGCAACAACACAAGAGGGACGTGGAGCTGTTGGAGCGAAGCCAAAGGAGGCCATGGAGATGCTGTGAGCGCTGGAGCAGCTCTGCTCTGGAGACAGGCTCATGTTGAGGCACTGGCACAGGGTGCCCAGAGAAGCTGTGGCTGCCCCATCCCTGGCAGTGTTCAAGGCCAGGTTGGACACAGGGGCTTGGAGCACCCTGCTCTAGTGGAAGGTGTCCCTTGCCCGTGGCAGGGGCTGGAACTGGATGAGCTTTAAACCTTTCAACCCAAACCATTCTATGATTCTGTGATCTTCCCCCAAGCAAAAAAGCCCCAACAAAGCAAACAAAAACCACCACAAACCCTTTTCATATGAACTTCAGGTAATGTTTCAATAGTTACTTACCTCCCTGTCTTTATCTGTAACATTTTTCTCCAATTCAGCATTTTTTACAATTGTGTGCTTCAAATAGCATCAAAACAGACACTGACATGATATTAAAGCCATCACAACACCCCCGTTTCCGCTAACAGCTTCTCTGAGCTGAAGTCTCACCTTTGTTCAGTGTGTAATATATACACATATATATGAACAAGTGAGCAGGAGGTGAGAAGAGTAGTTATTTCTATATTCAAGGAACTGACAACCACAGCCTTGAGGTCACCTACCTGAAGTTGTGGACCCCAACCCATGTTTCTATAGGGGGCCCATCAACACGCTGGTCTGGCACTGACCACAGGATCATTCAAGCCTTTGCACTGGTTTAGCTTGAAACCTCTGTGAACTGGGTCGGATTTGCAAGAGTTGGTTTTTGTGGTAGGGCACTGTGCCGCGGCCATCAGCCTCATTTGGATTCAAACAACATTATGAGACTCGAGGGGTTGATCTGAAATATGAAAACACCATAAATATTCATTCTGAGAAAATCCTGCTCAGACAGGGAGCACGGAGCAGACTGATTTGTATCCTGCTAATACCATCCGGCTGCAAGTGGGCAGGGGGACCCCAATACTGCCTGTTTGTCAGACCCATATCAGATCCATGTGGCTGGCTTGACATCCTCCTGCTGTCAGCAATCTCAGCATCCCCTGGGGAGCTGTGGGCTTGCACACACCGAGCAGCTCAGTGGTGACTTGCCATTCAGCTTACAGCAAGAAAACCCTTTCCCATGCGTTTCACGTATGCGGACTGAAATGTGTTGCACATGGGCACAAGGCAGGCGGGATAGAGATATATAACATTGGATTGATTTAGTGGAAATGAAAATAACTAGACATGTGTTAAGCACATTAAAAGAACTGATGCAAATTGTGCCCCTGCTTACTGTAACTATCTTCTCTTTTTTGTTTAGGAAGATGTCGGTGTTACTAGGAAGATCAATCTGTAGCAGACCTTCCCTCCATGCATACGTGTAAATTCATGGAGGAGAAGGGCAGATTTAAGAATAGTACAAATCTATTCCATGGTCAAGATAATGACCCGAACATTTAGAAACCATGTCTGAGTTAGAAGGGAACATTTGCTGGAGCTTCCATTGACTGCAGCGCTGGACCCAATCCCCCTCGTCTGTGCAGTGGACCCACATCACCCGCATCAGCGACCCACAGCCCCTCACCAGTTCCAGCCATCTTCAGAGGAAAAGGACAGGCAGCAGCCACCTTAATCCAATTTCATCTAAGTATGTAATTAGGGCTGTACATCTGGGATCACTTTTTCTCCCCTTCAAAAGTTAAAAGCTTTATGAACTAGAGGCAGGAAGGAGGGTTTGATCCAGCTTTGGGTGTTGAAAAATTCCTCTCATCTCAGCTCAGCCGTACAAGGCTCCAGAGGTTTGCACTCGCCATTTGATGGCCCTGGGGGAAGCCAAAAACTTGTGCAGTCATCCCAGGTCTGTCTCATTCAAACCATAACACTGCTGTCTGCGCACTGCATTTATGTTTCTCCCCAGTATGTTCTCCCGGCCTTTTGCCACAATGGCACATGGCACCGGTGAGGAGCTGCTCACCTGAGCATCCTACCAGGCTCTGGGGTGTTGCTTTTACCAGGCACTGACGTTTGGAGACACGTGCTTTATGGGAGTCATTTCCTTGCAATATTTTCCACAAAAAGGGACATCTTTTCAATCTACACATGTCCCTGTTGGCTGTCACAAATGGAAAGTTTTGAAAGAGGGTGGATAATTTCAGAGAAGAATTATTCAGAACTGCTTCTGTTGGAGCAAGTCCAGAGGAGGCCACGAGGATGATCAGGGGCTGGAGCACCTCCCATATGGAAACAGGCTAAGAAAGTTGGGCTGTTCAGCCTGGAGAAGAGGAGCTGCGGGGAGACCTCAGAGCAGCTTCCAGTGTCTGAAGGGGGCTACAAGGATGCTGGAGAGGGACTCTTGATCAGGGACTGCAGCTACAGGACAAGGGGTAACAGGTTCAAACTGAAAAGGGGAAGTTCAGGTTAGATATAAGGAAGAAGTTCTTTACTGTGAGGATGGTGAGGCACTGGAACAGGTTGCCCAAAGAAGTGGTGAATGCTCTATACCTGGCAGCTCTCAAGGCCAGGATGGAGAGTCTTGAGCAGCATGGTCTAGTGTGAGGTGTCCCTGCCCATGGTAGGGGATTGGAAAAGGATGATCTTAAGGGCATTTCCAACCCAAACCATTCTATGATTCCATGATTTTCTACCAGTAAGTAGGTGAGTACCAGCAGAAGCCAGAAGTTATCCTGTACCTGCTCAAAGGTGTCTCCTCTTCAACAGCACAGAGGCTCATCAGGACATACCAAGACTGTGTGTGAGAGCTGGGACACTGTGCTGTGGTTGCTCTTGCGCTGAGACCTTGGCATTCCCCAGACTCTCTCATGGATGTTGGTATGACCACTGGGCCACCACCTCCACCACCACTGGCTCATCATCAATTCACCATTAGCTCCAAATGGTAATGGGACATGAGGAAACAGGCTCAAGCTGCACCAGGGGAGGTTTAGATGGAAATGAGGAACAATTCCTTCCCCAGAGGGTGCTCAGGCATTGGAACTGCTGCCCAGGGCAGTGCTGGAATCACTGTCCCTGCAAGTGCTCACACACTGTGGAGAGGAGGCCCTCAGTGCCATGGGTTAGTGGTGGCCTTGGCAGTGCTGGGGAATGGTTGGACCGGATGACCTGAAAGGTCTTTTCCAACCTGGTTGATTCAGTGATTCTAAATAAGCTGGAAAGATGAGAACACACTTGATTTTAGAAGAGTACCCCTCTTAGGCCTTGCTTTACCAAACTGTCCACCCTTATGGAGGCAAGAATCCACTCCTTTAACTGCAGCTATTGAGCAAAACCCGCAGCTGGCATGACACTGATTTCAATGGAGATGTGCTAATTTACAGTAGTTTTGGTTCTGACCTTCTTCTAGGGAACAATTCAATGTGAAGAGAATAAGGATCATAGGGGAGTAACCTCAGCCTTTCTTCTAATATAAATCACAGAAGAGAAAAGCTGGCAGCTGGCACTGGTCAGAGAAAGCTGATGAAATTGCACTCTGCAATAATATGACCTTCCATCAAGATAAAGCCAAAACTGTTGCTATTATATGAAGAAAAAAACAGGGGAAGGGAAGGAATTTCAACAATGCCAATAAAAAAAAACACAAGATATTTGAACATTTTGGAATAGAAATATCCCACTTTTCCTTTTTTTGAAACAATGTTTTGCTGAGCTTTTTTTCTAATTCATGCTATAGTTTGTATTAGGAATCAGGTAAAAAATGAGAAATCAAAAATCAATGAATCCCAAGTATATTCTTCTGCAGAATTCCTTCTATAGGTAGCCTCACCTGGGAACAGTTGCTCAGATTTGGAGCAGAACCAAATTCCCGATTTTGAACTCTTTCACGAATCATTCCATCCCCTCCACTGACCTATTAGTTAGAAAGCCTGGATTTCTTGTCGGAAAAGGGTGCATGCTGCTTGCTGCTTGCACATTGCTTTCTAACCTTCCCATGTACTAAAGATGTCTGCTTTAGTTTTTGCTTGGGACTCGACAAACTCAATCCCAGAGACAAACTTGCCTGAGCAACTTACAGTTACCCACTTAAAAAATAAATAAATTCAAATGCACTAAGCAGAGGATTACAAAATCAGATTTAGAGATAGACCCTGGAGAAACTTATTTGCAGATGGGCTTATACTGTGGGTAATAATCCTGACTCACCATTATGAACTGCTTTGAGGTCTAGGGATAAAAGGCTTTATGTTCGTACGAGGTATTATTGCATTCTAATGTTAATTTCGAAAGCTAGAAAATTAATAACAAGCAGCAAAAAAAAATATCTTTCAGTAAAATTAAGGACTTACTTAACCTGATAAAAGAGTCCCAGTGTCAACACTGCGGCATTGTAACTGCCTCTCCAGCCCTTCTTACCTTGCTGGCTCTTTTTAAACCTCTTCAGTATGGAATAGGGTCCAAACTCTGCAGGCACTTGGACTTGAAAATTCACAGGGATTTTCATAACCTATTTCCTCTGTTGTAGGTGTTGTCATGTATGACTTTGTTGCTTGTCATGCTGTCAGAGGGAGCCCCTACACACACTCTCACACACACGCTTTTCCTCCCATACACGCGCTTTCCTTAACAGGTAGCACATATAGCACAAAAGGGAGAGAAAAGAAGGATTGGGAAACCAACATCTGGATCAAATAATTCCTCCTATTTAAATTTTTACTTAAAGAACTCCCCTTGGTACCAAATAATTGAGCTCAGTTATTCACAGCTAAAAATCCTGGTAGCACCATTCCTCTCTGGTTTCATGCGGTGGATCATCGCACCTAGGCTCCTAAAGCCTCACAGAGGATTTACGTTGTGGGCGCTCCACAGTGAATGGCAGCTCCCTGTTCCTCTCTGCCCCCTCCTCCTAGGGGAGAACACATGGAGAACAATGCTCCTACGGGCAGCACATAAAGATGCTTCTTTGCCTTCTCCCCCTCCTCTCCTTCATTAGGAGACACTGGATTTGAAACAAATACACTTCACTGTGCAAAAAAAGCGGTGTAATTAGCCTTGCTTTTTTTGGCCTGCATGTGTGTGGTAAAATGTCTAGTAAGAGCTGGCAAGACTTCTGCAGGGAATGAGATTCCCATGGTTAGATCTAAAGCCCAAATACTTGGAACAAATTAACACCAGCCAAGAAAGTGAGGTTAACTACTTGGAAGAGGAGGTCTCCCTAGCCTGGAAAAATGCAATACACTATCTGCATGTATGGTATGTGGCCAAGCAGGATCTCTTCATCTCTTTCTCACTTGTCTCTCTTTCCTTCTTTTGTGTCCTGACTATAGACAAACATCAGAGCTGCCGAGAGCACAGACTTTTCCTCCTCTTACCTGTCTTCCATCAGGCCATTGCCACCTGGAAGCTACCCGAAACTAAGAAACGCAGCCATAAGGGGCTGGCTGTCCTTCTGTCTATGTTTTCTCATTAGTGGTTTTACGTTGTTGAAAGGCATCTTCATTGGAGGCCCAGTATTCCAGCACACATGCTGCTTTAATCTGGGGTGGGCAGTGAGGCTTTCAAAAACACAGCATACAACCCAACAGGAGAACAGTCATCTTCCCTAATACACTCTATGGAGAGCAAATCTGTAAATCCTGTAGGCCCCTAAACATCTGCCTTTGGTAACGTTTTAATGGGGAAAATTTGCCTAGTAACCACATTGCCATTGACCTTTGATGCATGAGGAATGTATACAAGCGCATGTCTGGGGAGGGCTGCTCGTGTGTGAAAACCTGCGAAATGAAGGTTGCAAAAGCACGTAGGTGGAAGCTACTTCCTCCACTTCTACCTGTGCACCTTTAGGAGGGCTCCCTCATGTGTTTGCATTATTCATGACACAGCCCTCCGTGGCATAAGGACACGGCTTTGTTTTTAGCACAGGATGGCTGCCTCGCTCTGCGCTCAGGATGGATACTGTTCTCTACAGGATTTTGTTTTCTCTTCATTGTTCAGTTTGTGACCTCAAGCCTTGCAGACTGCGCTCTATTCAAACCCTGCTCTGAAAACAACATCGTTTTGTTTTCTCATGGGCTTTTCTATAGCACTCATGACAATAGTATCAAAGTGCCCCATAAAGATTAATTCATCTATTTTTGCTACAGCCCCAGGAGGCAAGTTGGTATTTTCTTCGTTCTCCAAATGTTAAACTGAAAGCTTAAGCCCTCTCTATGGAATCATGGATGCAGTTTATAGAGCAGCTAAAGCCGTGGTGTCCTCTGTGGCCTCATGGGTGCTTCAAGCAATGCCTGCATGGTCTCTCAGGCTACATCTGGCTTCAGCATGTGCACTGCCTGACCCCCTGGCCACGCTTGCAAATGTACAAAATTGAATCTAGTCTTGCAGGCAGCCTTGGGGCCTTTGCCAGTATAGACATAACCATATGGTCAATAGTGTGCCTGCAAGATCCATGGTAGGCATTGATTTTAAATCCTGCCATTGAGATGCGAAGGTTCTGATTTTGATTCTTGCTTGTCATTAGCCAGCATTGCAGATGGTCAGAGCAGAGCTCCTGCCAACCTCAGTTCCAGCTGAGGCCTCATGGTTCCACGCTGGGTCCCCAGAAAGTGAGAACCGACTATTAGGAGGCCTCTGTGAGAAGGTCACTGTAGGCAGCATGGCTTAGCATCTGCAAGGGCAAAATCCCTGCTCCTCACTCACAGTACTGCTCAGCTTAGGCAGGTACAACCCATCCTTCCCATTGCTCTTCCTTCTTCACACACCTATCTATTGCCATCACTTGAAATAAATACAGCAGGACTCCAGGGGCTGATAGCCGCCTTCTTTGGGGGAGCACAGCTTAAAATCTGTGGGAAAGAGGGTTTGAGGACACAACACATTCTGCACAAAAGGATGGAATTAATACTGCACATGAAGATCCAGGTATTTCCTGACTTTGGAGTGATCAACTTGGAAAACCTTGGCAATGTTCACTGCACACGAGGGATGCCTTATTTCCAGTGTTTTAAAGTAATATAGGAGGTAGCATAGGCATGCCAATGGACATCTACAGGGTTTGCCATCAAGGCGGCAACTTTCTACTGCATGCTGCTGTGCCAGGAGTTAAGCTGACAAAAGTAACAGATCCCCTCCACGTGGTTTTTCTAAGTCTTAGAACTTGGCCGAATGTGGGTGGTTTTTCACAGGGACAGACAAGACCCATCCCCAGCACAAAAGCCACCTCTTCTGCCAAGTGTCCAATTGCACTTCCAAAGCACAGGGGTTCTAGGGCTTTCCAAAGAAAAGGTTGCAAAAAAGAAAAAGGAGGGAAAAAAAAAAAAAAGGCAAACAATGTATTTTTCCAGGCTTCTTCTCAAAAACTCTGTGTCATTTTGGCTGAAATTTCCATAAATAATTTGGTTTGAGGCAAACACCCTGTACATAAAATTGAAACCCAAGCAGTTGAAGCTGTCGAAGTTATAAACAAGGGAAAGAAGGACCCATACAATAGAAAATGTAGGTTAATGCTTACTAAGAAGCAGTTTCTTAGCTCTGTGTGTTGCTATATGTGTGCGTTTGCACATATTCAGTATGGGCTGATGCATCAGGCTGACTTTGAAAGCCGCACTGGGAGTCCTGCCCTGGGAAATGGACCCACACTGACTGCTTACTGTGACACTTAGAAAAGAATATTGGAAAAGGGACAGGGAAAGGAGACAAAATACACTGTAGTGACAACAAATCAATCAGTGCAGTCTCTATAGCCTGGAGAGGTTCCCTTCTTCTGCCAACCCAGCCTTCAGGGCTCTCCAACTAAGGGGTCAAGCAGAACATAGCAATTCAGGGCTGAAAGCAAGAAATTCATCTAACCCAACCTTTATATCTAAACCAGGATTAAACTGACCTATTCCTGACCACTCACCATCTAAGTATTCTCATAACACTTCAAGAAGGGGATCCCCCATCCTTGCAGCCTCTCCCAGTTCTTAACTGGAAGTGCTTAGATAGCTTCACTTAGTTTTGAACAGGCTGCTTGCTGCAAACTGGACATGTTGGGGGCTGGAACTAGAGGAACTTAAGGTCCTTTCCAACCCTAACTGTTCTATGATTCTATGTTATTTCTACGTCTGCTCAGAGTATCAGGGAGTATAAAAGACCATTGTACTTTTCAGAACTTTTACATGTCAGAGGTCTTCTACATTGCCCTCATTTTCCCTCTCTTCTGGAGGACATGCATGGAATTCCTTTACTCTTTCCCAGCAGTTGTGTTTTCTAACTCATTATTCTGGGCTCTCCTCACTACATTTTACCTGAAGTACAATACCTGAAACAGGAGAATCTTCAAAATGGGTGTAAACCAAAAACCATATATAAGCAACTCATCTGCCTACAGCACATCAGTGTCTCTCAGCAAATGCTGCATAGAGAAGCTGCTTGACTTCTATCAAAGAACCCCAATTCAGAGTAAGGAGCCTAATTTATAGCTAAGTTTGCGTAGCCCAGCATTTAGGAAGATGGCAGAATAAGGTGAGATGTGAAGTCTATAAGCCTTACAAGACTTCCCTGGTAGTCTGGCCGCAAAAGGGTAACTACACAAAAGAGTACAACAGGGTAATTACCTTGCATAAAAGATTCTTTTTGCTACATTGCAAAATCTGTTTGGTGGGGGATTTTTTGTTGCACAACAGCATCATGTTGTTGACTCATGATCCTGGGGTTTTTTAACCAGTTTTGTGCTGTGTTCAACCTGGTCATACATTTTTGTTTGCATGAAAGGGTGTCTGCAAGCTTTCTTGAAGCCAAGGTATGCCATAGACAGAGGTTTTATCTGTACCTACCAGACCAGTGGAAAATTTGGGATCTAGTGTGTGCCTCAAGCCAATGTATCACGGAGTATGGGCCTTAGTTATCAGAAACATGTCCATAGAGCAGTCTGGGTACCTGACATTCCTGTTCTGTGAAGGAGATATAAAGCAAACTACTACAGCTCACCAAGTACCTGTGCAGGAAACAGCCAACTAGTAATGACATGTACAACTTCATACTGCAGTTTAGCCAGCCTCTTAGGTGGAGGGGCAGCTACCTCTGCTCAGCAAAACACATATTCATCATTAAATCCAAGCTTGCTGTGCTAGAACCTTAAATCATTTCCCTGCCAAGGTCTGTCTATGTGTCCTCTTTGCACTTCTGACTACTTTAAAATCACATTTATCTTGTTAATATTTGCAAACCACTTGAGCACAGTCATATACCCAGGGGATACTCTGTGCCCTCTTGTGATATCCAGCATCTCCTCTCCCTACTGATATGCATGTAGACATATGTCCCTGCAGTCTTCTGTTAAAGACTAAACCCTCTTGGGTTTAGTGAATCCATATTGAGGATGTACAGGAGTACATCAGTACAGTACAAAAGGCTTGCAAGATCCCAGATCAGCAAAGCTCACTCTGTGTCAGCTGTGAAAAGGAAGGCGTTAATGTAAATGTGGTCATTTACCAGCTTGTTTCTTACCTTTTACATGCCTCTGTAATGAGGTGGTGGGGAAGGAGTTGGTCTCACAACAGAAATCAGCATCCTCATGTGCTCTTTGCATTATCATCTCCCTTGTGTTCAGGTTATACACCTCTGGAAAGAGAACAGTGATACAAATGTGCCCAGACTTCCAGTTGGTACCCATGGAGGCAGCAATCCCAGGGTCTGAGCATACTCAGAGATGCCGGTTTGGGCACATCCCTGCAAGATAGGGGGGAAATGTTTCCTTCCTAGCCTTTAAACAGTAAATCAGCAGACATCACGCATGACCTGCATAGTTTTTGTATGCTTCTGGATTGTCCTGCATTAGGGAATGATGGGAAGCCCTCTGGCCAAGCCATAAGTGCAACTTCTCATTGGCAAATGAGGGCAGAAATAAGGCTGCAGAGCTATAGAGGTAAGCTTACCAAGGCATGCAGAGGTCCTCCAGCAGAAAGCACTGACAGAATGCAAAGCACTCTGATACTAGAATTACTCTAAACCACTTAGTAGAAGGTAGTGTGTACAATAAATACATATTGCAAAATAGGTTTTATTTCCTTAAAAAATCATTTCAATCCATTCTCCAAGGTGTTACTCAAAGCAAATATAGTTTTACTGCTGACAGTTTAGAGGAGCTGAGGCTGTTATTGCAGAGCTGGTGTGAGGCAGCTGTACTTGGCTCCTTTCATCACTTTCATATGGGGAAAATTTTGTTATTAGACTCTAATCTTTTAGTCCAGCTCTATTTCCCTGAACCCCGGCTTCCAGCTTTGAGAAACAGAGATTTCCAGCTCTTGTAGCACATGAGGACTAGAGCATCTATCCTTAGTTCAAGCACATGAAGGTCTTGACAGCTGTTCCTAGGTTGAATTTGTGTCTTCCTGCATAAAAAGACATAAACTGTCTCTTGGTTGAGCTCCCTTTGTGTAAGATAGGAAATGCCCACTGCATTCCCAGAGACACTCCACTGAATTATTTGGCTTGGGCCCTGGCTCTGTTTGGAATCCATTGTCCAGATGTTCCTCCCATCATAAAATCTGGCAAACTGAAAAAACAAAGCTTAACTTTGCCTTTGGTACGCCCGTGAGTGACCCTTGATTTTCCTCGGGACAGCCCTTCTGAGAGCCTGCAAACAGGGAGTCTTTTCCTAGTAATTGCATTACATAGGCATTAGTACCAATTTGCTCCTCATCTGAGACGTCAGACGGCTTTTCAGAGACGCTTTAGTTAAACCCCATAATCTGGCAGGCTGGTTGGTACTGTTATCCTGGGAAGATGAGGGACCCAAGGTGCAGAAAGGTGAAGTAACTGGCCCACAGCCACACAATATATCAGTCACACTGCTGCAGAGTCCACCAGCTCCAAATCTTAAGTGTTAATCACTAGACTATGATCTGTACAATATCAGAAGGAGCAGAAAGGACCAACAAGCAGCTATATAACATGAGGAACCAATTCCAATGGATGGATATGGGAAAGGCAGAGGAGCGAAGTCCTAGGTAGCATGAACTCTGCAATGATTGCTGCCTTACTGTTCATGGGCAGCACAGCGTGTCTCCCATTCCTACACGTGCCCTGGATCTCACTGATCTTCCCTCTCTATTACAGCTTTCCTGTCTTCCCTTGTCTTCCCATAGGTGCTTGTCTTTTCACAGCTTTAAAAAGGGAAACTTGCCTTTTTCCCAGTTATTTCTTGCAACTTTGAGTTTTAGGGAAGATTCCTAAACTGCCTGTGGCTCCCTAGCTACTAAGGGCAACACAGCTCATCTGAAACATCACAAGAGGCTGGGAAACCAAGCTCTTAATCAGTGTGGATTTAAATGCCAGCATAAGCACCCATTGACTTTATAATATAGTACAGTGTAATTGAACTGCATAGTATCTTGTACCTTTGTCGGCTACTTTGTACAAAGAATTTGCATCAGAAATTAATTTCCTTTTGATTCCTAGTCCCAAGAAATCAGTTTTTCCACTCTACAGGAATCTCAGGAGGCTTTTCAGAAGCTGCCTATCATTGTGAATTTACGCACAGTTCACATAAATGGGCAGGGATGCCTCGCTCTAAGCCATGTCACCCAAGGCTCTGTCCAACCTGGCCTCGAACGCTGCCAGGGATGGAGCATGTACCACTTCTTTGGGCAACCTGTGCCAGTGCCTCACCACCCTCACAGTAAAGAACTTCTTCCTTACATCTACCTTGAGCTTACCCTGTTTCAGTTTGCAGTGCATAGAACTCATAAACATTTCTCCCATGAAACAGACTATCAACAGCATACAGAATGATGACAGTTCGACAAAAAAGATGTGTTAATGCATTTATTTCCCTTGTTGGTCCTAAAAGGTTGAGTTTTGTAGCCACCCCTCCAAGCACTGGTGATCCCATGGAGCGTTCGTTCCTGGCTCATTGCTTACAGAGGGAACTACCGCAGCAAAGCAACATGGGCCAGCAATTAGAGAGTTAACAGATGATGGTGTCTCTGGTGACTCCAGGATGCTTAATGGAATGAGTTCCAGGACTCAGTAGTTTTGATGGTGCAGTTTCTAATGGAGATATTGCAATGACGCTATTTATCAATGGATTTTATTTCCCAAGGGGGGGGGGGGGTATAAACTGTATATGGCTACAAAAAACCTCTACATTGCCATACAGCTTCAGGTGGTCAGAGATCCTGCTGCCTGCTGAGTTAAATGGAGTCTTCAATAATAGCAAAGTGAAGTTTGACCACCTGGTATTCATCAGTCCTCTTGCCATTTCACGAGTGTCCATTAGGAACCTATATGCATGATCCCTGCATTTCAATTGTTAGAAAAATTAGCTGTTAGCCATCAGGAAATGACCTGTTTCCCCAGCACAGTCACTCAGACCCGTTACAGGCCCTGTTCTAAGTCCTCTTCTTATTGAACACAGTTTACAAGAGGTTTACCGTAATCCCTTTAAAATTAGATTTTTTCTTATTTTTAAGCCATTCAGATTGTTGCTCAAATCACATCTTTTTGTCTGGTTGCAGAGAGAATGAGAAGCCAGCACCAGGGCTGGTGATGGATACATGGCCACAGAAGGGTGGGCTGGAAATTTGGGGTGCAAAATAGGTTTTCATCAGAAATGGCTGATTTACAAAGAGCGTTTATCACACACAGAATGGCATTTCTGTTATCTGTCAGGAAGAGGTAGACATTCAAGAAGAACAGCCCCGTAACTCCAACCATGTCAATCCTTTAGACCCTTTTTGGCCTCCTTTGGACAGAGAGTGATGTGGCCCCTCTCCGTATTCCTGGGGTACTTGGCTATTGCTCCTATTTCCAGCATCCCAGAAGTTTCTCCTGCCAAAGGTGTTAGACGTCAAAGAAATATTCACTGAAAGAGATGGAATCACTGCCCTATGGTTAAGCAGGGATTTAAATCCACAGTACATGGGCATTTTTCCACCCAGCTTGCTGAAAGTCTTTGGCTGTTTTTCTCTGTTTCTGAAGGGGAGAGCAAAAGGGGAAAGGTAGAAAAGGGTATTAGAAATAATGTTTTTGTGGCCTATTTTGTTGGCTGTGTAACAGCAAAGCCCATTTTTTAAGCCTGAAACATTCTGATTTCAGGAAACTCTCAAGATTAAAATGTTTAGTTCCTGCCTGGTTCTCAACAACAGCACCTAAGGGAGATTTGGTCCTTGAGTATCCCTGTACAAAACTGCGTGCACCATTCACCCTGGGGAAACTGGAGACTACATCTGTCCCATTATGGGATACAGTGATAGGACAAGGGGTGATGGGTATAAACTGAAACAGGGGAAGTTCCGACTAGAGATAAGTAAGAAGTTCTTCCCTGTGAGGGTGGTGAGGTGCTGGCAGAGAGTGCCCAGAAGAGTGGTAAATGCTCCATTCCTGGCAGGGTTCAAGGCCAGGTTGGACAGAGCCTTGGGTAACAAGGTCTAGTGTGAGGTGTCCCTGCCTATGGCAGGGGGTTGGAACCAGATGATCTTCAGGTCCTTCCAACCCAAATCATTCTATGATTCTATGATATATCCCAAACATAGCTGCTTGCCTTCAGTCTGAACAAACCACCCACTTAATGGTCTTGAGGCCCTTCTCAAACACTGCGGAGAAAGCAGATTTAGGGGTGTCAGGAGGTTGAGTCTGACCTCTACATAGAGGCTGGGATTACATCTAGGCAGTGTGTATACAGGAGAGAATAGGGCAACCAGAAAATAGACACTTCAGGGGCATCAGAGAGATACAGTTGTCATCCAAGGCACATGTAGACACAGCGCTCCAGTCCTCATACTTGTCCATAACCCAGGACAAAAGCATGATGACTGTGAGATTCTGCAGCAGAGGCATTGCTTGCATTTTGAAGGGAACACAGGAAAATCCCAAGCTGGAAAGTGTTTGTTCAGAGCAGAAGCTGGGTCTGCCACCCTCCTCTATCTATTCATTGCCCTTCTGAAACTCATTTGCTTGTGAATGACTCCAGAAAACATCATCCCAGCAGCAGAGCAGCAGAAGCCAGGGTGGAAAAAAATAGCTTAATTTCAAGCTATAATTAGAGGATGCTGAAGGCAACACTTCAACAGTCAGATGTATCAAGCACTGGAAAGTCTCTCAGGAGAAACAGTGGAAAGAATATTGCTTCAATCATAGCGACAAAGCACTAAGAAATGCACACTAGGCAGAAACTTTGCCTCAGCTAGTGTTGGTTATCAAACGGCAGGAAGCTGGTTCTCACGCCAGCCAAAACAGGCAGCTTGTGGCAGGGGAAACCCTTTTCCCACACCAGTCCAAGCCCGTGTTTACTTCAAGAGGATATAAGGGCCCACCATGGTGTTCAGGGTGATGGTGGCATGATGCTGGGCTGCCCTGATGCTCAGCACTCACCTCTGCTCAGTCCGTGCTCTCACACAAGACTGGCCTCTCATCTTCAGCTGTGCTTTCTCTTTTTTTCCCCAAGTAAATTCAATCAGGAGTTTGCTCTCATCCCTAACTCACTTCATGTGAAATTAATTTCCAGCTCTGATAGTTATTTTTAAAAAGGGATTTTTTCCCTTTCTTTTTTCCCCTTAAATGCGACAGGGGCTTGAGTATGAAGGAAGGAGGAGGGAAAATTCAATTAACTTCCCTTCCAGTGTTTCCATATTTCTCGGGTGTATGAGCAAAACCATTTCAGGCATTAGAGAAGTTGTTTAGATTTGGACCGTACCTTGCCTGTCAGATCATGTAACCAGGCTTTCGGATTTTTGGATGGGATCCAGTCGAAAGGATGGTTTCTGCACTCCTACCAGTCCTGAGCAATGCAGATGGGACCCCCCGACTGCATAGATAACATTGCCACGGCTAACATGCATGGGAAGGTGTTACAGCCTGAGATTGTTAGTGAGTATTTAAGAAAACACAGGAACAAGGAGGGATGGAATCAAGTTTTGCAGCTTAAGAATAGGAAATAATTACAGAAAATGAGTGGATCTTATGGAATATAAGTCTCCAGGGCAAAGTTGCCCTTCAAGGGTTTGGGGGTGGGTTTTTTCTGTTTATTGATGTCAGAAAGCATAGCTACTCTTACTCTCCCTGTTCAAGAGGAAGGAAGAGGAAGAATCAGTAAGAACAAAAGAATTCTTTAAAAAACCCACATATAGTTTAAATCTTATGGTCTCATTTGGAAGGTTTTCTAGTTTTAAAAAATCAGAGTTGAATTAAGTGAAGTAGTTTAGAAACAAAGCCACTATTTTTTGATTTGAATCAAAAGTTCCAGCTGCAATTTGCAACAACATGAAAATGATTCATTTTGTAGCCTTCCTCTCTTTTAAAAGAAGAATAAAAAAAACCAAAATAAATGTTTTTATAATGTTCCTGAAGAAGAATACTAATTTACATCTAATTACTTAGCTGACCAAAGGCATGGATTTCTAATGAATATTTTATGTGATAACCAATTTACCCATCTCTTCCCTGGCAGAGATAAACTTCTCTGGGTATGTTCCAGGAGGGAGAAATCAGAGAACGACCTATTCCATTGCATTTTCTTAACTAATCCTGGATAGTTTTCTGATGTTTTCCATTTGTCAACATGTCTGAATCTTTCCCCTACCATAAAATCAAAAGTGAAAATGTGAAGAAATCCAAACTGATAAATCGCACTAATGTGTCCTGCCTCAGTATTTCTGGAATCCAACCCCAGAAAATCCATGCAACTCCCCATTACTATGTACTTTATACGTTATAATCTAATATGTGCTTTTTGTACATTTTTTTCCCCCTCTCTCTCTCAGAAAGATGCTCAGTACTCCCTGATGATCCACCCCTTGAGAAATAGCACAGTTGTTTCACTGTTAATTTCAAACCCATCGCTCTTTCCAGAACTTATTGCCAAGGACAAGGAGACAAGATGCACCTCCCAGAACCATGCAGAAGAGACTCATTTTGCGTATTTCTCCTTCTGGACTTTAAATCCATTAATTCTTTTTCCCATTCTTTGCTTTTTATTTCAGGCTGTGAATGCTCTAGGGAAACAGGAGATTGCTTTTCTCTCCATATCTGAAGATCTGTTAGAGATCTGACTGGAGCTCCCTGAGCTGAGCTGGGTTTAGATGTAATTTGCAAGCTGATCCCAAACATTTCTAGCCTCCAGTAGCAGAGAGCTATAAGGAAGCACAGGTCTTGGGGGAAAGGCTATAGACAGTGCATTCTCCAGTAGTGCTACTTGTCATAGCACGAAACTTCCTGATGGTGTGATGTGACAGCAATGTGGTCTTCCTGACTCTATCTGCATTAGTGGAGGTCTTCCCAACCCTGTCTATAGTTTCCTTTCCTTTTCACCCTCTCCCTAGTAGTGCCACTGCTGAATCTTTCCCTGGTAGGTTGTTCACTCACTCCTCAAGGCATGTCATGTCATAATGATCGTGGTTATTGCTATTGAAAGTTCTTCCATTAAGTCATCTTCATCACCACCATCACATCATCACCATCAATCACCATTTTTTACCCTCTACCCCTCGCTAACTTGCCTCTCTGCTTGGCTACTCAAGCAATGCTGTCCTTAGTTTTCACTCTCTATCACAGACCACCAGCACCTTCCTGCTCTGATCTGCAGTTGGGACAGTAACCTGATTCATGGAAGAAGCCCTCTGTACTTTGACAGAAGACTTTTCCCTGCAAATCCTGAGCAAGAGACCTTTGCTTCTGCTGATGAATTAATAAACAACTTACCCAAATGAAGTACTTGCCTTGCAAGAATTACTATAGCCCTCAGTAATTTCCAGTGTCTTCTGCTTAGAAATCTATTTACTGTGGAGTGACGGCCAACAAGTTCCCTCAGCTAGAGCTGGATGAACAGTGCTACCCCTTTGCTTGTCTTCCTATGGTAAAAAGCTTTGCCACTACTTTAAGATACTCTTGGCTCAACAGTGTTTTCCCTTTGCTTATCTTCCTATGGTAGAAAGTTTTACCACTACTTTAAGATACTTTTGGCAATGTGTGAAGATGAAGGGAAGAGCAGGGCAAATGCAGAAGCTGGCTCTGCAGAGTGGAAGATGGCTTAGCAGTGTATCACAGCTCTGTTATCAATATCAGGTGTCACCTTGCACACTTCTGTGGGGCATGGTGATGCAAAGCACTTTACAAATAATGGTAATTAACCTTCATAGCTTTACTCCAAGATTTATCCCCATAGTACATGTGGAAAAACTGAAACATCCAGCAGCAAAATAACTTTGTCTAGCAATCCTGTGGTAAATTACAAAGGAAAAAGAAAGCATATGAAAAACTTCACTCTCAACCTCATGATCCAGCCATGAGCTATTATCTTCCATTGCTCAAGGAAAATAGAGGCGTTGTCCTGGATGACATCTCTACTGGCCTTCAAACTTTGTTTTACTGTCCTCTTTGCCTCCTAAGCTTCACCAAAGCCAAAGAGTCCCAATAGACATTTTGAGAAAGCATGGGGCAGGAGGGAAATGGAGCAGGGTGGCATTAAGTTTTATCACCCCCTAAACCGTAATACTTTCCTTTGCGTGCTCTGTTTCTTATTCACACGGCTATAAAATTTGCCACATCCGGGTGAGAGCATCCCTCCAGTCAACCAGGCGGTGTTTATGGACTGGAAAAGGCGTTCTCTTGCTCCTCTCCATAGGGGTGAGACAGGAACGTTAACAAGTCACTCGTGGTTTTCTCTTTCCAGTTTGGGCATCAGACCTCTCTTAACACCGCAGGGGGTGAGGTAGCAATTTCGGGCCATTTTATACCTCTGAAGATTTGCAATCAGCAAATTGCCTGGAACGTGTTTGATTTTCCCACCCGCCTCCCCTCCGCAGTGTCCCACCATGGAGCCTCTTGCTAGGGACATCTTGATGTTTGTGGTCTCGCAGATTCCTTGCTTAAGCCAAGCGTGTTTCTTGCAGTGCTGGTTCTCAGCCCAGTTTTGCTTTACATCATGAATGTAAAAATGTTTCTTTTATGAAAATAAAAAGAAAGAAATTAAAACAAAAAAAAAAGAAGAAGAAACACACAACCAACCTATAAACAGAACATAAAAGCTGTTTAATGGAGTGCATAATGAAGCAGAGAGGAAACAGACTTGCGTTGATTTTCCCCCAACATTTCACCTATTAAATTATAAGCTTCTTAAGGAAGAGTCTGAAACTTTCCTTCTTTTTTCCTTTCAGTTAATTTAAGTCCTCTAATGAGAAAACCAGTGGTGTCCCCAGCAAGCTGAGGTTGCGTGATAGGCAAGTATCAAGACAAAACAAAGCTTAAATACGAAGACCCCCAGGAAAATGTCCCTCCCTGTTTCAGACAGGCTAGTCTGGAGGCACTTCAGAAGAGATGCTGAAAGAAAACGAGGTTCAAGCAAACCATATCTTCATGACCCAATGAGAAAGTGAGACCTCAGGCCTGCTAATAGAGCTTTGTGACTTCCTCCACTCCTTTGGACAAGCTACTTGGAGCCTTGACTACTTGCTGTTGCCCTCTGCACAGCGGGAGTAGTGGTGTTAACCCACCTACTGAGGTTACTGGAAAGATTAATTAATCTTGCAGGCGCTTTTGAAGGCAGAAATTCACTATGAGAATTCATCTGGAAGTCCTCACGCAGTAGTTGAGAAGAACTATAAAGCACACCACGTAGCTGGAAACTGGGGAGTAAAGAGCTGCCCGCGCTGCGGCAGGGAGATGCTTAACGAGGAACTAGATGAAAAAAAATGGCAGCACAGCAGGGAAGTGAAAAAACAATGTGGGATTCATTCCTTCGGGCACAAAAATGACTTCTTTTAACCTAAACTCAGCCTCACAAGGCAACATTTGCTGTGGCAAAGCCTCTCGCACGCAGGCGGGAGCAGAGCCAAGGTGCTCCTGGCTGAGCGCAGGGATGCTCAGGGAGGTCGGAGTAAGGGTGGGAGTCCCATGCAGTGATAGTGACAGCACCACTGCCACCCTGGAGGAGGACAAGGGGCTGCTGCTGGTTTTAGAGTCCTAGTATGGCACAGCCTGGCCACCCAGCAAATTCCTTATTTGGAGATGGGTTGACCCATCAGCCTTATTAGGACTCATTTCTTTAAAGGATGCTCAGTACTTCAAAATGAGGGAAGATTTTTGAGAGGCCCTTGGTTTCCATATAAACACCAAACCCAGGGCAGTTCAATGTGCTTACTGTCTGTACCTGCTCCGCAGTCACTAGGCACTGTCTCCTATGTGACTCCTCAAGGGTAGAGGGACTATGCTAAAACTGAAGCTTCAATTTAGTAGCAGGTCATAGCAGTCAGGGCAAGACCTTGAACATCAGCACTATTGTGTCAAAGGAAAAACAGCTTCTCCAAAAATGTGGGGTTTTTTTCAAAGTGAGTGTTAAAAAAAACCCAACAAAACAACAAAGACTCTTCAATCATAATCCTGTTAAAAAGAACACAGCGCTATGTCCTTGATGTGTTAACTTGCATTGGGAGCTGCGTTTCTAACCCTGCAGAGATGTTCAAGTTTGAGGCAACGACTCTGCGCCCCCCATCTCCTTGGGCGTGTTGCTCACGCAGGTGACAGGGCAGAGTGCAATGAGTTCCTCTTGTGAGATCTGCGATCTTTAGGCTCTGGAAGCACCACACAAAGTCTGCTTGAAACTCTTTTCTTCACACTGGTGCAAGTTCTCCTCCAAGCCACACACAGGGGAAACCAAGGTATATAATACTGATGGGAGCACCAGCTGAAGTAACTCTGACTGAACTGTGTTGTGATGGCTTACACAACTGTAAGGAAACATCTGCATGCTTCAAAAACCTATCCAGTGGAGTAATACTCCTCTTCTGGTTTGCCATGTACAAGCAACTCATTTGAGTCCTAATGTCTAAATAACATCACAGTGCTGTAAACCAGGCAAACTTTATGGAAAAACAAAGCAAAGAATTGTTCTGGAAAGTTCATTGTGTCGCCAGACAACACCATCCTTCCTCAAGGATGTGTTTCAGCACTTTAACCTCAGTGGTGGCCCAGCAGTGCACATGGGCTACGCCACTGCTCCTCTATACCATGTATGCCACCCTGCGGGTGGGTTTCACTGCCAGACCCCACTTGTGCCACCGTATCCATCGCATCCCATGGATTGGCAAACGGATCAACAGCCCTGGCAGCACAGCACAGTGCAGGAGCTGGAACTGGAGCACTCAGCTATGTGACCAGGCCACCGCTTTTGTTTGTTTTCACATAGCTTCTTGAACTTATTAGGAGGCTGGGGAAAGGAGCCATTGTTTTGCTTTGGCTGTGAGGTCCTAGATGCTTCGCTTCCAGGCCTCTGTCCCGGTGATCCCAGCGATGAGGACAGATCTAGGGAAGATTAAGTCAATGCCTTAGGAAATTTACAGTTGAGGCCTGGAAGAGAAGGCTTCTTAGGAGAAGAAAGGAAAAGTGATAGTAATGCAAATCAGAACATGCATACATGTGTGTATATATACACACACACATACAAACACTGTTTTTTCTGTGTTGTAGTTATGTCTGTGCCCATTTATTCCTGTATTTCTTTAAGTTTCAGGTAGACAGAGTCAACTGAAGAGATTTCCTCCCACACAAACCCTCCAGCTATAATGAGGGAATCACACCGCTGTAATTACAGCCCAAATTCACTGTTTTCCAGACAGTTTTTCCCTAAGTGCTTCAAGAATCCACGTGCTTACTCAGGCTTTCTTGAAAATTGCTGCCTTTAGGGCTCTTGGGGAAGAGCTGCTGCGCACCCTTCCTCTGTCTTTGGGTAAGCAGACGATGCAGCAATAGCGTTGTGCCCTTTCACATGGAGGTTTCTGCATCACTGCGGCTGATCCTTCCCACCATCTCACTCACTTAGTGTCTGATCCTCTCCAGTGCCCCTTTCGGTTTAAAAGGCTGTATTTTAAGAGCTCTTTGAGGATTAAATTGAACCACCAGACCTGGCCTGTAAGTGCAGGTGAAGGGGGAAGCTGCCTTCCACAGGTGGGTCAGGCTAGTTCAGATGATGGATAGGGGCTGGCCTATGCAGAGTGGTAGCTGCTTCTCAGGAACCTATAGGAATCACCATCGCAGGTTCTCCACAGTACTCTGTCTCCCTTCTTCCCTTTCCTATGGCAGGAGAGACTCAGCCCATTACCTCTTGGGCTGCAAAACCCAGGTTTGCCCATGCTGAGGTGAGTCTGGGGGGGGTCCCATGCCAAACCAGCAAGCCTAAGCAGGCCCTCAGTGCATCTGCTGGAGCCTGGGGCTCTCCTGCTCTTCAGCACATTGCAGAGCCCCAGGTGGCAGAGCAAGTTCTAAAATACCATGCCGTGGGGAGCAGATTCAGGTATCTCTCCACCCAGTGATGTTGAGGCTTTCTTTTTATGCCCTTCAGAATTAGGGGAGCTGCCTGCGCTAATGTAGTCACTCAGGGACCCTTGCAGAGGCTTTGCTTTAAAAGCAACATTTCTTCTTCTATGGCTAAAATTCAGAAGCCTGCTAAAACATACATCCTGACTCAGATTTTGCATGCTCAGTATCAGAGGAAAATCATTAAGCAGAGTTTAGTGCAATAGAACAGTGCTTCATGCCCTTTATCCATTCCTGGACAAGGGGAATGAGTGTTCTATTAAAACAGAAGTAGATTGTCTATCTGCAAGAACTCAGCCAGACAACATGAAGCAAAGGTTCACAGGAGGCAGGTCAACCACAAAATACTGTCATTTGGGGGAACAGGAGAAATCAGGCCAAACCTATCACGTGGCCTTTCTTAGAGAGACTGTAATAAACTTCAAATGATATTTAAGGGTGTACAGGAAAAAAAAATGAGTGGAATGCAGACAAGAATAAACACCAGCAGTATGTTTAACCTGCAGCACTGAGGTCTGGCAGGCCCTTCTCGTTTTCACTGGGAAGAAAATCCCCAAATAAACACGGTGGTGGTGCCATCACATAGTTCCCTTTCTACTCCCTTGCCCCATGAAGGCCCGGGCTTTTCTTCATGATCACAATGGGTTTACCTTTCCTCTTTGTCTCGTGGCTTGCTGGGGTTGGGTTTAAATGAATTTATCATAACAGTAAGCATACGCTAAATGTCTCATGCCACTACTGTAATCACAGCATTGTATTAAAAACAGGGCACTTGTTCTGTGTTGTTTCGGGGGCAAAGTAAGATTTGTTATTTAATGGAATTAATATTAATGAATTAAAATTAAATTTATAAAGTTGGACTTCTTAATCTATTAAAATATTAAAAATAGAGTGGAAGGAAGGAGAAATTTTCATTTCTTTTTATGCTGTTACATGTTTGCTTCACGAGAAGCCCAATCCTTGTTCTTTGACTTATATTGGTATCCTTCTTTCCTTCATGCCATAAACTTCTCTGTCCCAAGAGACATAGCTGCATTTTCTATCCATTTCAGAGACATGTGAGAGTCTCACCATGCATCTGGAAGTTTATAGTTGAACAGGTACCATTTCTAAAGCCCAGCACTAGACTTTGTGCCAAGAGACAGGCTTATTACTTGTATTATTTGTTATTATCAGCTTCCTTGCAATGGTGCATACATATACTGTAGCATTTCCAAGTGCCTTTTGGATAGCTGAATTGGGCTCATTGGCTGCTTAGGAGGTGAAGGCTGCTTAGATGGTTAAGGTGAGAGACAGTTCAGGACTGCTGCCTTTCTCCTTAAAGCATCTGGACTGAATGCTGAAGCACTGGAAGGACAGGGGGAAGGAGGTATCCTGAAATAGTATCAGACAGCAAAACTCAATTTGAAACAATAGGTGTCTTTGACCTGACACAGAACTGAACCTTTAACCATTAAATAGGGTGAGTTGGTCCAGGGCTAAAGGTGAAGCTGAGGCACTTGAGACCTTCATGGAAATTATCTAATTAGAGCTTCTCAGCAGTGACGTCAAAAGGAGATCCTGATTCCACAGCTGGTTTGTAACTGGCAAGGTTTTGGTGAAGGTCTGAAAGGTCAGGGGGTCCCTGAAAGCTGGTCTGTTCTCTTCCCTATTGCGTCCTGTGCCCCCTGCTTCAGGACCCCTAAGATGCCAGCAGCAACTAAAACAAACCACAAAACCTGGTTATTTATCTTATTTTTTCTCCTGGTGCACTCCTAGGAAGAAACATTTCCAGACTATAGCATTGTCAATTGTGGAAGAGGAAGTTCAAACATAATCAAAACCACTGGTGCATCCCAAACTCCCCAGGCCACAGCTGTTGGCTGAATGGGGTTGCTGCTGGCCTCAGAGGCATGAAGCTGGCTAGTGTCACAGCACTGACCAGAGTTCCTTTGTGATGGCCCAGAGATGCCTCAGCCAGTGGAGAGGTTATTAGCCCTGAAGTGGTTTGCAGGAATAAGCATAGACGAATGACAAATGGTATGATAAAATCCATATGTTCAACATAAAATGAATGACAAACCCACTTCCCCAGTATTTTAGCCGTGGTTAGTAGGTGCTGGGTTGGTTTCATTTTGATGCACCAAGGAGCAAGCTGTGAATGTAAATGCAGAAGTAGGGACATGGTATAGTGGTGGGCTTGGCAGTGCTGAGTTAAAGGTTAGACTTGATCTCAGAGGTCTTTTCCAACCTAAATGATTTTACTATTCTATGCTTCTGTTTAAGATCTAGCTATCATGCCAGATAGCAGCCTTCTTAACACTGTTATCATCCATCCATCCATCCATCCATCCATCCATCCATCCATCCATCCATCCATCCATCCATCCATCCATCCTGTTCTACTCCCAGGCTTTTCACAGCCTCTCTCCTGCATCTCTCTCATGTAGACCCACACAACCACACTGCAAGGTGTAGGTCCACATATCACAGCCTCTCATTGTCAGCACTGGTTTCTCCAATCTCTACTAAAAGAAAGACTCCTCTGTGTCTTGTCCTCTATCTCAGATTCCTAAATCTCTTTCTTGAAGTGCATATTATTCACCTAACCTGAGGATTTACAAAGCATCAGGAAACCGCAAAGAAACTGTATGTGGCAACTCATCACAGGTAATTTGTAATTACAACAAGCTGTAACTGGAAAGGCCATCTGAGTTATTATTTGGAAGCCTGAAAAGCTTACCATGGACCATGACCACCCAAGGAGAATGCCCTGTCAGAGAGCCCCTAAACCTAAAATCTTTGGACATAGGATGGAAGTTGGTTTTAGAAATCTCATTTCCCCTTGCTTGTCTTCTCCTTTGGCCTGTATTTGATGCCCTCCCTTTACCTCTCTCTTTTTTAGTGTCTTTGCTGCACTGGAGGCATATCTAGAGTAAATGTTTCTTTGTATGTTTTGCAGAGAAGGACTACTTTGTTCATTCTCTGCCTTAACAGGCCCTGGGATCTCTGGGTAGCATGCTGCCTGCTCCCCATGACTAACACAGTTTGGAAGGAACAACACACCATCTCAAGTAACTTTTTCCACAGTGGAAATGACTGGATCTGTAACCTTGAAACATAAAAACAGGCAGCTTGAGTATCCTTCTGAGGCCAGACCCAGTACTCAGTGAAGCAAGTTTCTATTAAGGGTGCAAATTGCTCTCTGAAATTCAGCCAGTTAAGAGAAGAGGCATCCAAAACTGTGGCTTTCACGTGCAACAGAGTGAGACACAGAGACGTCCAACCTGCCCCAATCCCTGGCATGGTGCACGCATGCACAATGCAGCATGGGACCAGGACAGAGAAGCAGAGCAGTGTCTCTGCAGTGATGCCCCCAGACCAACGTGGCCATAGCACTACCACATTCAACACTCATTTGTGCAGAGACAGCTCTTTCTCCATGTGCAAATGCATACTTCTGGTCCTGTTACCCAAACACCATCGACAAGAGTGGCAAAATCATGCTAATGACCATCAGCTTTGGGAATAAATGCAAACAAACCCTGTATTTCTTTAACCCATCACACCTGCCTAGTTGGAGACCAGTCTGACTTGGTCACATGTGTGAAAGGTTGGGATCATCAAAGCTTCCCACTGAGCTCAGTGGAGGCAAGAGTTGCCTTTAAGATATCACCTCTTCTTGGGAGTGCTTTCCTAGAGGTCTTTCTTTCTAATTTTTTTTGCTTATATAGGCGTACTACCCCTCTCTTGCTCCTTGTAATTGGGTTAGGTGGCTCTAGGGCTGTGGATAAAAAATTGCATCAATATCAAAACTAGGTTCCAAGGTGCAAAAGGAAATGGCAAGGCATTGCTTTCTGATTGTGCGTCTGACTTAGTACCTGGGGACTACGTTTCAGTTTCACTTAAACTGTCATCATAACCATCAATCTCAAGCCATCAGTTCTGAAGAGGACTCGGAGAATGGGCCCAAAGGTGAAGGCACAGTATGAAGGTGGGTGTGATCTTACTCTGTTGGTTTTGCTTTGTGAATGGGAATTTTGCTTCTGGTGACTTCAGAAGGGAACCTTCAGCAAATACTTGATTGAAGAATGAGAAAACCAACTATTTGCTCAAAATCTGCAAAATTAATTTTTCAGATCTTAAAAGGCAAAACCATAAAATAAAATAGCTGAAGGACACTCTTTCCAAAAACGATGCTTATACTGCAGTAGTGACCAATAACACTAAGCTTCTTTGTTGGTAAACCTTCCTTGGCTTTTGTACTCCCGTGTTAGCTCTGACTGCTCTTCCTTGGGTAATGGTGTTGGGGAGACCCATAAGAGTGAATTTATGGCACATGGCCATGGGCAGAACATGATATTTACCCAGATGAAGATTTTTCTGACATGTTGACTTCCAAGATAGTCCAAAAATGAGGTGAGTGAGGAGAGGCAGGAATGCTATAATTCTGGGCACCATCCATCAGTTGCGGTCTTCTCCACCCTTGAGCAAAGAGATTTCCCAGTTGCCACCAGGCCAAAGTTACATGCTCATGTGTATGGAGGGAGGTGGAAGGACAAGTAACATCTTCCACCACATATGGATCAAACTCCGATCATGCCCAGTTTAGAGAGAACTGAGCATCCTTCATTTTCTTTAGACGGCATTGACCAGCTGGCAATACAAGGCCCATATTGCATCAGATGATGTTACTCCATGTCCAGTACCACTGTTTGAGCTGATGGGTGTGCACTGCTTAGTAAGTGTGCAATACAGATCAGGGATATGGAAAAAGCCACAAATGAGGTCCTAAGTGCTATCAGGGAGGCTGCTGAATCTCCTGCTGGATATTTTCTTGCTAAAGGACATTCCTTAGAAGCAAATTCTCAGCAGCGTTTGCAGCCAAGCCAAGACAAGGGTGGGTTTGTGAGTGGCTTCTGGGTTACAAACTCAAGCAAGAAAAGAAGCGTTGTTAAAGGGTATGGTACTTCATCCTAGCTAGTTTTTGGGAAAGACTTCTGCAGTTTCCTAGGGTGGAAAGGGGGAAGAAATAAGCTTGCAACCCATCCACCCCCATTTACATGCTTGGTGCATTGTATGCTCTATGTTTCAGGAGGCATTTGCAGCCCCTTGGGTATGGATCCCCATTTTTCCATGTGACAAGGGAAAGCAGGGAAAATGGCATGCCCAAGAGCAACTCCCTTCTTTTCCAAAAGGAACAGCTCTGTGACAGCTCAGACAACAGCCAAAGAGATGTGCACATGTGCATCTATGCACATTGCCCATATAAACACCCCCAAAAGACCAGTCACACCACATCGAGTACCTAATTCCCAGACAAACTGGGGAAGCAAATTGTAGTCAGCTTACATGAACTGTTGAAAGGCTTTGCTCAGGGAAGTCTCGTTCCAGCCAGATTCATACTGTCAGGTTACGTCCTTGCTGCATGCCCTAAGCTACGTAACCCGATTTTTACTCCTGCGTGCTGTACTCTTATTACCTGAAGAGTCCTCATCCAGAATACTCTTTGCTCGAAGATCAGAAAAGTGGTGATATACTTGTCACAGCACTAAATACTAATCATGCTGGGTCAGAATATGAATGAAACCTGGAGAAAACAGGTTTACATCTCCTTTCCATTGCCCTTCCTTTCTCTCTTTTCATCTCTTCTATCCCCAAAATGTCAGTCCCCCACTTTTCCAACCCAAAAGCAATCTAGCTGGAGCAAGGTAGAAGGGTGCAGAGGGTGATCTTAATCAATCCCCTTTACATCATTTCAGTTTCTGCTGGGCACTCTTATAACATTTCAAAAGACTGCGATCCTAATGAAAACCACACAAGCTCCAGAAATTAAGTTAACTCCTTTTGTAAAAATGCTGGGGGCAGGGGAAGGAGAAGAAAGAGTAAGGAAAAGGGAAAGAAAGGAATTTTTCCTTTACTTTCCCTTTCTCTCTTTCAGGTTGTATTGATGCATATAAGAACCAAAATGGCTATCAAGCCATATTCTGCACTATAAGCAAACATTGCAGTTATTGCAAAGCAGGAAAACTACAAAGATTTCCTGTTTGATCCTTTTTTTTGTCTAAAGAAACTAAAGTAAAATAATTCAGGCAGCTTTTTGGTGCATAAAGTCACTGTTGGGTATTTTCACATCTCTCTTCGTTTTCTTTTTCTGTTCCTGGATCAGCATGTTGAAACATCTCTTTTCCTAATGGTAGGGTTTCCTAATCAGCACAAATCCAGTATCTTTTCTGAATGTAACCCACTTAGACTATGAATTCTTCCAGTGTGTCTATACAGAGCCGCACACAAAAGAATTCCAAATCTTTCTGTACTATTGATTATTGAGCAATAACTAATGCAACTTGAAGTAAAATAAACTACACGCAGTTCTAAAAAGAAGTAATTCAGGGGTCCCAAAATCTAGAGGTGAAAAATAAGTATACAGAAAGAGAGTGAAAAGAATCTATAGATTCTGTAGCAAGCCCCTGATGGAAAGAGGCACATGCTGTTTAGATCCCAGGAAAAAGGTTGTTTGTGCAGCATTATTGATAACTCCTGAGTTGGAAGGAGCACATCCACCAACAAGCTACATAGCTAAGCCATTGCCTGTCAGAGTTCAAGGAGAATCTGGATGGCACTCTTAGTTATATGGTTTAGTATTAGGTAGTCCTGCGAGGAGCAGGGAGTTGGACTTGGTTTTTATGGGTCCTTCCAACTTGAGATATTCAATGATTTCATGACTGTAACATTTCTTGGGTTAGTTTTAAACTAAATGTTCTTCAATGGTCTTCCGTAGTCATTGAGCATGTGTGAAATGAACATCCAAAGCAGTCCGTGTGTCATCAGATTCCTCTTATCAGAGAGGTGTTGTGAGATCCCCATGAGCCCAGCAAAAGGCTAGTAGTTCAGCACTACCCATTTCAGCAACCCAGGTGACCACATGGCAGCCCATCAATTGAAGTTGGAATCGGCAACCACTCATTCTTTTGGGTAAGCACCTCCCTTAATGCAAACAAGTGCATTCATCCCAGAAGTATGAAAATTTCACTCCTGAATCTTGTTGATAGGTCTTTTGATAGCGGGAACACATTCTGGGAGCAGGAAGTTTGGTGGTCAACCCTTTCAAGCCTGCTGAGGAATAGCTAGAACCAAGTTTGTCTGGTTTTGATCCTAAATGGGGGAAAGAAACCAGAATCAAAACTCATCTCAGCCCTCAGCTTTCATTGCCTCTCTGTTAGGTAAGCCTTTGTATGACCACTCCAAAGAAACCTTTTGCTTTAAGTATCTCATTTTGAGCCCTCATCAGATTTTCCATCCTCTCACTCTCAAAGTACTCATCCCTCAGATCCCTGTTGGATAAAGCTCAAACCTTGTGGAGTACAGGTCAGTCTGGAAGCCCCCACCCTAAAGAAGGTTTGGATGCAGAAAATTATTTCAGACATAGAATGTTCTCAGTAAATCCATTGGTGTCAGTGAATTTGCTTGGACTACAGAGCCATGACCTGGCCCTTTCTGAGTCACCTTTGTGGTTCAGAGAACCATTGACAAAAGAATTGTAAAGGCCTCATCATGTTCCTGTTTTCTACCCAACTCAAAGATAACAGAAGATGCTAGCCACTGGAGACCTCTAGCAGGGTTTTGCTTGCATTCCTCATGATTTCTAGTGTATACAACAGGAAATAACCTTTCATTCGTTGTTGTGATGGGCTCCATAGATTGTGAAATCCTCCAGAGTTTCAACATGAGAATGTGGCAACTGCTAGCAGTACAGAGTCCAGACTCCTGGGCCTGATCCATAATGTCAAGAAAGCTGAAACTTGAAGCTCTCCCTAATTGTAGGGGAGTCATTGTATCCATTTTCTTCTAGTCAGTGTTACCCACTCCAAAGCCAAGACAAACAGGGAAAGCAAAGTCAAAAAAGATTCAAAGGTAAACAAAGTTCCCCAGAAGCAACTTCAGTCTATGGATCTCACCCAGAACCCAAGTTGAAGAAACCACGGGTAGATGTGCTCTCAAGAGGTTTTCTTTCAACTTATTTGCTCTATAAAAACATGTCACCTTGAGGATGGAAACTTCAAAACAGATATTTTCTCTCTTTCCATCCCTCCTTCCTTCTGTCTTCACCAATATCCTCAGGCAGCTGGAAGAACCACCAGGGTGATCTCAGTGGTAAATAACGTCCAACATGTTTTTCCCCGCTTTCAATAATGAGTTGGGTTTCGTCAAAGCTTGGCCTATTTGGAGAGGCTCATGAGGAGTTCAGACCCACGAGGCTTCCTCCTTTGCAGTGTGCTTTCAAAAGTTTCCAGGACAATGACATCATGAGAAAAATGCCTGTCTTGTGTTGCCTAGACAGGTTCTGGGAGAGGTGTGCCTCTTCCCACTGCTTTGCTTCACTTCAGGTAGGCAAGTTGGACACAGTAGGCTCCATTCTTCAGCTGTCCAGAGGTGCAGTTACAGCCCTTCAAGAAGTGGCCTGGTTTACAGACACACCAGACAGCTCACAGCATTTGCACTCATTTTTACTAACCTGATGATGAAGAAGGAGGTCTTAGATGCTTGAGCACTTTCATTAACACGATCTGTGGTTACATGAGCTACACCTTCACTAAGCATCACCCAGTATTGCAGGATGTATTGACACTGCCTGGAGTGGCTCATGGGCTCCTGGCCCTGCAATTTCTATAGGAGCCCCTCCATTTGAATTAGCTGTTACCTCCCTGTTCCCCATTTGACTGTGCTGACCAAGACTGCAGCTCATAGAATCCCAGACTGGTTGGTGTTGGAAGGGACCTTAAAGCTCATCCAGTTCCAACCCCCTGCCATGGGCAGGGACACCTTCCACTAGACCAGGATTCTTAAGGTCCTGTTTAGTTGCAGTAGTCTGGGATACAGAGGAAGTCTGGGAAGGAGGGTGTCAGTGGGTAACCCCCATTGAGCTCCACAATGCTGCAGCTTGTCCACTTTGCAGCAGTGGTCCTCCTGACTGTAATAGAGGAGCTCAAGGCCTCGTGGAGGTATAGACCGAAGTGCATGTTCCTGCCCACAGATCTGGGGCTGAAGCTAAACCTGGCTTTTCTGCTGGTGAAAAGAGTGGAGCTGGGGTGGATGCGCTTTGGAGGGTAGGGCTTGCTGCTTCTGCTGCCACAGGAAGGGGAGATGTGAGGGATTAGGCTGAGATCAACACCACTCCTACAATAAATACACAATGCAGCTCCTTCAGTAAGTGAAGGCAAATGATATGGCAGCCAAAGTGCATTGGAGGCAGCTGCCAGATTTGCCTAAGCCCAGAGACCACCCTCTGCACAACAACCCACACGTTTCTAGCACTACATGTGGATAGGACTCTTGTTTAGATGAAAGATGCCACTTCTGACCTGATGAAAACAGATGTCACAGCAACGGAGATCAGTAGGGTTTATATATAAATTAGAATTACCAGTTTCTCCTCTCCTGACTCAGCCACACAGCCAGGGCATGGCTCACAGGACTTGCGAACATAGAACAGAAAACACGTCTCTCTCTCCAGATATCAGAACTATGCACCAGTTTTGGGACTGGAAACCATTGATGATATCAAGGCTCCTCCCCAGCTGACATTCTGCAGCGGAGTTAATTCTCCAACCAAGTCATTCTCACAGACTCTGGCCATAGAGAGGAGAGCAATGGGGTAAAGAAATCCAGTGTTCTGGGCCTAAAAATGGGAGACATAGACTGCAGTATTCCCACTCCATTGCATCCCCTCCACCCTTCAAGGTCTTGGTCAAATCTCATCATATTATTTGATTCTCATGCTGTAAGGCAAGGACAGCAATGCTCACCGCATAAGGGCATAGGTAGTCAGCAATAACTATTTCTACAGCCCTGCTTCATCTGCTGAACTGAATCAGACACAGCAGTAGCTGGAGCACAGAATCCAGTAAATAAGACCTCTGGAAAGGGAAAATGTGCTTGTTTTGCACAGCATCTCCTCCCTTTCCATCCCCTCTTCCCAGGCAAGTGGGGACTGTTTCCCTCAAAGCATAGGCTGCAGATCCCCTACACAGAGTTCCATACAATAGTCCTGGTTTTTCCTGATTGCCACTGTTGTGTTCAGGTAGCTACCACATCTGACTGTCTGTAGTGGTCGTAAGACAGTTACAGCCTGCCATTGGGTCCATCTGGTCAGGACTGGCTTTGTTTCACATGTACTACTTTTGCACCATTGAATCTCTTATTTTATAGCTAGTTGTTTGTAGTCCAGTTGCAAGCCTTCTTGTTTAGTTTTTGGTTTGACTACCCAGATCAGTTCTGCATCATCTGTATTTTATCACCTCTCTGTTCATGCCTTTTTCTGAAGGATCATTTCTGAGTACTCTGAACCATGGTCCCAGAAGGATTCTCAAAGGGCACTGCGGGTAACCTCCCTCTATTGTGAAAGACAACGATCTGAGCCTATTCTTTCCCCTGATTTCTTTAACTTGCTATTAATCTATGAGAGGAGCTTCCCTCTCCTTGCCCCAAGAGTTTTTTTTCAGCATTTGGCCTTTAGTAAGTGCTCTTTTGGAAATTCAAGTAGTTTAGGTCTGCTGGATTACCTTCCTCCTTGTGCTTACTGGCTTTTTAAAGAACTCTTAGACCTGTAGGACTTCATTCCTGCAAAAGCAACATGGTTCATTATATTCTTAAGCATATTAATTTCAATTGATTTGTATGGAACTTCGTGAAATCTAACTGGAACCTTTCCCAAAAGCTGATATTTGCCGCATTCAGTGTTGGGGTACCCCTCAGATCAGCACCCCCATTTGAGTTCATCTCAGACTGCGCAGTCAATGCCAGCTCTTCTGCATCCTCCTCACTTCTGGCTCCTGTTTTGAAGATCCCACTTGAGTGCGTCTCTCCGCTTCACGCAATGTAAAAGCTAGGTCTGGCATGAGAACTGCCCATAGCTAAACACATGGAACCTGCTGCACCAAGAAACAGCTACTCATGGGGTCTGACAATGCATAACAACCCCAAGACACCTTCTTAAAGCATTTGTCCCACCAACATGAGGATGCACAAAATTTCCTATCATTGAACTTGATTCCTTTGCAGCTTCTTTAATTCCCCTTCTCATTTCTACAGACCAAAATTTGATGGGCTGATCCATACCACATTATAGCCTCACTAGTATCAGTTGTCCCTAATAAGCCCCCCACCTCTCCAGAGCACCAGTCAATAGGGGCTCTGTGGTAGGTGTTGATGTGCTTAGCTTGTTTCCCTCATTAGACATCGTGCTTTCTGCAACACAGAGGGCCACCCCCCCACAAGCACTATCAGATCTGTCTTCTCAACCCCTGGGTGGTAAATTAATGTTGTCATTCATATTTATCCATGAGTAAGTACTCTGCAATGCAGACAGATGAGGGGCTCTGAATGTCAGCCTAGACCATAAACTCCCTGGGGCAGAGATGGCATCTTTACTGCATATGCAACCAAGCTGTGCAACTTTGAGGCTTCACCGTTTCACTTGGTGAAGGGATTTGGCTGAACCACAGTGTTCAAAGATGAAGTTGTGTAATTTCTCTCCAATTCTCCAGGTTTTACTCTTCCAGCTTCAACAAAAAGGCTCACAAACCTCTGGGAGCCCAATTTGCAAATGGTCACTAAAACGTAACTCCACGTGTATTTAACAGAGCTTATGGGTTTGCAGCTAAAGTTTGAGTGTGAGTTCTTTCATGAGAGACATGCTTAAATCAACCCGGGGCCTCTTAAAGCATTGTGTTTTAGTGATGATTCTGATCCACATGTGAATTATGTTGTTCAGGTCAATACTCTGTCAAGAGCAGATATGAACATATGTGGTTCTGCATCCACCTCCCTCGATGCAGGGCTACACTTTGCTAACTTTCTCCAGACCTGGAAAGACCTTCCTTTGCTTGGAGACAGCCCCAGCACAGAGTGGCCAGATCGCTTTCAAGTGACTCCTTTATCTTTCACAATTGTTTTTTCCTAACATCTCTTTTCCTCTGGATGAATCTGCTTATACAGACTCAAAGGTTTCAACATGTTGTATTAGTTAACGGAAAAATTCAACATAGTTAAACTATGCCGTAAGCTGCTTGTCTACCCTTCTCTGCTGTGCAAGGAGAACAAAGTCCCAGGAAAGCAGAGGGTGGAGGAGAAAGAGGGACTGGTGGGGCTGGTTGTGAGGCTGCAGTCCTGCTCTGCCTGTGGATGATGGAGGAGAGATGGAAGGAAAGGCAGGAAATAATCAACATCACACTAGTTGTTACAGTCATTAGCAGGAAAGACAGAAAGACAAAATGTGAACACTAGATATAAAGCGAGCATTAAACATATTCCCCCTGGCATCAACTGCTATCATTCACAGGCATTCATCTCATTTTCAGAAGGTCCAGGGCCCTTAGAAGAAAGGAGAGAAGCTCTCAGTCACGCAGAGACTGTGTGTCTTTCCTGTGACATTTGTGAGAAAATGTTACCCATTTTAGATTCTGTATATGGAAGCTGGTAGAGGGCAGGAAAAAGGAGATAGGTATCTTGTAAGAAGAGAAAATAATCCTCTGTGTTTATTTCTGCTGAACATAAGAGCATTGACCGTTGTCTGGGTTTCTAAGCCACTGAGTTAGGAGGGGCTGAAAGCGGTTTGGTGGTTAAGTGGCAGAACAAGCATCCCAATTCACAGTTTATGCCACAGTGTGTTAAACAGCTCTAAGTAGCTTGAGGACTGCCTGAAACACAGCCCACAGCTGTCTGTCTCATAACAGTTCATCTTTTATGGCCAATTGCCTACTATGAAGCAGAACATTTATGGCATGGCCCAAATAAAGAGGCAAGTGATTCATCCACATCCAAGGTTTTAAAGGACAGGGTTGAGGAACTGGTTAGGTGTTAAATTATAAAGAAAAGAAGTGAAGAATGAAAAGATCAGGTGGTAGGTGTTGATCGATAGTAAAGGCTGAACTCCACAGTAGAAGACATACAATAGTACCCTAGTACTTGTCTCATATTCCACTTCTTCCCTTCCTGCTGTGCTTTTCCCCCTGCCATCTCAAGAGTCACAAAACTGCCTTTTTCATCTCTTAAGCAACATAGCCAATGTCATATGAAATGTGGTCAAAGTCAGCATGAGACCAGTGTGGTACTTAAATCTCATCTCATCCCTCAGGAAAACATGGGTGCCATTTAAAATGTGCAAAAGCTTCCACAAAGCAGGACAGAAACTTATGTGACGTGAAGGTTTTTGGGCTTGAAAATGATGTTACTGCCCCCCCTCTAGGCATAGAATCATGGAAAAGACTTTTAAGTTCATCAAGTCAAACCATTACCTCAGTATTGCCAAGACCACCGCTAAACCATGTCACTGAGGGCCTTGTCTACACGGTCTGTAGAATGCTTGAAGTGTGTACACATAGAGCAGTAAAGTTTCTTCTAAGAGCAAAATGGTCACAAAGCACCTCCAAGCATATAAAAGCTCTTAAAAGACCAACGAAGTTATTTCAGTATGCAGTCTACAAGCTGGAGTTGCACCACTTCCAGATGTTCCCCTTCATCTGGCTGCTGCCTCCCCATTGTGCACCTGCCTTTCTCCTTACCCTGTAAACAAATTATCTTCCACAAGCCAGGGCATATTTTCCTCCTGCTTTAACCCATGACCTAAAGCTTGTGATGGAGCTGTAAAAGCTTTTTAATGAAATGATCAGAGGCAGAATAACACGGTAATAATATACTCATCCTACACGATGTGTCTTATCAGGAAAACAATCACCCACATCTTAAGGAAGCTCAAACTGCCGAAAATGCAGCAGATGATAGAAGGTCTGCCCAAAGATGCTGGGCTAAGGTCTGCGGAGACATCAGCGTGGGAGTGAGGCCCAAAAGTAAGTGGAGAAAAAGCATGACTGTCTCATATATATGAGACATATGAATACTAGCAGCTTCTGCTGGTATTTTCCCCTGGCATCTTCTCCAAAGACCTGCAAAGGAGAAGGTCATCCCATGTCAGTGGTGTGTTGGCTGGATGCAAAGAGCTTGCATTCACCAAGTTGGCCAGCTTCAGCACTACTTTTCTCATCCTCAGCTGGTTTGTGTTCTTCTGTTCAAGGCTACCTACCTGTGCATGTGTTGTATACATTGCATACCTCAGTATAGTAGCGTATCTATTTCCTAGGCACGTGCAGGGAAGTAGCTCCATTAGAGCTGGACTCGTGGCTGCTGGCAGCGCTATAGGTACAAAACCCACAACTGAAACAAGAAGCTTTCCTGCAGGTCAGAGATGTCCATGTTCAGAATGGAAAGGAACAGTCAACGTTACTCATTTTCAAGTGCTGGCTCCTGCCCATGAGCGGGAATGCCTTTGCAGCCACAATGCAGGGCAGAAAACACAAGTGTGGAAATCAATGCAGTGTTTTTGAGAGCAAAATGTTCCACTGTGTTTGGCTTGTGATCCTTTATGCTGCAGTCTGACTCTGTGGCTTTCTTCAGTCAGCTGAGGCTGTGTAAAGTACATCTGTGTTCTCCCACCAAAGGGTAAAGAGATGGCTTCCCCAGCTTAAAAGGTGCGAACTTATGAAATGTCAACATTAAGCAATGTCCCTATTTGGAACCATACAAGGGTTGAACTTCAAGTATCGTGTAGACATATTAATCAGCTCTTATTTAAAACTATTATGTCTCCTATTTTGACTTCTTGTTAGGTCTTTTCGCAGATAAGTGTGATTTGGTGGGAACCTTCCCACCCATTCCAATGCGATGGCGTTATCTACCCTCTTCTAAAGGGCAGATTTAGTATTCATAAAAAGAATATCCACATGGCACTAAGGTAATTAACAATAAGGGACAGCATGCTTCAAGAGAGGCCAAATTCCAGTTGCCTGAGGTCTGGAGGGAAAAAATCTCTTCAGAAATTTAGCCAAAAATTTGTCCATTAATTATTTTTTCACAGCTTCTTATGAAGCAGTAGGCATTGGCCACCGCCCAGTCTGCTCATCCAGCTAGTTCATCAGATCTAGTACCAGGATTTCTCCAGTCAGAAACCAGGCAAACAAGTAGAAGCAGCTCAGGACCCAGGGAAAAACCAAAGGCTGGCACCCCAGTTCGCTCTGATGCTTATCAGCTGCCTCCGGGAGGCACTGAGTGTCAGCTCCAGGGCTTTCACTGCAGGAGGAATTCAAGATCAGATCTTTGGAATGGTGCAGGAAGGAAAATTTATGTCCCCTGAATTTATTAAGAAACATTCAGAAGGATAAAAGGCACAGAAATCAGAACTGCATCTGATATGCAGTTGAACCTTTCCACTTTCTGCTCTGTCTCATACCCCAGCCTTCCTCCCAATTCACTTTCGCTATTACATCTACCAGCTTTGCTCTCCAGCCAACAGATTCTTTACTTTCCAGACAACAATTCTTTGCTACAAGGGTGCTGAGGCGCTGGCACAGGGTGCCCAGAGAAGCTGTGGCTGCCCCATCCCTGGCAGTGTTCAAGGCCAGGCTGGACGGGGATTGGAGCAACCTGCTCTAGTGGAAGGTGTCCCTGCCCATGGCAGGGGGTTGGAACTGGCTGAGCTTTAAGGTCCCTTCCAACACAAGCCAGTCTGGGAATACATGATTCCTCTCTAGGGAACATATGCTGGCCTCTGTTCCCACACTCTAGTCCCATGCTCTTCCTGGTTCACCTTCCCTGTGCTCTCACACCCTGTGCTGAGAACAGGCACCTCAGAACCATCATCACTGCAGGTGACAGCATTGCCCTGGACCTACACCACATGCAGGAGATGCCAGTATAGCTTCTGAAGCCTGACAGCACATCACAGCCCTGTCAGCTGCCAGGCATGGAGAGGCAGAGTTGGCCCCACACAGGTCCCCTCAGTTGGCTGCTTCCTGTGATGCTTTTAATTCCTTTTTCCAGTGGAGCGGATTGGAACAAAAGGTGCTTGATTGTAGATCCATTAAGCTTTGCAGTAATACGCTGCATCTTTGTCCGTTAACTTCCTTCAATAGCTATCTACCTGATCTTATTATTTCAAAAATATGTGATTTATAATTCTTTTGCCAGCTTTTATAATTTATAATTCTGAATGCTTTAAATATGTCTATTAACATAAAATATGTCAATTTTGTTTGGTTTCAATGAACAGTTGGCTGTTGCAAGTAAAGATATATATTTTTACTAAAATATGTCACAATCTTACATTTTGAATGTTTTCATAAGAATTCAGGAGTTACCATCTTGGAGCAGCCTGAGGTCTTGAACCCTCTTGTCTTGGCTCCAAAAATGACAGATACTTAGAAGAAGATGCAGCAATTGACATTTCAGATGTAATCCTCAAGTCTTCAGATAAAGAAATTGTCCCAGGTTCCAAAGCACAGAACAAAGATCAGTATTAATTATCATGATAATGCGTTTTCTTGGTGTCCCTTTCATGTATGACAAGAAAAGGAACCACCACCACAATTTATTTATCTGAAGACCTGAGGATTATATCTGCTCCTTTCTGAGAGAACTGTTCATGGCTTCAAGATGCTCTACACCAAGATCAAGGATTTCAAGGTCTCTTTGGGTGATGGCTATCAGTTTCAGGGGCCCTTTTTAGGGGAAAATGCATCAATTTCATGTGGATTCTGGCAAGAAGATCGATTTCACAGCTCTTCTTCCCAAGAGGGGTGAAACCCACCAGTCACGAAAAGCAGAGCCCTCTGAAGAGGCAGTTTGTTCAGGTTGGAAATGACACATAACTTACAGGGCACAAACTGCAGTCTCCTACTGCAGCAAAAAGACAGAAAAATTTAGCCTCTGATGAGCAGCCCTTTCATATTCAAGACTACACCCTCCTCTTATTTGCTCAGATATCTTTACATCCCTTCCCTTCAGTCACATCAGCAGGGAGTCACCTCTCCTGACATAAAGGGTGGAAGGCTTGGAAGCCTCTGGTGCAGTGAATGGAGAGAAGCAGTCACCCCTTCCCCATGTCCCCTTGTCCCCATGAGGCACATTCCTCAGGAGTGGATGGATTACTGCTGGTGTTGCTGGTCTCTGCACCATCTAGTTCTGATCAGTCTCTTGTCTCAGCAGCAAGTATTGTCACAGGTAGGCGAGATGGAGTTAAGGATGCAGGTAAGCAAAGAGTTTACAATTATCAGACCTGAGGGCTCCAACTAGTAGTAGCCCCCACCAGTTTTTATTCTGCTCTTCATCTCCATAAAACAAACTCAGTTTTGCCCTGGACTACAGAGAGAACAGTCATCAAAGCAGTAGAAGAGTGAAACATTGCTTTGAAGACTCTGGCCTATCTACTTCTCCTGGGTCTCTAGGAAGGCCGCATGCATGTGTAGAAGACCAGTGAAATAATGTGCTTTTCATGGATGATTGTTTGTCTTCTCTGTTGAAAAATACTAGTGCTTTCTATCATGCTAGGGCACTCCAATTATATCCCCGTGTCCCATTTCCACCCATGGAACAGGGACCTTCAGCCTTGCCCCACTGTGGGAACTATGCAGAAGTCAAAGCAAAAGCTGGATTAGGAGAGGGGTTTTATTCATCAGCATGAAGAGTAAGTCCAATAAGGTAAAACTTCAGGAAGAGTTTTGTTTAGAGAGGTGAGCCCTCTCTAAACTGAGAGTACAGTAAGACTCTACTCAATACGCCTAAGTAGGTCTGAGCTGACCATGTAGCTTAGCACTGCACAAGTGAGGGTGTTTTTTAGTTCAAATGCCAAAGTGAAATTTAGGCTCAGTAAAAATTAATGACTTGGCATCAAGCTAAAAATGTTTTCAGTCTTGAGGGAACAACAGAATATCTGCCCGTCTTTGTTTAGCTCCAGTTCCAAATGTTTCCTCCAACTCAAAGCAGTTGGGAGCTATTTAATTTATTTTACTCCCACTTTCATTTTTTAACTTGTGCCTTTTTTGTTAAACTTCATTACAGTTTTACACTTCAAAATGATTCATACTATTGAAAAAAATATACTTTTTTTTAAAGTCCTATTTTGATATTTTGTGACTTTTTCCCATTTATATTTTTCAGATAAAACAATTTTGGTCCTTACACAAAACTCTTTTTTCTCTATAATTTACCATTTGAACAGACAGTCCAGGTTCACGCCACTCAAAACAATGCATGCCATTTTGTCTGAGACAACAGTCTCATCTGTCAAACAGTCTCTGTCTGGCAGCAGAGACTTCCAGCGGCTGGTTTGGAAGAGCAGGATGCCCTTCTGATGTAAGGCACGCCTGACCTGATACCTCCATCAAAGCAGCATCAGAGCAACCCCATCAGGAGTAAGCAGGTGATGTAAAGGAGCCAGCCTGTTGCATCACTTTAATTCATGGCTGCCTGCAAGGACAGGCACAAGGCAGCTAGGAAGAAAGGGTGTGAGACAGACCATATTTAAACAACAATGTAGACCTGTTGGAAATAATCAGGTTTCTTTGTCTGCTGGATTATACCCACTATGTGCCTCTGTTTGCCCCAGCCTTTTCCTGAGCTGAAGCCGAGGGATTTTTCCATGTCCCCAAGGAGTGTGTTAGCAAAGCAGTGTTTATGTTAAGGGACTTCATTAACATTACGAGTCAGGCTGTAGTACCCAGAGACTATCACAGCCTGAGCAAGGACTGAGCACACGAGCCCTTGTTCCTTTGCGTCATTGGCCCAAGCAGCCACCAGGCTGAAACCTAACCCTGGCTGCTTGCCTTCGGGGGAAGAAATAAGGAGGGTAAAGTAAACAAGGCCTCTGTTCAGCTTTCCTGACCGAGATGGGAATTGCTTGCAATTAGACATCAAAACTCAGAGCTGACTCTGAGCAGTCTCAGCTCTGCTCCTCTGCGGCTGGGACCATGCTAACAAAACCCATGCCCACAGCTTGCCACCACCCTGGCCATCCACCTCCAATGCTGGGCCATGAATCCAGGAAACTCTTTAAGTACATGTTTAAATCTGCCATTCCTCAGGACAGCACTGATTTGACACCAGTGGGGCTTAAAAACAAGCATGAGGTTACAGGCTTTCCTGACCACGCTTGCTTTACCGAGCCTGGGTCTCAGCCATTCATTACTTTATCCCGATGACAGCTGAGGTTTGGGGTTTTCTGCCTGCAGAACAAAATCCCCCCGCTCCACTTTCCATCACGGCAGGCTCAGTTCTGCCGTCCCCCTCTATGTGCCTGCCCCTGCCAATTCATCCTCATCTCCCGCTCCCACAGCCACACTGATCCCACTGCAGCTGCCTCCGCTCCAGTGGGGATGCCTGGGGGAGTCAAACGGCCACTCATTGTAGCTAAACCCCCCCCCCCCCCTCCAAACACCCAGCTGGGTCTGTGTCCCCTCCTCTGCATGTCTCAGCATCAGCACAAGGAGCCACAGACAGGAGGAAGGCATCTTTGTGTGTTTGGCCGTAACTTGAGGGATGATGAACGGTTCCTCAAGGGTCCTCTCTTGGCTTCGCTTTGCTTCTTCCCTCTCCCCATCCCTCTCTATCTCACTTTCCTTCTCCATCTTCTCTCCTTTCCTCTCCTCTCTCTCCTTTCTTCTCTCCTCACCCTTTCCTATTCCTTCCTTTCCCTTTCCCTTCCCTCACTTTTCACAGTTCATAATGATGCATTTAATTAATAGTAAATGTGCATGGAAGTTTTCTGGCAGTATGATGGCCACATTAACACCAGATGAGCCTCAAATTGTTTATTGTTATTACAGTGAATATCAAAATGAATGAAGAATGATTGATCAGCCACTTATTGTGACTTGACCAAATGTATACATATTTAATAATAGGACGCTTCAAAAGAAGAAAAAGAAATGCTGGCAGAGAAGCAATTAAACTGTATTTGCCTCTTTGTTTGTTGTTTATAAAAGAGTTAATTAGCTGAATTATGTGGCCAGAATTAGAAAGGAACAGCAGTATTTGCTATGCTTAATACCGCTGCGCTAACCCAAGGTGACACCTACAGAAATAACTTGGAAGTGTCACTAGACAATCAATCAATTCCTTATGGTCACAAACCTGTTTAAAGGAAAACCCAATGTAACACCAAAGGTATTAATAAAAATAATAGAGCCCTTAAAATCCTGCTGAAATACAGAACTGTGCCAGGCATGGAGGAAGGATGGAGCAGAAGTGCCCTTGGTATCCCCCAATGCTGCCTGCTTGGAGCTTTGGTACGTCTGAGGAGTGCCCCTGCACCGTACGCACCCAGGGAAGCACAAGAAAGCAGGAACCCTTATTGAAAAGATTATCTTCCCCATCAATAATCCCCCTCTAAGAGTTCTTTATTAGTAAACCCCGTGGCAAAACCTGACATATTTACAGCTCGCAGTAAACTTTATGTATCTGCAACAATATTCATAATAAAGAGCCGGTGACCACAGCAAATCATTCTGGCCTTCCAAATGATCAAGTGAAAGCTTAATTGTACTGAAAAGAGAGAGCCCTGACAAGTTGGAAATCCTTCCCACACACCCTTCCCAAAAAAAAAGAGAACTTTTCCGAGATGAGGAAAGTGTGTTGGAGGATTGGAAACATAAGAATACATATTTAAGAGGGGAAAAAAAAAAAGAAAAAGCCCAAGTCTGATATCACAGGCTGAGCTGAGACAGAAACCTGATCTTTTACATGGAATGGGCAACATTTGGGTCTGTTTTATGTGAATTGCTCCAAGCTGTTTTGGTTAGAAATGTATAGATTTTAAGGTAAGGCATACCGTATAGGCAGTGCAGGTCATTCCCACTTTTGGAAGACGTTCCCCATTACTTTTCAGCTGACAAAGGTAGGGTCCGAACTTTACTTTCTTTTGCTGAGTAACTTCTTTGCTTTAACGCTGAGCTGGATTTGGCAAGAGAGCCGCTTGCGTTTTGCTGCCTGATTGTGCTTTTCAACACTCTCTCATTCCCTCTCACCCTTCCTCTCCAGAATTATCTCATTTTAGTCACCAACCTGCAGATATATTTATTCTCCTTTTTTCCTCTTCTCTTACCAAAAAACCCCAAAATGTTATTTCCCAATAATTCTCCAAACTCTGCTGGGAAAAATGGGAAAAATTATGCTCTTTAGAATAAGGATTCTGGAGCGGATATATCTGAAGGGCTCCAATTGGTTTTATTTGCCTTTTTTTAAAACATAACAAGAGTCAAGTAGGCTTTGTTTCTTATTAGACAGCGTTCACATTGATGCATTCTTATTATCATTTCTTTGCTTAAAAATAAAGGAACAATATCTGCCTGTTTTGCCAGTCAAAAAAAAAAAAAGTATTTCAATATATTTCATTGTCTTTATTTGATTTGTCACTATAATTTGTGAATATCTTTATATTGACTGAAAAAGGGAAATATTCATGGTTGGGAAAAAGGCAACTGAAAACACCAAACAAAGCATAAAATACTTTTATAAGAATCGTAACATCTTCCAGGATGTTTTCTAAAGAGTCTGTTTCTGCTATAAAAAATATCAAACTTAGCTCCACTTTCATTGTTTTAATTATTTAAAACTATATTTTGACAGCGTTGTATTTCTTACAGATGCATGTTAAAGCAAAGGGGGGGAAATATTGCGATTTATTTTTGAATGGCTGAGAGGTCCCATTTGTTGATTAAAAAATTACCGCTGAGAAACACAACAAGCAAACTATAAAACTCTCTTGGATATGTTACGTATTTATGCTGTGCTTACTTGTCACATTTTGCCTAATAATTATGTAGCCTTTTCAAATGAAAACAAAATGCCTTGGCCATGATGTTGTAATTACGCGCAGCGCATTCATTCCCGTTCCAGAATGACTCCCTGCTTTTTTCCTGCTCTGATAATCACACAGCGATGCCTTTGCTACGTGGTAATTTATCTCTTTGCCTTCAGAGGATTTCTCCTGTAATGAGAGTTTGCATTTGCACAGTAGCATATATGCAGACAGAGAGCCACAGACACGTCGCTCTGTCCCCGTGTGCGTATAGACCTAGAAAGATCGATGGGCAGCAGGTATAGCTAAGTTTTACATGGAGAAAATCCTTCAGGAGCCCACTCCAGTAATTCCCTGCCTTCAATCTGTACTGTTTTACCATTAGGGCTTGTGTGTTCAGCACACTCTTGAGTTCATCTCTTCAGATTTTTATCTGTTTTAAACATGGCTTTCCTTTCCCTCTGAGCACAGGATCAGACCTTATTTGTTTGTTAGTTTGTGTCATCATTTGTTACAAGCCCTGTTTTCACTAAACCCATTTTGCTGCTCTACCATATAGTTCAAAGTGCATGTGCATGTGGTGGAGGGGGGTGGCTGCTGGGTGACTTGCTTTCGCCCTCCACTACCTTCATACAAATAGAGGTTTCATAAAAAGGAGGAGAGAATCATTCTGTTTGAAACAAAAATAATGCAACAGCAGAGATTTGCTGCCTACTGCCCCCAAGAAATTACTAGAAGAGACTTGAGAAAAAGCATCAGCTATTTTTGTCTTGTGATTCTCTTTCATTTATTTTTATTGTCTATTATTACGGAGAGATACATCTGTCCATAAATAGATTGCATTACTTGCTTTCCTAATATAACTCTGCTAATTGAATCAACCTCAAAAAAGAAATCTTTTCTCATCACTTCTTCAGCTTCATTGCCTCAAACTCAGGATTTAAAATTGTTTTAATTTCAGCACACTGGGAAAACTCTAATTTTACAAAATGAAGTAGGATTTTCTAAACTTATCATGGTTTTCCTTTAGCCCCTTAAGCTTTCTAATAATCCTGAATTGCCTATTTGGCAGTTTCTAAAGATGACACTACTATAAACACAGCTCTTTCTGTATATGCATGCACATATATATATATAAATATATATATTCCAAAGGCAGGTTATAAACTGCACCAAGTTGGCAGCTGTCAGGAAGGTTATTTGTGGAGCGAGCACTTTAGCCTAGGGACGTAGTGGGCTCTTAATAATAAACGAGAAGGGGGAAAAATCCGTGTTTTCTTTAAATTAAGACTCAACCAGAATTGTTTTAATGAAGATCTTGAGCTCGCAGAGGAACTCACAGGCTTCAGTTTGCTCCTACTCCAACAAAATTTCCTTTGTGGTTTTCACTGTAAGATCAAAAGGACTCAATTAACTTTCCTATAAGGTAAACAAACGGGAAACTAGAAATATCCCCGTGAATGATCCGGCCGGCACACTCCGGCCTTTTGTTTTATTCCCAGGGTTTTTTTAGTGCTGTTTCCCACATTGTCAGGGAAGGGAGATGAGAGTGCCCTGGACAGTGGGGTCCATGGGGAACTGGGCAGGCTGTTGCCCGCTTCCACCTCCCTCCAGGCTGACGGCACCAGCTTGGAGAATCCTAGGGCAGGACAACATGTCGCCCACCCCAGGCTCATCCCATCTTTTTAGGTGTAAGATGCTCCTTAGCACTTCAGCCTCCTAATACAAACTGAGCAGGCTGTATAATGGGGGAATGAGAGTATTTCTTCACCCACGCAAGCTGCGGTCTGTCCCCTACCCGTCCGCTTCAGAAGCCTCCTAAAACCTGTGAAGTTCCACATATGCATGGGAGCCCAGGCAGGTTGAGTGACCGAGGCACAGCTTGTCCATGTGCATGAGAAGGCGCACACTGGGAGTGCTCCAGGGAAATCTGGGGTGGGTGAGAAGCAGCGGGTTCAATGACAGACCCAGAAACACAGGGGCAGGGGTGAGGGAATCATAGAATCATAGAATAGTGAGGGTTGGACAGGACCTTAAGGAGAAACAGAAAGCATGAGGGCAAATTTCAGCCAAACTCTCTTCAGTTTTATTCACACACTGTAAAAAACCCAGCAAAACAACACAGGAATATGCAGACTCTGGCCCCCACCTTGCAGGTAACCAGGAAACCTGCTCTCTTTAACTTCTTTTTTTGCAGGGTGTTTGCTTTGCTCCCTAACCCTTCCTTGCTTGTTTGGTGAGCCACAGGGCAGCTGCACTGCTATCCCAAGCTCAGGATTGTGCCTCTCCATAGGGAGCACCATGCTGATCCCCCAAACCAGCTCTGAGGAGCTCCCACTGCTCACACTATCCCACCATCCCTGCACTTCAGCAAAGTCTCTCTGCTTTTAGGCAGCACCAGCTGTACTAATAAATACAAAGAGCAGAATAAAATCACATCTCCCGGGAAAAAAGAGGAGGTTTTCTGGAGCTTGGCAGTGACTTTTAACTGCAGTGGCCATTTTGTCTTTGAAAGAGCCAAAAAAACGGAATATCCCATGGGTGGGACAGAAGTATGTTTGGTTTTGATAGGACTACAGAAGAGTAAATTCTTCAGGAAGGCAGCAAGCTGTGCTGGTGCGAACACTTTGCTCCTGAGATGTCAGAGTTGGCTGGGATACCTCTAACCCCCACCACCTCGTGATGTGGGGCTATGGGCGCTAGTTTGGAAACAATAAGGCTATGAATCCAGCCATCCCAGCCCCAACAGTATTGCTGCATGGGAGAGCAGCTTCAACATCAGGCATCAAAGTATTGGGGTGTAGAAGCCCCCAGAAGTTCCAGTGAGCACAATGTGTTACCTTCAATCATAGGGTCAGAGTCTGGTTTTGCAAGGCAAGTAGGTCTTGGGCACCCCTGCAATTTGATATTCATTGCCTTTCAGTGTCAGATCTAGAGACAGGAGTAAACTCCTCAGAGCAGTGACACCGAACTCCTCAGCTTTCGGAATAGATACTGGTTGGACGAGGCTTGGAGCGACCTGATCTAATGGAAAGTGGCCCTGCCCATGGCAAGGCATTGGAACTGGATGAGCTTTAAGGTCCCTTCCAACCCAAACCATTCTGTGATTCCATGCTGCAGCCGCCAGCACCATGGAAATACAGCGGATGATAGACAGGCTGAAAGATGCCAGAACGCAGATGTGGCTCACATACTTTATCACTATATAAATATCTCAAAATACTTCCAAACCTATGAATAACACAGAAACACAACCAGCTCTGGGACGGGGGGCAGCAGGCAGCAAACTGGAGCATTACAGAGCAATGGTAGGAAGGAAGGATTTGGCAGGCTCCTGCTCACAGCAAAAGGCATCTGTGGTGCTTGGTGTCTGTGCAAAACTATCTCCTGCCCTCTGATAGCACTAGGAAACTGCAGAGCCATCCCCATCTGTGTGCCCTTCCTCAGTGGTGCCAGCTCTGGGATCTTACAGAATAGTTTGGGTTGGAAGGGACCTTCAGAGCTCATCTGGTTCCAACTCCCTGCAATGAGCTGGGATATGCTCAACTAGATCAGTTTGACCAGAACCACATCCAGGCCTTGAATGTCCCCAAGGATGGTGCATCCACCACTACTCTGAGCAGCCTTGCTGGCTTTCATTTCAGTGCCACATCCTCAATGAACAAATGCAGAGAGGAAAGAGAGGGTTCTCCTCATGTACACACGGTTTAGGAGCACAGAGAGGGCTGGGTCCATCAAAGTGCTTCTACCCTGAGCAGTGCTTTGGGGAAACAGGGAAGCAGGGTGATGACTGCATCTGAGTGAATAGATTGCTGTTTTAACCCCCAAATGGGTTTCATTACTAGCTTTTTCTTTCTTTTTTTCCCTATTCCAAGGGGCAGCTAATGGTTTCTTGGGCTTTTTAGAACAGGCTTTCCTGATCGTGTCACCAGTAAGTGAAATTAAGAGTTTCTCTACCCCCCACCCCCACATCTTCCTGCCAGATCCCTTTGGTAGGGAAAGAGAGCTAGCAATATTCACAGATCCCAGTCATTAGGCCTTTCCTGCATAAGAAAGGGGTGGGGAAGGGGGGGTAAAGAAAAACCCCTTTATTGTGCTGAAGCTCATAAATTCACTGCAGGATGATTTATAGCAAGCAGAGCGTAGCACCTAACTCAAGTCAATGCAAGAGGTTAATATGAAAGGTTAAGGAACTCGGTTCTGGCTGATTTATGGTTGGTCTGTCGGCTTTTATCCTGACCACAGCTCTGCAACTGTAGCTGGGGACTCTACAAAGCACAAGAGGGGGTGGTGGTGTTAAAAAAATAATGTGTATTTAGACATTATCCCTGCCTATAAAATAAAGACCCCAAAATGCTTAAATGACCAAGGAGCTTTCAGATCACCACATGCCGCTGCAAAAGCAAAGCACCTCCACTCTTTTATTCCCAGCCTTCGAGCCCAGAAGGGACTGCTGTGAACATCTTGTTTGCTTCCCATATTACACAAGCAATAGGTTTTTTCCCAGAAGCTGGGTAAAAATGTCTCTTTCCGAAAGCTGCCCAAGCTTACGGCCTCCATGTGCCAGGAAACCCCTCTACCCCCATGACAGGCAGAGATGCCTTTAGCAGGCAATAACGATACATAGCCCTCAGGGTGAATTTGTTTGACTCCAGCATCCAACCGTTGCATCTGATGTTTCATTTTTGCTTGCAGGATGGAAAAGCCTTGTGTATGCAGAGATTTCTGTTTGCAAGTATGCACAGGCAGGTGATCTCCCAACATTTCCTTCCAATAAGATGACTGAATCATGTTCTACATAATCTCCAGCTACAAGATCTACTTGCTTACCATGCCAAAAATCCTTTCCACTTCCTCCACCACTTGTACAGTGAGAGGAGAACAGAACTGGGTGCAACAGTTGAGTAGCAGCCTTACCAAGCACTGTACAGCCTCTCCTCCCAGGAACATTCTTTAGTGACAGTGACACCACTGGTAGCATTTCCACTAAAATCCACAAATAAATTTGCTTTTACTTCAAAATGTTCCATCCTAGCTCTACACACTACAAGTTTTTAATCTGGCGGTATTAATACGGGCATCTTCAAGGAGTACGAACAGGCAGATTTAATGTAAGTTGACTTTGCCAAGTCAGGCTGTACTCCTGTTGGAAAAAAAAAAGCAGTTCCTCTTACAATACCTATTCCTGTGAAGCCATGTACTGGCAAAAGACTTTTGTCCATGCTGTTTACCTGTAACCATTGCACTATTTAATCCATGACCGATATCAGACTACCCTGTCTGTAGCTGCCTGAATCTTCTCTTTCAGTCCCAGACTTTGCATTGTTTATTCTTGGAGCCTTGTGGATTTGCCCTAGATTTACCTCTGTGTAACTGAAAGCCCAGTCTGGGCAACTGGGAGCAGTTCTGTGTAACTGTACGTGCTGGAGAAGGGACATAGGAAGGATACTTTTGCAGTAATACTTGGCAGTATCCAAACCCACAAGAAATTCCTGGGCCTGTAAATCTATTACTTTGTTAGAGAAAATTGGGTTTGTCCTTCAATTTTTCTTTATAAGAGCATCTGTCTGTCAGGTTTTGGGAGCTGGGCTGCATTAAGCTCCAGCTCTGTACTGGCAAAGAGGTTTTTCCCACTTGGAATGACTGGGAGCCTCAGGCACTGGTTCTTCCTTTCGCTGCCGTGCAGGGCTGGGGGTAACTTAGCTGCCCCAGCCAAGGCACAGTGTCCTCACAATGAATGCCAGAGCCTTTGGCCATCCTGATCTTCACCCTCTCCCACGGTTGCCATTCCCCAAGCTGCTTTTCCAGCTGCTGCCTCCCAGCACAGCACTGAAGGGATGTTCATGTACCATCTGGGCAGCAGCACAGAGGGGAGGGTGTCACTCTCTGTTTGCAAATGCTCCAAGGATATGCTCCTGGTCAAAAATAGCCTTTGGGTTTACATGCTTTGGCTAAACAGATCATAAAGCTTTTAACCCCACTTGAAACCTAAATCTCCTGAGGATCTCTAATCAGAGAGAGAGAAAGGTACCCTTATGTGCTTGGGAAAGAGGTTATTTGTTTCTTAGCAGGGTAACTAAGCTTTTTGTTTTCACTCCATTTTCTTTTTGGTTGATTATGGTTGAATGAGCTCAAATCTTAACATCTGCATGTTTATGCTACTAGCCACTGCTCCTGCTGCTTCTGGAGAATAGAGGGATATTGGTTTATGGCTCATATGAGGCACAGAGAGAGAGATTGAGGAAAGATAGTTAGCTTTAACTTTAGACTATTCTTTGCCCAATTTTTGAAGAGCAACTCATGGGCATATTCTTGCTCTTGGCTCTTAAATGTTTTGCATAATACTCAAAGGGCTGAAGATGTACAATTATCTTTAACAGCTATTGTCAAAAGTGAAGTATAGAGTCACTTTGCCAAGTTATTCTAATGTGGGAAGGTAGATTGCATAAAGAACTGTAAGTTTTGTAACCCAACTGGCTTAAGATGCTTAAATATATAGTATTTCAAGTAAAAAAAAGTCATTTCTCCATCTTCTCTCACCTTCCCTATCATCAAGTTGACATCAGTGTTTAAAGGCCTTGGCAGAAAACCTAATCACAGATAGAAAAGTAATACAAACAGAAAGTCTAATCCTGCTGCCATGGAGTTGAATAGCAAAATTTTGTTGACTTTAGCACAGGCCAGATTGGGCCCAGACACACTGAAATAAGGACAAGTCACTATCTAGTTTGTATGAGCCAACATAATGCAGTCTTGGGACATGAGGGAGAAAATTTAGCCTTTGGAAATACATTCACCCAACGTTTGAAATGCTGGAGTTTCATACAACTAAGAGAATGAGATAGTTCCCAAAATCAACTTCCTTCATAGACATGGACATATGTTTCCTGGACAGCTCCAAAAAATACATGTATTTCTCTTTTTAACAAGTAGAAAAACAGACTTTAAAACCCACATGCCTGTACCAGTTGCACATCCATGCATTTCTACTTCATCTAGAAAGTTGCGCTGGAGAAAGGACATTTTTGAACACTTGTCAGAACTGTTGCATGCTCTTGCACCACTCAGTTCAGATATCTCTTTAAAGTCACTGGTTTAATACCATGAGCAGCCACACTGCTGTACATGGTCCTTTATACTCTTACCAGGGGAATCTCTAAAGAGTTTTACAAACCAGTGCAAAGATCTTGAGTTGGCCTCTGGTTATGTAAGGAGATAACACGAGAGGTGCATCCTCAGCAGAGCTGAAAAGCAACATCACTGCACTGAGCTTTGCTGGAGAGTTTATTTCTCCAGGAGCTTAATTGGATTTCCAATAAATTCAGTTCATCATGAACAGATTTGCAGCTCAAATAGGGCACAATCTTGCAGCCCTTGTCAAAACCACACCACTTTTCTTTGGCTGCTGTAGTTATCTAGGGTTTGCAAAGGAGGACAATCATCCAGGCCCATTGTAAGGGTGTTGAACTAGATGACCTTTGATGGTTCCTTCCAACCCAAACTATTCTATGACTCTAAAAGCATCAGCTTAGCAAACTCAGGGTAGCTTCTGGTAACAAACCAAGAGAGTGCCTGGCAGCCTGTCATGTGCAGGTATGAAACAGAGGTCAGCGACAAGCATCCAAAAAGACACCTGCAAGTCACCCCTGCTGTTGCTGAAGCAGGTTTCCTGGCAGTTGCCAAAACCAAGCCACCAGCTCAGCCTGGTTTGCACCCCAGATAACACAGAAATGGTGTCCTTGGGGATAGAGAGCTGGACACAATGCAATGTATAGAGTTTCATTTCATCCTCGACAGTGGAAGTAACCAGACTCTTGTTTCCGCGGTATCTGTGAGGTCTCTGTTCATCTGTGTAGCTCAGTGATCTCATCTTTGCTGCTTGTCCCGAGGTAAAATAGATTTATGGGTTGAAGGCAACTGAAGGTTTTTAAAACAAATCTCTTCTCGTCCCTCAAGAAATCTAACAAAACCCTTCATATTTCAGCTTTCTGTTTTGTTTAAATGGCATCACAACTCCTTTGCCCTCCCGGAAATATCACCCAAGAGTTGCCTCAAACATGAGCTGGAAGAGTGCTGATGCAGTGGAAGTAAATCATGCCGGTCATCCAGAGTGAACTGTTATTCCCATTCTCCTTATAAAAAGAATATTAACCTAGTAAAGAAAAATTAATAATAATAATAATAATCCAGAATAAAATGCTGAGTTTCTTGGAACTGGCTATCGGTCCACTGGGTCAATTTAAAGCTTTTAGTGTGTATATTTCCTTTGTGTTGCTTGAGGCCTTGAAGAGGAATTACTATACATCTTCCAATATTCTGCAGTGCCATGTGTCATATAAAAGAAGAAGTCAGATGAACACATCCCTGGACTCTCTTCTCTTGGCCAGGCTGGCTGGGAATCTTGCTGATTCTGTCTGTTGGAAAGAAATCAACCCGGACCCATGCAGCCCTCCTTCGGAACAGCATTATCTTTTTTAAGCATAATTAGATTTCCTCTTTTTGGAATAGAAACAGGTACCAAGGAGTTAAATGCCTTGTGTGGAATAGCCTGGTTATTCAATGTGCCAGGCTTTAGAGAATTCTGCTGGGAAGGAAGATGTGAAAAACACAAAACAAATAAAAAGATGTATCTTAACCCCTTAGAAGCAGCAGGTTCCTATTTCAGACCCATGGGGTCAGAGACTGATTCATTTCTTCAAATGAGTCAAAAAGTCCCAAATACTATTCACTGAGCAGATGTTCCCCAGTTAATAGCAAAGACATGTTTGATTAATACCATTTTTCCAGCATATTTCACACCCTATAGAGCTGTAGGCTGCTCCACTAAATTTCTGTTCAAGAGAAGAGTGGAGAGAAAGCAAAGCTCAAAATTCTAGGTGTAAAACTGGTGTTATCCTTATTGAAACCACTCATCAGCGCTGAAGTCAATAGAGCAAAAAACCTGAAGTAAGGAAAAAATTACATTTTCTAGCCTTCATCTGGCTGTAAATATGTTTTGGCTATCACTGGCAAGGAGCTAAGTGCTATTCCTGTAAGCAGAGAGCTTGCTGGTGGGCAACTCACCATCACCGTAAGCCTATTGCTTCCAACACAGTAGTATGAGTTCACACACACCTTATGCGCTTTGTGTGACACATGTGTGATGAGGACTAATTCAAATGGAAATGATATCATTAGCTCAAAAATGGACATCAGAAAGCCTTGTGAGCAGTGATACCTGCACTCTAATCAGCATGGTCAGGACCAAGTACTGAAGCTTGTTCCATATCACTGGAAACAACAGAAGCCCACTGGGAGACACTGTGAGCATTAACTATATATTCTGGCTTGCTGTGATTTGAATTTGGGAGGGTTTTCTTTCAATTTCATGACAGTGTAGTCATGTAGTGTAGTCATGCCAAGGGGTAACGGGTTAAAACTTAAACAGGGAAAGTTTAGATTGGATATAAGGAAGGAAGTTCTTTACTGTGAGGGTGGTGAGGGCACTGGAATGGGTTGCCCAGGGAAGCTGTGAATGCTCCATCCCTGGCGGTATTCAGGGCCAGGTTGGAGAGAGCCTTGGGTGACATGGTCTAGTGTGAGGTGTCCCTGCCAATGACAGGGGGGTTGGAACTGGATGATCTTAAAGTCCTTTCCAACCCTAACTATTCTATGATTCTATTGATTCTATGACATGACAGGATGTTATGCAGAAGTCCCCTCAGATGTCATGGAAATTTCAACCAGTCACAGACAGCACAAAATCCCCTTTAGGAGAATCAGGATTAATTCCTCTTAAGGTGCCATGGACACTTCTTCACAAACATGTCATTTACATTAAAATATAAGAATTAGTATGAGATAATAGATAACTCCACTTCTGGAAGTCATGACTATAGCATTTACCTTGGCTACCACTTGCCCAATGAACCTAATGTAATGAGCCAAACATCACAGTGGAGGTTGAATCAACAGAGTAATTTTGTCCATAGAAACTCAATGTTGGACATGAACTCAAGAGTGAGGTTGGTCTGACCACAAGAAGGGATTGAAATAACTTTTGTACCACCACAGCAGAATGTGTTTGTGACAATTCAGTGTCCTTGACCCAGGGCAGTGATTCTTTTGGATTTCCCTGCTGAAAAATGGGGAGATGTGAATGCCACATACAAGTACTCAGAGACCAGTTTCTGGTCTGCCGCACAAAGGTGGGTTTCACAGACTCTGAATATGCAGTTCTCCAAGCTTAACCCATGCAGACTCCTCACACACTCCTCTCTGCAAGCCTGGGACACATCTCTCACTAGTTAGCAACCTGGTTACATAGTGCTGCTGCTCTCAGCACATTTTTGTTAACCACATCTGAATCAAGTCGAACTCAAGGGTTGCTACTTCTGGGTAAGCAATCAGGACTTTGCGTCTCATCTGGGTAAATATTCACCATTGGATGAGGTTTAAGCTGCTTCAGGGTCATCTCTTGGAGCTTGCACACTTGTTAGGACATTGGCTTATCTGTGTGTACTGCTATTGGTGTCCATGGTTTCACCCTTCTTCAGTAGCAACTATGGGCTTAGTGCTGGTGCACGTGAAAGCCTGGTGGCTTCGTAGAGAAGCGAGTGATCTGAAAGCTTTAAATAGCTCTTCCATGTACTTCAGACATGACTGGCAGCACTCCTCATGTTCTGCCCTGCATTATTTGGCCAAGAAGACTCAGTCTTTTACTTTCAGACTAGGCTATTTCAACCTTGAGCCTCCATATGTCTCAAACCTTTGGAGCATCCCACCACTGAACCTTGCTTAAAACAGGTACAGCTCCCTGGGGTGCTGTTCAAACATGCCAAGGGAGGAGGCCGTAATAAGAACCCATGGCAGGACATCTGTAATTTAAGCCAGGATTTGAACCCAGGCTTTGGCAGATGTCTAGGAGAATTTTGCCCAAGTGTGCTTGTTTTCCTCCATTCTTCTTTCCAAGTGTTTGTTTCCCAGTTTGCACTAAATTTTATTGAAAACATCAGGCTAATAGCAATGGGGAGAGTGGTCGAGTCGATTTTTGCCTCTTTTTTCCTTTTTCTTTCTGGAATGCAGCCATCAAAATAAACATTAAATACAAAATGCTGGGGCTTGAGTTATTACTTGTGAGGGTGCTGGGAGGGAAATTTATAGCAACATTACCGTGTTTTGCTAGAAATCTCTTAATGCACCAAAGTGGAGAGGTGTGTGTGTTTTTTATTAAAATGTGACACCCTATAAATCTCAGCAGCAGGGAGGACACAGGTGGCCCTGTGGCTCAGCTGACCGCACTGTCACTGCTAACCTGGGCAAGGTTTGTCTGACCGTCCTCCTGCCCCATCCCAGCATCAGCACACCCGCAGGCTGTCTGCGTCCCAGATTGCTCTGCATTGGTTTCATTATAGCAGCCTAAAGGGGGTCTACACAAAAGGTGGAGAGGGAATTTGTACAGGGGCATGTAGTGATAGGACAAGGGGGATGGCTTGAAGCTGAAAAAGGGGAGATTTAGAATAGATATTGAAGAAATTCTTCACTATGAGGGTGGTGAAGCACTGGAACAGACTCCCAAACGATGTTGTGGCTGCCCCGTCCCTGGCAGTGCTCAAGGCCAGGTTGAACGGGGCTTGGAGCAACCTGCTTCAGTAGAAGGTGTCACTGCCCATGGCAGGAGGCTGGAATTAGACAAGTTTCAAGGTCCCTTCCAACCAAAACCCTTCTATGATTCTATTATTCTATGATTCTATGCTATTATTGCTATTGCATTTGCTCCCTTTTTTTGCCCTTCCAATCTTTAAACCACCAAAGATAACAAGTCACATTGAGGCATTGTTTCTGCCTTAGATAGTGGGTTTCCCAGTGATGTCCTTTTCAGACTTTCTCAGTGACTTTCTCTCATGCCCTAGCTGTGCCCTGATGAGAAGGTTTAATGGGTGGATGACGCCTAAAAGCTGAGGCTGGCTGATGAGCAGAGAGAGGTCTCTCACTGTGGCTGGGCAAGATTGTCGACCATACAGTTTGGGGTCTGGGTGCACATCCACAGGCTTTCCGACTCAGAAGTTTGAATCACAGTGGCCTGAATTCTGTGGCTCAGTATTTTAAATTCTAGGGGTCTGATTTCTGCCTGTGCTGCTGCCGTTTTCGCTGGCTCCAGGGGAAGCTGAAGAACCTCAGGACCTGGGGAAATCCCAGCCACTTCTCTCTGTCAGTGGATAAGGTCCTTCTGCCTGAACCTTGGGAGCTGGCTGAGCCGCTCACTGAGGACTCTGGGCTCTTTCCCCGATCCCAGTAAATAGCAAACTGTGTGTCTTAATGTGAGTTTGGGCAATCACTTCTTAGAGACTGTTTCTCTGCCTTTAAACAAAGGTGCTTCCCGCTAAATAAGCGGCATCTTCAAGGGTTCTATATCCACGCAACCCCTCAGCCTGCTCCATTGCTTGCAAAATTCCTTGGGTACTTTCTATAAGAGCCATCCTGCAGAGGGAATCTGTGATCCCTGTGAACCAATTCTCCCTTAATTCTACCCGGCTCTGACACAGGAAGCCTTGATAGGATTTTTTGTGGGAGCTCAATAAAAATACCCCGAAATAACGAAAAGCAGCATTTCTGGAAGGCTCAAAAACTCAACAAGCAAGTGAGTAACAGGAAAGGTCACAGCTATGGTCCAGGAGACCCGAAGAGCCTTATTAAGCCCCTGCTCGGGATCACATTTGCTCCTGAGATCCCGCCGCAGTGCTGCGAGCCCAGCTGGAGCTGGGAAACGGAGCCCGGTGGGGAGCCCCGGTGGGGCCAAGCAGCCTGAAACCGGGAGGGGGGCTGCGGGCGAGCTGCGGAGCGTACCGAGGGAAGAAACTGTTCGGGGAGTTATTTGCAAACCCCCTTTTCCTGCTCTTCCCCTTCTTCGGGACATTTCTGGAAAGGACTTTTCCACGTCCATAAAAAACCCCAAACCCTTGTTACACCCGGAATAAACCTGCTGAAGCAAGGAGGCTTTCCTCCGGTTCCACTGCACTGGGAACCGGCTCTTGGAGCAGCGAGATGTGGGAAAAGCCGCTGCCGTGGCCCCTAAAGCGCTCCCCGTCCGGGCGGGAGACCCGGACCACGAGGCTGAGCACTTCAGCCGTGGCGGGTCCGTAGATATTGGCGCAAATCACATGGAAAATAGGCTTGTGCATGGTACACTGAGCGCCTAACATGTTGATGCGATAGCTGTAATTGGGCCGCGATTGTAATCAGGGAAAAAAAGAAATCACGGCTGTTATTATTCTTAGCATAGCATCAGGTGTTGCTTTATGAGGAGATCATTTCTTGTTCGGTTTAAGAGTGGCTTTGGCCATTCCAACGGGTATTTTACGAACGACCGAGAGTGGAAATATCTGTCCGAGCACCAGGCAAGGAGAGAAACAAACGAAATCCAGCGGCTGGGCGGCCCAAGGGCGCTGAAACGGGCACCACGGGGAGCGGAATGGGGCGCGGGTCTCGATTCCCTTCCTCCGAGTGCCTCAGATTAGGAATTAAAAATACCCACGGTCCCTCCCTGGGAGCGCTTTTCATCGCTCCCGGCAGCAGGCACCAGCTGCTCTTCTTTCCCGAGGGATGCTGGAGGTGGGTCGCGGGGCTGCGGCACAGGCGGCCCTGGGGAGGATTCTGCCCTTCGCTCGGCCTCCCCGCCTGCCCCACCGTGTCCCCCCCTCGTTCTGTCCCGGCTCGAAAAGGTCAGGGGGAGCCGCTGACAGGTGCACCAGCTGCCATCGGATGCCTTCGGCTCCGACCCCATCCTCCGCCCCGACCTCTTTGTTTCATGCTTAGGGCGAAAAGGACATTCCCAAGGACGGCGCTCCCAACAGGGAAATGTTTCCCCAGAGGAGCACCGCGGCCCCGGCCAGGAAAGGTCACTGTGGGTGCCCTAGTCCTACCCCAGGACCAGAGGCTGGAGCTGGGTCATGCTGATGGTACCCAGAGAGCAGCGCCGCATCCCTCGGGATCCGCCGCCACGACGAGCCGCCTCTTCCCGCAGCTCCCCCGTGCACCCTCCCGTGAGCCCGGGGGACCCCCACATTCCCTGAGGCAGAGCGGCTCTGCGTTCCCCATCCCAGGGACTTCTGATTCCAGCAAAAAATAGCCCCTGATCTCAGAGCGAGGTCTGGCAAGGTCACACGCCGGAGGGAAGGATAGAGGAAATTAATAGCAAGTGGATTTTTTAACCCCCGCAAGAAGGGATTTATAGATAGCCATTACAAAATGCGGTCCTGGGGTGGCATATTAGATACAGAGACACCTCCATCCCCTAAATCACATTCAGGCTTGCTTGGAAGTTGGACGAGATGCCGAGCTGGGCTTTCACCCAGCCGGGCCAGGATCCGAGGGGGCTGCCGGCCTGAGGATCCCCCGCAGGGCTCCGGCCGACCCTGGGTGCGGAGCGGGAAGCGGGGTGCGATAGGGGTGCGGGGGAAGCGGGGGCCGCCCCTTCTCCGCCTCCCCATTGGCTCCCATGCGGTGGCGTCACCGGGGCCCCCCCAGCGCTGTGCCGAAAACAGTGATTTTCCACTGGGTTTTGGGTCACGGGGAAGCGTGGATATTGGGGCCGAGGGGTTCTGGATGCTCCAGGGATCCCGGGCTCCGCAGCCCCTCACCGTGCCTCGCCGCAGCGGGCCCAGCTCTGGACGTGGGGGCTTCGGGAGCTGCGTGAAGGAGCGGGTGGATAAATGCCCTTCTCCGCCTGCAGAGTGAAGCGAGCGCGGCACTTACTGGACAAGAAAACAAAATTAAAAGGGAAAAATAAAATAAGAAACAAATTAAAGAGGGAAAAAGTAAAAAGAAGAAACAAATTCAACCAAAACAAAATAAAAGGGCTCTTTGGTGGAAACCCTGACCGGAGCCCCTGCGGCCCCAGGCGGTTCTCCGAGCCCGACGGCCGAGCCCGACGGCTGCCCGAGGCCGCTTTCGGTATAAACCCGTAGTTCCACAGACACATACATCCACTGAGCAAACCGTGCCCAGGGCAGGCTGGGGGAACTCCAGGGGAATGCGGGTAGCAGAGCCCTGGAGCAGACTTCCATGCCTCGGTGAAGAGGGGGAACCTCGGAAGACGTGGGGATAAGAGCTTTGCCCGCACAAGCCCGGAGGGGCCACCCCTGCCCGACTCCAAGCCTGCTCCTTTGCTTTGCCCAAGGAGAGGAGCGGGTCAGCTCCAGTTCTCTGCAAGCCCCTTTGTGACACGAGGAGCGTGGTTACATATATATTGTATATAATGACGATATTACATAGATATTGTACATAATGACGATATTACATAGATATTGTATATACATGATCCCCAAGGAAAGGCGTTCAGGGCAGGAGAGCAAAGCGCTCAGTCCGAGGGATGAGCCATAGCACAGGTACCAGCGGCACTGTCACAAGGCAAAACCCGTTCCCTAAATAAGATGCAACCTTCATTCTGCTGAGAAAAACAAATAAACAATAATAATAAATTAAACAAAACAAGAATTTGGGGAGATCAGCACGAAAACTTTTTTCCCCTCTTTCCTTTTTCCCCCTCTCTCTCCCCTAGAAGTGGTGTTTTAAATAGGTCCCCTTCAGATCTCGGTACAAAAGCAGCTCTGAAGTGACCACACAAACCAACCCAACGGGGAAACACGCTGGGGGCAGTTTCCAGGAGCAGAGCTCTGCCAAAAAGCCAGGAGGGAACTGTGTGAAAAATCCCCCCCCCCATCTCCCTTCCACTCCCCAGTAAATGCCCCCACTCCCTGAACCGACATTTTTGCTCGGAGGGAAGGGGAGGACCTGGGGCACTGGACCCACCGCCCCTCTGTGCCTCGTCCCAGCCACCCCGCCGGTGAGCGAGGACCAGCGGGCACCTCTGCCTTATCTTGTGATGTGACACACGCCTCAGTGTTTAAACGGCACAGGAATAACGAGGTGGGGAGGGGGGAGTCTTGCAGGGATAGAGGTGCAGGATCCACCCGCTATCGCCTGCTCCTCGCTCCGAATCCTCACCGGGGAGAGGTGCTCTCTGCTGTCCCGGTGGAGAGGGAAACAAGCCAGGCAGGGCTGCCCCGGACCGCTCCCTTCTCCAGGGGGTATTCCGGTGCTGGAGACCCGGGCGATTCCCGCAGCAAGGACTTGCTGTGTGGGAGCCGCCGTCCCTAAAAGCGGGACCGGCTGGGTCTCACCTGGGCTTCCGCGGCTCTGCGTGGGAAGTGACCCCCGGGGGTGAGTCCTTCCCAAACCAACAGCGACCGAACCTGGAAAACGGTCTCGATATAAAGCATATATACAAACTGAACTGCCAACGGGGTTCTGCGGAGCAAAGACCTATCGGCCGCTCTTTTCCCCCTTCCCTTTTGGCCGCATTTGGGACAGGTTTGGTGTCACCCGTAGCTCGTGTTTCAAGAGGTGCGCGTCCCTTCCGATCCCGGCTCTGCCGATCCCCGCTCCCGCAAACGGGGGTGCTCCTCTCGCCCCGGAGGTGAGGCGGGACCGAGCGAGCAGAGCCCCACTGCCGGCACCGGCAGCGCCGGGACACGCAGCCCTATCGCCTCGTTGAATGGGGAGGGCGGCAGCGGGCTCCATTCGCTTTTATGTTCCCGAAGCTCCGCTCCCAGTTAACGGGGGCTGGGGGATGCCCCATCAAGCTTGCTGAGAGGACTTCGTACAAAACCCAACCCATCCAAAACGAAAATCGTCAGGAAATGCTCTTTCCCCCTTATCCCCCCCTCCAGATCGCCAGGTATTTGCGAGCACCCTTTCCCCCGGTAACGATTCCCGAATTAACCTCCCGGTTCCAGGGACACAAATTGGCCATTAGAGAGAGGGGTTTATTGCGGTCCTTTCCGCGGGGCTGCGGATTAGTTCTGACTGGGAACTAATGGACTTTTCGTTACAGTTTAATGCCGGGAGGGGCTGGCGGAGCGTTCCGGCCGAGGCAGATCGGGGCAGCCCTTCTTCGGCTCGACCAAGCCGGAGCGACCCGGCGAGCCCCTGCTCCTGGGAAAGGGAAAAAGATTTCTCTATACCAATAATAATAAATAATAATTAGAATAATGACATTCATTTTAAAAAATCATCTCTTGCCCGATCCCGGAATCTCCCCCTTTAGCTTTTATTCTTGCTGTGATTTAACGTTGCTGAAAAGAACTCTCGAGGCCGAGTATAACGCCCCAGCATTGAGAACTGCCCTCACATCGTTTGTTTAAGTGTTTCTTCTTCGTTCGCCAGAGTAATGGCCGAAGAAGTAACTGCCTGGAAAAGCCGTATTTAACGTGGTTACCCCCTCCACACACAAATGCTTTCCCCATCAGAGCGGCTGCGAGCGGAGCCGGGGATGCGGGAGCCGGGGATGCGGCACCCGGTGCTGCCCCGCGGAGGAGCAGCTCCGGGTACCGGCAACGCCCGGTCTGCCCTGGCCGCCCCGAAGTTGGTGTTTAGAAAGTCTCCTATGCATTGGGTTTGCTTTTTATTAAGTCGTGGACAAGGGAGAGGGCTGCGGTGGGGTGGGGGAGTTTGGGAGGGGAGAGAGAAACGACGGGGAAAGAATTAAGCAAGGTAATAAAGAGAATAAGGAAGGCAAATCCGCTGAAAGCTTTCTTGGACCAGAAAGCTGAGAGCCCAGCGCTGCTCGGAGGGAGACTCGCAAAACGGTTTGAAATCTAGTAAATTAATCCGTCTCTGGCTGGTTTTAACGACGACCTCGCTTAGAAACCCCTTCTGCATCTGGGGGGCGAGGGGCAGGGGGGTTGTTCTTGTCAGATCCGAGCTAATGGAAACAGCGGTGCTGGTCTTGCTCCTGAGGGCAAAACCTGGGGGCTGCGGCTGCCACGGCACCGCCGAGCCGTGGCCCCCGAGCCGCATCCCGCTCCCCCCCGCATCCAGATACACACACACAGATGAAAGCCACGGGTCTCCCCCCTCTCTGCACAGGGAGGGGAGAAGGGAAGACACACGGCCCGGGCCTCGGGGGGAGCCCGTTGGGAGCCCAGAGCCGCCGCTGGTGCCCCGCTCCCTGCCCGCAGCTGGCTCCGCCGCGGCCCGCGACCCCGAAGGGGTTAAGGGCCTTCTCTTCTTCACTTTCCTTTCTTTTTCTCTTTTTCATTTTCTTTCTTTTTTATCTTATTTTCTTTTTATTTTTCCTTGGGTTTTTTTTTCTTTGGCTGAAGGACTGTGGATGTAGTTTGCGTAATATCTTTATTACTGAAAACTTCAAGGTAAGCGAGGAATAGAAACCAGATGTGGGGATGGGAGGCAGGCAGGGTAAGAGTAAGTGTAAGGGGTAGCATGAGTTAACCGAGGGAGGAGGGGAATCAGGTTGAATGGCGGGATGGGGCGGGGGGGTGACGGAAGGTGAGTATTGATTTATTTTTAAGCCCTTTTTGGGTTGCAATTGACCCCTCCAAACCAAAAAGGGCTCCTGCCATGCTCTGTCCCTTTGCAAGTTCACCCTCGCCAGTTCCCGAAGCCAGGGTCCAATTCTGTGTGGTTGCGACCCTGTTAAAATCCCTCTCCCTGCCGCCCTCCCGTTTCGGTCCAGTTGTTTTACACCTGGAGAGAGCACGTTTGTCGAGGTAAATAAATCATGACGGTCATAAACGTGCGGCGGGAGGCCGGGGGGCTACTTCTGCCTGGCGATGTGCTGGGCGAGAGCGGCACCGCCGTGCCAAGGGGATGCGCCAGTCTCGAAGGGGTTAACGGCGGGGGTGGGGGGCAAGCTTGAAGGCATCTAGTGTAATCCGTATTGCCTTTAATACGGAGGAGGGGGCCGCGGGGGTCTTGAGGAACGGAACGAGTGCGTCCCGACCATTAAATCGTCCCTGGTGCTTCCCCCGCGTCCGTCCATTAGCAGCGTTCGCATTGTCCTTCTGATTTGCTCTCTTTTAATAAGAAAACCTTTCTTTTTCTACTTTTTAAATGCAAAAGATGTGACCTTCACCACCACCACCCCCTGCTCCCACACCCTCCATACATATACAGCCCCCCCCTTCCTGGGCCCCCTCCCCTCCACTGTCATCATCTACATATTAATTGGGGGAGAGGTCTCTCCTCTCTCTTTTTTCCCCCCCTTTTCTCCTTTTTTTTTTTCCTCCTATGTGTGTGGGGGGGAAGCGCGGAGAAGAGCCTGTTTGGAGCTGTAGATAGATTGGAGGGAGAGACGGAGGGCAAGTGTGTGTGTGAGAGAGAGAGAGGGAGGGAGGAGAGGGGAAGAAAAAGACCCCTTTTACTGTGCGAGATCTTAAGGGGTTTGGAGATCTGGTCAGCTTTCAAGAACATCTGAATCCTCTTAGAGCTCCCTGGCCCAGCTGTGAGTGTGTGTCTATGCGAGAGGGGGAGAGAAAGAGAGGTTCCTGGTGCCCCTCCAAGCGCATTAAGGACACTCGGGCCTTTTAATTTTAGGAATGAATGCTGATACTTGTGTTTCTTATTGTGATCCGGCTGCCATGGATTCCTACTACAACGCAGCCTCCCAGGGCACAGAAGGCTCCTCGCCTTTTAGGGCATTTCAAGCAAGTGACAAGTTCAGCCCTACTTTCCTGGCCAGCAAAGGACAAGGCTTTGGTGACAGCAGCTCTAAGTGCCGGAGCAGCTACAGCCAGCAGGAATGTCAGTCCCTGGATGGCAGCGTGCAGGCTCCCGGCTCCACCGGGGCTCCGGCCTCCTTTAACAAATACCCACAACAGCAGCAGCAGCAGCCGCCTCATCTCTACATGCAGCGAGGCCCCTGCAAAACCCCCCCGGAGAACAACCTCAAGCTGCAGGAGAGCAGCGGCCACAACGGAGCTCTGCAGGTCTCCTGTTACGGTGAGTCCTTGGCGTGTGGCGAAGGGGGGGGTGAAGAAAAAGAGACACCCGGGGCTGGAACGGGCCTCCCGAGGGTGAATGTGGGGGGGAGCTGGCGGGACAAGTCCTCCCAGGGTCAAGGAGACCTTGGCCGGTGGCACCGCGCCCGCCCCGTCCCGCCGGGCCCCAGGAAGCCGCGCTCCCCTCGGGAAGCCGCGTTCCCCCCTTCCCGGCTTTGCGGAGGCTTCTTCCATGGTCATTTCTGAGCGGGGCCGATGCGCTCCCGGAAAGCGTTAGCTCTTGAGCAACGCCGGGAAACCCGCCGTAAACCGGGAGAGAAACAGAAAGAGAAAGGAAGAGTGCCGGGCTGCGCCAAGTATATCCACCGGGATCCTCTTCTAGAGGGAATGTTGCTGAAAAAACTCACCCAAACCTTCACTTTCCATTGTAATGGCCTCTCTCAAGGTCCCGTCTCTCACTTTCTCCTCTAATTGCCACTCCCCTGATTGATTTCTGCCCGACTGCAGATAACCCACAGCATCCTCTCCGCGGGTCATTAGCGGCAATTAAGGCACGTCCCTCGGTAAGGACAGCTTGGAGCGGGGTCGCTGCCCATGTCGTGCCCGAGCGTGGGTTTAAAAGGCTTCTTCGGGAGGTTTCTGCTCTATCGAGGCCATTAGGATAAAATGAACCAAAACCAAAATCCAACGTTAACACCCCCAAAAAAAACAGAACAAACAAACAAGTCCACAAGCAACCAAACAGCCACCCCCCCTTCCCCCCCCCCCCCCCCCCCCCCCCCCATTGATTTTTCCGAAGAGAAAGTGGAAGTGAAATCTGCTCCTCTCGCTCCGGTGATCTCTGTGAGGGCAAAGAGGGGCTGCCAGGGCCTGGATTTAGCGCGTCGCCTCTGATAAAGGTGGCCGTGTCCCCTTCTCGGTGCGCCGGTCTAACGGGACCCCGTCGGGCAGGGACAGCGGAGTGGGACTGTGAGGGGCCCTCCGGGGAGGCCCTAAAGGGGGCGACGGGGATGCGGGGCCCGGAACAGGCCCTGCAATTCCACCTTTAAGCTCCCGCCGCCGGTTTGGGCACCCTTTGCCCTCTTTACATTCCCTTTCTCCCGTCTCTAGATCTCAGAAGGAAGCAAAGAGGCCGTGTTCGGGCTCCGTCCATCACCCCTGCTAGCAGCTGAGGTGTCTCGGGCCCCGGATACAGGTGTCCACAGACCAGGTCCCCCCTCCAAGGTGACTGCCTCCCAGGGAAAGGGCATTAAGCAGTCGCCAGGCCGCCGTGCCCTGGCACCGCAGGCAGAGCCCGGCTGCTCTGCCCGCTCCTCGCCGAGCCAGGATCGATCCCATCCAGCCAGCTCAGGCCGCGCTCTGCTCCTGTCCGCTCCCGGTGGCACAGCCCGCTTCCAGAGGGTTTTTTCCCCGCCCGGAATGATGGGGAGCCCCGGCCGGGGCTTCGGCTGTGGTTCGCTCCCTCTTTTCCCCATCCCCATGAGTGGACAACCCCACACCGTCCTCAAGGCCCGCCCCGCACCCTAGGAGGACTTTCAGGTCCAGCCTGAGGCCCACCGGGAAGGGAATGTTGGGGCTGTGGAGCCCCACGGGCATCAGCCCTCCGCTCCAGCCGGAAAAAACGGGAGCGCAGGGAAGACCCCGATGCCTTCCCCTCCCTGCCACCCTCTCCCCGTTAACCGGCTGTCTTGTTTCTGTAGGTTGCAAGGGCCGTGGCGCCTGTTTAGCCTGTGGTGACACATTGTACCCCCCGATAGTGCCACACGAGTTTATCAATCTCCTTAATACCGCCGACGTGTGTCCCCCCCGATTTATTTCTAAGCTGGGCTCCGGGATTGACTTCAGTGGGCGCTCAGACCCGCTCTTATTGCGAGCCCCCTGTGATGTGGCTAGGGACGATGGCCTCTAATAAGAGACACATGAATCCGCGAGGATAATGAATAGCAATAATAATAATGGTTAATGATTGAAAAGAAAGACTCGCTAATAGTAGCCAGACTGGGGTTTCCGCAGGGTGGCTACAGCACTCTCAGGCTCCTCTCCGCCTTCTCCTGCATGGGCGGCTGAACCCACCGCGGCTGGCTAAAGGGGATCAGGGCATCACCGAGCCCGTGTAAATACCCCCGGCGTGGGGAAGGGAGCTCCGACCTCGTTCTCTGCAGCGGGTGTAAACGCGGTCAAACAACATGCAGGCGTCTGGCAAGAGCTACAGAACGGGTTTTATGATGGGGAAGCCGGGGAGCAAACGCTGCCCCGCTGCTTCCCGCTGCTCACCGAGCCCCCGCCGTTATGTAGGAGGGGAAGGAGCGCGGCGGCAGTGGGGAATGCTGTATTCCTGGTTACCCGGGAGGGATGCGGGAGCAGTGGGGCGGTTTAAAGTCCATTAATTTAAAAGCCAGCAAATCACACACCCCCCACCCCGAAAAATATAAATAGAGGAAAACAAAAACTCCAAACCCCCCCCAAACAACTAAACCCCGAGGCCGACCAAACAGACCCATGGCAGTGCAGGGAAAGCTGCTCCATGCAGCCTGTTCTTGGTTGTGGAGCCTCAGGCACAGTGGGCACCCCGACAGCCGGCAGGAAAAGATGTTCCCCCCCACCTCCCCCTTTATTTTATGTTTAATTTTATTCTAATTCTTTAATAAACAAGTCCTTTCGAGTTATAAAAAGCCTGTGCCTGCCATCTATTGCTCTCGGCTTCTATTTCTAGATCTAAGCCCTTCCATTACACTGTACGGGTAAATATAGGCCGGGGAGAGCTGCGAACGCAAACACACTGAGGACAGAAGCGGCGGTCGCCGAAGCACTTCTCCCCGTTTTCCCTGCCGTACATGCGGAGTACGGCTTGCCCCGCAGCAATTAAAGCCGAACTCTTCAATAAAAGCCTTTAGAGCAGGTTATATATCTTTTTCCTTTTGGAGGAAGAAAATCTTTGGTGGAACGATTTATGTGCCGTAGTAATCTGACTTCCTATTTCTACTGCGTGGAGCTGAAGTAAGTTATATGTCTTGAAACATATGTGTGCATACACCCGTATACACACACAGAGATATGTACATATATTGCTTATAGAAATACTGGCTGGAAGGAAAAGAAATCCTTTGGGGAGTGAAGGCGAATGCTACGGGGAAGTTTGCTCAAAGGAAACAGGAGGAAGGAAACGGGCTTTCTCTAACGGAGGAAATTCTTTAAGTGCCGAGTTATGAAAATAACGAGACCGTTTCTTTTATTTAGCGAGCAAATAAAAAGCGCAGCCTAAAGTGCGCTGTTAATAGAAGTGCAGAAAGCAACTGCCGTAGGAATCGGAGGCTCGCTGCGTGCTTCTTTAAATTGACACTTTTAATGTATTTCTCCTCCTCCTCCTCCCCCTAATGTAATGTAAACTGCAGAGACGGCAGGAACGAACGCTCTGGCGGTCCCCCCTCCTCCTCCCGTGAGACACCGCTGGCTGCCAGGCTCGGGGCTCCCCGCCGAGCAGATCCCCCCCTCTCCTCGATGTTCAAGGGCTTTGCGGAGCTCCCCGTGCGCCGGGGCTCACCGGCGGCATCTGCTCGCTTCCCCCGGCTGCCCGGGATCCTTTCAGGGCTTCTCCACACCGGGTGATGCCGTGTCCCCACCCCGGGGACTGCGAGCGTTAACGCCGCTGCGCATCCCCGCAGTGACCGCTCCAACACCGGCCCTTCCGCAATGCGAGGTGGCCTTTGGGAGGGGGTCCCGCTCCCGCCTCCCCTTTCCTCCCCCCTCAGCTTTGGTCTCGTCTCTCGGCTCCCTCCGCAGCGCCGCCCGGGAGTGCGCGGGTCGCCTCGCACCCGTCGGGCAGAGATGCGGGACTGGGGGGATGCCGCTCCCCGGATCCCCGCGGGGTCAACGGGAGAGCGTAAAGGAGAGAAGTGTGCGGTGGGAGGCGCGAGTGGGGCAGCGGGGGAAGGGGAGGGGGACGGGCACCGTGGCGAGGAAGCGGGCGAGCGGAGCCGGCCCTTCCCGGTACTGCGGGACCCCAGCGAGGCTCGGCCGCCGGCCTCCGGCGCGCTGCTGACGCCGCCCTGGCAATCGCCCTCTCTTTTCCACAATAGGGCCACCAGATCTGCCATTCAAGGGCTCCGGCACCCTCCCAGGGAGGGGAGGGAGCTCTCGCCAGGAGTTTGGCTAAGCCTCTGTTTGAACAGACACTCGGAGGTGCGTGATCTCCTCCGCGGAAAACCTGCGGGATTTCCTCAGGGAGCAGGACGCGAAGGTAGGGCTCACGCCTCCTCCCCCGGCTGCGCAGGAAGGTTTGGGTCGCGGCTCTCTTAGAATCATCCCCAAAGACGTTTTCGCGCTTCCCTAGACTTGGACGGTAGATCTGGCTGGGGGCTTTTCTGGGATTCCTGACCCGAGCTGTTTATAACACTCATGTGTCAAAGAACCGGGAGCCTCCCTCCCCCTGTATTCCTGCCGCTCTCTCCTTGCAGGAAGATTTCTTTTCGCACTAGAGCTGTTTATTTTCGACTTGTCCCGCTGCTGATTGGGATTAACCCCTCTTTAGCCCCACGCTTCTGCAGCTCACGCTTGTAACCCCAGCAGCACGTCACCAGCAAGGAGAAGAGTGCGGAAAGAGGGAGAAAGAGTCTTAAAACTTTTGCTAGTCTGAATTGTTTTGGAAGCAACAGAGTACGATGCAGACGAGAAAAATACTGATGGGGAAAGAGATTTGGAGATGCTTACTTGCGTCTTTTCCTAAGGGCTCGGTGTAGGAGTCCTATTAACAATATATGCTGATGCCAGATAGGGCAAATGAGCTCTATGTGTGTTATCTGGAGCTGCAGGCTGTTTATTTTGCGCAGCCTTTTGAGTGTACATTCAGTGTGGTTGCATGACTAACTGGCTGGAGTGATTCACTGGCTGCTTTATGGGTGACTGCTCAAAACAAGTTGTGAATCAAAAGAGATTTCTTTGGCTGTGGTTTCTAACCTCCCAAGTTAAATGCACTCAGGGTTTAAGGGGAGCTAATGTGCAGGCTTCAATCCCTCAGATCTTGAAGATTTATTCCTTTTCCAAGCCCTGCGTTCAAAGCGGTGATGAGTTTCCCTTGTAAGAGAGAGGTGTTGTCTGGGAGGCTCGGAGCCAAGGTCTGCTGCTGAGGAACATCTTCAGCCACAGCCTTGTCTATTCCGTCACCCTAGTTCCCGGCTCTTTAGCTAGTTCTGCTCCCTGGAGTCCTTAAGCTGCTTTATTATCTTGTTCAGGGCATTGGGTAGCCGTAGCAATCCTCACGCAAGAAGGGTGATGCGTCCTGTAGCAGTAAGAGACTTTTCTTCCTATTCTGCAGCCAGAAAAGCTGAGAGTCAGGCCAGTGGCCTGTGCAAAGTGGAGCTGTCACTGGTCCATAGCATCAATGTGACCTTCCCCGAGCTACGGCTTCAGGAGAAGGAAGCCCTTAGCGGCTGGTGAAGGAGCCCAATGCCAGAGTTGGAAAACTCGTGGAGTAGAGGCCCTGCGTGTGATTTGGAAGGGGACTGAACTCACATTGCCTGATAGCCAGGTCCTTATTCGGTGCAAAGAGCTGGAGCAATTGGTGTGTGCTTGTACACTTGGGTCAGTGCTTTTTGGTAAAGGCTGCGAAATCCTTTCCCCAAAAGTCTTATGTTTCTGAGATACTCCTCCTACACATTTGGAGTTAAAGCCAAATCCCATCTCTGTTGTTAATCGGTTTGGAAAGCATGGGTCTAGTGTATTCATGTAGATACATTTTCAAAAGGGAAAGAGAAATAGATTAGGAGAAGCCTGAGCAGTATTGCAGCTAATACAGAACTCCTGTGACTTGAGAGATATCTAGTAAGAGATGGATGGGAACGTTTCATATGACTAAAGCATTAGAGTAATTTACCATAGTTACATGTCACTCAGCTGCCTCAACTTGTAAATGAAAGTTCATGAGTAAAGGAGGAAAGCTGCTTACCTATATTAAATAAATGACCTCCACTTTGTTTTCTGTGCAAGTTCAGGTGAATCAATGTTATTGCACACACTGGAGAATCTGCTTTTCATTCATGCTTGCGAATCATCTTCATACTTGGAGCGTCACATAAATAGACGTGATGTGAAAGAGCAGTTGTAATCAGCGCAATACCTCTAGGACCACTTTTTGATCAGAAAGATGGGTCAGTGAGGAATAGGGGAAAGGAATTGTCCTGGTTTCAGTGTGGGCAAGTGGCTGTGTGGTACTTAGTCGCTGGCTGAGGCTAAACCGTGGTAAGGGTGGAGGGAGGAAGGAAGAGAGATGATTAAGAAGAGGCAGGGGAAGAAAAGGAGATACCTTGGACAGGTAATAAACAGTGGCAAACTCAGCACAATTATGGAAAGTGGTCTGCAACTGATTTTATGGACTATGTAAGTATGAATTCACCAGCATTGTATTTTTTGTCTCTGATGAGAATAGCTGTGATTCAACATTTAGTAGCTGCTATCTTTAGGTCCCAGCAGGATTTAACCATGACAAGCTGGTATGTCATGAGCTAGGGTCACTCCCTATCTGCACTGATCAAAGGCCATTGCATCTCCTAACTCAGCAGTTAAATGCCTATTTACATCTGATACTTTATTTTCTTAGTGAAGATGCAGTTTAAGGGTTTATCCTGTTGTGGTTAATCTGCTTGCTGGAAACAGATGGCTGAATCAGTATTAGTTCTAAATATATTCTGCATTATCAATAGCTCTGTTCATTAGCTGTAAGGCAAGTGATGGAGCCTGAAAGGTGAACCGGTTCAGTCCCTGATAGACATGCTGTATGCTGAGACTGGATGAAAACTCTGCAAGGTTTATGAAGATAGCAACTACCTTTATCCAGTAGAAGTCTGAAAACACCACAGAACCAAAGAGGGCAGTCAACAGAAAGTCAAGGCCCATCAGAGGAATGCTATCAATGGGAAATAAGGAACCAGAGAAAAAGACGGAGCAAATACTTGCTGCAGGCTTCAGGCAGGGGGAAATAAAGGAAACTCGTAATGGCTCAAGTAACTCCTGTCTGGCTGCTGTTGTGTTTAGGGAGACAGTGTGCAAGCACCCTGCATAAAACAAATCAGATCTCCTCATTTCCTCTGTGTAGTGGAAGCTGCCTCCTTGGGATTTCGGATGGCCTCAGTCAGGAGTAGTAACAGTGGCGCAGTTTCCAAAGAGATAAACGGGGAACTGTATTAATTCTTTGGATGCAAGAGGGATCAGATAACAAAGGAGCTTGTTATCTGCACCCAACCTATTTGGGAGCAGTGGAAAGTGAAAGGAATTAATACCAGGATCAAAGCAAAGCAAAACAAAACAAAGTTGTAAATTGTGCACAGGGAGAGGGCAATGTTGGGAATTCTCCCAGAAAGGGTCAAAAGTTATCAAAGAATGACTCTGTGCTGAGATAGTGCCCAGAGAGAAGGCAGAGCTGCAAGACCCCAACCCCGAGAGGTGCTGGGGAATATGTGTGACACCAGCCAGAAGATGCTGCACAAAACAGGGGGAAAAGGAAAATTTTATTCAGCCTGAAACTTAATAGGAAGCCTGAGCCACAGCAAAGGTTGTGAAGAACACAGAATCACCTCAGACAACAAAAAACCATCTCAAAGAATAGAAAACCATCTCAAAAGGAAAGCCAAAGGCTCACCAGGGTACCAGCCTGCTGGGCCTGGAGCTGGTCTCAAGCTGCTGGGTCTGCCAGGCAGGGTTTGGGTTGCCTGTAGGACTGGCTGTTCCCAGCATGTGTGCTCTGGAATGCAAGCACAGGGAGGCCCCACAGAACCAGGTTTTTCCAGCCCCAGCGATGCCACTCAAGAAAGGACCCCATAGGAGGCTGATGTATATCCATTCCCACCGCATGGCTGGCTGGAAAAAGGAGTCGAATGGAGCCTCACTCTGCAGTCCTTGTCCAGAGAAGAGCCTGAGGCCAAATGCTGGGGCAGGATATACTGTAGCCTGGACCACGGTGGTGGTCGCTGGTTCCGGAGGCTGCAAGATCTTCTGGAGCACCGTGTGGTTCTTTTCCAGCCTTTCCTGTGATGCTGCATGCCCAGGCCTCATCCTGGAATGGAGTCAGGAACACAGCTGTGGCAAGGATCCATACCTGAGAGCTGAGAAGCACTGCATCATAGACATAACCAGGCTTATCAAGATTTGGTCTGAACCTTCGTAAGCAGATTGGAGCCAGATATCAGCCTGAGCTAGACAGGACACAGCCAAATGCTAGAAGGCAAGAGGAAGAAGAGACCCACCTAAATTGGCAAAGGACCCGCAGACACTTTATATTCCTCATGTCTCCAGATGCCAGTGAGGACTTCCAAGAAAAATAGCTGATGGACCAATTGCTAGACACTTAGGCATATTGTGCAGGAGGCCAGAAACACTCCACGGAGCTGTGGGATTTATGACAGAGCTTAAATATTGCATTTCAGCCCTTGAACAGGAGTCAGAAAGCTGCTACTGGAAGAAGGGAGCTGTTTGCTTTATATAGGTATAAGGTTTTTTGCTAGAGAGAAGAGTATTTCCATCCAGTTCATACCACTTCTAAGCTATCAGAAAAAGGGACTTACGCAGGATAGAAAGCAATGGGGGATTGGCTGCAACATCAAACATGAGTGCAGTGGCTCAGTTTAAGTGTGGGGAAATATCCGCAGAGAGGGTTGTTATAAATACATGGCTATTCAGGACAGAGACTCATAAAAATCCACTGAAAGGCCCAAACTTAACTCAGGAAGCAGGGGGACCTGAAGCTGCACATGCAAAGCTGGGCGGTGCTGCCTTCAAGTTAGAGTTGAAGCTGTAACAAGGCTTTGTGCTGCCCAGGGCTGGATATTAAGTTGGTGTTCGGAGAACTCCACTCTTCCATTGTAGCCTTTAATTAGTTTGCTTTTGGGAAGGGTTGGCTGCACTGTAAATCCCCTTTTCCTCGGCTTTGGTGGCAAAAAATGCAGTTCTTGGTTTAATGACATATTTGCCTTTATTTGGCAGTGGTCCACTTCAGAGGGAGAGCTATAGGGGAAGCCAAGCAACAAGAGAGGGGTTTATCACCTGTGTAATTTATAGGCATCACAGATGCGCATTCAGGTACTGCAGCTGGTAAATGAAACTAGACAGAAAAGGAGATGATGGAACAGTCCAAAATGGTGGGAAGGCAAAGAGTGGGGAAAGCATCCATGCAGGAGACTGGACCACTGGGATCCAGGAAAATGCTCAGCATAGCCAAGGTGGGGGATGAACTAACCCTCATCATGTGCATTACTGTGGTTGGGACCTGGCCAGTGAGAAGCAGGGCTTTCAGCCCGGAGTGTTTTCCTTTAAAGACATGGCTCATGTGAGAGCAAGAGGTTTGGGCAACCTGCTTGCGGTGCCTACCTCCCTGGGCAAGCCCCTGAGCTATTTCTTTGAGCTTGTAGCCAGTTCTTGGACCTCCTTTGTTGTACTGCTTAGAAAAAGAGGCCAGCAAGAGCTTTGCTGTGCAATACATGAATCAAAGGGTGCTTGTGCCTTGCCATTAATAGATAATATCTGGGATATGCCTTACTAGGTTCATTTTATTTTCCACAGTGGATATCGGGAGGTAAAAATGGCTTTCATGTTAGTACATGTCCATAGTGTGGGTCTTCCATCACTTGTTTAAGGCAGCCCTCATTTAAAAGGCCAACATAGCAGGTACTGAATGACAAGCCATAAGTCCCAGCATTATAGATGAGGCATATGGTGGCTTGTTTAAGTGTCTTTATGGGGGAAGACACCTCCTTCTTGCAAGACAGCAAGAAACAATTGAGACTGTATCCTTTCTTATCCCCTTTCTTTCACAGTCTGCAGGAATGAAAACTACATCCCGTAGATGTAGGTTTGCAAAAGCAGAGTTCAAGGAGCTAAAAGTGTCACTCAAAAAGGTGCCTGGCTTTGAAAGAAGGTGTGATTGAAAAACACCCTCATTTGGCAACCACTTTGAGTATAGACTCTCTTCAGAGTAGCAGGATAAAAGCTCTCTAGTCATGGTGGGAAAGCTTGGCGTTTAAAGACAAAATGTTGTATAGGAGATAGGGAAATAAAACAATGGGTGATGAGTATTCATGAGAGTTCATTATACCCCTAACACTCAAAAAAGAGCTTCTGAGGTTTCATTCTGATATCAAAACCATTGGCCATCTTGAGGTTGCAAAACCTTAAGTCAAGCCAAGTGAGAGCTGGTTTTGAGGAAAATGCAGACAGACGGTGGAAAAATCACTACAGGAAATGTGATGCATTTCTTGCATGTGTTCTATTTCAAAAGTGGGTCCCCAAAGATTGGGAGAAGCCCTACTGAGCAGTGTCTCCTGGGGACCTTACTGCAATTCGTTGCTGTTGATGTTGTTGGGCCTTTGCCTGAGATGGAATCTGCCAGACAATATTTGTTGGTAGCTATGGATTTCTTTAGAAAATGACCTGAAGTTTACCCAAAAAGGAGCCAAGAGGCTGTGATTGCAACCAGGCTTCTAAGGGATGAATTTTTCACCATATTTGGGGACCTAGACATGAAGAGTGTGCAACAAGGCAGCAGCTTTGAGGCCAAAGTATTTTGTCAGGTTTGTCAGATAGCAACAGGAGGTACTACCCAGTGTGTTATGAATGACGGAAAGGGGAGGAGTCATTGAGCCAACTGCATGACACTTGGCCTAGATGCCCCCATTTACACTGCCTGGTGTCCCAGTGCTGCTCCCCAAGATGCCTACCTGCCCCATGTCAACATCTCAGAGACCTTGGTGTGTCTTGCACCAGAAACCAATAGAATTACCCCTCAGATCATTTACAAGAAAAGGACAAAAGGACCAGGACTAACCCAGTCAGGAAACAACATGCTCCTTGCAATAGATCCATAAATTTGTGCCATTTGGTATGCACTGGTCTGGCCTATCTGGAGTCTACAAAAATTAGGTGGAATGCTTTGGGATTTTCTAGAGAAAAATGAATGAGAGCATTGCCTCCCATCGTAGGCTTATGTTTGGGAACTTGACTGAGCCCATATCCCATGGAGATGGAGAGATTAGGATCTCAAAGCAGATAAACCATGGTGTGTGGTAGTGACCACATATGCGCACTAACATGTAAGAGGCCAGTGGGTCCTAGCCCAGGAGGAGTTATGATGGGAGCTGAGTGGGTCCCGAAGGCCAAGAATATGGCTGCTGTTGTTGAATCTGACAGAAATTAGTTCCCTCCTGGGAAAAATAGAGAATGGCCTGGGTTAACCCATAGATTTCATTAAACCCAAAACACTGCTGAGAACTCCACGTCAGTGGGTCAAAAGGAAAGGGAGCAGCAGCTGAAAGCCTGCAGTAGCATCCCAGTGGGAGCAGAATCAGCCCAAGCTGGCTCTGTGAAAATGGCTTGATGGGAAACACAATTTGAGTATGTAAATAGCTAAATTGGTTGTTCTGACAATCACCTTCCACCTACGTCTGAGATGAAGCAGATCCATGGGGCTGTCAGGAGGCCGAGCAAAAGGTGGTTTTCCCTGGCGGTGGTGAGTAAACAGTTCCCTTTTGCTCAACCCTGTGCCAGAAGTACTGACACAGCTGTGTGAGCATGGGCAAGCTGATGAAGCCAGCAGATGAAAGCACCTAAGGCTGCTTGAAGCACATCCCAGAGCAGGCTAGGTACATCCAGAGCAATGGGTAAAGCTGTCCCTGCCTGCTCTTTGCCCTGTTGTGTCCTGCACAAAGGGACATTGGCCATGCCACCCATTCACCAGGCAGGTAGCTCTGCTCCGCAGCTCCCTGCTCTCCTCACAGAGCTTTCTCCTGGGGAATAGACCCACTAAATAGAGAGATATTATGAACAGTTCCTTCCCCAGAGGGTGCTCAGGCATTGGAACAGGCTGCCCAGGGCAGTGCTGGAGTCACTGTCCATGGAAGTGTTCACACACCATGTAGAGGAGGCCCTCAGTGCCATGGGTTAGTGGTGGCCTTGGCAGTGCTGGGGAATGGTTGGACTGGATGGTCTTAGAGGTCTTTTCCAACCCAATTGATTCTATAATCACTCCATTCCACACTGTCCCCAGCTGGTAATAATTATACAGCTTACTGTAGCATCTCAACATCATTCTGTCTACTGACAGGAGATGGGGCACCAGAGTTTTCTGTTTATGTCAGATCATGTTGTTGACAAAGTTACACGCACATCACCCATCCCTCTCAGCTGGGAGTTATTTTACAGAGGAGTTACTTACAGGTAAAGGTTATTTGGACTTGATGACCTTAAAGGTCTTTTCCAACCTAGTTGATTCTATGATCCTATGATTTAGTCCAATATGTATTACAGTTTGAAGTAAATTGGCCTGTATAGCAGTTGTGCTATCCCTGTTTGCCACCCTCAAGTTCATCAGCTGCAGGAGGTGTCTGTGAGAAAGAATGGTGTGATTTAAGCCACTTCTGTTTTCCAAATCACCTTTTGAATCGAGCTACAAATAGAGTCCGTAACTCCAAGCAAGCCTCTTGGTACCAACAGGCACAGCGCAAGGAATGTCTGATCCCTTCTTTGGGATGGAGAGCTTCCACAGCTTGCTCTAGCACTAAAACCTTGGCTCTAAACCCCAGCTTGTTGGAAGCTACAGCCTCATAATTGTGTTCACTGAAGGAGTTTTGCAGTTTGGAGCCCCATTATTTATGTGAGACTGTATATCTTCTCCTGAGAACCTTCTGAACAGAACAGACTGCAGCAGAAATCACACATTCCCACACACGCATGTTTGCCTCTTATGAAGTCTGCAAAAACACGACCCAAATGTATGGTGAGATAGTAAATCTGAGAAGACTGTGTGCAGGAAGCTTAGTCTGAGATAAGGAGGAAGGAGAAAGCAACCCGTTGCAGCCCATCTACAAGCTTTCCTTGCAGATGCTCTGAACCCAAGCTTTGGGAAGCAGGGGCCAGCCAGTGCCTAGTGGCCCCACTGATGCCAAGAGTCTTCAGACATTGGAAACTGAAGTTTTTATCTGTTCTTCCCAAATTTCATTCTTTCCAGACAAACTTGTTTCTAAAGAGTGGAGGAAGATGGAAAGGTTGAAAAGGGATCTTGCTTACTAGGAAACTCTGAAATAGTATGTACTGTTCAGAACACTGCTTTGACATGTATTGATTCATATATTCATAGCACAGTTTGGATTGGAAAGGATCTTAAGGTCATGCAGTTCCAATCCCCTGCCACCGGCAGGGGTACGTTCCACTAGACCAGGTTGCTCCAAGCCCCTGTGTCCAACCTGGCCTTGAACACTGCCAGGGATGGGGCAGCCACAGCTTCTCTGGGCACCCTGTGCAGTGCCTCAGCATCCTCACAGTAAACAACTTCTTCCTTATATCCAGCCTGAACGTCCCCTGTTTCAGTTTTAACCCATCACCCCTTGTCCTATCACTACAGTCCCTGATGAGAAGCACCTTTTCCAGCATCTTTGTAGCCCCCTTCAGACACTGGAAGCTGCTGTGAGGTATCCACTCAGCCTTCTCTTCTCCAAGCTGGACAGCCCCAACTTTCTCAGCCTGTCTTTGTATGGGAGCGATTCCAGCCCATGTTTTATGACTGTATATTTTATTCTCCTCTCCAGGCCATCCTGCCTGCAGTCACTTCCCATGTGCTGTTTAGGCCTACTACTGCTTCCCACCCTGACAGAAAAGGTGACTTAAACACTGAAGCTCTGGCTGTGGCACTGGTGTAGGGATGGCATCTTCTTTAGGCAGATCCCTTCTGAGCTGGGGGCTCAGCACACCGATGCCCACATGTAGATCAGAAACCATTCCAAAACAAGCGCTTCCCTAATGAAATGTTTTGGGAGACAACCTTTGCATTATATTTACAACTTGTGATCAAGGTATGATTTGGCAAGGTGTGTTTGGGACCCAGGTTTGTCGTTGGGATGATGTTTGTGAGTGCTCTTTGGTCAGTACATTGTGTATATCAGCCAGTGCAAGGAATAGCAGCATGAATGGTGATCTGTGTGGTGAGTGGGAGGTAGGTACATGGTGAACACATGAGATAAGAGGCTTCTGTTTCCTGGTTGGATGAGCGTCACTGGCAGAAATAGGTTTCTGGGGCAAATACTTCATTTTCACGAGTTCCTAAAGATGATTTCTGTAAATATTTGCTAATGTTTGCTTGACATTTGCAGTCACTCATGTCAATATGATCCCATCCTGGAATGTTAACTGGAAACAAACACAAAAGTGGGCATGAGCTCAGCTGATGCCTTTGCAGTTTTTAATTTAGGCTGATTTTCATGGTCATCATCTTTCACATAATCACCCAGTTCTGCTGAGAATTAGTGGTGCTCCAGGAGCCTCACTCTTTCCAACAGCCATGATTTTTTGTTCTCGCTTAGGAAGTGTATTTCCAGAGTCCCTGTTGTTTGTGTCTACTGTCTGACACTTCCTCCCAGAATTCTGCCTCCAGTTGCTTCTAACTTAATCAAAACTGCACAATTTGGCCTAAAAGCTCCCACAGCAGTTGTTTGCCTCTGGCTGGTTTTATAATACTATTATTTTTTAATGTTCATCAGAATCAATGAAGCTGTTTCCAAGAATGAAGCCAAAACTGAAGCACATTTTTGTGTTCTCCATGTGAGGGGGAAAAGATCTGACAATGTTTTATTTCATAACTTTGGGTGCACTGTGCTGTGGAGCTGGGCTTTGGGTGGGAAATGTGCTCCATGCCTTTCCTCTGAACTATTATCTAGGAACAAGCCTTAAGGAGCTCTGGCACTCACTCACTCTGTAGCAACAGCTTTGATTTTCACACCTAAACACACTGCAGATTTCCCATGTCCTGGGCATGGTTCCAGCCAGGTCTGAACTCACTCTTCTTGCACCAGCCACTTACCCCAGCTGACGGTCCAGCCTTGCTTGGACCCAAGCAAAGCAAACTGCTTGATGTAACTGAAGACACAGGACAAGCTGTATCTGGGAAGCAGCAGAGGGCTGGGATAAGAAATCGTGATGTGGCAGAAACTTGATCTGAAGACTGGGGAGTGTGTCAGATTGAATTGGGGCTTAGGGCTGAGTGACTGAGATACAAAGGTATTTCATGATTCCAGGCATCATGAGAGACATAACTGAGGCAAACAGACCTTCACCTCCACACTACAAAGATATTGGACAATGAGAAATACTCTTTAAAGCTTAGGTTTGGATATCTCAGTGGCTGTTGCTGAGCTTGGTGGCTTTCTGACTAGGTTTACCATCCATACAACATGAGCAATAGCAGTGCCTTACCTAACCAACATCGTTGTGGTTCAGGCATCTCTGTGTAACCTTCTGATATGCCCAGTGAACTCTGTGTGAAGCCTAGAGGACATAAGCAAGGATTGACTTCGCACACTGGGCAATGAGAAGAATATGGAGGACTGCTCTCTGGGGGTAGAGATCCAGTATATATGATCTAAAGACCCTGGAAGAAAGAAGTATACTATAAAACAGGCTGATTTGGGGTTGTTCAGCTTGGAGAAGAAAAGGCTTCAGGGAGACCTTATTGTGGCCTTTAAATACCTTAGTTTGTTCTGCAAGAAATATGGAGAGGGGCTTTTTATAAGGGCATGTATGGACAGGACAAGGAGGAATGGCTTTAACCTGACAGGGGAGAGATTGAGATTGGATATATGGAAAATGTTCATCCCTGTGAGGGTGCTGAGGCGCTGGCACAGGGTGCCCAGAGAACCTGCTGCTGCCCCATCCCTGGCACTGTTCAAGGCCAGGTTGGACAAGGCTTGGAGCAACTTGCCCTAGTGGAAGGTGCCCCTGCCCATGGCAGGGAGTTGGAACTGGATGAGCTTTAAGGTCCCTTCCACCCCAAACCAGGCTGGGATTCTATGAAAAGCGATAAGAAGAAAAGCCCTTCACACAGTGCTCTTGCTGCTCATCCTCCTGTGTCCAGCAGATATGTTTGGTCCATTGTCATTCAATCATGGTGCTGAGCAGCCCCGGGCCACCCCCAGCTGGCAGAGTCAGTTCTTCAGTGCCAATGGAGCCACATTGCTCTGAGTGCCATCTGTAGCCTCAACAGCAGGAAGGGCAAACATTCCCCCCAAAAAACCAATTTGCCCCTACAACAGACTTATAAAGGCATTTGGTGATTCAGATGATGGTGAGATCCACATCTTGGCCTGGTTCAGTCATCACGAAGTGCAGGCAGTGGCTGGATGCTGGTAACTTCAGTGGTCATGGTCAAGTGGCTGGAGGGTAGGATGCTGTGAGAGTGCAGCTCACCAGGCCTGGGGAGTCTGGGGGGTGAAGTGAACCACAGAGGTGGGGAAGAAAGTAAAGGTCAGATTCTCTTGGCTCATGCAAACCTACTTCTGCTAGGTTGGTTTGGAGTTTTTTTCCCCTTTTCTTTCCCCTGGTGACAATTAAATGTGTTGCAAGGTGAAGTAGCCCTCAAACAAAATGAAATCCCTTTTCCTTCCCTGACCTCGGAGTGCTATGAATTACTCGACAAGCACTGTTTACCCTTTAAGCAATTCACAACCCCCCTTTCCTAAGTAAGAGCACACTTCTGTAGGTGTTTTCCTTGCTCAGTGCTACCTAATGTATTTTTTTCCCCTAATAACTGTCATTAGCCCTGCATCTTGCTATTCTCAACTCAAGATGAAAAATGGAAGTTGCTGGCTGTGAATACCATTCATTATTCATTTACCAGAGGAACCTTAGGCACATTCATCCCATTTCCTCTTAGTGACTCATTATCAATAAACCTTTGCCTCACTGCTTCTGTAAATCATTTTCATCCCCTTTCTTTGTGAGCCATGTGGTTGGGCTCTTGCACAAATGTCTCACGAGAGTAATTGGCCAAGTCATGTAGTATTGTTTTTACTTCTTGATAAGATGGCGAAACTTCATTGAGAGATTACAGAACTGCACATACATACATATATATCAATTAAGAAAGCATTGTATTTAAACCATGAAGCAAGCAGGGTTTCCCAGAGCACAGCAGCTATTGGTGTCATTCAAAAGACTTAGATTACCCTGGCTCCCACAGGGAATGCGCACCTTCTCTCTGCTGTGATACGAAGGATGTGAAGCTAAATCTCCAGAGCTAGGAGTGTGCTAAGATGTGGGTTAGATTTCAGGGCTGAGGAGAGAAGGGGGAGAGCTTCAAACATCCTTTCCCTCCTCCTCATGGCCCCAGCATGGCAATGAGAGAGTAGCACCCATGACTGATGGTGGGCTCTCATCAGAGGTTGGGGCACCACTGATGGCTCCCTACCTCGGTGGATAGATCCAGACTGGGTTGGAGGGATCCTATAGAGGCCAAGAGTTTATTAAACTTCGGTTTAACTGCAGCTGAAATATGTGCCTCTAAGCAGGGCAGCAAAGGTTAACAGGAGCTCTTTCTGTAGATGTTTTATGACACTCTTTGGGGATACATATAAGAAGACTGGGGCATTCTGAGTAATTTAAATCACTATTTGTTTAGACTGTGTGAGGGGCAGCTGGAGTTCCCAGGGAAGTCAGTCTGGGACAGGTTTCCCTTTATTTGCCCTTTCTCCCCATGTCATGTATAGACATGCTGCAGTTCATGGCCAGGCAATGCAGTACAGCTATATACCCCCAGCACTTCAAAACAGCTCTTGTGTATTCCCCTGCACTGCATGGGGGGCTTATGGGGACCAAAGACATCAACCCCTGTCTAGCATGAGTGGTCATCTCCCTTGGATCCTGTTGGGAGTACATAGCTCCCCTTTCTCCCTTGGTACCAGCATCTCATCATCAGGAAAACCCCACAGGGACGCAGCAGCACTCCCATCTGGTTGCCCCACATCAGGGAAATCTCTTTGCATCGGGTGACCTGAGCAATGGAATGTAGAAGGAGGGATATGGATGTGGGGGAAACACCCTGCCATTGTCAGGTCTGTGTTAGTTATTTTGTCTTCCGCCTTGTTTGGCAGGTTCCCAGGTTAGTTGTGCCGCTTCTTGCTCCAGTTTGTGATTGTGCTGCCCTCTTTCCCCCTGCCAGTAAAAGCTGACGCCAGGCTGTCACCCAACCCCAGTGACTGTGAATGGGTGGGTTTGATAGCCAGGAGCCTCATTTCTTTCTGCAATGCTTCTAAAAGCCCAGTGCTCGTAAGAACATGAGCAATTCCCAGACCTGGCTGGCCTTCAGCTTTGCAATGTGCAGTCAGAATGGGAATAAGCTTTAGCTGTGCTTCCAAGAGCAGGCAGGTTTGGGGAAGGGTGAGTGTTTTTTTTCCCTTGCCTGTGCCTTTCTTTTTTAATCAGCTGCATAAAACTAAAGAAGGACAGGACTATTTTGTTAAAGAACCTGGCCCAAATTGTGGCCTACTGTTTAAACTCAACCCATTCTGTGGTTCGGTGACATTGAGCCAGTTTTGGGTGCTACTCCAGTTTTCCTGTCACTCCTGCTTTCTAGTTTCCAAGTGAAAACAGTAGCGCCCAAATCCCCCTGAGATGCATTGTACTTAGGTGGTAATGTGGCTGCTGTAGCATCTCATCCAGGCTCAGAGCTCTTCTCCACAAGAGCATCTGGGGACCCAAATTGGGAAGCACAAGGAGCTGTGCTGCTATGAGTTGTTTGGGCTTGTCTGCCTGCCTGCCTGAGGCACAAAATGCTTGTCTTTAAGCAGAAGGGTAGTCCAGGGACACACATATGCTGGATCAGGGCCACGGGCCGGGTGCTGTAGGAGGCAGAGCCTACTCAGACGCCTCTCCATGCAATGGCTGCAGCTCTTTTGAAGTCGGTCTGGCATTAATTTGAACCAGGATTCTGAAATGCAGAAGCAGCTGAGTTCTTGCCCAGCTCATGACAAAATGGCTCTAAACCCTCCTGTCCCCTCCGCTGTACTGGTTATTTCATGTTGCAGCCCCAGCCCTGCTGCCAGCAGCACGAACCAGGCAACTTGGAAGTCACCTCTGGGAGGCAGCTGAACTTCAGCAGTGCATTGCTGCCTCTGCTGCCAAGGGGTTGCTTCTGCAAGGCAGACAGACAGAAGAATGCAGAGGGAGGGAGACTGACCAACAGACTGACGGCGTGAGCGCTGTCCGGGCAGGCACAGGCACATAGGATGGGGTGAATCACTCTCCAAGTTGGCAGGAGGGAATTACTGTGCTATAGTCAGACATCAGAGCAAAACTCAACTCCCTTCAGGCAGTTTTGCCTCTCCAGCCTTCCCCACCACCTTGAAGGAGCATCTCCCTGCTCTCCTTTAACTAGATGGCTGAATTACTCCTGCTGTGGTATGCGATGGCTGGTGGTATCTTGTTTTCATGTGCAGCAAATGGGGAAGGTGACACTCATTCAGGCCATGGAAGGTTGCATCGGTGCCTCGTGCCTCTGTCTGTCCCCAGTGGAGCAGATGCTCTGCTTATCCAGTGCCTTATATGCAAATTATAGGGGAAACATCCATGGCGTGTTGAGGGGAAGAGGGAGCCCTGACTGGTTCCAGGGAAAACTATGGAGGAGATGACAACTTGAAGAGTCCGCTTTTGTCTTGCAGTCCTCAGACAAGGGTTCTGTTCAAATCCTCATGGTGGACAAATAGCCTGGGTGACGTTAAAATGAATACATAAATCTATAGCTCATGGGGAGGCTTATGCTCTTCCTTTCAGATGAGAGCTTAGCCCTAAGCCCTGCATCACCCTCTTTTGTCACTCACATAGAATCATAGAGAATCATACAATGGTTTGGATTGGAAAGGTCCTTAAAGCTCAGCCAGTTCCAACCCCCTGCCATGGGCAGGGACACCTTCCACTAGAGCAGGTTGCTCCAAGCCCCTGTGTCCAGCCTGGCCTTGAACACTGCCAGGGATGGGGCAGCCACAGCTTCTCTGGGCACCCTGTGCCAGCGCCTCAGCACCCTCACAGTGAAGAACTTCTTCCTTATATCTAACCTGAACTTCCCTGTTTCAGTTTGAGCCCATCACCCCTTGTCCTGTTGCTGCAGTCCCTGAGGACATCTGAACAACCCTCAGTGTTCACACAGGCACTGGATGGCACTGTCTGCCATCAGCCCCAGGGCTCCCCAGTCCTTGCAGCATTCCCTGCTGCAGGTACAGGACCCTGACTTCACACTGCTCCGGAGCAGGGATGAAGGCTGAATCCTGGCTACCTTAAACACTAACATTATGTACTCAGATGGAGATAACTTCCAAGCAGGAAAGGAGCAACCTTGCTGTATCCAGAGTGTTCTCAAGGAGACACAAACCTGAAGGAACCGGATGATCCTGAAGTAAGGCAGCCAAGCAGACGGGGAAAATGCTCCCCCAGATGCTGGCAGCCAGGTAGCAACACACAGCTCAGATGGGAGCAGGACAGAAGCCCCTCTTTGGGTCAGCACATCGAGGTGTGCCAAACCCTATAGTGCAGAATGAAAGTCTTCAGCAAACAGCATGGGACCTGCCTGTTGGGTCTTTCATTTACCCTGAGGGTCTGTGGACCCTTTTGGACTTAAGTCCCAATAAAGAGCTACTGGTCAGTGTGTAGACGTAAGTCTACAACTAAAACAATCCCATTCAATATTTGTCCTATATTTGTGATACTGAGGGTCTTTGTGCTTTTTTGGATTTGTTTTCTTTATGAACTCCCATATTTTGTTTTATTCAGCACTGAACCCAGTCTTCAGAGCAGTTAGGTCCTTATATTTGGTTCTGAGGAACTTGAGAAAAGCCAACACCACCAGGTGAGCATAGCAATGACAAAGCAATGCAGGGTTCTTTTGGAAGGAGAAGACTACTTATCCCAAAGGTACCAAACTCAGAGCCAAAAGGAAACTAAAAGCCCTTGCAAGCCTCCTTCTGATCCTTCTCTGCCTTGTTCATCTTTCTTGGCAGGCAAGCACTGGGGATATACCAGTTCAGAGATACTAGGTGGCTTTTGGTCCACACACACTGTTTTAGGGGGATATACAAATAGGACATAGCAGAATCACAGAATCATAGAATTGTAGAATAGGTTAGGGTTGGAAAAGACCTTAAGATCATCCAGTTCCAACCCCCTGCCATAGGCAGGGACACCTCCCACTAAACCATGGCACCCAAGGCTCTGTCCAACCTGGCCTTGAACACCGCCAGCGATGGAGCATTCACGACTTCCCTGGGCAACCCATTCCAGTGCCTCACCACCCGTACAGTAAAGAATTTCTTCCTCATATCCAATCTAAACTTCCCCTGTTTAAGTTTGAACCCGTTACCCCTTGTCCTATCACTACAGTCTATCATGAAGAGTCCCTCTCCAGCATCCCTATAGGCCCCTTTCAGATACTGGAAGGCTGCTATGAGGTCTCCACGCAGCCTTCTCTTCTCCAGGCTCAACAGACCCAACTTTCTCAGCCTATCTTCATACAGGAGGTGCTCCAGTCCCCTGATCATCCTCGTGGCCCTCCTCTGGACTTGTTCCAACAGTTCCATATCCTTTTTATGTTGAGGACACCAGAACTGCACACAATACTCCAAGTGAGGTCTCAGGAGAGCAGAGTAGAGGGGCAGGATCACCTCCCTCGACCTGCTTGTCACGCTGCTTTTGATGCAGCCCAGGATATGGTTGGTTTCTGGGCTGCGAGTGCACACTGCAGCCGGCTCATGTTCATTTTCTCCTTGACCAACACCCCCAAGTCCTTCTTCACAGAGCTGCTTTGAATCTCTTCTCAGAAACCCACAGTTATTTCCTAGCTATTTGTGACATGCCTACATCTTTAGCACTATAATTTCAAGCAGGGCTTTGCACGAAGTCTGGCGTGCTGAAACCCCAAGATGACCACCTTTGGCTTGAAGACCTTCAGGTGTCAGGGAGAAGAACGAAGGCACTGAGAAATGGTTCATCAGAGAACCAAGATGCCCATCTCCAAAATATTTGGACTAAACAAGAATCATAGAATCAGAGAATGGTTTGGTTGGAAGGGAGCTTAAAGCTCATCCAGTTCCAATATCCTTTAACAGGCAGAGACACCTTCCACTAGACTAGGTTGCTCCAAGCTCCATCCAACCTGGCCCTGAATCTCCTTTCACATTCAGTAGTGAGGAACAGAGCAGTTTCATTTTCTCCCCATGGAGACAATGGCAGTGCAGTTTCTTTCTCTTTCTCTTTCCCTATATTGTGTTCTGGGAGCCAGAAAGTCAGCTGCAATTACAGCAAGTTGCTAGAAGCATTTTTCGTGCCTTCAGATTTTGCTAGTCAGCTCTTTCCTGCTGTTCAAATGAATATGCCACATGAAGAAGGACTTGGGGCATAAACTGTGCCTTTTTACTCTAGCCACAGCTTCTATGTGGCATTTTCAGAACTGATTTGTTTATGTAAAAGCCAGTTTTGTTAGTACCCTTTAAATAACATGAAAGAGGAGCAAGCAGCACATGTTGCGTTTGTGCAGACGATGCTGAGCTCTCCCCAAGTAGCCACAGGGTGTGTGAATTCAGCTAATCAGACAATAAAGCAATATGTGCCCTTGAAAGCAGATGTTTGTATTGGAAAAAGAAAGCTAATTCAGGGGGAAAAGGCAAGAGGAACAGCAACTTCCACAAAGAAATAACACACACGTAGGCGCACACAGCGTTCCTCAGGCTTGCTGTGATGTAAACCTCTCAGCAATGCTAGAGTTAATGTTTATCAAGCTGTCTATGCCCAGACCCATGCAGTGATTTACTCCAGGAGGATGTAACTAGCCAGGCACAAAAGGGTTTAAGTGCAGCCAGGGCTGAGGGCACGGAGTGGAAACAGAGCCAGTGACTTGAGTTTTATGGAGGTTGCAGGGCCATTGAAAGCCTATGGACCTACCAGTTCTGTGTGACACCTTTGGCCCCGTCCCCAGGCTGCCTTTCAGGAATAGAAGGAGGTTTTGAGACCTTTCTGCTCCAGGCCTTAGCATTGTTCCTGCTGTATGATTTGCTCAGGAAAATCAGTCTCTTCTTGAATTGAGGAGCCTTAGGTATGGTCAGGAGGAGCACAGTAGAAAGAAATGGTCTTCTTCCCAGTCCCATCCTTCTAAAAACAGGCTTTTCTGTAGGAATTTGCTGTGTCGGTCACTAACTCTCCAAGGTGGCCAGGCATTCCATGGCTATTTTTATGGCTATGTTAGCAGTACCAGCAGCTTTGGGCAGGCTCAACAGAGATTCATGGTGTCATGGAGGTGAGCACATTCATGCAGTAGTCTCACCTCTGCACAAATGGAAGTCAGTGCAGGCTGTGCCATGGAAAGGAGCTGCCCCAGCCATGTTCCAGCCTTCATTCAGGTTCTGTGGGATCAACCAAATGAGCTCCCTGGCTGGGTTAGATGAACAGATGCGCTTTCATACAGGAACCAGCTCTGATTTATGCAAACTCAAGGGAACCACTAGTACACTGGACACAAGGTAATGTGCTCATCTTTATCCAGATTGGAAATAGAGATGCTCCAACCAGTTTCTGCACAGCAGCAATAAATGCAGCTTCCAGAACTATGCCAATGGCTTTTGTCTTGTGTAGATTTCTACCACCTACATTTAAGAGGTGAATGCTGCCCAGTTTTACCAGTTGGGCTCAATAGGGAAACTATGGTTAAGTATCTGATCAATGCTAGTAGAATCAGTGATGCCACATTCAGCTAGAAAAAGTGAGTCTTTTCTCCCTCTTTAAACCTTTCTTTATATCTGCAGACTGCAAGAACACTCACTCCTTGAACAGAAATAAACTTAACAGATTCAGGCTTTTCTATATCTCAAATCCAGCTGCTCCATTTTATCCTGTATATCCCAAAATGTGGTTATTTTCTTAAATGACAGCCTTGTGCTGACTTCTAAACTGCAATGACAGACAGGAGGCAGAAGGCTGCAACAGACAACTTTGGAACAAGTATAATGGCTTCAGCATGTGTTAAGGCACGATCACAGGGACTGGATAAGGTTACTACTGCCAGCCAAGCGCTGGAAGTGTGCTGGCTGGGCTGTGCTGTAAATCTTCCTTGTGGATCTTCCTTGTGGAATACACTGCCCGAGCCCTACCTAGGCAGGATTTTAGCCCTGGTATTTAAGCAAGAGTTGAAAGAATGACATTAAGAGCCAGAACTGGGTTTTAAAAGTGTTTTTAAACATCTGCACTATAGATTTGTTGGGGTTTTTCTTTTTTAAGCATTGTTGCTGTGAAAAGTAAGAGTCAGAGCATGGCGGGGGAGGCATCATGACATGGCCAGTGTAGGAAGCCATAGGAATCTGGGGATGGGCAGGAGAAAATCCCTGGGCAGGAAGGCAGAAGCTCCCTGTGTTATTTAGTGTGGGAGCAGAGAGGCAGCCTGGTGCCCCCCAAGGCTGGGATAGTGTGGGGTTCCTCACTGAGACCTTAATAGCCTGGATGAGATGCTACCAGAGCAGAACATTGGCAGTGCCAAGATCCTGAAGGTTTCTTTGGAGCCCGAAGGAAACAGCTCTGTGCTGGTGGTGTCTCTGGGTTTTGCTGGCTATGTAGATGCCTTGGCAGGTTCTATGTGAAGGAGTCTATCTTTGTGGTTTGCCATACATGTGCTCTGTAAAGGAGACCCATCATTTCACACTGGGCCCAAAGTTGTGTACTTGACGTGTCCTACTCTCTATTCCCACGTGGATGCACCAAGCTGACTTTGCTCTGATTTCATACTGCTGTAAGGGCAAGGACAGAGTTGCAAGCAGTGAAGAAGGTACCAAGTGGTCCTGTTTGGCTTGTAAGGGCGCAGTGATGCTCACATTACCTCCTTGTCACGGAGATCTTCACAATATGTAACTCAAGGTCTCTTTAGGTTTGATTAGAAACAGACACCCCAAACTTTGCACTGAAACTTTGAGGCCATCTCCAGTTACAGGAAGTCTGGGCATATCCATATGCAGATGTATGCAATTTGTTTCACTTCTGCAGTTAGCATGACTGGTTTTGAGGTCAGGGATCCTTTTACTAGGGAATGAGTTACATCTTGGGATGTTCAGCTAAGGGTGGATGCACGCCATCCCCTTCATACATCCATGCTCCCTGCCTCCTGCCCTCCAAGTGGCAGCTCATCCCTGTTGGTGCCCATAGGGGCTGGAGGTAAAGAAGCCCATATCTGCTCCATGGCTGAGTGGCAAGGAGGGCTCTGGGCTGGTGGCAGGGATGGGTGGTCACTTGCTCCTTGGGACTGATGGCTTGTGACAGCGATAACCATCACTGCTGAAAGCCCAGCTTCCAGCTGCAGTTTGAGCTACAGTCAATGAAATTAGATCAGAACCAGAGCTTTTCTCCATGTGAGTGTTTTGCAGACCCTTCTTCAGCTACTTAGGCTATTTGAGTACATAGGAAACAGCAGAGGAGTTCCCAAGGAAAGGCCTCAGGTCTTGCATTTGCTGCTTGTTGCATCACAGAGGAGCTGGGAGTTAGGGAGAAGGAACACAAAGGCAGGGGGAGAATGTGCTGAGCTTCCTGACACCAGAAATAAAACAAAAAAAGGAAGAAAGGGGGCAAAAAATTCTGGAATACTTTCCTTTATTTATTACTCCATCCCTACTGATGCTCATAGGCAGTAGTCCATTGCTGCAGGCTTTCTGGAACTGTTTCATTATCATTAGGTTTGAAAAGTATAAATAGCATGGACACAGCATATGATACACACAGGTTGTGGTGCAAGGCATGGTCGCAGCCTGGTTTGGATGGGCATGTCCACCTGCATCCCCCAGGAGTGATGGAAGAAGCCGGCCAGCTGGGAAGTGAAGGTGCCAAGAGGCGGCAGAGTGTGTCAATAGCCTGGATACTGGTCCCAGTACTAGGGAGCATAAAACTTGGCCGAATGTTCCTAAGGATCAAAGCAGAGAGAGTGGAAATATACATCACGTTTTGCTGAGCTTTATGGGGAGCTCTTCAAAAGCCTGAGGGAAGAGTATTAGAGAAAGCAATAAATCTGAAAGCACAGTGGGGTGGCAGTGGCAGACAGTTCCTGCACCTCTGGTGCCTTCATCACACATCTGCCTTTGGCTCCTCTGTCATAACTGGGCATTTTTTCCACAAGTCCCTTTCATAGCTCATCCTCACAAGCTTAAACCTGGGCCTTCCTTGCCCTCATGCCTGGGGGTGACGGCTACATCTCATCCTCCTGTTTGTATCCCAATCACTTTTCCAGCTGCAGGAGCGAGAAAAGGAGAAGGATACACACACCTTTTCACAAGCCCACTTATTTGGCTGTGAAGCCATGACAGAGCTGATCACAGAAGGGCTAAGCCATGAATATACAGTGAATTAGGTGGAAGGATGTTGTAACAAGGGATGACTGATGGAAAGAAGGGGGATTCCCAAAGACACACGCTAAGAGGCCTGAACCGGCATTAATGACACTGCTGGGAAAAAGCACCCAGTGGGAACGTCATTACATGGTGGAGCCACTTCCCAGAAAGACTGATCCTGGACTGAGAACATTTAAAAATAGGCTAATGTGAAACTGACTGAAAAGGTTACCCCTTGGAGCGATCTTGGCTTGGTAAGGAGAGCACGGGCAGGAAGTACCACTGCACCCTTTCCTTCCTGGACCTTCCGGAGCTCAGTGCCGTGGCTCTAGGTCAGACCTTGCAGTCAGGCTACCATGGCTTTTGACCGGAGATGTGGGTAGGTATGGCATGGGCTGTGCAGCACAGGCTAGGTGGACCAGTCCCAGCAGGCAAGGACATTGCCATAGGTCCCATCCAGCATCCTGCCGGTGTGGCAGCACTCTTGCTAATGAAGGGCGCACTACTGCCACTGTAAGCAGGAGGTGGGCAGGAGAGGATGCCCCATCATAGCACCTTTGCCTGTGGACACATATGCTCTATTACAGAAGTTCAAATGTGGTTTTACTCATATCTACTAAGCTTTAGAGAGGAACCAGCTCACTGCAGTGGTTGAAACGTCCTCCTCCTGCTTTGCCCTCTTGGTCTTGTATGTCATGGCCTATTGGTTATTAATTACTCAGGGAAGTTGGGCAGGAACAGCCTCCCAGGCTGCACTCAACTCATCTCTCTCTGCTGGTGTATTTCTACAGGTGTTTCACAGCAGCCTTTTCTATTGCACTAGGTGCCATTCAGAGCCTCTTTGCTGGAAGAAGTTCAAGTCCTCACAACAGGCTGTAGGGTGACTGGGGGGTGCAGAAACACCTCTGCTGACAAACCACCATTGCAGTGGGATGCATGAGTAGGAAGCAAATCCCACCAAGCACTAAGTGTGGCTGCTCTGTGTCCTTGGGTTTCTACCCTGTAATTATTCAGTAGAGGAACACAGATGGGTTGAGGCCATCCTCTGAGGCCTGGGTTTGGGTCCCTCTGTCTTCAGAGACCTCTCCAGTGGCCAGGACCAAGGAATGTAGTGTTCCATGGGGTTCACTCCTACTGTGGGTGGTAGGAGAGTGAAACAGGATGTGTATGCATGGGGTGTATGCACATGAGTGTGCTGCGCTCATCCTTCCACCCAGCTCCTGGAGGGGCAATGAGAATAGGTAGCAGAGCTCCCCACAACCTCCCCATGCCACGCTGGCATCCATGGGCTGGGACCAGCCCCTCTGCCATAACAACCACCTCCCCCCTTAACAACAGCACACGTTGGTGAGCTCCAGCACCCTCAGAGGCTCAGGCCAGTAGCTTTCCTGCACCTAGGGCAGCTTTTTGCCTCACCTCCCTCCTCTGCCCAGGGTGGTGTCACCCTCTCTACCTGCATTTGGTGCCTAAGTGCCATGGCTGTAGCTTTAATGGGTTGAACTCAACAATGGGTTGATTTACATCTGTTGCCTTCTCTCTTTTCCCCTTTCTCACCCTGCTCAAACCTGCCCTTCCCCATGCTCCTGACCCAAATAGGTAAGGAGGGCAATTTGGGAGAAGCCGACCTGCAGCCGAGCTCCGATCCCTCGGGAATGGACAGCAGCTACCTCAGCGTGAAGGAGGCTGGGGTGAAAGTGCCCCAGGACAGGGCCAGCACGGACCTGCCCAGCCCCATGGACAAGGCTGACTCGGAGAGCAACAAGGGCAAGAAGCGGAGGAACCGCACCACCTTCACCAGCTACCAGCTGGAGGAGCTGGAGAAGGTCTTCCAGAAGACCCATTATCCAGACGTCTATGCCAGGGAGCAGCTGGCCATGAGGACAGACCTCACCGAGGCTCGTGTACAGGTAATAGGGAACGGGATGATGCTGGGCCAAGGGTGGGAGAATGGAACCAGGAGCCTAGCTTGTCCCTGCAACCCCATCACAGCCTGCAGGCAGACAAGCCTTATCCAGAGCCCTGACACAGCCTCTCCAGCAGGTATAAGATGGGGAGGTACATGTCTGACACTAGTGTCAGCACCGTTATTAGGGCTGGTGGCTCCAGTGTTCTTAGAGATGCCTCTTGTCACTGAGCTAATCGGGATGGTAAAGCCTCACTGCCGCCCTAAACAAAGCTATTACAAAAGCTGCTTTCTTTAGGAGGTTCAGCAGGGGACATGGGTTTGTCAGTCTGAGGGGGATCAAGGTTTTCCATGGTAAGATGGGTATGTAGAAGTGACCATGACGTTCAGTATCAGAGAGCAGGAAGTGACACAGGAGAGGCAGCTCTTGTCTGCTTGGCTACGCAGGCACTGAGACTGCACAAAACCTGGTGATCCAAAGCATAAAGATGCTCCCACCAGCTTGGGATGGGCAGGAGTCAAACAGCCGCACTGTGGTCTCAACCACCTCCATCATGGAGGTCCTAGCATTCATGAACTAGAACCCACACTAACCTGGGGAGCCAAACTCCACATTGAGAGCCAATGATTCCCTGAGTGCTGCTCTTTCCTCTGAGTCAGGGTTAAACTGAAGGCCTGGCAGAGCTCAGAAGCATGTGCAAAAAGGAGCACCATCACTTGGACCATCTGCATCTTACTCCACGATTGCCATCACAGGTCCCACTTTAGCTTAGGCTCTCATGTCCAGTCTGTTTAGTCCTGTGACTTCTGTCTGCAGTCATTTATCAGCTCACTGTCCCCAACACCTTCATTAGCATCAAGAAGAGCTGGCCTATGGCCACGTGTGGTTGTATCTCTTATATCAGGAAGACTCCCAGCCTGGTTTCCCCTCTGCACTAACCTTCACTGGTAGCTGCAAACAGTCAAAGCAGTCAGGCCAGCATCTTGCTTAAGTCTCTTTTCGTCTGTACATTTTACTTGGAAGTAGCTGCAGGACTTCTCTTGTCTGCTTGCCTAAGTAGGTTTGCAAGGCTGGTGTCCTCTTCTTCCCCACAGCAGTTTCTCTTCAGGCTGGACACGGATGTATTTCAATAGAAAGCATCACAATTCCTGTTAGTCCCACACTTGGCATGCTGGGCACTGCGGAACAGGCAGGGAAAGGCAGTGCTACAAACATCAGCTCTTTTCTTCTCCCACTGGATGCAGCCTTTGATTTCCCCTGGACACATCACAAGTGCTGATGGGGTCTCCCGGGAGGCCAGGCGCAGCATTGGATTACCGGCTGCACAGGGCATGAAATTCCTTTCGCTTAGGAATGAGAATGAGGTGCTGGAGGGTGGCAAGCTCCTCTTGCCTGCCTCAGAGCCAGCTAACGCATCCCAGCTAGCGCGCAGGGCTGGCTAACAGAGGCAGGATGCGATCCACAAGTTCATTCCATATGACCCATGATCCCAGGGGGTTTATTCCCCACTTTACCACTGGATAACACTGCGGCCAAAGGCAGAAGCGCCTCCCCAAAGGAAATCGGGCACAGCCTGGGATTGGAGGTTTCACCCTGCTCTGAGATAAGCACCCCCAGAAGCCTCTCACATGCACCTCACGCTTGGGATGGTGATGACAGGGCTCATGTAATGGAGCAGCTGAAGAGCTTGTCTAAGTGGCCTGGCTGCTTATAAGCACTCACCCCAGGGTGAGAAGGGTGAGAACCTGCATTTCAGTCATTTCCCCAGCCCCACCGGGAAGGACCCATTCCCTTGTGCTGCAGGCTGGAACCCAGCCACTGCCTTGTGATGAAAGGCTGCTGTGCCCCCAGGAGAAATGGGACACAGCCTGGGGTGGCACAGGGCTCTGCTGCTGATGGGGAGGGAAGCTTTTGGTGTCGGGGAGCCAGTGAATCACCCCAGTGTCTCTTTTCAGCTCTGGGTTGTGTTATAGCTCGTTTAGGGTTGGTTTCAGCCTCCCACCCCTTTGGGCAGCGCTGCAGTACTGAGAGCCATCAGCACACATCCAGAGATGGACCACAGGCATGAGGCAGCAGAAGACCAATGGCAAACCAAATTCCCACTGCAAGGGCCAAGGGTCGAAGAAGAGGGGGCAAGCCACAAATAAGCCATCAACCCTTTACTTTTTATCTCTTGCAAGCCCAATAGCCACTTATGTACTCAGACGCTCTCTGGCAGGGACTCTGACTGCTGTGGGATGTTTGGGCACACACCTACTGCAGCCCCATGGACTTTGAGGGGAGCTCAAAGGAATGGTGAGTGTCCTGGGAGGCCAGGTTCAGCAAAGCAGAGCAGGGAGACAAGGCACCATCAGGTCTGAATTGTGATGCTCCCTCCCATGGCTGAGCCAGCTTTGGCCGGAGGTCGTCCATCCCCTTTTGCCAGGCCCCGCTCCCTGAGGAGCACAAGCAGCCATGGCACTGCAGGAGGAGCAGATGTGGAGCCAAGGCAGGGAAGTGGCAGCTCTGGTTTATTCCATCCCTTTCCCAAGCTCGCACTTCATTAGTGAAATAGCTGCTGGAGATCCCTATGCCTGGAGATGTGCTCAAGCCAGCAGCGGTGGCATCCTGCGGCCTGGCTCCATTGCTCTCCCTGCCTTGGTTTCCAACCTTTAGTGTTAGCGTCTGACAATATCAAAGCTAATTCCCACTGTGATGCAACACAATGTTTCCCTTCCTGCCTGCCACAACCCAGCCCCTAATTGCCAAATGCTATTAAGCTACTGCGCATCCCTGTTTTTAGAAGTGTGAGCCATGCGTAAGCCATTTTTTTCTCCTCCTTTTCCATGTCTGGGGCTGCAGAAAGAGCTCCTACTTGGTACCAACAACAAGCTTCTTCCAGCCCATCCATGGCTGCTGTAGATGGTTTGAGACATGGCACACACATGTATTCACACATGGCCCCTTGCATGCACACACACATACTCATCGCAAGCCTGGCCCTGGCTGCTCATCTCTCTTGTGCTGTATCCCTGCCTCCTGGCCTGCCCTGTGGCAGAAGAGAAGGAGAAGGGGTTGGAAGGAGGATTCGCAGCCAGGGAATGTAACCCTTCATCCAGCTCCCCTCGGAGCCAGCCTTGTGATGATGACTGGGACTGCTAATGAAATGTTTTCGGCGGTGACCCTGTGATGCTTGAAAGTGAGAGGGAAACATCAAACTCTGCTGTAGCAAAATCACTGCCTTGGAGGAAAAAAAAAGGGCAAGAAAAGGAGCAAAGCAAAGCAAGAAGTAATATATCTTGATCCCTTTTCCCCCATAAAACCCTGGGAGGCTGGTGGAAGGAGCGGAAAGACTGAGCTAAGCCTGCAGGAAATTAAACATGAAATGAAAACAAGGTCGAGTTATTCAATTCTCTCATCCCAGGCTCCAATTTCCCATTCCAGGCCACTGATAAAATGGTGTCCAGTTTCAGCGCTCAAGGATGAATTCTGGCTCTGTTCTTGCAGCCTGAAAAGCAAAGGGGCTGGTGGCCATCTCCAGGATGAGGAGAGAAAGGCTGGCCTTTCACAGAGGGATGGGGTCCTGGAGACAGAGGGAGATGGAGCAGATGGATGAGGGCAGCAGGGATGGAGGACAGGGATGGGAAGAATAGATGTGGTGAGGCTGCCAGGGTCTTGAATGCAGCGAGGCATCGTCTGCATCAGGGCAGTGATGCAGCAAGTGGGGCTTGAGCACAGGGTGAGGGGCTGCAGGCTGGATCCAGCCTAAAGGATGCCCATCACCAGATGTGTGAAGACCATCCTCACCCTCCACCACTGCACTAGAGTGGACGAGAGAGAGGGGAAATCACCTTTTCCTTTAGCTGGGAAGAAGGGCAAATGCAGGGATGCAGCTCCAGCTGTCCAGAGGTGCCTGGGTGAGGCACTAGCTTGGCTATCCCATCCATACCCAGTGTGGCGCACATGGGGCTTGGTGCCGGGGTAGCAGCAGCAAGACAGTGAGCAGGAGCTTCTTGCTTTCTTTGTCTGAGGCCATTCCCAGCCTCCTCACCCCCCACAGCACATCAGCTGTGTGTGCATATGGCTTTAGGTACCAGCATATGGCTGAATGTTTATGGAGACATGAAACATTTTGTGTTCTGTAGATTTTTATAGGTCTGATTTGGTACGTCAGGGCTTATCAAAGCACTGTCTGCAGGAGCCAGATTCATGACATTACCCTCCACTCCCACTCTAATTGTTAACACTGAGATGCAGCCCACAGCGTCTGTTCATCCCACAGAGTACCCCATCCTGATCCCAAAGGACACGCTGCGTCCACTGCTGCAACCTCCACTGTCACATTCCCTTCTACAGCACCCTCCCTTTACAGAAAGTGACAGGCAATGGAAGGATAAAGGACTTCTGTTAGGTTTAGATTTGCTTTGTAAAAGCGGGTGTCTCCTAAGATTGGGGAAACACTCAGGATTAGCTGGTTTTCTGCTGATGACTTCAGCACCATGCGTAGCCCTGCCCGCCCTGCTTTCCCTGGAGCACTTTGGTCTAGGGAAACCCTACAGCAAGATACAAAGCAGCCTAAAGGACCCGGACCAGAGGAGAAAGGAGAACATTAAATAGTGGTCCAAGCCTTGCCACAAGTATTTGGGAGCAGTGGCTCACTGCCAGCCCTCAAGTGTTTGCAGTGCCCCTGGCACCAGCACTTGTCTTCTTTGTTCAGCCTGGAGAAGGCCCCAGGGAGACCTAGTAACAGGCTTTCAATACATAAGGGGGCCTATAGGAAATCTGGAGAGGAGCTTTTTACAAGGGCCTGTAGGGACAGGACAAGGGGGAATGGATTTAAATTGATGGAGGGGAGATTTAAGCTGGAGATAAGAAAGAAATTCTTCCCTGTGAGGGGGCTGAGGTGCTGGCACAGGGTGCCCAGAGAAGCTGTGGCTGCCCCATCCCTGGCAGTGTTCGCCAGGTTGGACGGGGCTTAGAGCAACCTGCTCTAGTGGAAGGTGTCCCTGCCATGGCAGGGGGTTGGAACTGGATGAGCTTTAAGGTCCTTTCCAACCCAAAGCATTCCATGATTCTGTGATTCCTTCCCAGCCTGATCTGATGCTTCACCACAGCCCCGCAACCCACCAGCCACATAGGGACTGCAATTTGGGAATTGCCAGTTTAAACCATTTCATTCTCCTGGTGCCCATTCAAACCAATGCATATATGAGAAGAAAAGCCTGTACTTTGGACCCTGCTCCACCTTGGAAAACATCCCCATGGCCGCTTTGCCATTGTGGGGGATCCAAGCACACAAACCCCATGCTGATGGCTTAGAGGTCACACCGCAGAGCCAGGCACTGCTGCAGGACCCTGTGCTTGGGAACCCTGCTCCGATGGGGTGCTCCATGCACAGCAGTGCAGGTGTGTGGGCAAACCATGCAGGAACAGCCGCATATGCATGGCACATGTTCACTGTGTCCGGCGCTGCGCTCCCTACCTGCTCCACACCCCCCTGTGCACAGCAGGGCCTCCTCTGCCGGAGGAGGAACCGGGTCACCACCGCTAGCTTTGAATGTGCAGATCAAAGAGGCATCATGTGGGCCAGCCTTGGGACTGGCCTGCAGCTGGGCTGCAGCGGCCGTGCCAAGAAGGAAAGCAGACGGATGCCTGGGGCATCGAACCTGCTCCAGTCGGATGCTCCTCATGCGCAGCGTGTGCTCCAATGGGATAAAGTTAGGAGCTTTGTCATGGTGCTTTTTGCACCCGCTGTAAATCCTTGCGGGGTTTTGGATTCAGGGGTGGGTGGTTAATGTCAGGTTGCTGCTCTGGGTATGATTGACTAGTTGGCTTGGGGATGGCCCATGCCAGTGGCATTGTGTGGCAAAGTACTAAAGCCTACACCATCTCCCCCATACCATCCACCCCATACCATCCACCCCTACACCATCCACCCCTATACCATCCATCCTTATACCATACACCTCTACACCACCCACCCCTATACCATCCACCCCTATACCATCCACCCCATACCATCCACCCCATACCATCCAACCCTACACCATCCATCCCTATACCATCCACCTCTACACCACCCACCCCTACACCATCCACCCCTATACCATCCATCCCTATACCATCCACCCCTACACCATCCATCCCTATACCATACACCCCTACGCCATCCACCCCTATACCATCCACCCCTACACCATCCACCCCTACACCATCCACCCCTACACCATCCACCCCTACACCATCCATTCCTATACCATCCACCCCTACACCATCCATCCCTACACCATCCACCCCTACACCATCCACCCCTACACCATCCATCCCTACACCATCCATCCCTATACCATCCACCCCTACACCATCCACCCCTACACCATCCATCCCTACACTATCCATTCTACGATCCGCAGCCCACATAGGGAGGACATTGCAGTATCCCCCCTCCCTGCACTGAACAGACCACAGACCCTCAGGTACCCACTCACATCATGGGGCTGGCAGCAATGGGGAGCTGTGAAAGACCACCGCAAGGCTGAGGAAGGGGAACCTGAAGCAGGAGGGGCTGAAACATCTCCTCCAGCACAATAAGGTCAGCTCAGACCAGAAACCATGGACCCTCAGGCCTTTTTCTCCCTGTAGCAACTTTTAGCTGCATTGATGCAGACTGCTAATACCAGTGCTCTTTTACCCCCTACAACCAGCTTGCTGCCCCACTACCCTCCTAAGACTCTCCGCTATCCTCCATGAGCTTGCCCAGCTGCCCTCCAAGCAGCAGAGCTGCCCCACGGCCAAGCACAGGCAGGACCAATGTGTTCGTTAGTGATGCCCCCCCACCCCGTCACCGTGTAAAACTCGAAGCAGAACCAAGCAGCTTTAGGGCTGCTCCTTTCATGCACTGGCCTGACCTGCACAACCCAGCCGCTGGTGATCGCCTGCATCCCTCGGTGCCTTCAAAGCGGCTCTTGATTGATGCGTTTCCCTGACTCACAAGCTTCAAGAGGCTTTGAAGACACTCGGCCCGGCTCTGATCTCTCTTAGGCTGATGCAAATCAGGAGCAGTGGTGCTGACAACAGTGCAATCATCCACACTGATGTCAAGCCAGTAAAAATAAGAGGAGAAGCGGAGTTTTGGTCCTTCCTCTGCCTTGAAGGGATCTGAGCAGCGCTGTGAAGCAGAGAGCTGCAAGAGCTGCAAAGCAAAGTCAGTGTAAAGCTAAGGACACGCAATGCTATAGAAGGGCATTTGTCCTGCAGCTAAGGAGGGGACGGGTGTTATGCTGTGTGTTTGGTTTTTCACAGTTAAGAAAATGAAGGCTTCAATGAGAAAAGCAAGCTCCCAGCCAATGGCACTGTCACAGCCAGGATTAGGCTTAAGGGAAGCCCCAGTGCTGGTGGGTTCAGGCACACACGGATGTGTTCCCACTTCTCATCTGAAACTGGCTGATGGCACGAGGGCTTCACCTGGGTAACACTGATTTAGGGGTGTGAGGAGCATGGGCTATCCCAGGCTGTGGGAGGCAAGAGTTGTGGATATAAGGGGTCTGGAGCAGCTCCCATAGGGAGATAGGCTGAGAAAGTTGGGGCTGTTCAGCCTGGAGAAGAGAAGGCTGCATGGAGACCTCATAGAAGCCTTCCAGTATGTGAAGGGGGCTACAAGGACGCTGGAGGGACTCTTCATCAGGGACTGCAGCAATAGGACAAGGGGAGATGTACTCAAACTGAAACAGGGGAAGTTCAGGTTGGATATCAGGAAGAAGTTCTTTACTGTGAGGGTGCTGAGGCACTGGCACAGGGTGCCCAGAGAAGCTGTGCCTGCCCCATCCCTGCAGTGTTCAAGGCCAGGTTGGACGGGGCTTGGAGCAACCTGCTCTAGTGGAAGGTGTCCCTGCTCGTGGCAGGGGGTTGCAACTGGATGAGCTTTAAGGTCCCTTCCAACCCAAACTGTTCTATGATTCTATGTGCCCCAGACAGGCAGAAGATGGGCATCGCCTGTTGCCTGGGGTGCTCAGACCCCCCAGGGGTACCCAGCAGGGCTCATGTGCCATTCACACCCCCTGTCAGTGATGCTCTGCCTGCTCCTGGGGGCTCCCCATCCACCACCAGCATCTCCCCTGCTCTCAGCCCCCTGTTGCCCTCTCCCCAGGTCTGGTTCCAGAACAGAAGAGCCAAGTGGCGCAAGCGGGAGCGCTTTGGTCAGATGCAGCAGGTCCGGACCCACTTCTCCACCGCCTATGAGCTGCCCCTCCTCACTCGTGCTGAGAACTACGCCCAGGTGAGCGCATCCCCCTGCCCTGCTCCGGTGTCCTGGTACCTCTGATCACAGGTACCCCCAAGTGATGCTTCGCTGCTTGGGTTCATCTGCCTGCCCTCAAGAGTGCAGGGGCTGGGGCTGTATTGCCAAGCACTGAAGGAGTTATACAGCTGGGTGTCCTGCTTGGCTCCTTCAAGCAGGCACCAAAACCATCCCTGCTTGACATGCAGCCTCCCCTTTGGGCACGGGTCACCCCGCTCAGCATGTCCTATTAGGTGGAGATTTAGGTGGGATATAAGGCAGAAGTTCTTTACTGTGAGGGTGCTGAGGCGCTGGCACAGGGTGCCCAGAGAAGCTGTGGCTGCCCCATCCCTGGCAGTGTTCAAGGCCAGGCTGCACACAGGGGCTTGGAGTAACCTGCTCTAGTGGAAGGTGTCCCTGCCAATGGCAGAGGTTGGAACTGGATGAGCTTTAGGGTCCTTCCCAACCCAAACCAGTCTGGGATTCTATGATGACATTGTCCTTCCATCATGTATGCTGCTGCCCATCAATATCGCACTGGTTTGGAAAGGTTCAAAAGGCTATTTCATGCCTAAACCCCTGCGGTTCCCAGCAAGGATTCCCATCTCCACGCCTGGTTTCCATGCCCCCTCTTTAGGGAGTTGAACAAAGCATTTTCCCCTGGTAAATCTCCACAGCTGCCTCCCAGGAATTGGCTGTGGTACCCCCACCGTTCTTGATGACGTCTGGGGATGCTTCCCAAGGGATCTGTGGGTTTGTACTCCGAAGGAGGGGTGGGAGCAGCCTTGCTGGAGTATCTGCGGCTGCTCCCAGGGCCTGTTGAAACCATTCCTGCTGGCTCAGGAGACAAGTGCCACCTAAGCTTCCTGTCCGGGGGAACCTGCCACCACAGCAGCCTCCTAAGCATTGGGCCAGGCCCCATTTCACGCTGCTGCCCTCAGATCATTAGCTCAAGGGCTATTCTGTGCCCCACAGAGCATTCCCTCCATCCTGCTGACTCCTCTTCCCACCACCCAGAACCCCCTCGAGGATGCTCTGAACCCGACTTGTCCTCACAGATCCACTTGGAGTCCTTCCTCCCCAACACCCTGGCTCCCAGCTACTCCAGCACCACACCAAGAGCATTGGAGCTCTCTCCTGCTTGGCACCTCCTCCCAGCTGAACAAGAAGCCCTTATGAAACAGCTGAGAGGTGCCAAAGCAGCTTTTCAAGCAGGGGACACTCTCAGCCGCCTTGTAACTTATGCTGGCTCCCTCCCTCCTTAGTGCCCTCCTCTCCCTGCCCTGGGGATCAGAGAATGAAAAGCAAGTTGTGGGAGGTAGGACATCAGAGAGGGCCAAGGGTGAGCAGTGGGATGAAGGGCCCTTTGCTCTCTTCAGGTGCTTGCTTCCTCCCTGCTTTCATCCTGTGTGCCAATGTACCCCCACCACACACCTATTCCTGCTGCTGGTGAACCCTGGGCCCCCTCTCTTCTTCTGCACTATCATTTAATGAGTGATGCTGCAGAAACCCAGATGCTGCTCAATTGCTTCCTCAATGGGCAATGTGCATCAATGGGGAGAGGGGAAAGTGCCAGTGCTGGGGGCTGTGGGAAGCTCAGCTCTGTGTGATATAAAAACCCCTGGTTTAGGCAAAGCTGCCCTGTGATGGGGCAGGAGGGTGGATGGGCAGCTCACAGCGCCCCTTTCTGCCTGCTCCCTGTAGCAGGTCGGCCCAGGGAAACATGATGGAAACACCAGGTTTTCTATGCCAAGAGCATCCCTGCCCCAGAAAGTGGTGATGGTGTAAAGGAATAAAAGAAATGGCTAAAAAAATAACACAGAACAATCAGAACAGAATAGAATAGAATACGAATAGAATACAAATAGATTGGAAAAGACCTTTAAGCTCACCCAGTCCAACCGTTCCCCAGCACTGCCAAGGCCACCACTAACCCATGGCACTGAGGGCCTCCTCTCCACAGTGTGCGAACACTTGCAGGGTCGGTGACTCCAGCACTGCCCTGGGCAGCAGTTCCAATGCCTGAGCACCCTCTGGGGAAGGAATTGTTCCTCAGCTCCATTCTAAACCTGCCCTGGTGCAGCTTGAGGCCATTTCCTCCTGTCCCATCCCTTGTTCCTTGGAGGCAGAGCTCAGCCCCCCCTGGCTCCATCCTCCTCTCAGGCAGTTGTAGGGAGCGATCAGGTCCCCCCTGAGCCTTCTCTTCTCCAACTGAACCCCCCAGGTCCCTCAGCCGTTCCCCATCACACTGTGCTCCAGAAGCTGTGCCAGAGGAGGGCACATTCCTGCTCTCTACGGGTTAGTCTCTCACCCTCTCTGCCCTTGTCCACATTGGCGCAGATTTTGGATGGGCTGCAGATCAGATGCTGGTGGCGACCAGCACCACATCCCATCCCACCGCTACTCCTCATGCACAGCGCTGCCCTGTGGGATGCTCTATGACATTCCTGATGCTTCTTCTCCCATCCCCAGATCCAAAACCCCTCCTGGATCGGCAACAACGGAGCCGCCTCCCCGGTGCCCGCCTGCGTGGTCCCCTGCGAGACAGTGCCCTCCTGCATGTCCCCCCATGCTCATCCCCACGCGTCCGGCGGCGTCTCCGAGTTCCTCGGCCCCAGCAGCCACGTGGGACAGACTCACATGGGTGGCCTCTTTGGCACGGCCGGCATGAGCCCCGGCCTCAATGGCTACGAGCTGAACAGCGAGCCGGACCGCAAGACCTCCAGCATCGCTGCCCTGAGGATGAAGGCGAAGGAGCACAGCGCCGCGATCTCCTGGGCAACATGACAGCCCAGCGCCGCACCAGGCACGTGGGGACAGCCGAGTACATCCACCCGCTTGGACTCCAGACAGCGGTTGCCTCCTCGGGGATTGGAATGCAGCACTTTTAGCTACCCTTATAGGCATATAAAAGTACATATGTTAATGTAAGTGGAGTGTTCCCAGCATGAATGCGGCGGCTCCCGGCTTCCTGGGATTCAGGCGCGTGGAGCATCATCAGTGAGATCTGGGTTGGGATGCGCCCCTTCTCACCTCCCCAATAACCTGGGCATTTTTGTTCTCCCTGCTCCTTTCTCTGGCACCAGATCTGCCTATCCAAAGAGGAGGAGCTTGCTTGCGTGGCAGCAGCTTCTTCCATCCCACGTACACACTCAAACACATCTTCTCCTCCTGTTGTTGGCAGCGTTACTCAGATCTATTCTGTCTTGTGCAGGGGACTGGATGGGGACTCTGGCACCAGCAAAGAGACACTTCTGCTCCCCTCCTTTTAGTGGGAGCCACAACTGGGAAAAGGGCTGGGAAGATGCTAAAGGCTAGAAAGAAGGAAAATTAGCTCACCTTCTACCTTGCTTCCTTTCCACCCATAGCACAGAGCTACTGAGTTAGCTATAGAGGCCTGTGAAGGGGATGCCTCTCTTCCCAACACAGCACAGTGCCACCACACTGAACGTCTTTGCCTCTAATTGCTCACCCCAGTACACAATGGCTTCCCAGCACAGCTTGCTGCCCCAGGGACCAACTGGGGTTTGCTTTGCCATGGTCACGGTCAATGCTGAGGCTCACACAGATGGTGGGGTAGGAAAATGTTTCCTGTGGCTTTCCCTAGGTTGGGAATTGCGATCCTCAATGGGAGGGGAGCACAGCTGCTGTGTGAACCCACAGCTCCCCAGTGAGACCACTCTGAGGAACACAGAGCCACGGGTGTAAGGCCATCACACTCCTCATGTCCTGGGGTCAGATACAGCAGTGACCTCCCCTCCTGCAGCCCTTCACCCCTGCTGCACACAGACACACAGGGAATGGGGAATGGCACAGGGAGCAGGCTGGGAAGGGACCCAAAGCTGGGTCTGCTCCATCTGCAGCCACTTGGATCCTCTCCACCATGCAGAGGGAGCAGGACGCAGCAAAACTTGCCTGGTTTGTCTGAGCCAAAGCGCAGCCTCACTTCTCCTCCCCAGTGCTCTCAGCTGCACAGTGCTACCTGGGAAGATCCCCTTTGCTCCCAAAGCTTGCCGATGATCTTATAGTGCTAGGAATGACTTTGGAGCATCCTTTTCCCCACTGAACCTTCACCAAGGAGAAGCTGAGGATCAGCTGAGCACCCACACAGCATGGCTATACAGGCTGAGCTTGAGCCATCTCCAAGATTCATAAGGGAAATATAGGATTTTACTCCCATAAAAATCCGTTCATCACCCTGCCCTATGTCCTCATGCTGGGTGCTATGGGATCTTGTAGTTCAAGGCCCAGGAATATTCAGTGGTGTTGGAAAAGGCTCCAAATAAGCTACAACCAAATGGTTTCAGGTTAATATACAAGTACTTCTAGACTGCCACACACTATCTACATGGCACACCACTGCTAGATCAGATGTAATACATATTTATTGGCATAAGACCAGGAGTCCTCTCTCTTTTCTCTCCTCTGAAGTGCCAAGAGATGCCTTCCTTGGTACTCACAGGGAATCACATTTAACCACACCATGTGTACAAGCAGGGCATCTCCCATCCCAAGCAGCCAGGACTTAACATCCCATTCATCTGAGCCATTGGACATAATGGTTTAGGTGTTAAAAGTGATGCTCATCACTGAAGCAGGCAGGATCACTCTGAGCAGATTTAGGTGGACATCACTCCACCAAGCACCCAGGGACCAGTGGCAGGAGGTGGATCTCCAGCAGATACTGTGCAGGCAGCTGAGCACAGTGTCAGGAGCATTATCCCAGCTACAACGTGATGCTTCCCATGGCCAGGAAGCAGCTTCCCATGGCCAGGAGGCAATCCCGGGAAGAGCTGCTGCCTGAACAGCCCAAGACAATGCAAACTAGCAAGAGGCAGAGCTGAGGATGTGCAGTGGGGCAGGCAGGAACATGGGGATGGGTTCCACATGGTCTGCAGCTCCAATGGAGGGATGTAGCCATTCAAGAGCTTAGCTGCATTCCCTGCTGAAGTTAAAGGGTAACTTTTCCTCGTGGACTTACACAGGTCTACAGTTTCACCCAAGCTGTTTAACAGTCCAGAGGTATGTAGTGATAGGACAAGGGAATGGCTTTATACTGATAGAGGGGAGATTCATGTTGGATATAAGGAAGTTCTTCCCTGTGAGGGGTCTGAGGCGCAGGGTGCCCAGAGAAGCTGTGGCTGCCCCATCCCTGGCAGTGTTCAAGACCAGGTTGGATGGGGCTTGGAGCATCCTGCTCTAGTGGAAGTTGTCCCTGCCCATGGCAGGGGTTGGAATCGGATGAGCTTTAAGGTCCCTTCCAACCCAAACCATTCTGTGACTCTATGATTAAGTGCTATATCCCTTGTCTTGTTAGAGACAGGAGAGCCTCCTGGCAGCAGAATGGCATTTACAGAGGCTTACCCCCTACTTTCTCTCACCTTAAAATCCATGTGCAAAGCACATGTTGGACTCAATCTATTTTAATCACCACGCGCGTGCCTGGACCTGAGCCTGCCTGGAAGCATCACGATCAGAAGGGGAATGCTGTTCCCTAGAGCCCACTGGCTCCAGGCTTCCTTCCCCATTGCCTCTGCCTTGCACAGCCCCTGTGCCCCCATCCATGCATGGGTCAGGCTGCAAGGTGCTTCCTCAGACATCTCCAAAAGCAGCTATTCCAGCAGGTTTTAAGCTACGTGCATCTGTATTTACACACGTTTTTTTAATTAATTTAAAAGGGTTTTTTTTTTTAACTAGCTATTAAATTAACAAGAAAAACTGTATAAATATATATATACTTTATATATATATATATGTATCTTAATCTAAGCCAACCTGCGGCTACTGCATTTCTTAAGGGTCACAGGGTCAGTGCTGTCCTTGCAATCTCAAGTTACCATAACAATGCCTTTTTTAATTATTATTATTTTTAATACCTTTCAGCTCTATTTATGACTTTTCTTCTCTATTTATTTCTTATTTAGTATTTTACTCCTGTCCATACATTGATTTACCTTGGAAGCTGCAAGCTTCGTCCCCAGCCACCAATACATCTCCCAAGCCCCAGCTTGTCCCATGGACACCCTCCATGCTGCATCCTCTGTGGGTACAGCACCCAGCAACCTGGGTTCACCCTCTCCAGATAGCAAAGCAGTCCTGGTCCTGTCTGTGCAGCAGCTACATTACAAGGAGGGTCTGCCTTACGTTGCCCATGGTGAGAAATACCAGAGATGTCCCAGAGCTTTGAGACTGGGAGGATGCGAACAGCAAGAGCAGCGTGGGTTAAAAGCAGTTGGGTACCACTCGCTGCTGAGCACTTGGAGGCACTTGCTGCTTACGAGCCATAGTCAGTGCTTTGGTAGCAACTGCAAACCAGTGGTAAACGAGATTTGGGCTTGCTGGGCCTTGAAGAGTCCAAACTCCAAGGACTGAGCCTCTTGTGTCTGAACAAGCTTATAGAGAAGCACAAGATGGGACCAGGTCAGCCCTTTGGGCCATCACCCTCCATCCAATCCCAGCTCCCAGCCGGCTCTCCAGCTTCCTCTCTGATATGCTACTCAGCTCAGGTCTCACTACTGGAGCACCTACTTGGGTAGAGCCCACAGGGATGAGGAGCAAGACAAGGTGAAGGAGAACCAGCCCCCTTCTCTTCTAGAGCCCATGGCAGCAAACGTGCATGTGCATCCCTGCAGGACCACATATCCCTGCTGGAGCACATATCCCTGACAGAGGCTGCCTGGCTTGAGCTGTTCCCATAGCATTAGCGAAGGCCATACATAGTGACAATGAGGTCGCAGAGCTGCAACACACATGGCTTCACCTGCCCCATAGCAATGGGGACACCAGCCTGGACCATGTAACCCCAGTGCAAAGCAGGGATGCTGGCTGGCCTTCTCCATCAATGGATGTGTTTTGGGGGCACGAAGATGGCGTTTCCTTGATTCCCAGCGCACATCCATGCCGGGCAGCATGTTGTAAAACCCTCTCCAAACAAACCAAAGCAAAAAAGAGGTAGTTTCCTGGGAAAAGGCCTGGAAAATAATCAAGCTGAGGCAGAGCCCCATGTTTATTTTGCTGCTCTGACTGACACAGCAAAAAGCAAACAGACCCAGGGAGAAATTAAACCCAAATGGGAAGGGGGGGAATGGGATGGGAAATCATTCAGCCCTTTGCAGCTTCCGAAGGGAGTTGGGAAGAGGCAACGCAGCAGCCTTGCACCCCCTTAACTCTTTGCTGGTAACACGGTTCCCCACACCCTCCCACATAGCTAGGTAGGAAGGTAGAGCTAGGACTTTTATACTACTGATTTTGAAGGACAGTTTTCAATGTATAATAATATATCGGTTTAGGTGTGCAGTGATTGAAAGAGACCAGGAGAAAGGGAAGAAAACAAACCTCAATCAATACTATTGGGTTGGTTTTGTTGTAAAATATTGTAACCTTGTATAAACGCAACCTTTTATTGTGGGTTATATTTTTTTCTCTCCTTTAGCTTAAGGGCCTGGGGTAGGACATGTTAATAATAAATACATAAAAAAAAGTACTAAAAAAGATCAGGAAAATGACAAAAAAAGAACAAAAAAAGTATCATTAAAAATGTTGCCATGTGAGAGGTTTGTGCCATGCAATGTTATTGCCTATGCAACCATGTATTACCAGTTCATTACAGTGGAATATTAAAGAAGAAGAAACACTCTTGCAGCTTGGTTCTTTTCAATCTTTTCTGAAGTAACTTATTGCACTTGCGGGGGTTGGTTTTTGGAGGGGAAGGGTGGAATTCCAGGGCACCAGTTTTGATTTTCCCGGTTTTTAATGGAGCAGCCACATCGGGAATAGCCCCAACATCCCATCGGGCCCCAGCCAAGAGGGGGGGGACACAAAGGGCGTTGGTGTTGTTTTGGTTTGCAATAAACTCCTTCTCTCCTCTCCTCCCACGTGCGATGTGGCTGGTTTGTTCCTGACTCCCAGAGATGAAACGCGATCAGAGGGGCCTCGAGAACCTCACGTTAATTGGAGCTGGCAAAGGATCCGAACAGTGCCCTTTCGAACCGCTGACACAGCGCAGGGGGGGATTAGCTGGGGTAGATTAACAACAGGTGGCAGCTCATGGGCTGCTGCCTCTGCCCCGCACAAAGAGATGGGTCCCAGCACAGGAACATCCTGCCTGGCAGCTTCCAAGAGCCACAGCTGCTCCAGCAGTGCCTTCCGCATCCATACCCGGCACACAGCACCTTCCGCATCCATACCCAGCAAACAGTGCCTTCCATATCCATACCAAGCGCACAACGCCTTCTGCATAGACACCCAGGGGCAGTGCCTTCCACATCCATACCCAGCACACAGTGCCTCCTGCATCCATAACCATTGCACAGTGCCTTCCACATCCCTACCCAGTGCACAGCACCTTCCACATCCATACCCAACACACAGTGCCTTTCACATGCATACCCAGCACAAATAGGTCACAGGGAAGAGAGGAGGATAGAAGAGAGGGAGGTAGGACAGGGAGTTTTGTTAAGGCCATGGAGTGATAGGACAAGAGGAATGGATTTAAGCTGTCAGAGAGGAGATTTAGATTGGATATATGGAAGAAATTCCTCCTTGTGAGGGTGCAGAGGTGCTGGCACAGGATGCTCAGAGATGTGGCTGCCCCATCCCTGGCAGTGTTCATCGCCAGGTTGGACAGGGCTTGGAGCAAGCTGCTCTAGCGGAAGGTGTCCCTGCCATGGCAGGGGTTGGAACTGGGTGACCTTTAAGGCCCCTTCCAACCCAAACCATGCTGTGATTTTTCTTATTCATGCAGAGCTGAGAAGGTGCCCAGCAGCTGCCAACAACCCACCAAAGCCACAGAGCCCCTCTGGCCTTTCCATCAGTTGGCTGGAAGCATCAGCTCGGTTCAGATGGAGCATGGCTGTTTTCCATCTTTCAAAGGAATGGATAATGCAGGTGCTGTTGCAAGCTTATCCATTCCTCTCACTTGGAGGAGAAAAATTCCTTCCCTTCCCAAGCACTCAAAGCCAGATCCTCCAGATGTTGGCAGAGCTCAGGGTGTTGAGAGCCTGAAGCCAGTTTCAGTAACATCCTGGTTGCATGGGTTTACAACAGAAATTGCTCCTGGCTTGAACGCTGCCAAAGAGCTAAAAAGTCTCCCTATAAACTCTTAATAGTGGCAGGTCCCAGATCAGAAACGTGCATTCTTTGCTTGAAGCTGCACTTTCCCTACTGGCATTACAAGAGTTGCTTAAAACACATGGAACAATTCCTCTCTGCGAGATGTGGCTACAGCACCTCGGTTAACGTGTTCCTTCCCTGCTGCAGAATGAGACTTTGAGGCAGGGCAAAGTTCGGGCAGTTTTAATGAAAAACAATTTTTTTCTTCCTGTAAACTAAACAGATTTGCCCTTTTTTCTTCCTCTTTTTAAAAGCAGGTTATTAACCTTTAAGCAGATGGATACACAATAATCTTCTCATGGGCAAGGAAGGGAACAGCCACGCAAGGTGCACCTACTTACAGCCAGCTGGAGCCCACATGGAAAGGTGTTGCATTAATCTGAGACAAACAAGTGTTTATTATTTGTGAAAGGATCTTCCACTTTCTCTTGCTTTTCAGTTCATAACTTACAGGGCAAAGACAGATGCTCCGAGTTAGTGATCTGCTCCTTCTGCTGAATTCCTGGATCGCATTTTTACGGTCCTTTCTGCTCCGAGCCTTTTCCCCTGCCTGCTTGGATGAAGTGTGGCAAAGGGGGTAGGGCTCCCCAAGGCACGCAGCAGCATCCGTGCTCAGCACCCAGCTGAGACCTGGCCCTCCCTTTGAAGGGAAGGTTTCACAAAAGGAGGACCTGTAAGTTTTCAAACAGGCAGAGCAGCAGGTGAGGAACTGTTTTCCTTGAGTGTATTGAGTTACAGAGAGAGCTGGGCTGGTTCAGCCTGGAAAACAGAAGGCTCAGGGGAAACCTTGGAGCAGCTCCCAGTGCCTAAAATGGAATGACAAGAAGCCTGGAGGGGGGCTTTAGACAAGGGCCTGTAGAGACAGGACAAAGGGGAATGGTTAAACTGAAAGAGGGGAGACTGAGATGAGCTCTTAGGCAGAAGCTCTTCCCTGTGAGGGTGCTGAGGTGCTGGCACAGGGTGCCCAGAGCAGCTGTGGCTGCCCCATCCCTGGCAGTGTTCAAGGCCAGGCTGGATGGGGCTTGGAGCAACCTGCTCTAGTGGAAGGTGTCCCTGCCCATGGCAGGGGGTTGGAACTGGGTGAGCTTTAAGCTCCCTTCCAACCCAAACCAGTCCGGGATTCTATGATACATACATGCAAACCAGAACTTTCCAAAGGACTATGGGCTTATCTACGGGACAAGTATGAGATGTTCCTACTGGGAAGGTGGATATCCATAAGTGGCACTTTTCAGTCATTCCCAGGTTTTGGCTTATAGCTTTACAGGTTCCCACTGCTGTACATAATGGGGTAGGGGGTAGAAGAGATAAGCTTCACCCTTTAAAAGCACAGTGTGCAAGAGTAACACCATCTCATATCACACATGGACAACCTCACACAAGTCTGTATAGCCAAAATTCTTGGTCAAGCAATCCAGCTTTCATCTTTTTCTAGTCCTCCACCACCTAAAATTTAGGTTAAAAATCCAATAGATGTGACTTAATTATTAAGCTGGTAGTTTCTTTTTCTTATGACTCTGTAGAAATACAACATGGGTTATTTCTCTTTATAGATGCAGAGTTATCCCATTGCCCGTCTTATCTGCTGTCTTCCCCATCCTGCATACTGTCTGGTAGTGAGCACTGATTTGAGCTTGCAGACCTAATGAAACCAGGACAAAATTGCCTTGATCTCAGCCCACAGCCACTGCAGCGCTGTCCTGCTTGTCTGGAGTCAAGTAAACAGGCATTTAAAATGAGTAAAGGAAATGTGAAGGGGAATTACTGGATCCTTTTCCAGACAAATGAAGACAACAAACAGGCAACCTTGCAGGGAGAACCTTTGAGCTGCCCTGTTTCCAGTCAGAAAACTCCCTGTGTGCTGCTAGCTCCATGCCACTCCACTTAATTGCCTCAATTGTCACTGTTATCCTTTAATGGGAAACACAACTCGCTTTCAAAGCAACCACAAGAAGCTGCAGACAGGGGAATCCTGAAGATCAGCAGAGGTGGGACTTCATTACAGCCATTTCCATCAGGCTGAAATTACACAGAGTGCACCAGGAATGTCACTAAATGGCTTCAAGCCAGGGCAGACCTGACTCAACGTCAAGGCTAACAGTCCTCTACCTTGGTACTGAGCTACCCCGAACTCCAAACAAACACTTCAGTCAGAAGTGTGGTCATTCTGCTAAAACACAGGCTTGGGTCTGGTGTCCAATCCTGGTTTTAACCCACACAACTCCTAAGGCTTTGGATGTATGATGGTCTCTCTCCATTCCCCTATCTGCAGTTCCAGGTTGATCATACCCAAGGCAAGAGGACCATGAAGCTCAATGTACTATGCTCAGATACAGCAGTGGCAGGCTGTATATATCATAAAAAGGTATCATATATGTATATATATATCATAGAAAGAACTTACACCATCCTACACGCACTCCCAACAGTGCAAGATACAACCAAAGGATCCATGACTCAACAGTAAAGCACAATCTAACCTATTTTTCTGCTAAGCAAATGCCTCTGTCTACCCATCAAGGTTAGCAAGAAGTCTGAAGTGACTACCTGCTCATGGATAACCTTCAGATCCTACAGAAAGATGCATAGAATACCATGCTCAGAGTTTTCTGGCAGGTTTTGACAGAAAATTATTGTTTCCAGCCTAAAAATTAAAAGGAAAAGACAATATAGGTGGAATATCTATCTTCTCAATCCTTCAGGACCAGACTAAAGTTAGCAACTGGACCAACTGGATGCTCATTTTCCAGCAGATATATTTACTCTAACACAACTTTGCAGAATATGTTGTTTAAACATGCAAGTCTTTAAGAAGAATGATGAAAAAATTCATACTCACTCTGTCTGATCTCTGGCCATGGGATTTAAAATCCATCTTCTCACCAGCACCAGCAGTTTTAGTTTGTCTTTCCTGTACTGTGCAGTAACTCTGTTATGACAGCAGCTTCCATGGGAAAGGGCTTGGCAGATTTATGTACTACCAAGTAATCATTTTCCTGGTGAAAAGGTGCTCTACTTTGAGAGGCACCCAGAATACCAGACATTCAATATGGAGGGCGTTTATGCCAAATCTTGAAGGTATTTTAACATTAAAATTGCCCACCTAAATCCAGTTTCATGTATCTCAGTATAGCATTCTTCCAGAGTGCTCAGCACTCGCCAATACAGCCTAAAAGCAAAATGAGCCTGAAGTGCTGAGTTTCTCCTAAATCCCACCTCGCAATTATTGTGCTATCTGTGTCTTCAAGGCCCTGGAGTTTAAAAGGCCCTTGAACTGATAATTGACAGGGATAAACTACTTGCTGCAGTAAGGCATATTTGAACTGCACCAGCGGAAGTACGATGGATGGCAGGAGGTTCAGGAGTAGGAGCTGGAGATGGCAGGGGACAGTAACTCAGAACATTACAGCTTGAATCGGCATGTCTGTAATGAGATTGTGGAGCTGTGAGGAAGGAAAGAGTCAACATGTTGTAAGGAGAGTTGGTGATGCTAAAAATGTATCCTTAACACATTACTGGCAGGGCAAGCACTAGGGCGCATCACACCATCACACCCATTGCTATGCACAAGCAGCACACCCCAGTGCTGCAGTACCTCTGGAAACAAAGATCTGCCACCACACTGGATTCCACAGTCTCCATGGCTCCACCAAAGCTCTTTTCGCCAAAGCACCATTCTTTAACATTTGCTGTCTCTCTTCACAAGAAGAGAAAGGATCTGTTCCCTATTTCTCCAAGATAAATGCTACTGTCAAACCTTGGCAGAAAATTAGAGTAACATCTACTCTCCTCAAAAAGGTGACTGGGATGAATTCATGCAGAGCCAACTTCTACTTCAAAGATGACCATTCAACTCCAGTTATGGGAAAGACAAAACACTGACAGATCTTTCTAAAGTACATTGTGGATATTTGAGTTTAACACAGATTTATGTAGCCAAACAGCCTGTCGCTGCAATTCTCCCTTCTAAATGCATCCACGTTTCCTTGTGCTGCTCCAGAAGGGAAACAAAATGAAGACTCCATGGATTTACTTTTTAATAGACCAATATTAACCTTGTTTTTTTAATAATATGTATAAAATTAAAAGTTAAAAATGATCTTAATTTAAAGATTGACAACAAACCCATTTGAAATCAGACAATACATCTTACCTTTACATTTTCTATCAGAACATCACAATTACAAATATAGGGGGAAACCAGACCATTTCACATTGGATTTTTTGCAGTTAATTGACCATATTTTCCATGGCACAAAACAAATTACCATCTAAATGAGATGCAACTGTAAAATGCCAAAGGACAGTACATGAAGTTAGGTCACTGGACATTTTGTGGATGCTTTGGGATGCAGGCACAAGGGCCTGTCGCCTTTCTACTAACCTGAGACTGTAAATCAGTTTAGGAGGGCTGATTAGGCTGTCCCCACTTAATAATATTCCATTAAATATTTCAAATCCTCCATGTGTCTTTTAACACTGTGCAAAACTGGTTCACTGAGAAAGAACCAGGAAATCACAGCAGCTTCACTGCTCTATGTAAGGAAGATGATGTAACTCAGTTAAACTGCTTTGGCCTGCCAAGCTGAGATCAGCCCCAAAAGAAAAGCCAAAACTGAAGTGACTACTGCATTGTCACAATGACCCTTTCAAAGCAAACTACTCAATGGAAATATGCTGGTATCTCCTGATGCTCAAACACCCCAACATAAATCAATGGGAAGATCCAGAAAGAAAGTTCATGTCAATGAACCTGAGAGTCTGTAAAAGAGAAACAGCAAGTGACAAACCTTCTTCTCTCTTGTGACACCCACTGTGCAGACAGCAGTTGTTATCACTGCAACAGCTATCCTTGCTTCCCAATGCCCCCTCCCACAGCAACTTAGGAATGAAATAAAGACTGCAGGGAAAAACATTTACTAGTAATTAAATGTTCCCAGAGAATCAGACGATACAGTTTACAGGCACATCCCAGGGGAGTTATGAAGTGAAGCATCCCCTCAGAGCTATTGTTCCAACATGATTTTCATTCACAGCACATCCACTGCATTGGGCAATAAGATAAGTCTTAGTGGGGGTGAGACAAATAGGAGCAGATGTTTCCTGTTTCTAGCCTGACTTTCATTTGGTTTCTGTCATTGCTGCGTATCCAGCTTAGGAGAGGGGGTGAACCGTGATGCCTAACACTTGTCCTATTGTTTGGGGTTTGGCAAAATCTGAGGAATAAGGTTGCTTGCAGTGAAACAGAAAAACAGCCCATCAAGTAGGATTGTCCCTGTAACTGGCAGTAATGGAGGTTTCAAAAGACAGTGAAATCACCCGTATCTGGTAACAAACATTTTATCAGTGGTGATGGAAAAGAGATTCTTTTCTCACCCCAACTTGGGATTCCCTTTAACACTAAAGGGCAAAAGTAACAGTCCAGGCAATTTTATTCCTCATTTTGTTGCATTTAGTTTTCTAATTCAGGTTCATTTCAGCACTGAGAAACCATTCCAGTGCTGCATGTTTCAGTGGCAGCCTGGTGTTCCTTAAACTACAAGCAGAAGACTGAACAGCAATTCACAGGAGTTTGTAAATGTGCATTAACAGTGTCTTGTATATACACATATCCCCCCACATGGAAGCTGTAACTGGGAAATTCTATAAGTTTAAGGGTTTTACAAATCAATACTACAACACATGCTTGCTGAAGGGGATTCAGATGTGAAAAAACTTGCTTTATAACTGTTCTTACCTATGGCTGTGACATAAAACTGTAACCTGGCCACTGCTTTGATAATGAAAATATAAAATATAGTAAGACTGAAAGACACATCTTTTCTTTCCATTGTAACACAACCAGTTTTGACATAGAGTCACAGTCTTTTGCATGGATGTAGCAGGAAACCTGAGAAGAGGTGCAGCAATTGGGGTTCTCTTCCTGCAGGTCTCTGCTCTGAAGAAGACCACCCACCCAGCTGCTGCATCTCTCAATTTGCACAACCAAATTTATGAAACACAAAATGCTTTGCCCTTTAAGGCATGTGACAACACACGGCTTTTTGTTGCTGATGTTGTAAAAAGATAAAAGCTTGTCTCGCTATGCAGAAGAAAATGATTGTTACACAGTTGCTTAAGCCAACAATTAAGCTCAAAAGACAGAGGCCCACCAACCACACAGGCAATAAGCTCCTCTGAAAAGAGAGCAGCTATACACTGCAGACAGTTGCTTTGGGTGGATGCTACAAACCAGAGAGCTGCAGTACATTTGATAAGAGAGGCGAGTCATGTCAGTCAGAGAGCGAGATTCTGGTTTATTCCTCCAGATGCATAAAGTCTCCTCTGGAGAAAAGTGCGTGTGGGGCATTTCTGGAGGACCCATGAACACATTCAATCCTCTGTGATCAAAAAAGAAGCAGTTTTTCAGCTTTCAATTACACCTTTGTGCAGTGTAAAAGGAAGACAACATACCAGAATGCAACATTCATTCCCATCTCCCTCAGATGTAACCCACTCTCTAGCGATTCTTCAGGGCCACATATTCCTTTTAATTCCTTTTTAGCATCTTTTCAGCTGTCATTTTCGTCACTCAGGTTTGTCTCACAGCTGCCTTTACAAGCTGCCAATATTGGGAAAGCTCTTCAGTTTCTCAGGAAAGTCATCTTTGTACAGGACAGGGTCAGCACGGTGCTCCACCACTTTGAGAGGCATGGTCCCAAAGACAGAGGCAAACTTATTGATGCATTCGGATCTGGTGAAAGGGAAAAGCAGTGTCATTAAGAACCCGAACAACTCAGCTGGCTACCAGCTCCCACACCAACATAACTGGGAGAAGCCTTCCCTCTTGTGCTTGGAAGCATTTCAGTCATGCTGGCTACTAGTAACTAAAAAGAGAGCCTCGCTGCAGAGAGAACTGCAAAGAAGCTGGTGTTCTTTGATTTATCCATTTAATCACAGAGACAAGCAAGGGGATGCTGGCAGCAGCACATGTGCACACGGAGGTCAAAGCTTCCCTTTCTCCCTCCCCCTAGAATTCCAGTCATTCTTAAAGCAATGTACATGCTGTAAACCAGAACAGATTAACTGCCAACAAGTCTCTTAAAGGGCCACTGTTGGGTCAGGTTGGCTCATAACAAGGGTTCTGCAAAAGCCAAGCCTTTGTGAAAATGGAGTTCTAAGTAAAAGTCTGGGGATTTTCAGGCTTCTTCAGAAGCTCTTTCTTTTCCCACAAAATTAAACATGTATGGTCAGCGCTGATTGTACTGTAACTTAAAAGTGAAGCTGAATTAAAACTACAAAATGAAACCGATCAGTTTATCTTCCTATCTAAATACAAAGATCCTGAGCAGTTAAGGCACATTAGAACAAAAAAAGATGGGACCACTGATGACTCTTTCAGTTTTAATAACCTCAGGTGTCAGTAATGCTGCGGAAGGGAACAGCTATGTGCTTCAAAAATCAAGCACACAGATGTTTAACCTTACATTGCTCCTTTAACTCTTTCATTGAAAGGATTTCTCTACCTGTGGAAGCAAGGCAGGGAAAAGCTTGTCTCACCTCCCCGCAGCTCAGCTAACATCACCTGTGTACTTAATAAAACAGGTTTTAAGAACTTGAGACACCAAGAATCATGACGACAGTCCCTAACACATAATATCAGACAGCTACAAGAAAACAGGTCACATTGCTTTTGCCATTCAAAAGCAAAAACACAAAGTGAATGAGTATTTTGACTCAGCTACAGAGGCTGATGTGCTGCAGGCAGTCCCAGAGCAGGTCTCCTGCTCTCCAACCACTGCACCCTCTCCCGACCCCTTCGAAGGGTGAGGGGGTCACTGTGGCTCCAGGATAATTTTACTCAACAGACCCGGTCAATCACAGCAACTGAGTGTGACAGCTTTGTGATGGGGACTGCTCAACACTGCCCCAAATACTCTTTTGAAGTAGATGGGACAGCAAAACTGGTTTTCAAAATCAATTCCTCAGCCTCTGAGCCATCCCATGGCTCCCTCCTTAACTACGGTAAATGACTGGAAAGCACGAAGTCCAGGCTGTTAATGTGCTACATCTCTATGTGGCTGTTTTAAGCTACAATGGTCACATTTCAGGCCATTTTCTGGCTTGAGAAAAGTGACAGAAAACTAATTCATATGGGGTGATACTTGAATAAAATATTTATATACAGGTAAATGGAGATAATTCACTTCCTGCTGTGTTCTCATCCCCTCATACTTCTTCCTACCTCCAGGTTCAAACCTTTGTGCTAGGAAACAAACAAGGAATTCAGAGTGTAAGAGAGAACTCAGTGCAGTGGAAAGCAAATGAGCAATCAGTCAGGACTTAGGCAAAGAGACCCAAGTTCAATCTCTTCAATAACAACGTGAACCATGAGGAGGGTGAGCTTTGGGCCACAGGCACAGAAAGGTTACAGTAACATGGACGGCAGGAACTGAGTGTTTTCTCCAGGAACACTAAGCAGTTTGTTGCCTCCAGAAGGTGCCCAAGATGAGATACCATAAACACATCTGATTTTCAGGTAAGGCCACACTTCCAAATGATCTGTTACTTCTGAGAAATGTGGCTAACTGTAGTCCAAGTTGTGTGCATTGGAGAAGCCTTGCACAGGCAAGGATGTAGATGCACTGAGTGATGCTCATGTGAAGAGTTTGCACAGCTGCTGGCCCTCACTGGTCTCTGGAATACAAGAATACTTCCAGTCTACTGGGTCAAATCCTGCCTCTGACAGTACTGACTGAAAGACATTGTAATGTAACAGCTGCTTGGTGGTCAGCGTGAAATGAATTGGTTATCTCAGCCTGCTGCCTGGTAGGCAGGTGGCCACATCAGGTCAGCCACTGTCACAATGGAACTAAGCAAAAGCCAGGACTAAATGGATAAGGGAGACAAAAGTGACCTCTTCCCTCCAAAGGTTATACTCCCACATCAAAGATGAGGTCTTATGAGAAAGTATCAAGATGGAATCCTTCTACAGGGGTTGGACAAGGTGAACTTTAAAGATCCCTTCCAACCCAAACTATTCTATGATACTGTGATAGAGCCGAACTTATTCTGGTGGCAAGACTATTCCAGCAGACCATTAGTAGCAAGACCATATAACACCAGTACAGTGCATCTTTAACCACCAAGAAACCACTTCATTGTTAAAGAAATGAAGAAATGGAAAACCCAGTAAGTTCTAATCATTCTGGCTGAATTAGAAAATTTAGTCCTCAGGAAATATCGAATTCGAAGATCAGAAACAGGCTTTTATAGATGAAAGAAATGCCATGCATAAGCCACAAAATGTGTTTGAAGGCACCTCTTCCCAAAGATTTCATCTCCTGCACTGAACTAAATCACTTGAATTCCAAAACCTTTGCCACTTTTGGACAATATAAGTCCTGCTTCATCAAGGACTGTAGCAACAGAACATGGAGTAATGGCTTTAAACTTTAACAGGGGACACTTAAAGTTGGATATAAAGAAGAAATTCTTCCCTGTGAGGGGGCTGAGGCGCTGGCACAGGGTGCCCAGAGAAGCTGTGGCTGCCCCATCCCTGGTAGTGCTCAAGGCCAGGCTGGACACAGAGGCTTGGAGCAACCTGCTCTATTGGAAGATGTCCCTGTCTGTGGCAGGGGGTTGGAACTGGATGAGCTTTAAGCTCCATTCCAACCCAAGCCAGTCTGCAATTCTTTAAACCAGAAAGGGTATCTAGAACATGAAACATTCAAAGCTAGATAGCCAAGAGAATGTAACATGCCATCTTCATATGGAGGAAAGGTGTTTTTCTTGGCTGTGTCAATAGCTTTGCAAATTCATACTAAGAGGCATGCTACCTTCCAAGAATTATCCGGGTTCTTAATTTGCTTTGCTGACACCATGCAGTTGTGCTCAACAAGGAATTAAGATTGTGTGAGCTTAGAACTCAAGAGCCCTCTTGCTCAAGGCAGACTGGGTGAACTTCATGTCCAGTAAAGCCACTGTTCATCAGTTTCCTCTCCCTTATAACCCAAATTGTTTTCGGCAGGGTAACTCTGCACCTGTAGCCTTTGGCTAACTGTTGCCTGGTCAGTTTGCTTCATAAGGGAATAGCTTCTTATTTTGACTCTAATAAGCACATGTCCTAAAGATGCTGCTGCTGTTAATGTGGCTGCAGAAGCAGCTTAGCCCTTTGTTTATTTACTGTATAGGCAGTTGCCCTCTAGACTACATTTTACAGAGTTTCTCTTTTTTGAGAGCCAGATGCAAAGATGCTAAAGGTAGAAAACTTGTTGCTAAACAGCACCTGTAAATACAGGGATTATGAGATCTTCCTACAGCTTCATCTGTGATCTGATGTAAAGGCTAACCTAGGGCAAGAAGGGGATTCTTGGTTCAAAGCTTTCTTTGGTTAATGTATTTTAATGATGGAGCTTGATAACCCTGGGGACTGAAGTCTTTTATTTGTATCAGTGAAACTACATGGCAGGAAGAATAGCAATGTTGGCTTTCCCTTGAGTTGTTCTAAACATACATCAGCACTGGTCTAAAAACCTCCTCTTAATACTGAAGACAAGAGTTGAGTTGTGCCATCTATTCTTTGTCTCTGCTGGAAGTGTCAAAAGGCCCAACAGAACTGGTTAATTATGTGTTCCTCCTGGACAGATCTCCACAAATGACTTCTCAAACATTTTACATTTACAGAACACTCATCAGGCAGTTGCTGGGCATCTCTCTGCCATTTCTGAACCAGAAATGTAACACTAAATGTTGTGCATGCCCACAACAACCCCACTAAAATGCTTGTTCCACAAAAAGTAGGTTCATCCCTGAATATTCAGGCAAGTAATCAGCTCAGACTACCTGCTTTGTTATTTGTGAATGCTAAAGAACAAGGAGTCAGGCACTTTGAGAGGCTGTAAGTGGAGCTGATGATGGCTCTTTGCCTGATACCCTAGGTACTGTTCTCACCCTAGGTACTGTTCTCATCCAACACTGTAAAGTTATCTGTACAAAGTTATTCTTTGATAATATGACAAGGACTCCCTGATGCCATAAGAGCCTTACTGCCCTAGAATTACTATCATTCATTACCCACTTAAAATTAATAACTAGCTTCAAAGATTCAAAGAATCATGGAATCATAGAATAGTTAGGGTTGGAAAGGACCATCTAGGTACAACCCCCCTGCCATGGGCAGGGACACCTCCCACTAAACCATGGCACCCAAGGCTCTGTCCAACCCGGCCTTGAACACCGCCAGCGATGGAGCATTCACAGCTTCCCTGGGCAACCCATTTCAGTGCCTCACCACCCGCACAGTAAAGAATTTCTTCCTCATATCCAATCTAAACTTCTCCTGTTTAAGTTTGAACCTGTGACCCCTTGTCCTATCATTACAGTCCATCATGAAGAGGCCCTCCCCAGCATCCCTATAGGCCCCTTTCAGATACTGGAAGGCTGCTATGAGGTCTCCATGCAGCCTTCTCTTCTCCAGGCTCAACAGACCCAACTTTCTCAGCCTGTCTTCATACAGGAGGTGCTCCAGTCCCTGATCATCCTTGTGGCCTCCTCTGCACTTGTTCCAACACTTCCATGTCCTTTTGATGTTGAGGACACCAGAACTACACACAATACTCCAAGTGAGGTCTCAGGAGAGCAGTGTAGAGGGGCAGGATCACCTTATTCAACCTGATCATCACGCTGCTTTTGATGCAGCCCGGGATACGGTTGGCTTTCTGGCCTGGGAGTGCCCACTGCAGCCGGCTCATGTTCACTTTCTCATCGACCAACACCCCCAAGTCCTTCTGCGCAGGGCTGCTCTGAATCTCTTCCCTGCCCAACCTGGAGCTGTGCCTGGGATTGCTCCAACCCAGGTGTAGGACCTTGCACTTGACATGGTTAAACTTCATCAGGTTGGCATCAGCCCACCTCACAAGCGTGTCAAGGTCCCTCTGGATGACATTCCTTTCCTCTATCATATCAACCGAACCACACGAAATAAGTCCCTTATATTGAATGCAGATAGTAACAACAAAGGGTGAGAAGGTATTAGTTAATATACTGAAACATGTTACACCTATCTTCAAAATCAAGCCTGAATTAACATATACAAACTGTGTATCCCCCCCCAGATTTTCTCTTGCACTCAGACTCAACTCCAGCATGCATTCCTTTGGCTGGGCAAATAGAAGCATGTGGATTTGCAGTCAATCTAACATTTCCCAGAACCCAGGTATCTCTACTGTTGGAAACTACAGAGAAGCAAAGCAACAGTTTCAACAGTTTCAACATGTTCTCAATAAACTGTCAATGATACTTTACTCTGAGGATACAAGAATTGCTATAGACATGGAAACATGACCTTTACCCTGCATCATCATGCACTAAGCAGCAAAAAGCACTTTTCCATCTTCTGTTTTCATAGTTTTTACCTTAATGAGAACCTAGTTAATGATCAAAATTCCTATATGCTTTTGTAATGCTACTAGTATGATCATAGGAAAGCTCATCTGGCTTCAGGCAGTCCATTCTATAAAGCCAGTGCAGAATTGCTAGACAGAGGACAACCTCTTGAGCTTCCCCTTCAGCTCACATTTAATATCTACAAAGCTTCCAACCCCTTCCTTTAAGAGATTTTCTGCAGAGTATTTTTTACCATCTTAATGATGTATGTTTTACTTCTGACTGTCATATTCCTTTTATAATTACTTATTATACATCCAATCTAAATACTTCGTCACTAACCTTCATAGTTATGCTCTTCAATATCTGGCATGATGCTTGTTAATAATCAATCAGCCAAACTACATATGTGTTTGTATGGGTTCTATCTTGCATGTTTACACATCAGATGCACGTATGTACTCTTCCTGTAAATAAGCCCCAAGCTACTAATCAGTTCTGCATAAATTCACTGCATATATTATAATCCATAAATATCATTTACATTACTAAAGGCCAATAGTTGGATACAACACTTTAAATTTGCTGCGTGCTACAGAGAAGGACAGGAAAAAAGCTCACTGTTAAGATGATAACTGGTAAGATACCCATCATATGTGTCTCAGTGCAAATTTGAAATGGCCTATTTTAAATGCAAGTCAGGTATTTGTTATTCTGCCATCTCTTCTGGTGGTCTTTTCCAGCACTACGGCTACCCCTGCTTACCTACACCCCATCAATCCTAAGGCTGCAAATTATTCTTCCCAAAGTTTGCAGGAGAGATGCAACCACACAAGAAGCCTAGGGTGAAATGCATTTGTCAATTCTAGATCCCAGGTTAGTTCCACCTAATAACTAGCACGGCAGGAGGGCTGGAACTAGATGAGCTTTAAGGTCCCTTCCAACCAAAACCATTCCATGACATAGTTCTTTTCAAACACGGGTGTGGAACACCTTTGTAAAAGTGAAGAAACCTTCCCTTGTTCTACACATTCAGAAGCCAAGGTAGAGGGAAGGTTAGTGCCTTGGTCAAGGCTGGGAAGTCATTTTACTGCCAAGCAGAGAATGCAATTCTTATACTTACCAACTTCCAGTTCCAGTATATTCACTCTCAACATTCACTGCCTTGCAAATATAAACTGAATTTCAAAACTAAATTCTCACAGAAATATAATAATGCTGGGATTGTCAAAAAATGGGACAGGCAATAGTGGAGGCAAACGCCCTTCATTAGAGGAGGCAAAGTGCTTCAAATCTTTGGAGGAAAGATAACATACAAACATCAATGCAAATAACGTTATGAATAACTTGTATCCTTGCATCTCTTTGGTAAGCTAGCAACTGCCTGGTTCAAAAAGAGAATAGATCTCTTTACAGTTGATGTGCCATAGAAAAACATAAATGTGGTATTACTGAAAGTAGTGAATTTCATATATGGGTCCTATACACTTTACAGCAAAGCTGCCAGAAATTGTGCCCTTCTAAAGTCTTTTCTTGTAATAGTCCACTTCTCAGTGTCACATCATCCATCGTAAGAATGACTTTTGCTGATCATATCCACGTGACATTCTTTCAAAATGAGCAATTTACAGCACTACAATCAGTGAGCGGTTTTGATCCTAATTTAATGAGACACAGGCTAAGATTCTAAGGAATCAAAACAAGGCAATCAAGAGGAATAAAGAGTGGTCACTCACCTTTCCACCATGTGTGTCTGGTCCAGTGATAACCCATCAATTGCCGTGCATTCTGGACATTTGAACTTCTTCCGTGGGGTCACCTGCAGAAAGGCAGGCCAGATATCATCAAATAGCAACAGAAGGGACATTAATCTCCTTGCTCAGAGAGCAGTGCAATACCTCTGAACATGCCTGCAGTGTAAGCTGAGCTGGCTCAAAAAGGAGGGGGGTTAAAAAAAGGAAGAAAAAAGCCACTCCATTCCTCCATTCAGCTCCATCTGGCCCGGCTGACTGCAAAATTCACAGGGGCCCAATAAAAACGGCTTGGAGGATTTTTTTCCTTCTGTAACTGAAAAGAAGTGGCGATGACAAGCTCCTTAATTCCTGTTTAATGACTGTTTTCTCACTGCCAAGGTCCCTGTATAAACACCATTTGTTCTTGCAGCCATAACAGCGATGAAATATAGCTTCCCATACTTCACCGTAACGTTAATCCAACAGATAGTCTTTTGCTCACTCCAGTTAAGAGCTGACTGGCAAACCCTACAAGACTCTCTGAATCGCACAGAGGTGCCAAATTACTCTGCTGTGCCCTCATAGAGCTCAAAACCTTTCTCAGCAAAAAGACACACTTTATCTTCTAAAGGCTTTTCTAGGAAACACAGCCACCAGCCCCAGTAAATGATGATGGACAGAGGAGAAAATGGACCCTGCTAATTGAAGTAATGCCTGGTGGCCTCTAAATCTCATTCCAACTTGACACACTTGGAAATGAATGTACAGAGTGAATGTCCAGACCTGAAAACGTGTCGAAACGTGTCAGGAAATTAATTCAGGGATAAAAAGTTCATTTAAAGCTGATCTTGCAATTAACATTCTTGCAATTAACATTCCTATAAATCAGCTGTTGCCAGGCCATGACAAAGAGAGCTGCGGACAGTTGGCAATTTCTTTCTTCTAGTGATCCCAAATAGTTAAAATATGTACATGGGGGTACGTGCATATATATACACATACACACATATATATAGCGATCATCTAAATCACCTTCTTCAGACCTCATCTAGATGGCTAAAATAACCACCAGAAACAACTGGTAGAACAACAATTCTTTGTTCTTTAGCATCAAAGTTTTACTGAAAGTGCTTTTCTACCATGCAAGACACCAAACTAGGGGTCAATGACAGAAAAAGGAAGATTAAGTAATATACTGAAGCCTACTAAACAAATTTATATGAGTATATACATCATGTTTTGAGACTTTGTAAAGCTAAACTGCAGAAATGTCCCACCTTTATAACTGATTTGCCAGTGACATTTGCCACTAGAAAATTCATGGCAATATCTTCACAGTTCATATGAGCATCCACCCAGTTCTTGATGTCCCCAGGCATTTTGTAGGTGTAAAGATAGTTGAAATACTGCAGGATAGAGGGAGAGAGAAGACAATTGTAAATAACAGATGCAGTAACTATAAGACTAAATAGTTCAGTCACTGAACAGCAGGCAGGTAAGGATAGATTATGGGTAAACTGTGATAATGCCTTCAGGCAAGGACTACTTTAGCAGATACAAAATCATTTTTGGGTGCTTAATTCGTAACCAGCATACAAATTTCTTTACAATCTGTTTTCTTTTCTTGAACTGCTAGTTCCAAAGCTACATTCAGTGCAGAATTTACTGTGCAGCTACAGCTCATGCAAACTGGAAAGAGGTCTCCTGCAAGCTCATGAAGGTAATGGTTTCATTCTATAGGCAGAGACAAATTAATTGTTTCCAAAGCAATTGCAAGAGGTTTAGGGTAAGCTTGCAACTGGTACTCTGAATGGTGTAAAAAAACAATCGCAGCACCACAAAACACAGAACAATGGCAGAAACACACCCAGCTCTTTAAAAAAGGTTCATGTTGTACATTAGTATACTACAAATTGTACATTACCTTGTGATAAAACGCTGCCCCAGTAAGCACCATTGAGACTTCATTGGTCCATTCTGATTCATATTTCCATTTGTTCATCTCATGGTCCCAAAGATGCAGGCGGCCTGGATATCCAACCAACCTGTCAGGGAACTCACGCCAAACCTGAAGAGAAAGAGATGTGACACGCTGCAACACATCTGCACAGTGATGCAAAGATCACTTTCAATTCTTCTAAGTCCTAATTCTTGAAATAGAAAGGTGCCTGGAAGCAGTATGAAAAAGCCCAAGCTTGCTTTGGAAGGACCTTACAACTCAGGGAAGCCATACCCCGGAGCAACGGGCCACAAAAGCAATACTAACTCCCCTGTTGTAAAGAAATACAACCAACTATTCAAAAAGATTTTAACGCTAACTAAACCCACGGTTTTTTCCAACCCTGACTATTCTATGATTCTATGATTAAAATGGAACTTTCGATGTTAACTTCAGTAGATGTGGCTATAACCTAACTACTTTCACAGCTGGCTTTGGATCTAACCAACATGCTTCCTCTGATAAGAACAGGCTTAAAACAGGTTTATATTTTAATATTTCTGGTATTCTTTAGTGGGTGCTTGGATGGATCTGCTGCTACATGGAAGGCCTCTTTGCCCTTGGCTTGTTCCAGACAGCTGGATACAATCAGGATACCATCCTTGTCACTCCATATATTATCCTGCAGCTGACTACGGGATCAAACACGGTAGACAAGAACAAGGAGAAGGGCATCATTAACGCAACCCCAGTTCTCCACACTGCTGGCCACATTAAATAATGGACAATTTCTGTGTTGGGAAAAAGAGGAGAAAGGATTATAATTATTTAGAAGGGTCTGAACACTATTTGCTTGCTGAATGCACAGTTTGTCTTTTTGCTGATCACTAACAAAGTCTTTATCTGTGTTATTTGCAGACAAATTACTAAAAATCTGTCCTTTAATCCAAATAACTGCTAGGTTTGTTGGAATAATACAAGCCTTGACTCTCTGACACACAGTGTTAGATCACAGTGTTTCTGGTTTAGATTGGTAGTGTATAAATAAACACAACCCCAAATTTCATGGTGTATGCAAGATTAACAACAAAGTATCTCACACATCCCCAATGATCACTTCACTAGGAAACCTCTTTTCTCTGTATACAAAAGGCAAGGGAACCCTGCAGTTGAATTTGCACTATAGAAAGTGTTAGCTAGAAGTCCACCATCCTACAAACCTTGCCTTGTCAGCAGTTCACTTTGGGCACTTTCTATGTGCCAGTAAGTTTCAGCTGGAAGGCCTGGACGACAAGGACTCCATGCAAGTATTTTATCAAAGTAAATATGATAGAATAATCAGCTTTAAATTCCTGCTCCTGTATCCATATTTCTGTGATTTTGCATTACTATATACCTTTTCATCTAGACATCTCAACACATTTTATTGCTGTCAGTTAACATAGCTTCAGAATCCCATGATGAGAGCAGTTATTATTTCAAACGTGCAGATGAGGAAACCTGCCAAAAATCATACAGGAAACGAAGAATGGGAACCAGATCTTCTGACTCCCTGACTCGCGCTTTATCCAGAGATCAATCTTTCTAGACAGTTCTAGGGCACAAGCAGTGGGAGTGTACTTAGACAGGACAACCTCTAACAGAGAGGGTTTTCAAAGGCAGAGATGATTTGGAACTCAAGGAAGAAAATTCATAGGACATTGTTACAAGTTGGTGCTATCAGCTAATTAAAAGTACAGATTTTTAGCAGGCAAGCCAGTGAGGTCTTGAAATACCTAATTTACATGTCAAAAACATGAATAAAGAACACAAAACCAAAGAGATGACCAACCCCTCTTCCCAAATTTTGTTCCTTGCTCTCCAGGACACAAAAATTAATGACTTAATTTTAGTATATTTTGAAACATAACTATTAAAATGCCCATCTCCAGCTGTTAGAAGGCACCACCACATAAGCTACTGAGATTCAAGAAAGAATTTGACAGAACACTACAGATCGGCAGTGCACTGGGCTATGAATGCCTGTAGAAGGAACGGCATGCTATTAAAGGCAGCCAAAAGAGAGATTAAACTCAGCTACTGCTTCCCAAGGGACTTCAGTGCCTTCACAACACAGCAGCACAGATTCATATCCCTTCTAGTTTTTGTCCTTGGTGTCATCTTCAAGAGTCCAAATACATAAAATAGAAGCTATAATGCATGTTGCCCAAACAGATCTTTGTATTACTGTAAAACTGAGCCCTACCCTGATTCTGGCCTCTGAAAACTGTCAGTTTGATGCATCTAAAAAATAACCTGGTTGCTTTAAACAAAGATTCCTTTGACAGTGCTATCGAAGTCAGCGGAAAAGCTTGGCTTTTTCATAATGTTCATCACTAGCTCATTCAATGGTAATTCCTGGAAAGACTCCAAATAGCTGCATCCAGCTCACTGCCCAGATCCATACACAGGTTTTGTGCCAAAATTAATATATACAGCTACTGCTTATAAGGAAGCTTTCAGAATGAAAATACTGACAATGATTCTTATACTATCCTTTATTTTGTACCAGGGTCCATTTTCTGTTTTGAGGGTTGCCTCTAATTTATTAGTCTGTTAGGAATACATTCCATTTTAGCCAGTGATCTTATTAACTTTCTCAGACTAAAGGAAGATAGCCTGATTTAATACTGGTAAGGGATACAGCCAAGGAAAAACATATTGCCAAGTGAAGAGGAGGTATGCTGCTTTGCAGACTACAGTGTCTTTGCATCACTACAGTGACTTTGCTACAGCACCCAGAAGATCAGTATTTTTGGATGAAGCATCTCCCAGATAAGAAGTCAAAGAGAAGTTCTGACTTGGTAGCTTTACTAGAAGTCTTGTAAGAGATACTAAGAGAAAACAATAGCAATTGTGTTTCCAAGTCAAGTTCCCCAAGTCACATAAAGTCGCATTTCTCCACAGTTCTTTCTGCCTCCTAGCCTCAACCATTCCATGTTGTTTCTCTGTGCCATCAGGACAGCTGCCACAACGCATTCTCAATGTAGCCAGAAGGACAGAGAAGCACTTTCTTTTCCAGAATAAACTCCAACGCTTATGCATTAAATGTATTAGATTATATTAAGTCACATGCAACTGGAACTGGTTAATTACAACTAGAATTTCTTACAATTTAATAAAATAATCAGCATTTCCAATGAAAAAAACAAAATGAAAATATTCCAATGAAAAATATGGAAAAAAAAGAAAAATTCCAATGAAAAATAATCAGCATTTCCAATGACAACACTGTAAGACTGAATCACTGATTATCCGCTATGAATGAAAGAAATCCCAACCAATCAGTATTCCTTCTCTTCTGCCAGAGCCACATCCACTCTCAGGTCTACCCTGGTCCTCAAAGGGACAGTCCTGTGCTATTGCGAAAACCCAAAGCAATATGGCAACACAAAGCCCATTAAATGATAAATGATGCTTCACATGCACTCAATTTGTAAAATAACATCAATTTCAAAAAGAGCTCTGAAAGCAGCCAGCACTTAACCATCAATAAGTGTTTTGGAAACAGAGTTGTATTATTCCTCCTACAGAGGAATGCTGAAAAATCTACTTTTAACAGTCAGAATGGGTATGGAAGAATTCTTCTAAAGAAGGCATTCAGGCTTTATTGTGATTTTAGCCTATTGAAACATGTAATTCATCAGAGAGTTGACTGGTCTTAAAGAATGCCAGAGACATGAAACACTGAAAAATAGCTCTGGGACAGACTAGGATCATCTACCAGCAGAAGGCAAAAAGCTTCCAATGATAAAACACAAACTTAGCAATGCACCAAACAATATTTTCTACGAACAAAAAAACATGGACTTAGAGCAATAATCCCAATTTGATGATTTCTATTCCTGCTGCAATGAAAATACCCTGTGAGGACAAAGTGCTGCATAAGTACAGAAGAAATCTTCCATGACCTTCATACTTGGAAACTGTTATCCCCACTTTTCAGGGTGACAAGAATGCAAAGCCGTCTACCCCAAGGCCAGTTATATGCAGAGGTGGGAACACTACAACATTTGCTTTCAGTCCCACCTTCAGACACCAAACATTTGAGGAGAAGCCAATAGTTCTGTTTTCATTTGTTTAAATTATGATAATCTAAATACTTGCTGCTTTTCTTGCATCTCTCTGATACTCCCACTGTGGACACAAAGATCAGTATGTGGAGAAGAAGCTGTTTAGCCCTAACAGCTTTCTTCCACCAGTGCCCCAAGTCATGCCTGTGATTTCATCATGTAACTTAACAGAAATGCTTTTTCCAAACTCAGACTGTCATAAGTATTCTTCTGCTACCTTCATACAGCAGCACACACGGACTATTTTTCTGCTTGCTCCAATAGATTTATGCAATGCCATAAATCACTGTACCGTAATAGTTCACTTTTAACAAGTAAAAAATGTCTGACACTTTGAGTGTTACTATAATTTTTTATGGCTGAAAGTGTACAGAGATCAAAGTTTCCTGGTTTTTTTTAGCCTTGCCCTATACATTCAGACAAGTCTGTGACAGAGGGGGTTTTGCCACATGTTTAAATGTAAAGTCTCAAGGATGTCAGGAGGAGAAAAGAAAATTACTGAATGTCACGTTTCCAGCCCTCCTTATGCCCAAAGCAGAAGCAGACATACTTTTCAAGGAAAACCTTCTAGTAACATTATATGCTGCTACTGTTCCCTCTGGATTCCCCTGCAAATGAGTCAAGACCAAGAGAGATACTTTTCTGGTAACACACATAAACAGATAAATAAATTATCACAGGCTGAGGACAATTTAAACATCTGGGAGCCAGCTCAGGCCTGTCAAGCAAGTCACAGACACTCAGGGACAGGAAAGATCAATCTTCAGCCCCCGGGTTTTGTGCCAGAGAGTAGGAACTACATCACCCACCCTCTGTATGAGAAAAAAATGTGTATTTATAAAATACTCTGCTGTATTTTAAAGCATTTCTATTCATTTTATTTACAAGGGAAGAATAAAAAATCAATCTCAAAATATAAGGATTCAAACTCAGCTATCTGCTCTATAAAGCATTTCAATTTTCCATCGATGCGGCTGTGCAGATAAGTTCGATTCCCAGAACCAAAAAGTAATAGGATTTACAATAAAATGCAAAAAAAAACCCTCCAAAGCAATAGCCTTCAGCCTGCCAGACCAAACAATCTTGTGTCCCAACAGTTACATTCACACACTGAATATAAGGACTGCTCCTCACATAGTCCCTACGACCAATGCATATGGTCCACAGAAGGCCAATAAATTAGCCAGCACAGTCCAGCAGCTAGACCTGGAGATGAAGATTTGCAAGTCCCAACTGCCACCTAATCACATGGACTACAGGGGAATTCACACCACCTTTTCTTTGCCTTTTCTTTTTCCATGAGGATAACCCTTTCTTGCCTTAGCACAACCAGACCCAACAGATGTGAAGTCACAAACATTCGCCACTGAGGATGTTTAAATTAATGCTTCAGACACATGAGTACCACGTTCTACTTCTCACGACTTCTGGCTGACACAGCTGAAGCTCAGCTGCAGTTTGAACCTCTGCTTTGAAGCCCTTCATGCCTGCTTTGCCAGTAGCAGAGATTCATTTGGAACTACTTAACACAGTCACTTAGGTTTCTAGAGAACTTATTTTTATTTACTTGGAGACAGCTCAATGAAAATGAAAATCAAACTGCAAATGGAGCCAGGATTTACACAGAAGGCATGTTATGGCTTTGTTATCTTTCATCCCATCACTTCATCCTGAAAACTAGTAGTTATGAGCACCAACACAGGCAAAAAAGTAAGTCAGCCTGCAGGAACTGCCAACACCTGATTGCTTTGCTTTTGCAGTGCAGTGCTTAAAACATTCAGTGTAGACAACGAAGTAGAGAGAAGGCATATGTGGCCAAAACCCTCCTCCTTCAGTTGTCTTCTCTTCATTTCATCTTTCACACTTCATGTTCTAACCTGTTACTCTTAACCTGGCAAGGAAATTATTTCCTTTCTGGAGACACACATGATAAATTAAACCTCTGTCTCCACTACTTAACATCTTAGTTGTTACATCAGCATACCTACATTACCACAAGTCATTTCTGGAGTCCAAAGCTTGTTACTTGCTAACAGTCTCTTTCACTTGAGAGGGAGAAAGAGCCATACTTTACCACATAAGTATTCACATTAAAGAAATACTTCCAACATCTCTTAAAAAGTATCTTCTTGTGTTAACAACTGCAGTTAAGATCGTTAAAAATGAGACAACTATCACATTTAGTTTGCTCTCTGCCCTTTAGAAAAGTGGTTTTCATTACTTCACTCTATTTAGGTAATAATCATGTGTTCTAGCTCTCATGTATGAAGCCCAGTGCTGTTTTACTCTTGATATTGTAGGTACAGGAGCGATTGAATAATTCAAACCTTTCTTAAAATACGACATTACATTTTCTAATGATTCTGATTTATGTACAAATATAGCAGGTTTGTCTTAAATACACACATGTAACAATAAGTTCAGATTATGAACTGTGCCATAAACTCGAATACAAATGAAGACAAAAATTAACTCATTCAAAGCAAAGCTTTGGAAGGCAAACAAGAGTGTTGGTTTTAAGTAAGTATACTTTTTAACAAATAACTCAAATGCCAACAAAGACACGAAGACTGTCAACTTCTTTTTACTGCCATGGTTACTGATTTGGACAACTTTCTTTTTGTGGATACCCTCATTACAACAGCAGCTGTTGAAGCTTTGCCATTTCAAGCATATGATACATGTGTCCCCTCCTTGACATTCTTCAGTTCCTCCCTTCACTGCACTCCACCTTACTTTGGCATGTCCTCAAGGACCTCCTCTGTTCCCAACACTTAATCTCTGAAACTTGTCACGCCCATCAGGACACATTAACTTGGACAGCACTTGTGATTTGCCTGAAAACTCTTTGAAACCATTAAGAAGAATGCAATTCAGCTTCCAGACTGTTCCCATTACAGCAATTACACAACATTTTCTGGAGTCTCTTGGCATTACTGTGCCAGTTACTGAAAATTTTCTGTTAGCTGGCAATTTTTTTCCATAAAGCAATGACTATCTGTAGAAATATTTCAGTCAGCATTAAACCGTTACAGTAAAGAGAGAGGCAACAATAGGAACCAGCAGACTCCGCAGTGATTCCTCCACTATATACACACATGCAATGTTGAAGAGGACAGCCTAAGAGACACAAAAAAGGGTTCTCTTACCTCATAGCCAAACTGGAGTTCATCTGAGGTTAGCATAATGATATCATCATCAATAGCCAACACTGCCTCTGTTTCAATCTCATCATAGGGGAAGAAGCGGTTACTGAGCTTGTTTTCTGCCGTCCTAACGACTTTCAAAGGAACACGAATCTTTGGCCAGAGAGATTCTAAAGAGAAAAATGAATAGAAATAAAGGTAATATTATAGAATGATAGAATCATGGAATAGTTTCGGGTTGGAAAGAACCTTAAGATCATGCAGTTCCAACCCCCCTGTCATGGGCAGAGACACGTCCCACTAAACCATGTCACCCAAGGCTCTGTCCAACATGGCCTTGAACATTGCCAGGGATGAAGCATTCACAGCTTCTTTGGGCAACCCATTCCAGTTCCTCACCACCCTTACAGTAAAGAACTTTTTCCTTATATCCAATCTAGACTTCTGAACAAGTCTGCACATCTGTCTTAGCTTCCCTTTACTCTTTATTTCTTCATATCTTAAACAAAAGCTTCTTAATGGCCAACTCTATGAGAATGGTTTGTGTTGGAAGGGAGCTCAAAGCTCATTCAGTTCAAACCCCCTGCCATGGGCAGAGACACGTTCCACTAGACCAGGCTGCTCCAAGGCCCCAAAGCAGCAGTATACAATCACTAGCTGCAAGTCTACAATCATAAATAATTTGAAGAGGAATGTTAATTCTATCAAGTGCTGAAGAAAAAAAATTAATTATATAAATTGTAGATAAATAATTTATAAATTATATATATTTTCTTATACTACACTTTTTATTAACTACAAATTTTATTAACTACAAAGCAACAACTCAGAGAATTCATAAGTTGCTCTCTGAGTCAAATGAAAACATGTGTAAGGATACACCTTGAGGGAGGCGATTCTTCCCTTCTACTCAGCACTGGTGAGGCCACCCCTGGAGTACTGTGTTCAGCTGTGAGCTTCTTGGCATAAGAGACATGGACATACTGGAGAGAGCTCAGCAAAGAGCCACGAAGATGATTAAAGTACTGGAGCATCTCTCCTATGAGGAAAGGCTGAGAGAGCTGCAACTGTTTAGGTGAACAAAAAGACAGACTGACACAACTCAACACACAGCTGAACACTAGGACCAAGGTGACTTTTTCCCTCCTGAAAAGGATTAAGGAGTCAGAGTGGACATTTGTTCTCTGCATGCTGCTGGGGCAAAACTGATGCAGACATTTTTTGCATATGTAGATGGTAAGTAGTAAGAAATGGGGGGAGAGTGAAAGGCAATTTTCCCTGTATGCAGACACAACTATACAGATACTAAAATATGTTTGATTCTGGTGTTTGTATATTTCCAAGCATGTTAAAACACTGGAAATGGTGCAGGAAAGAACCATGTAAGTTATTTGAGGGCAGGAGAAAATGCCTTACAGTGGAACTTGGAGATCAATCTGTTTATCTTACTAAAAGAAGGAACAAAAAGAAGATTTCATTAACATGTACAAGTACCTACACAGGAAGAAAAATGCCACATATGTTCAACTAACCAGAGAAAGACATAACAAAAAACAATGACTGGAATCTAAAGCCAGGCAAATCCAAAGTATAAATAAGGAAGGCATTTTTAATAGTAACAGTGGTTAACCTCTGGAAGAAGTTACCAAGGACAGCAGCTGATTTTGTACATCTTGGCCTTCAACAAGACTGAGTATTAAAATAGAAGATGCGCTCAAGTTATGAGTCACTGGATTGAAAGGAAAAAATGGTCTTGAAGGTGTTTTCCAACCTAATTGATTCTGCGATGTAGCGACTCGAAACTTACAGGTCAACCCAGATAATCTGACTGCCCTTTTGCTTCAAACTCTATAGACAGTGAGATTGTTGACTGTCATCAGCATGAGAATAGGAAGCTTGAATGTAAATGCCTAGGACACTGGGAGTGAATACAGAAGTTCAGAAGACAGCACAAGGAAATACAATCCACGCTTGTATTTTTTCAGAGTGAAAAGAGGAAAGTAAAATTGGTGTCAACGAAAAAAGCCACTGTAAGGGCTGAGGAAAGAGAAGTCCTAACCTGAGAAAATGGGTTTAGTCTGTCAACAACAATTGATAATCAAATTCTGAAAGTGTTCTCACAGCAGAAGCATCCAAAGAAATGCTGGATGACAGAAAACCTCAAAACCAAACGGGTTACAAAATGACACAATTATACAGACACTTCCAATCCCATAATAACTGAGAATCAGGTCTGCTTCCAAGACAGCATTATTCTCTTTCCACTGCCAATCTGTTGCACTAGGGAGCTACTACCAAAGAAGAGCTGCTGCTTCATTCCAACACGGACAAGTAAAACTCGCTCCCAGGAATGAGCGTCCACATCCCTCCCCATTGCCACTGGGTCTCTCAGATTTAACAGCTCTCACAACACTCAAATGAAACACAGAACATCACACTGCTTAAGGACACCAGAGTCCAAGGACTGCTTTACTGAGAAAACAAAGCAGTTTTTCCAAACCACAGAAAGAATCTTCAAAAATCAAGTTTTTCTTGGAGCTGAATTTTAGAAAGGATTGGCATGCATGGGTGGCCAAAAGAAAGGAGAAGAAATACCGAGTGATAGTTATTGGTAAGATTTGATTTCAGTTTCCTACCCCGAGTTCTTTCCGGTGAGATTGAGAAAATGACTGTAAAATCTACCTTTATCTGGGTGGTCTTGTAGATCATGGCCTGTATTTAACACTGTATGCAGGTTCCTGTCCACTTACCTCTTTTCCTTCTAGAAGGAGGCAAGAGGTATCAGCTCAAACACTAATGCACACTTGAGTGGCTTGTGATACTGAATCCAGTTGGAAGGATTCAATCACGTTACTGATGTGCTCCAATGGAAGTTACAGTCAGCCAGCAGCTGGAGAGACACTGTAAGAGCCTTGGGGCCACAAGAGTATTGTTCAAGAGCTATGGATTCCAGTTAGAGTGCAATGAACTCATTTTATTCTCAGCATTGCAAGGTCTTTGAAATCCCCTGCTTGGACCATAACCTGAAACAGTGATTCCAGTAGAATTCCGAAGTTTTCATCTTACTACTCATCCTAATCCCAGGAGGCAGTAATGCTGGATGTCTAGAACCACATAGTGCAAATTACTTTCAAGTCAACTCACTGCTTTCTCACTGGTTTACCATACAACATGCAAATATGCATAGTTACAAGTCAGTTACAGGTACCTCACAAAGTCAACATATCATGGCCTCATAATGCAGACTGTTTAACACTTGCAAGCTACATAGAGACCTCTATAATTACCCATTTATAATCCCAGCATTGATATCAAGTATTTTAAGCAGCCTGCTAGATGCCGAAAACACTGTCATAAGGGTTTTGGTAGCATTCAAAATTGTCAAAGCTATGCATGCATTTGTACATTTGTATTCATAAGCATCAACAAAGTTTACAATTTTATACACGTTAACAGATCTCTTACACATAAAAAGAAGAGAACCAAACTACAACAAATATCTTATTTCAGTGCAAGAATACACTGAAAAGTCATTAGGATTGAAAAATAGTGATTTGGAAAAGCAAGCAAGCATGGACACTTTAAAGTTCAAGCTCTCTGGAAAATCCACTGTTTGATAGCTTACTAACAGACATGCCGCTTGCATAAAAATGTGGTAACAGAAGAAAAGGTAATGAAAAGTGTATGAAAAATGAAGATGTAATCTAATTCTCATCAGCATGTGTCTCAGATGTCAGCAAATCCTGTTAAATCCATGTGATTTACGAAGGGCTTGGAAGGTCTCTCAAAATGACCAGTTTTCAAAAAGAGGTATGTTACTGAGAAACATGATCCAGAGTTTCTGAATTTGGACTTAAATTGATGGAGAAATTTATGGTAAATGGTAAAACACCAGCAGTTTGGAGAAACTTTGAATAAGACATTAGGGTACCAGTTATTCTGCAGCATGCAAAATGAAAGCATAAGACTACTCGCAACATGCTTAGAAGCTGACCTGATACTGAAAGTTGCTGCTCCTACAGAGATGAAAGCACATGGATAACATCATAAAATCATAGAATCATGGAATGGTTTGGGTTGGAAGGGACCCTAAAGATCACCTAGTACCAAGCTTCCTGCCATGGGCAGGGAAAATGCCAGCATGACACAACACCACCTGGGTAACCACTGTGGTAGCCTGGACAAAAATGACTATCACAAAGTAGGTTCCACTCAGAGATCCAAGTGTTCAAAATTAGCCTTGAAGCAGGAACTCCAAAAGAAATATGTTGTCAATAAAACAAAACAGACAACAGCTAGGAAGTTCCCCTAGTTCTAGACAACAGCTAGAAGTTCCCCAACAGCTGGGGAAGGTTAAAACTGTCTGCACTTACTTTAAAAGAACATAAAAGAAGAGTGAATACACTTTTACATATAGGAGGAAAGTGGCTTAAAAAGAAGTCAGACACAGGGTCTGCCACTTCCATAAGACCATGTTCTCATAAATACTCATGCTCTTTTCAGATACTGCTTGGAAAGCAATGAGAAACTTCAGCACTGGCAAAACTTCTATGGGATAAAGTTCAGTAGAATTTATTACAATCAAAGAAAAAGCTTATGCTTTATTCCTTACACTAAGTAATATTCTTACTAAGTGTAAGAATAAACACAACACATCATTGAATACAGTATTACAGAGATAAAAGAAGCCCAGACAAGAAGGCAGATGAAGTCATAAAGATGAAATCATAAAGATAGGATGAGAAGCTTTAAGCATAGGTTGCATCGGTTTGGCCTTCAAGCAAGGCCAGGTTGGATGGGGTTTGGAGCAATCGCATCTAGTGGTGTCTCTGCCCATAGGGACTGGACCTAGATGATCTTTAAGGTCCTTTCCAACCCAAACCAGTCTATGATTCTATGATGCAAAAGCAAAATGTTTGTTTGCACTGGGAATTATCCTCACTTCTTTCAAAACCAGCGAGGACTTTCCATGATGCAGATTACAAAGGTAAAATATGAAAATGGAGCATATAAAAGTCTGTGTATACACAAAGTCTGAAAAGAACGACAGGCACCTCCAATTGCACATTGTACTGAAATAATTATGAGAGAAGAGGGCTTGAATAACACACTTGCTCTCTGGCAACAAGACTCGAGGGCATTCTTGGCACTGATTGCAGGAGCTGCCCACAGAAAACAGCATGTGGTCTTCTAAACACAATATCAGCAGTTGCCCAGCTTTACCAAATGCAGCTTTCACTTCTAATGGGCTTACAATCCCTTAACAACAATGTACATGGCTGTGTATCTGGCCAGCCCACAATCCCACCAGGAAGTGGGGCAAGTCCCTATCTCACAGCGATTTTCCAAGCACGATTCCAAGATGATTTCCACAAACAGCAGGATCAAAAAGTCTCATAATTATACTCCCATTTAAACCACTCGTATATAGAAGAGCAGAAAAAACACTCGTCCTCTAAATACGCATTTCTCGGCTACAACTTCCAGTGAATTACATGAAAGCCAGAAGGACGAGAAGGAATGACAATCATGAGGGAGAGGCATTACAAACTAAAGGATTACCCTCTCACATCAAAAAAGCCCTTTCAAAGTAATATTTCTGTGGAGTGTATTATGCCTTTTCAAAGAGAAATGGCACCATCATGTTGTTAAATAGCATCATTCCTTGCTTCTGAGAAACTGGGAAGCTAATAGTAACTGAAGGGGTCCTTTAACAGCAGGTGGATTATTATCTATCTAGTGAGTAGACAGAAGTGTATTTATATAGGAAATTCCTTGCTGTAATTATTAATCATCCATTTCATAATCACAGAATCCAAGACTGGTTTGGGTTGGAAGGGACTTTAAAGCTCATCCAGTTCCAACCCCCTGCCACGGGCAGGGACACCTTCCACTAGAGCAGGTTGCTCCAAGCCCCCGTGTCCAACCTGGTCTTGAACACTGCCAGGGATGGGGCAGCCACAGCTCCTCTGGGCATCCTGTGCCAGCGCCTCAGCACCCTCATAGGGAACAGTTTCTGCCTAAGAGCTCATCTCAGTCTCCCCTCTGGCAGGTTAAAGCCATTCCCCTTGGCCTGTTCCTACATGCCTTGTCCAAAGCCCCACTCCAGGCTTCCTGTAGCCCCTTTAGGCACTGGAGCTGCTCTAAGGTCTCCCCTTAAGGAGCCTTCTCTTCTCCAGGCTGAACCAGCCCAGCTCTTTCAGTCTGGCTCCAGAGCAGAGCTGCTCCAGCCCTCACTGTATCTAAACAGTCTTCTCTGGACTTGCTCCAAGATCTCCACATACCTCTTGTGTTAGGGGCCTTAGTTTCAACATTCAACCTAGGGAAAGTGAGAATAAATACAGCTGCTGTACAGAGCTACCCAATACTCCTGGGATACCCATTCTAAGCAGTATCAAGTTCAAAAATAGGAAGTGATACTTGAAGCAGATAGCTTGGTGCATCTGCATCCCCTTCTATGACGGGACTATGGAACTGATGGACAAGGGTAGAGCAGTTGAAGTCATCTACCTGGACTTGTGCAAAGTGTTCAACACTGTCCCACATGACATCCTTGTCTCTAAATTAGAGAGACATCAATTTGATAGATGGACTACTCGGTGGATAAAGAACTGGCTGGATGGCCACATGTAAAAAGCTGTGGTCAATGGCTCAATGTCCAGCTGGAGACCAGTAACGAGTGGTGTCCCTCAGGGATCGGTGTCGTTCAACATCTTTGTCGGTGACAAGGACAGTGAGATTGAGCGTGCTCTCAGCAAGTTTGCCAATGACACCAAGCTGTGTGGTTCAGTTGATACACTGGAGGGAAGGAATGCCATCCAGAGGGACCTTGACACGCTTGTGAGGTGGGCTGATGCCAACCTGATGAAGTTTAACCATGACAAGTGCAAGGTCCTACACCTGGGTTGGAGCAATCCCAGGCACAGCTCCAGGTTGGGCAGGGAAGAGATTCAGAGCAGCCCTGTGGAAAAGGACTTGGGGGTGTTGGTCGATGAGAAAGTGAACATGAGCTGGCTGCAGTGTTCACTCGCAGCCCAGAAACCAACCATATCCTGGGCTGCATCCAAAGGAGCGTGACCAGCAGGTTGAGGGAGGTGATCCTGCCCCTCTACACTGCTCTCCTGAGACCTCACTTGGAGCACTGTGTGCAGTTCTGGTGTCCTCAACATCAAAAGGACATGGAAGTGTTGGAACAAGTCCAGAGAAGGCCACGAGGATGATCAGAGGACTGGAGCACCTCCTGTATGAAGACAGGCTGAGAAAATTGGGGCTGTCCAGCCTGGAGAAGAGAAGGCTGCGTGGAGACCTCATAGCAGCCTTCCATTGTCTGAAGGGGCCTATAGGGATGCCGGGGAGGGACTCTTCATTAGGGACTGTAGTGATAGGACAAGGGGTCACAGGTTCAAACTTAAACAGGGCAAGTTTAGATTGGATATAAGGAAGAAATTCTTACTACTGTAAGGGTGGTGAGGCACTGGAATGGGTTGCGCAAAGAAGTGGTGAATGCTCCATCGCTGGCGGTGTTCAAGGCCAGGTTGGACAGAGCCTTGGGTGGCATGGTTTAGTGGGACGTGTCCCTGCCTATGGCAGGGGGGTTGGAACTGCATGATCTTAAGGTCCTTTTCAACCCTACCTATTCTATGATTCAATTGGAAGCAGCAGGTAAGGATAATGAAGAGGATCTGTAAAGTCAGTGTCCACTCTTCACAGCAAGAACTGAATGCTTGATAGTATTAGGAGCAATATGACAAATTAAAATTAAAAAAAATCCTTTTATTGTCTAAAACAATGGCATTTTGATTATTCATACAAATATGCTTTTCCTGTTTCCTTCCTCAGTACTAACAGGTAGGAATATCTCATGACTACTGATAACCTGGCACCAGGGTACTAATTCATGTTAAGCTCTGACTTCCCACAGCTTCTGAGAAGCCCACATGGAACTATAAAAAGGAAAAACCTTGCCAGAAGAAGTGTAATGTAGACTAAGATCAATAAAAACCCTGGCAGAAAACATCTCTAAATATGCTCCTCTGTACATACCTGCAGTTGCAGAGAATCCCATACACCATACTTAGCTCTCCTCCCTGATCTTTGATAAACTTTGATTTGATTCCAATTGTTCTGTAGTAATCTGTATGAATTCAGCTAACAGAACACGGGTGATGGAAGCCTAAGAAGTACTACTTCGGTCTCAAAGGCTGAATGGCAGAACTTAGCTGGATTGTGAAGTTTCAAAACACTGTCAGAAAAGTCATCAAGCACCTCTGGTCAAGTGGAAAGCATCTTCAGCCGGGGGTTGGAACCGGATGAGCTTTACGGTCCCTTTCAACCCAAACCATTCTGTGATTCTGTTACATCTACTTATTATCAGAATTCCTTCAATAATGGCCAACTGGAAGGAAAAAAAGTCTATCCAGGCATTTCAACTGCTTCAACTTTGAACTATCTGTTCAGATCTGGCGCTTTCTACTTACATTACAATGTTTATATTGGCCTAGTGTAATGCACAGAATTCCTCTTACATAAAAGAAACCAGAATATTGGTTTCTAGGACAGTATTTAAAGTCCAGTTTTGTTAAGCTGGGTTTTTTAAGGTAGATTTCTAGGTTTCCTTGGAAATAACATTGCAAAATGTTCCTAATACCCAGGTTTCCTTATCCCCAGTGTTTCAAATCAGTGTCATCCTTTAACAGTATTAAACTGAAATACAAAGATGATTATTGCAGTAATACCCATAAGCGTTATAGTCTGTATCTTATTCCTTATAGTCTGTATATTATTCCAAGTGTATCAGAAACTTAGCTCCAGGAACCACCACTGATAGAAGTACACAGAAAGTACAGATGCTTTAAAACATACTTTTCACTTCTATAACTCTGAACCCAGAAAGGAATCAAGGTAAATGGTTTGTAGTTTGTTGAGCATTTACTAACTAAACTGTTTACTATTTAGATAATTTTATACCATCGATGTAGTAGACAAAATGGTTTCTTCCATCATCTGAAACAAATGCAATGAAACGTTGGTGGAAATTTCTATCACAGACTATTTTCTTGACTTTCAGAACTAGCCATTTATCCAGCTACAAATGAAAGGGCAAAGGTATTTGGCTGATGGAGACAATGAAAAATATCCTGTCTATACTAATATTCCCAGCCGCAGACACCTTGACCATGATGTTTCTTTCCCTGGATGCAGAGTATTTCAAAGCATTTAATCTCTCCATTAATATTATATATGCAGTTGTGGGTCTGCTGACTTAACTGCTGGGTTGACAGGATTCTTGCGTACTCTGTATGGCTGAGAACATACACAAAATTCAGACAAACACACAGAACAGAGATCAAATCCCCTGAATCCAGAGAGCGCTTAAGATCAGCAAGTTCATTACATAAAGCTTTAAGGCTCCAGATCAAAATCATCATTGTATTTTGTATTTTCTTTCTGCTATTTCACACATAAGATCCCATGACACACTCTAGTGTGAGGCATTCCTGTCCCTGGCAGGCAGTTGGAACTGGATGATCTTAAGGTCCTTTCCAACCAAACCATTCTATGATTCTATGATTTTTACCATCACAAGCACTCCACATTTCAAAATGTTTTGACAAGGTATCTGTGTTGCTCCTAAATTTATCTGTTCCCGTGATATTTATTTTCTTTAAGACTCTGCTCATATTTTGAGTTCAAACCCAAAAGATTAGACCCTTGGTTCCCAGGCTCATCTAAAGTACAACATTCCTACTTTGGCACACAGATTCAGCAAACCTCAAAATACACAGTAAACCTTCCACCCCTCTATATGTACCTGTATGGAAAGGTGGTATATTCAACTAAGCAAAATAGAGGCCAAAGCACAGGACCTTCTTGAATCAATTCCTTGCCCTGAAGCTGAACTACTGAGTGATGGTGAAGACTCCACCTCTGGGTACCCCAGTTTCTAAAGATGCAAAAATGGAAATAACCAGTTAACCTAATGGATATGCAACCAAAAAACGTAAGTATTTGGAAGTGTTTTCACAGCATCATAGACTGGTTTGGGTTGGAAGGGACCTTAAAGCTCATCCAGTTCCAACCCCCTGCCACGGGCAGGGACACCTTCCACTAGAGCAGGTTGCTCCAAGCCCCATGCAACCTGGCCTTGAACACTGCCAGGGATGGGGCAGCCACAACAGAAGAATATTTGTCATGCTGTTGGAACAAGTCCAGAGGAAGCACGAGGATGATCAGGGGACTGGAGCACCTCCCGTATGAAGACAGGCTGAGAAAGTTGGGGCTGTCCAGCCTGGAGAAGAGAAGGCTGCGTGGAGACTTCAGAACAGCCTTCCACTATCTGAAGGGGGCCTATAGAGATGTTGGGGAGGGACTGTACTGATAGGACAAGGGGTCACGGGTTCAAACTTAAACAGGGAAAGTTTAGATTGGATATGAGGAAGAAATTCTTTATTGTGAGGGTGGTGAGGCACTGGAATGGGTTGCGCAAAGAAGTGGTGAATGCTCCATCGCTGGCGGTGTTCAAGGCCAGGTTGGACAGAGCCTTGGGTGACATGGTTTAGTGGGACGTGTCCCTGCCCATGGCAGGGGTTGGAACTGGATGATTTTAAGGTCCTTTCCAATGCTAACTACTCTATGATTCTAGGCTGACGAATGCGTCTTTTCACACAAACTGTATTAAATGCTGAGGAAAAGCGAAAAAAGGATTTTTATCTTATGGAACAGCACATTTGAGCAGTACAGCATCTTCATGTTTGTCCAATATTTAGAAGAGAATATTTCATATTTATTCTGCTTTCCTCTCAAGTCCTGAGTTTGCTGACTTGCATTACATAAAGGCATTATTAAAAGTACGTAAGCTGTCATAAAAAAATAAATAAACCAAATCCCCCCCAAATCAATGTTAATTTTACAATTTGCATGTACTTCTAACCTTTCCATTCCTAGGGATGGATTCCTTCTACTTCCAATACATATTGCTTTGCTAACAAAGGCATTTTCATTTATAATGCTGTTGACAGAAAAAGGAAAGGAGCAGCCATATGTCATATTTGTGTGGCACTATGCCAGCTACATCTCAGGAGACCTAAATCCACTTCTCAATTTACTGCACATAATCAGTAAGGAAGACAACTTGGATGTCCTTCACTCAGTCCTCCCACTTACACAGGCAAAACAAACCAAACGCACAAAACGGCTGCAATAACAAAAGCCGAGATCTGCTTTTGTACCCAAATGCATCCCTTACGTGGAAAGGACCAGGAAACACAGTACTTGATGCTCTAGGAGGTTAAGCACCTCAGCTTTACTATAACCAATTAAAAGCGAATAGCCATAAAAGAGCAGATACTACTGTAGGGTAATAAACCAGACTTTATCAGTGACAGTGGTGCACATTACAAACTTCAAACTCATTCCTTGCTCTAATCCATCAGAAACTTCCTGGCTTTAACAGGCTATAAACAGCAGAAGCTTTGAAGTCCAAGGATTAGGATCACTAATAGACAGACTGAACAAGAGACTGGCCAAAGAGCCAAGTGGAATGCCCTGCATGGATCTGGAATAAAACAAGTTCATTTAATCAAACTGACCTCTCTAGCCATAGGCCAAGAGATTACAATGGTTATAACAGCAACAAAGGGACACTACAAACAATTATTTGCTTCAGTGCAATGCTTAGGGTAATGGAAGGGCAAAACTGCTTGCAACTGTGCTCTCAAACCCACAATTTTAAGCTCTACAGACAAAGTTTGTTGTTTTTTTTTGCTGTTGTGGGGTTTTTTAACTAGTTTATGACTTAGTGGTAAAAAATTAAACACCCTCCAAGTTTCAAGAATTTCTAAATGCAAGATTAATAGAAGGATTTAGCAAAAAAAGATCATTCTAATGACTGATTTCCTTTGACTCTCCTGTATCGCAGACTCACTCAAGGCAAATATGGAAACAATCCATTTGGGTTAAATCCACCCACATTCAGTGCTCACTAACTGAATATAACACCAGAGCATTTTTGCTTTTAGGAAAAACCCCTTCTAACTGTAAAAATTCCAGTTATCATCAATTTGCAACACTTCTCATTCTAAAGGATTGCAAAACACTGAATAAAGCACTAAAATTGAGGTGTTTTGCACTGCAGTACTACAGGACTCTTTTTAAAGCAAACAATAAAGCTGCTCTGCCTAAAAATGGAGCAAGTTGCCAAAACGGCAAATGATCCAAGTGAATGGTAGAAATAGCTTGGCTCAGAGGAGCTGTTAGAAGATGGTAAATTGAGACTAGTGGTCAGGGATTCATTTTTACATTGTGCCTTGCAGCTATGCAGACTAGCTAACTTCAAGAGTGGAAGGCTGCAGCAGCTGAAGCTTCTGAATAGAGAATGACAAAGTGAAGAGTCCTTACGACATGCTTTGTTCCTACAGACAGAAGAATCCACAATCCAGCATCTTTTTGAAAAGGTATTGCTAGCAGAAAACATTTCTTGTTCCACAAAACCACCACATTTTCAGATTCAAGTGACAGATTCATGTGTAAAGCATCCGTAAGGAATCTGGAGAGGGACTTTTTACAAGGGCGTGCAGTGACAGGACAAGGGGGAGTGGCTTTAAACTGACAGAGGGGAGATTTAGGTTGGATATTAGGAAGAAGCTCTTCCCTGTGAGGGTCTTGAGGCACTGGCACAGGGAGCCCAGAGAAGCTGTGGCTGTCACATCCCTAGCAGTGTTCAAGGAGAGGTTAGACACAGGGGCTTGGAGCAACCTGCTCTAGCGGAAGGTGTCCCTGCTTGTGGCAGCAGCTGGAACTGGATGAGCTTCAAGGTCTCTTCCAACCCAAACCATTCAATGATCTGAAGTTAGCAGCACAACCACTGGAATGCTTTTCCCTTTTAATCTACTTTGGCTTTTCGTAAGCAAATATTTCCAAATTTCTTATTTTGGAGGTATCCATGAAATACTTTCCAAAGACACCCTAAGTAGAAGAGGGGTCATTCTGTAACATGTGAAAATAAGCATGCTATCACCAGATGCACCCTCCTCCACCACACCTACCAGTGTGTCTTACCTTCCGGCGGATTCTTATTCTGGTTGTTCCAGACAACTAACAACTTGGATAGACTAGGCACTTTAGACACCTCTGTGATGACTCGGAAAAGGCTCTCCACCCGGTCATAGGTCAGAACTATGGCTGTGAATCCTTGGGACTGAGGGGGGATCAATGGGAGGAAGAGTGGGTTGCTCACACTGCTCCATTTCTGCAAAGAAAAAGAAGAAAACTGGTAAACAACTTGACTGAAGTGACTTCTCACAGTAGGGAGTAATTATTACATTAGGGAGTATTTCACATAGTCAGGACAAGACCATCAGATTTGGAATTTGCTCAGATCAAGCAGGTTGATTTCTCCAAACCTTTACTCCAATTTATTTCTTAATTCAATTTTCATTTTTGCCTAGCTGTAATGTTGCAAACGAGGGGTTTCAAGTAAAGTGGAAGGAGCAGATAGACCTGTGGAGAAGGAAAACCAAGGTAAACTTCTGAACTCAGCACGACTCAATTCCCATTTACTAATCACTATTCCAAGACGATATTATTTATACTCAGGACTCAATAAACCAAGAGAAACTTAATCAGCACCACTTCAAAAGAAAAAGAGTTTACAACAAAACCAAAGCAACAAAACCATGAACCTGGCATAAAACATGTACCCAAGCAAAAAGGCAAAAGCAGGCACTAAAAAGAATAATGTACTAGCTTCCATAAAACTGTGTTTGTTCAATGAAGGAAAAAAACACCTATTCCATTAAACATAAAAAAGAAGGCATGAGATGCAAAGTTGAGAGCTATGTACTTCTCATGAATTTTAACTAAGCCACCCCTTTTAAGATTTTAAAAGGTCTTACTTCAATATATTGTCAGTATAAGGAAGCCAGCTCAGCTGGCAGAAGCCAAGACAGACAACTAAATTCTCACTAGATGTGCCAACCTCCTTTGGAGCTCACAACACGGGGGAGGAAGCAGTGAAGGGACCATTCGACAGGAATGAAACCTCTGGCATTTCAGTCTCAACTTTTCCATTCCAGCTGATGTTCCAAGCAGGGGTTGGAGAGAGAAGCAAAGGGGAAAAACAAGACCTTTTGGGACGAGGTGAAGAGGGGAGCTGGGAAAGCAGAAACTGAGTGATGCGGTTTTGAAGGGAAGTCTTGAATCCCAGCCTGTAAAAACTATGAACACTCAGAAGAGGTTAGGAACTGCCAGCAGTTTACAGAAATACTGCGAGACTCTCCAGTTAAACTCATACCACAAGATTGCTTGTATCAAAAGGCAAAGCAAGTTTTATAGACTCAAAGTTATCTGTTCATATTAGCAGGAAATAAAATTTGCAATTTTCCATTTCTTTATTTAGTCTTTGGGTTACTTTATACACCCAGAAAACACCTTCCTCATGTTTAGTGGTTAGACACCTCTAACTAGAGTAACTTCAAGGACAAGGAGTATAGAGAGCTTATTTACTAAAAGAGGTCATAACTTTTTGACCATTTTGGTAAAGGAGAGAAAAATAGGATGTGAATATGATTTCCTTCTACAAACACAGCAACACCAAAGGTTGGAGGTGGAAAAGACACTTTAAAGTTAAGCACATCATTGACATAGTGTTTTATCCAGGATGGTCTAAAGGTATGTTCCTGGCAAGGATTTGTCAGTAGGAGTAATACCTTTTAGTGGGCTTCCTGTAATAGCTGGAAAGACAGTAGTCTTCAGCTACATGTACTTTATCAGGTCTGGTACAAGTAACATTCGGCATAAACTGTTTGTGAGTTTCCTAATGGAAAGCATGAAGTTCTGGTTTCTACCCAAGAGGAGTAACAGGATAATGTAGAAATAGTAACAGGATAACACAGTTCATGAAAAGGACATTGGCTACCTGGGACTGTAGAAGACTACACTCAGCAATTCAGAAAATACATCATAGAATCATGGAATAGTTAAGGTTGGAAGGGACCATAAGATCATCCAGTTCCAACCCTCTGCCAGGGGCAAGGATGCCTCGCACCAGACCATGTTGCCCAAGGCTCTGTCCAACCTGGCCCTGAACACTGCCAGGGATGGAGCATTTACCACTTCTCTGGACAACCTGTGTCAGTACCTCACCGCCCTCACAGTAAAGAACTTCTTCCTTATATCTAACCTGAACTTTTCCTGTTTAAATCTAAACCCATCACCCCTTTTCCCATTGCTACAGCTCCTGATTAAGATAATATACCCATTACTCCAGCAGCTGATAAGTGCAGAGACAAATCTGCTTTCAGATTATTACATTTTCTAAAATTAAATCTGTTACACATCCTTTGGTTAATTCTACAAGATGACTGGTGGCAGATGGGGACAGCCCTCTGACTTTGCTCCAGCAAATCACAATGTAAATGGCTAGCATAGCATAACCCATCTCATTAAAACGTTACAGATTCATTTCCACACAACCCCCACCCCCAAGACTGCTATTACCCAAATGACCCTTGTAACGTTGAGCAGCTTCTGAAAACAACTTTCAGAAACCTCTCTTCATTAATACTTGAAGCAGAGGTTTAACACCATACTCAGACAGCCAAGAAAATCTTGTGTTTCTGCCCTACAAGTAGCAGTAATTGGCAGAACACTCTATGGACAGTGCTTTATTTACTATGGGTGAATATTGCCACCTAAATTAATATCTCCCACTTGAAGGATTTCTAGTTACTTTTTCTCTCTGGCAACAGCATTTCCTAACAAATTACTTGCTAGAATACCTTCGGAAAAGGACTAATCCTTCTCTGCCATCTAAGAGTATTTTGGTTACTTACACAAAAAGTCCAGATGCGTGTGTGAGCACATGCAAATCTGCCTAAAGTATCATGCCTTCTCTTAAAACCTTAAGTTTTAGGTACATTACTTGAATTCCAACTTTTACTACTTTGAGAAAGGTATGAAAATCCTCCCCTGCTGCTTATAACTCTAGGAAAACTAAGGCAACTTTTGAGGTGTTTTTGCTCATGCACCTACTAAAGGATGATAGTGGGAGGGAAAGGCCTGTAGACACACACTAATGGATGGGAGAACCATACCTCTTATTCGAGAAAAACATTTCAAAAAGGCAATTAAGCATCTCTCAAGTGCCATTAAGAGCCAACCCCCTGCTGCCTGCCTGAAGAGTGTGTCTACAGTCTGAGACCTATTGACCCCACTTTCTGCAGGAAATTGGACAAATTCAAGCCTCCATAATTTGCTAAAGTCTTCCAGATTTCTGCTTGGGAAAAGCAACCATAGAGGGGATTAATTCAACAGCAACCTAATTAAATCTCTATTATGGCAGCAAAGCATGAAGTGGATAATGACACAGGGATGGGTTCTCCCAGTTACTGCTCAAGAAACCAAGTGGTGAAGGAACATTAGCTCCAGTCCCACTTCTATTAACATTCCTGATGGAAATTCAGAGGACCTTTCAGGGAGAAGAGCAAACAGCAACAGTGGATTGATCATCCATCACCTTTCTTTGACAAAGTGCTGACACTCAGCTACAGATAAGACAACCCTTCACTCTCACTAATATCATTAGAAGAGCCAGGATAATTAATCTAGATTAATAGGTTGTTTTTATAGGCAAAGATCAAGTTCAAATACCAGTTTACTAAGAGTAATCTCATGTCACTTAAGTCTTACAGTCTCAATCACCTGACAGCTCTTTGTAGTTCACATGAATATCCATAGTAGTGGGACCTGAATGACAGTAAGAACTTAGGTATAACCTGAAGCACGGGAGAGAGAATTCAGGAATGGGTATGTATATGAGGTAGGATTCAGACTGCTGCAGCTGTCCTGCGCATGCTATCCACGAAAGTGCATGTGTAATAATGCTTTAGAAATAAGGCACATTCCTTTACTAGAGATAATTCAAATATTGCCCTACCTCTTTGTCATTAAAACCAACCTGATTCCAGTTTAGGAAAAGCTAATACATCAAAGACAAGGTATCAAGCGAGCTGAATTGTCATTACATGGGATGCTTAAGGTTGGACTCAATGTGGAGTCTTCAGGTTCAAGTTAGCAGAGAAGTTCGAAACAGACTGTTCTTAGCAGGCTACAGAAGTGAGATAGATGGGAGCTTCAAGATGTCAATGAACACAACTGGCCTGAGAACTGGCCAACTATAATAAATGCTACAGAGCCTCAAAGGTATTGGCAAACTACCAGACATAACACAGCGTCCTATCCCAAAAATTACTTGGGTGTACACTGAGTACCATTGAAAGAGACTTGAAGAACGACACAGCAGACACATTACAAACTGCATCCCAGAATGGTCTCTAGGAAAATCAGACTGCGTAAGGCTGTCCCATATTACAGAAGAAAGTCAAGAACCTCCCAGCTATCGTTTAATGAGAAAACTCAGCAGCGACACTTAACAGAATTTCACTGCTCCCATGAACAGGACAGTGGGCTTTCCTCGTTGTGTGTTCTATTCTCAATAACTAGACTCCTTGTTGTAACCACGTATTAGTGAAACCACATAGTTTATGCAACAACTCATGGCCTTTTAAAAGCACACAGGTAAGGACAACAGTGTGTTGAATAGTAGCTAAGCGGTTCTATACACCTAAGCAAAACAGAGATATATCCCCTGCCTCTGTGGGTAAGACTTTTACAGCTGGTTTGTTCTGAATATCAATATAACCTCAATGTGGTTTCAATTACGAATTACCAGACCAGGAAAAAAAAAGCACCTTGATTTATTCTATTTTCCTCCAATTATTCACGACAAGTTTCTGTTGAATACTTTCTGAAAGTATTTCATCATGCTTCCCATCCTCAAGTGGTCACAGAGCAAAACCAAAGGAATGAACCCCCTTCTCCAGAACCAACCATAGTGCTTACACTGTGCAAAATCACAAGCCAAGTTGCAGTGGCCATCACTTCATGTTTTGATGGAGATTATAAATCCTCCTCCAAAAAATACTAGCTACAAGACAGACAGGAGTTTCTACCTATTCCTTCTTGAGTGATAAAATCTGGTAATGCTATGAATGGTGACTTTTGATTGCCAAAGTACATCACATAATTATAATACAAAGCTATTCAGCATATTTGCTTTTAGCCACTTAAATCGAATCAGCTGCCTCAGCCCTTCTGACAGAATCTATTGGCTGAACACATTCTATTATAACAAAACACATAGCTTCAGGCTCTCCTCTTCAACTCCTTGATTTCAATAATGTGTCAAAGGAATAGATTTGCAGTGAGAAGTCAAGAACTGAGTTCATATTTACAGCTGCCATAACAGTTATGCTTTTTGGAATCCCTCAATCAATTTTCTTGCCATTCTATTGGAAGAATATTATAACATCCTAACTTTAATAAGAATATTTGAACAATTAGAAAGAGAACCATGAATAAGATTCATGGGTTTTGTGGGTCTTCTTTCTTTCTCTCTCTCTCTTTTTTCCCTTTTCCCATGTGAAAGTCAAGGTAGAAGCTTCTGACCCAAAAAATCCAGGGTATGACATAAATTGAATTGGGAAAAAGAAGCTTAAAATTCCTTTCATACTCTCAAAGACAGAAAAGACAGAAAGCACTGAAAAGATGACTTATGGAAGCCAAAGCAACAAAGCTCTATTATTATCATCACCATTATTATTATCCATTTAATATTACCATCATCCATTATTATTATTGTTAACATTAATATTGATAATTTTTAGTTAATGACTCCCATTATATACAGTAAAGCTGCCCAGTTATGCAGCCACAGGAGGCACCAGGCAGTGCAACAAGCAAGATAAGAAAAACAGTGATGAGACCTTCATCCTTGGCCAGCAAAATCTTTCTTTGGGTGCACCTCAAAAACAGCTTTGCTAAGATGACAAATGTGTCTCTCATTTGTGTGCTTAAGTGCCTACTTCTAAGCTAAAGACAAAGCAAAAAGCTCTTAGAGAAAATAAAACCCAGTAGTATTAAATGGTTATTTACAGTCTTAGGAACTAAAATTACATTCAAGTGAAATATATGTCTCTAAACTGGAGAGACATCAATTTGATAGGTGGACCACTCGGTGGATAAAGAACTGGCTGGATGGCTGCATGTAAAGAGTTGCGCTCAATGGCTCAACGTCCATCTGGAGACCAGGAACGAGTGGTGTCCCTCAGGGATTGGTGTTGGGACCGGTCTTGTTCAACATCTTTGTGGGTGACATAGACAGCGGGATTGAGTGCGCCCTCAGCAAGTTTGCCGATGACACCAAGCTGTGTGGTTCGGTTGACATGTTGGAAGGAAGGAATGCCATCCAGAGGGACCTTGACACACTTGTGAGGTGGGCTGATGCCAACCTGATGAAGTTTAACCATGACAAGTGCAAGGTCCTACACCTGGGTTGGAGCAATCCCAGGCACAGTTCCAGGTTGGGCAGAGAAGAGATTCAGAGCAGCCCTGCGCAGAAGGACTTGGGGGTGCTGGTCGATAAGAAAATGAACATGAGCCGGCTGCAGTGTGCGCTCGCAGCCCAGAAGGCCAACCGTATCCTGGGCTGCATCAAAGGGAGCGTGACCAGCAGGTCGAGGGAGGTTACCTACCACTGGGTAAAAGAATCCTAATCTCTGCAGGTAAGTTGAAGAACCATCCGCTAAATCATGTTTCACAGAGATATGAGGTACAGAAATAGCAATACTTACAGCAGAATACATGTGGTATACTCAACTTCTCCCTAATATTAACACTGGAAAAACATACTGATAAACTGAACTTTATTTAGCATAAGAAAGAATACCTACCTTCTAACAAAATAAATAAAATTTCACCCAGCTGATTCAAATGAGGTAACTCGAAATGTGGCAGGAACAGAAACCTTTTTGTCCAATGGAAAGAACAGTGGATGTGCATTGCCCAGAAAGGTGCTAGCTTGTTTCCACTTACAGGTAAATAAAGAAGCATATGTCAGTATTTGCTTAATGCACTGAAGATGAGGAATGGCACTAGGATGGAAGTACAGTTATAACAGTGGCATTGTCTGGAGACTGAGGGCTGTAAAATACTAGTCAAAGAGCTTAGAACCAGTTCAGCTGTTTAACAACTGTCATGGGCCTGGTCATTGGCAGAAGCCCACAAAGTATTGTGTAAATGAACATCTCATTAGGCTTTGCTAAATGAATGGCACATTTTGCACCAAGTTAATTTGGCTGGTTTAGTTTAAACCAAATGATGATGCTGCTTTCTGCCTTGCTGGAAGAAATGAAATCTGGCATGCTTATAGTTCGGCATTGTGATATTCTCAAGTGATTCTCAAACGATGGTCTGCATCATCCAAGGTCAAAGTTCAAAAGCAGCCCCTGACAAACAAAACCTTCAATGTTTTATAGGTCTGCATTCTAAAGAGTCTTGAAAGAATTTCAACAACAGCAACTGAAAAACTTTGGAAAAACCTTGTCTTCCTCATTTTTCAGAAACACACATGTTGGCAAGGAATGATGCAAACCAAGACAATTGAAATGATCTACAAAGAAGCACAAGTGAGAAAGCAAATTACCTCTATTAGAGCATAACAAAGTATTTAATTGAAGATAACAGACCACATCTCAAGCCCAGGTCATTAGTTCGAATCCAGCCCAAACTGGTAATCATCACAGTATGCACCATGGAAGCGATCATTTTCTGGTTTACTTGAATGTAACTGATTGCCTCTGCCTAACGGAGAATGCTCGGGCCAAGAAATACAAAAGACACTAAACTCCCATGCTTGCAGCAAAGGGCTGTCTGAGATAAAGGATTCAAGCGGTCCAAGAATGAATTTCAGGCTCCAAAAGCATCATTTGCCCCTCTTCACTGAAAGGAGGAAATAGCTTGTAGTGCATTTTTGTTGCACTGTTGCTGTACTATTTTGAAGCATAATTCCATAACATATTAGTACATTATATGCTAGTAGTCTTCCACTTCCCCAAGAGAATAATGGGTGAGAAGGAAAATAATCTATTTCAGAATGCATTTTTTTAAATACAAAAAAGCCACAGAGTCTTCAGTCAACGCATACAAACACCTAAAACTGCTCGGATCAGCTCCTCAATGCAATGTACTAAGTACAGAATTAACTGCGTACTCATCTATGTTCTGTGTACCTTATAGTCCCTCCTGCTGGAAAAACACCCTGTACTGCTGCTGTACCCATACAGTGGTGAAGATACTCAGGCAACAGTCTCACTAATAACTTTGAGCCAATATAAACCAAACTAACGCCAAATAAAGCAGCTTTCCAGCCACCCGCTCCCTTTTCCCTCCCATGCCGCTCCAACCTTTTTCCTTTTGCTGTTGCATTTTTATATCCTGAAACTTGTTAATTCACCACAAGTGAATTAGAAAATTCGAAACAAAGGTAGCACATTGAGAGAGAAGTCATCACCCAAGGGCAGAAGACTGAAGGACTGCTTCTTTTGTCAACAGTACCTGCTTAGTGTGGTTTCAAGTGTTTGGGAAACTACAGACTCAACACAAGGTGGGCTGGTGTTTCTTTGTGTTGAGACTTGAGAAATATCTGGAGAACAGGAATAAGGCTTATCTATATGCAGACCTAGCCATGAGCATGCTTCACGATCTTAAATGAGCAAATACCACTTCCATGCTGTCCAAGATAAGAGTCATTCCCTCAGATACAAAGAAATCAGTGTAATTTTGCTGAAAAGAGAATGTAATCGTTACTATGTTTGCAGATATGCCCTCATTTCTAATTTGAGGAATCAAGAGTCAAACTCTTGGTACTCAAATCTTGAGTATCAAGAGTTGAAAATAAAATAAAGAGAAAATGGCCATAAGTGCCTATTGGTCCTGCTTTGCAAGTGACATCAAACTCGAGGCAGTCTTCTGTGAAAGATGCAGCTTTCTCTTCATAGGTGCTGTTGTTACAAACTTCATCCGGTGTTTGAGGTCCCTAAAAATCTCTTTTACCTATCATACTTACAGGCTGTAATCTCTTCAGTGTTTGCTAACTCAGATTCAATTCTACTGTACTGTAACCAAAACAATAACAGGCAGTACTACAGGAATTCACAGGAAATAGACTGAAATCAGATGATGAACCTTCATACTGGAAGCAAACATTTAGCAACCAGGATACTATTTTCTGTTACTTCTCAGGATCCTAATGCCATATTAAGCAAAATTAACCCCTATAAGCGCTCAAAGAAGAAGAATCCTTAAACAAAGGAGACAGGCCAGAGATTCTTTCTAGCTAAGGATCCTCCTCTGCATGATCTTGCACAGACAGCAAGCCCTTCCATCTGCCAGAAAGGTGTGCTTGTCCTAGCAAGTAAGCTCATAAACCCACTAAAGCTGGCATTTCCTGTATAAATATTCCATAGGCAAATCCATGCTCTCATTTTCAACCCTCACTATTCAGAGCACAGGGATCTCTGTGCTGTAAGCATCTTGCCTTAAAATGATGACTGCACCTCTGCACCTTCTCTTCATCTGCTAGCAGCTTCTACATAGTCTTTCCGCAACTCCACGATTAACTCTAAGCCATGTAACAGGAAGAACATACAGATGAGCACTGCGTTAATCCTTACTGACTACAGCATCACAAGCAACAACAAGCAGAGCTGGAAGAACTGGGTGCTGTGCTGGCTAAGTTTGAAGGCAGAATATATGTGGCAGGTATCGCTCTGGCCAGTAACATAAGAATTTATGACACCCAGTTACTCACACATTTCATTGTTGTGTTAATGTTAACTCGCAGGTGCTTCATTTTAACAGTTACCCATATCCTGGCCCTGGGGCTGAACTGAAATAATTCTCTATAAAAGCTTCAGTCTTGGAGTTTATTTACAGAAACCTATGGCAATTTTCTTGTAAATGAGGAACATATTCAAGTCATCTTTAGGTACTCCGTTTTCTTATCAGAGTTGGAGGATACAGCTGGCATTTTCCCCTACCTCAAACATATTTACATACCTGCTTTCCAACTATAATGTTTTATCCAGGCTTACCAGAAGTTGTAACAGTACTGTGAATGGACATCAGGTACCAGCTTAGATGAGAAACATACTCAGGCTCAAGTGCACCATTACTGCCCTGACAAGCAGACACCAACTGTGGAATTTTGACTAGCACATCTATTAAAAAGAAATTAATTATTTAAAAGAATTAAAGTAACTATTATGAAATTGACTTTGTATTAGCAGATACCATATATATATAAATTATTCTATATTCAAAATTGTCTGAAGTTACAAACTAGCCAAGTGCTGAAAAATATGCTCCCCTAAAGATCACAGCTGTAATATGCTCTCTTCTTAAAGGGATAAAATATAGTCACAGAAAAAAAAAATAAAAATCTCAAAGATAAATTGGAGAAGACTCCAGTTATTTCCTTTGAATGAAAGAACAAGGGTCAAACCCAAACAGCATTAGCTGGATCAAACAAAAAAGAAAAGACAGGCTGACGGAAGGAGTAGCTATCAAACCCCCCAGTTAAAGATATCACAGAACTGGGTACTGCTGTTCTACAAACGTAAATTGCCCTTGAACAATTCCTTATCTGAATTCCATTTTCTTTAACTGACCCTCTGAGAAACAGTCACAAGCATTCTCTGTTGCTGGCTAATATGGAACTTACATGGCCCATAAAGGAACTTTCAATGACATTGCTGTTTCATATTGAAGCAAGAAATTAATTCATGCACATATTAAGCAATTTTCATAGACTAGAATAAACATCAAATTCTTTCAGCTGAGACATAAAACCACCAAGGAACTGACCATTCGTGGCATGAGTGAGTCACAATATGAGGTGCTAACTCCAACATCCTGGACAAACTCCAGCCTAATTGCAGACAGCCTTTAACTTCTCTTTGCAACTGCACACTGACACAATATTCCTGCCCACTCCTTGTACTGCCCCAGCACGGTGCTCCTGTTACATACTCCTCCACAGTTACACAGTTCTGTTCTGTATGTTGCCGTGTCTGTGGTCGTAAACCTTCTGCCCGAGAGCCTCTAGGTTGAATGAGTAACATAAATGTTTTTTCCAAGTGTATATTAAAAACAAAGAACAAAAAGGAGCCTGCTTGTTGTTCAGAGTAAGACTGGCTTCCCCAGAAATGAAGAGAGAGAACCCAGAAGCTGGTTTTGCATCCCCTTTAAAGATCGAGTAATCCTAAACCTACTTTCTTACTTTTACTGGATGTTTCAAGGTGGTCTGCTAACATCATCTAATGGTATTAAGATGCTCTGATCCCCTTCTTGTGAAGCAGATGTCGTGCAGTTTAATTTCTTCCTTAATTACTGCCAAGTGCCACATTTTCTCTTTAGGCAATGACAACAACAGATTATTAATGCCTTTGGCTAAGCCATGGAAAACCATCTTCTGAAAGCCAACACTGAGCTCCTAACTCTTTGTCAGCAACTGTTCACACTGTCGGGATGAAGGGTTTAAAAAACACATTCTGCTCTTAAGCACTCCTACCCAACTTGCAGAGAAACTCTCTCTACACCATCATAAAGCCAAACAGTTAACAAGTTTGGTTTTATTAGTAAAACAAAACCATGTTTTATATTTTGACACATAGAAAATTAACTGATTATGAGTGAAAATCATCTGCAGGCTTTTATATAGTAAAAAATCAGAAACAGCTGCTTGGTGCAGAAGGTTAATTAATACTCCAGTGTTTCTTCTTAACAGAGGTGGGTTCAAACAGTGAAACTTCTTTTTCTTTAAAGGGAAAACAAAATTCCCCAGCAAAACTTTGATCATCAGTGTCTTTATAAGAGAAATTATAGAGAAATAACATGAAGAAAATTGTAGGCAGAGGAAGAATTAGCTATTTCATCAGAATTACAGGAAAAAGCCTTGCAGATTGTTTAAGATCTTCAGTATTTCCACTGCAGTTAATTCATTTTTAACATGACTAAGCTCAGACTAAATTCAATAGAAATAAAGAAGCGTGTCTGTGTAGATGCAGGCATGAAAAAGAAATAAATAAATAAACAAGCAAGCAATTTAGTGTGTGCAATAGTAAAAGGAAAAAGTTTGCATTTCACTGTCAGGATATAAAATGAACTGCTGGTTATTTTGCCAGTTGTCATAAAATATATTAGCTTCATCTGTGCAAGTTACCAACACAACACATACACAAACACGCATCCACAGAATTATTACCAAGTTTCACAGCACATACCTTTTATACAAAGAAAAAAACCCAACAAACCTACGATTTGTTTTATGAGTAAATTAAATGAATTTGCTTACCACAGCTGGGGGATCATTCCAATCCTCATAAGAAATGGCAGCATATGGGTAAATTCTGTCATTGATAATCTGAAGAGCAGCAAGAGCAATTGCTTTCATTGACCGAAAATATGCTTCCCAGAACCACCTTGCCTGTAAAGAGAATAAAGTTCACTGTCACAGTGCACAGATCCACTGCTTAATAATCAATATTGGCTTGCCATGCATAATATGTTCCATGCAGTCAATGTGTAAGGTAGAGATTAAATTAGGAGGCATGTTTATTGTAGCTAGGAGATTTCCATAGAGCCTGAAGGCTTCAAACTCAACTCCACTCCCCAAAACCCAAGATTTGCAGCCAATAAAAGGAAGCAGCAGCACTGCTTTGCAAGTGATTAAATAGAATGAGAATACTTGAAGGAATCAATTATTTTCACACTTTAGTCATATGTTTTCCTCTTGAAAAATGTCAAAAGCAGTTTAACCATAGAATAGAAGAAACTGCTGTTATACTCTGTTTTCCCAAGGCAGAGGAATCCACAGGGCAGCTAAACAACCAAACAAAAGCATGCAGCCTAAAAGAAGCCACTTTTTAACATCAGTATTTGAGACAGCTGACCAGCTGGAGAATGCCAGTACTCATGAACCAAACTAACACCTTCCCAAGTCTTCCAGAAAGCAAGCATTATACAAGTAAATGTTAAGATTTTTACATAAAAGTACATGTGTGTGCCGATTTGTTACAACTGTTCATCCAATTTACAACATAGTGTAAAACCACTGAAATGAAACAGGATTTTCTTACACACAGATGCACTGAATTGCACAGATGAGTCATCTTCCAGCTAAGTCCCTGTCATGCAAGTTCTAATCTTGTCCCAGTTTCTGTGTAACACATAAATGCTGGAAGAAAAGCAGGGTTTTGGCAATGAAAATGCTGACTTAACTGATTCTCTGTTAGAGACATAAACATACTTTTGAAATGCCTAGAACCATCCAATGATCCTGTAGGACCCCATCCAACCCAGAAGGAAACACACTTTGCCAGTAAATGCAGGTCAGGAGTTTTGTCCCAAGAGGTATGAATTCATTTCAACATAATTTGCCTTGAGGAAATTCCAGCACCTTGAAGCATCCAGCAGGTAATTTAACTTGCAATCTCCTTATGGTTCAGTATCAGCTGTAAGAGTGTGTTTTGCATCTAGTTGTATAGCAATTAAAAGGCTTTTTTTCATTCATTAGAAGTGTAAGAAGCTTTCAGAGTCAGAATGTAACCACTGAACACAACATACAAATTTGGGCAAGTGCTATATTACTCTTGCCACAGATTCCTTAAACAGCAAAAAGGCTTTAATCATATACTGTGATAATATTAAATCATATTATTTAGCATATTAAGTTACTGAAGGAATATCAAGCTCCTGGAGGAATACCAGGCTTCGGTACTATGAATCAAAAATAACTCTCATTTAGCCGTTGTTAACAAGTTACCAGTGTGTCTCACTCTGCAAGAGAGTACTTTAATAGAAGACAAAGACTGATTCCTATATGTAGACCTTGTGCTAAGGCATTCCTAAGCTAAGTAACAGGGTACAGGAAAGATTACAAACAGAAAAAACAGAAGTCCGCAAGCAAATGTGCACATATTCACGCGTGTTCTACCTTGTGTACTTTGTGTGTAAGCTATGGGAATCAAAAATAAAGACCTATTGCTGAAACACTGGCCCTAAAACTCTACTCTATGGGTAGTTTGCAAAACAGGCTCTTCAGAATAGTTCTATAAATATTTAAGGTTAAAAGAAGCCATGTTATAATTAAATAAGCAAACTAGAAAAGAGTTAAGCGCTCTGCAGAGCACTACTTTTATTGTGAGAAAACAACCATAAGCCTTACTACTTCAGAGTATTTCAGAATTCCACTAAAGAGACTGATGAGTACGTCCAAAATTTACACTTCTCTGGAGCCTGTCATCCAGAGACAATGCAAAGCCATTTCACCCTAGAACAGAATCACTTCCCTCTCCTTTTTTCTCTCCCTGGTAGGACTTAACAAGCTGATTACCAAGAACACAGAACAAAATGAATATTCTATGATTATATACATCCAAAATGAATATTATGTCCACCAGTAAAAGCAGAATTACATAAACAGGTCAAGAATAATGCCTGCCTTCCTAAAATACCAAAAAGACCTCAAATCAAGGAAACACCACATGCTAAGCGCAGGATGTAAGTACTCCTTTCCCCATGCTCCATTTCTTAAGAGAAAATGTATTATCTAGAACTCATATAGCAACTGATATAAAAACAGAAGCAGGTGAAGGATTAAAACTGACCAGAATAATAAACTTCTCTATTCAAGTACCCTAAATAAACAAAAGTAAGAACACAGATTTCAAATTTCATTTTCACTTTAGACAACAATTTAGAACCACTGCTATAATCAGCACTAAGTAAGAATTATTTTATGTAGCCTTTTAGCATGTAACTTTATATAGCGATTAAGTAGCTATTAATTGTGTGTCATACACACAGGACTTTGTTTCACAGTTATTAAATGACAGCATTCCTATACTGTTCTAACTCAGATTGTTTATTTATACTGTAGTATCCATGAATATCTAGCTTCCTAACAACTAAAGCTGGTTTTCCTCCTTCAACAAAACCAGGATGGATCTGCTCTAGCATCTCTTTGCTGAAAGAACGCTTGCAACGTGAGGCAGGATTACACCTTTATACCAGAAGCAAAACTGGAGAGAAGGGCAGAGGGAATTTACTTTTTATAGACTAATATTTATGTTATTAATTTTTTGTAAAGAGCCAGAAAATGTTCCCACAGTTGGCTCTAAGTTTTCTGGGAGTTGTGTTTCTTTAAGGCAGAACTCAAAACCTTCCAAGGGGATTCGAAGTCTCCAAACAGATGTTTCAGGGTCTCATTACTTCCTCCCCACCTTGTTTGCTTTTATAAAGCAGAACTGATTAACATGGCTTGCTAGTGTCTGCTGCTCAGCATGTGAAGTTACTAAACATGTTGGGAAAGTTTTCTATTGGGAAGATATACATCAGTTCCATTTGAAATGTATTTTCTGCTGTAGTTGGTGTGGCTTGAAAAGCTTTTGTTGGAATGTAATACCTAGAGGAGATAAAAATCCCATTAATATATTTGGGATACAGGAGAAACAACAATAAGAAGACATCTGTTCCTGACTCATATGCCAACTTTCTTCTGAGCTGTCCATTTCTCTTTTCCATATCTATGAGTTCAGAAGACTAATGGTTATACACTTGAGAGTAGCTTTAATATACTGAGTAATGGTTTTCAAGTATGGCAATCGTAACATACTAATCAGACCTACCTGAAAGCTTTCCAGGATCTTGAAATAAATGATCCATAAGTACAGATCTTATCTTCCACACAGCACTGGTTATACACATATTCTACGACCATGATATGGTCAGGCTGCCACTCCTTTCAACCTAAACTGAAATTAACTTCTAGTACTCCAGGTTTCAGAACACATTTACATGGATCACAGACTTGCAGAGAACGCTAACATTTTTATACACCTAAATATTACTTAGGTCATGAGCAATCTAAATTGTACATTGAGATCAAATGTGCACTTTGTACAACTGCTAAAACAACACAGATGAATGTATGTTAACCTATGGGACCTTGCTCTGGGTGTATAGCTTACCAGAAATTGCAAACAGGTATTTAAGAAACACAGCTTCTCTTTCCCTTCTAGATTTCTAGATAAATAGAAAATCTAGGGTAGATCCTAGAGAAAAGACAAGAAAACATTCCTTTCTGTAACATTCTACAAATGTGTGTAAGAATCAAACATAGCGTAATGAATGACCTGACTGAGAATGAGAAATACATTATATTATTAGGCTGCCCAATGGGTGACTTGAGTCTCTAATAATACAATAAATTCCCCATGAAGTTAATTTACGTAAGTTCAATTTCTGCATGAGATTTTACAAAGCCACGACAGCTTCACCATGGAAGCCAAAGAGTGAAAGAACTGGAGACCAAACTCTCCTCTCTCTCCAAGCAGTGAACCCTGCAGACCAAGGTCACTGTCAGGCATACCAATAAGTAGTTCTAAGTTGTATCCCTTTCTCCTCACCACATCACTTTCAACTGCTGCATCCTCATTAGATCAGCCATGAAAACCCACGACTTTCTGTAAAGGCTAAAGTTGCTTAATATAATATAGAGGTATTCATTTATCTCTACAAATACATATGCACACCTTGAGGAACACTAACCATATATGTAAGGCATAAGAGAAAGTTCAGAAACACTGTTTTCTTCCTCAAACCTGTAGATGGTATGGGGAATTCTGTGCTCCTCCAAGCAATTAAGCAAGCATCCAATTCCAAAGTTAAATTCCACTTGCTTTCAGTTCCAGGACTTTGGTCAAATGGACTCCAAATAAACTAAACTGAAAGTATTCAGCATATACCGGTATAGGCAAGAGCTTGGGATGGAAGCATCTGCAGTTATTTTCATAGGAAACAACAGGCAGGAGCACACAGCAGTAGGGTAGCCTACTCACAAAAGGTAACATTTATTTAGGTAAGGTGTTATTTTCCTGAGAAATAAACACACTTGAAGGCCTAGCATCTTTTTATAAGCTCTTTACAAGCCAGAATAGCATCAGGTTACAGACTCCATTCATATAGTGTTTATAAGTTCTAGTGTTAATGCCACTAATGGGGCTCCGGTGTAGAGTGCAAGACAGATCAATGTAAATCTTTCGGTTAGTTTGTGAAAAGAAAAACACTGGGCATGAGGCAGGGAAAGGAATACTTTCTACAACATTTGGATCAAGGGGAAAACAGAGTAGGAAAGGAACTTTCTAGCCTCCTGTCTTTTCACAGCCTATGATTTGATGAGAGTTGGTAAAGTCAGCAAAAGAGGAGAAAACAAGGTTTGCAGAGGAGTAGTAAAAGTTAACTGCCCATAAACCACCACCTCTCTCAGCTTTTAGGTCAGGCGCCATGATGCTGTAAGATTTTGCCCCGCTGCAGGAGTTCAGTGTTTCCAAAATGCTTTAAAAGTTTACGAGGCCTTGAAATATAACCATTTTCACACAGGGGCGACTCTACTTAAATGCTTTCCCTTCTAGATGGCTCTGGTGTTCCTGGTTTTTACTCTCTGACCAGCTGGGGGGTTTCGGAAGTCTGGCCAAAGACTCTAGCAATGGCCTGGGAGCTTGATGATCTCACTTTAAATCCTGGTTCTATCACTTATTTACAGATTAGTGCTTGACATTGATTTGATTTTTTGCTCCTACTTCAGCTTCTCAGCAGTATGTGCAATATTCACCACAGAGATGTTGTGAGATTTAACCTTTCAGATTTTGGGATGGATAGAAGAACAGAAAACATTAACAACTTTATCTTCTCTTATTATTTACAAAGACACCTTAAACTAATAAAGCTATTATTTAGCTAACCAATGCTAATTGTAATTGACTGCAGCAACACTTTGCCAACATGTACTTTGTGATGAGATATAAAAGATATTACAAGAGATGCCTACAGCTTTGCTGTGCATCTAGTAGCTCTAGGCACGTAAGTTCATCCACTAAGATATTCAGGTTCCTAAGTTACATGTGATACTGCAATATAATCAAACGGTTTTTCTGTTACTGAGACCTAACAACTTACTGCCCATCAAGCAAACTAACTGGTCACAGACAACCCCCACCATAACCTCTTTCCATTATGCACTAGGATTAGTTATGCTACTGAGGTTCAAGATAAACTGAATTGTCATATATTTGCCCTACAGTAAAGATACCTATGAGTATAGCTGATGATATATAACACTCAGATAGCAAGCTTGAGCTCTCAATCCCCCTACTCCCCTCCCAGGGTAAAAAGGGACTGAAGAGAAAGCTTAAGTTCCTCTTTTGGAGGAACAAGCATTTTATAAGTTTCCCAAGCCTAATTTTGGGTTCAGACTGAGGACCCTATAACCCTAAATTCTCACTTTTCTCTGCCTACGAATTGTAATCTGCTCCCTTTTTCTGGACTGCTTTACTGTTTCTACTGCTGGTTCCCTGTTCAAACAACTTCCTTGCTGATCACACATACCACTTATTATGTGGCTCTTCATCAAAGATGATACCAGCTGGGTCAGCTAAAACTAGTGCTATATTTGTTTCTTTACACAGGCTTAAAACAAACCCTTGGAAGATTTTACACTATTAAGAATTATGTGGTAATTTGTTGTTTCAAGAAATCTGTAAAAATTTGAGTTTAAATTAAAGTGCTTATTTGGTTTAAGACCCTTAATAATATCACACAATCAGGTTCAACACACCTAAAGCTGGCTGGCTCCATCTTCTCTCTGTAATCAGTGCAGGGAAAAATAACAAGGTCATTCAGAGAGAAATTTAGAGCTCTGGTACCTTAGAATACCCTCTGAACAATCCACTCTCCTCTTATTAAGGGAGCATGAGAGGGCAGAGTAAATGACTAGCTGTGAGCCATGATCCTTCTGCCTCTTAAAGCACTATCTTCAAAATGTATCTGAAGGCCTTCTCCTTCCCAGCCAGCCATGAAGATTTGAAATGAGAAAAAACAAGAATGTAGAATACATTTAAAAGAATACTTTTTCATTTACATTTCATGTGGTTCAGGCTACAGAAAAATGCAAGACAACCATACTCTGAAAAGCTGGCTCACTTTTGGGGTGCAATTACCCAAACTGGGGATAATCTCTTCAGAAATTGCAATCTGAAAGTAAGAATTAGATTCTTGTCCCCATACATAGAGTCCTATGTAGGAATTTTAAGAGTTAATCCATTAAATCAATGGAATACTGGTAAAAATCATGATAACTTGCCTAAAACTGGAGAGTTTCTCTAATTATGCTCATGTTTTATAGAAGATCAGATTAAAAGCACCTTCCAAATTTGACTTAAGATGGCTGTGCTGTGTCTATCTGTCAGCAAGGACCTATCCAAGAAAAGCTATAGTATGTATGTGTGTGTATATATATATGCACACATATATATATAAATTGTATAAAGAATGCTCACAATATCAGCATGCCACTTTGAAAGCTAAAGAATGGGGGTAGCAAGGAAACACACTTTTGAGGGTCTCTGATCACTTCAGATAAAGACTAATCCATATTTCAACATTGTTTTTTCCCAAAGTTTAAATCAGAAGTTTCTCTACAAGGTAAAAGGAGGAATGAGCAGGAGAACAATGCAGGGCATATACTGTTGTTTCCAGTTAGCCAAGGTTTGCTCCTAATGGAACATGACAACATTCTCTTAATATCGTTCCTGAATTTTCATTCCATCTTTCAACTCTTATTTCTGAGCTCTGCATGAGTCCCAAGCAAAGCCCTGAAAATATCCATCTATTTAACTTGCACAACTTATAGAGTGGCCTATAGAGGAATAGTCCTTATTTACAAGGAATATTCTGCAGGATGAGCAAGCAAAAACCATAATTTGTCCCATTACAGCCCTATATTTTAAGGAAGAGATTCTAGACAGACATTTGGTGGTGCTGGTTTTTATTGTAATTCAGGCTCAAAAGGAAAGCAGGAGGTGGATTTAATAACCACGCTCAACATTCTCCACTGTAGTAATTTCAGCCGTGAAACAAGCACATTTGCCCACTTCAGGTACAACAGAGAGTGAAAACGAAATCTTTCCCCTATCCAAAATTCCTTTTTTTTCCTTTTTCTTTTTGAAGTTGCAATTCATAAGGGGCCAGAGGTCAGGGTTCAAAATGCTAGTCTTACCCTGCAGATACCAGCCACTTGGGACTAACTGACTTCTACTGGCTCTCGGTTTTATTGCTGTGAACTATTTGACAAATGCTGACTCATAAGAGCTAAGGGTAAAGGAAGAAGTTAGTGCAAGCTCGGATATTAATCTTCAGCTTCTTGCACTGCAGTCTTCCTCAGACTGTTTTCCTGGGTGCTTTGAAAAGGATCACTTATATCAGTCATAGTAATCTATACGTATAACAACACGTAATATTCATGTAGGAGAATGGTTCTTTGAAGCGTCAGCTATTGAAGTTAACATTTTGAGTCTTGCTTTCATACTTTCACATAATTTGCGGGGATTTGGGGTTCTTCGGGGTTTTTTGGTTTGAAGATTTTTTTGGGGGGTTGGGGTTTTGTTTTCTAGGTTTCCATCTTCTGTGAGGAACAAGAGCCTTGTTCCGCTTAAAATCTGGCTCAACTATATGACACAGAAGAAGCTATTTTCAGGAGAACAGCACTCATTCTCTCTCATGAAATGGTATCATTTCATATGGTGGTGAAGTCCTGCTTTATCTTGACCCCTAAAATACAGATTTCTGCTAATTCTTGTCCTAGTAATATTAGCTTAGTTTTAAAAACAGCAAGAACATGAGACTTGAATAGATAAAAATGCCACTTAGCACTGGTGTCCTCCCCTCCCTCCATGTATTTCTGCACCTAAAACTTGCTTCTTTGATTACTGATTATGTCAGCTTCACAACCCTGCTGCAGAGAGCAACACTGCACCAGTCAGGGAACTTGACTTACTGCCCTGGCACCCTACAACTCCACTGCCAAAAGACATTTCAAGTTATGGAGACAACAAATAGGCATCAGTGCTACGAGCAGCAAGGAACCACCCCATTCTCAGCTGTGGCTGGGAATCCTGCTGCAAAGAATAAAGACAGAGCCAGCAAAGAAAGCAGCAGGTTGAGTTTAAAATCCAAGTCTCATATAGCTTTAAAAACATGAAATGTAAAATAACTACCATTTCCTGAATTCCCTTTGCTCCCAAAGAGCTTTCAGCTCTGTCTTCCTATTTACAGGCAAATGACATGTGTTGACACCACAGAAATAACACAGCTGTAAAAGAGTAATATAGATCCTACGCTGGCTTCCATAGTCCTATCTGCATAATCATCACTGAAAATGATGTAAAGATACAAGAAACAGCCTACCCTCATCCCTCCGGTTTCCAAGGGGTTGCAGGGCTCCTTCATTACTTCATTATCATCAGGCTGTTACTCTGAAGGGGCAAGCACATCTAACCTGAGTATTCAAAATGACTTGGATCTGTATCTTCCTTTTTATGGTTTCTCCTTTGCACACTCCCCGTTAACAACACAAAACCAGATCTACAGTGGGCCAGTTTATGCACCATTGATTCAACAGTAGTCTAAAAACAACAGAAAACAAATACATGTATGCAATTGCAAGGAACATTCAACTACTGTATAACCACAAGTTGAGGGGTAGGGGGATATATTAGCCACATTTCTTGACAAGTGATGGACAGCTCCTGAAACTGAAAGCAATAGGTTTCTAGTCCTAGGGGTATTGCCTTCAAATATGTCTATGTTCTCAGGGTAGATCAGTTTTCCCTGCTGTAGGCATCCTGCCGAGAGGCGAGGTCCCAGGCAAAACACAGGAATCTGACTGCAAGCCTTTGAGGTGGCAGGAGCCAAGGGAGGTTCAAAGACAAGGCTGGCTGGTGGGCAGCACCTCCGAGTATTGCAGAGGTTAGAGGTTAGTAAAGCAGGAGCCACTGGCCAATAAACCAGTGTTTGGAGAGCCCACTCTACAGATAAATTGGGGATCTGTTTACACCTTTCCCAGCTTTCTGAGTTACACACACTGATGCTTCCCACTGTGATCTTGTCCTATGTCCACCAGCATCTCCCCTCCTCAGCAGCTGCCCTGCTCTCTGCTGGTTGGCTTTATAACATGGTTAAAGGATGCTTGGAAACTTTTAATCAGCATCCAGCATCAAAAATAAATAAATAAAAGCACAACTGCTTTTATTTGTGTCAACTGCTGCAACAAGATCTGTCTTGTTTGAGATTTCCCATGACTGCTGCACTAATGCTGGGAGAATAGAAGCTTAAATTCCCTTGATTAGAGAAGCTAAACACAAAGTGAGCCCAGTGCCAATCACACACATGAAAGGACAGCTTTTTGAAGCAAAGAAAAAAAGAAGTCTAGGTAGGGTTACCACCGTATTACAGCAGTCAAAAATCAGCACATACCTTAATTTCAGATCTTAAGCTCTTTACCAGGAAGATCTTGCCCTTTTGATGAAGGCATGTTTTGCTCAGTTTCCTGTAAGCTATATAGTTCTATTTTATGTAAGCATAAACATACACTAATCCCATACACAGAGCTTTCAACATTGGACAACTTTAACCACAGACATTACTGCCAGCATTGCCTGAACATCGATATATATTACTGATTTCTGTAAGGATAAAAGCTGAAGGACTGGAAGTTATGGCGTTTTTTCTATATCTACAGGAAAAACTCAGTTTAGGACATGGTGCTGCTTTTTAACCCCACACCTTAAAAGTAACTGATCTTAGCTCAAGCTATGTAGAAAGCTTATCCTTTATGACCCAAAATCTGTGCATGGCTGTATGGCTGTCTGACTAAATAGATAAGGCGATTAATAATTGCTGGTTGTGCTAATACTATGTGGTGGTTACACTGCAAGTGAACAGGATTGAGGATTTTTCATGGACAAAATAATTGATGGCAACACGAGTTAGTTATTTAGTTCTTCTTGGTAAACATCTGAAACAGCATGCCTAAAGAGGAATATTCCTTACTTCATGAAGCCAAAGTTCGTAAAAAAGAAACAGTAATCTCAAAGATAATCACTAAAGCTTATTACAGAAGTCCTTGCAACCCCCAAAAAGATGGGAAGTACATCACTGACCAGTGTTTGCCTATTTATCCTGTATTACACCATGAGGAAGGAGTTGTTTTCCCTCTCCCCTCGATACATACACAACATGGCCCCAGGGAATAGATGGAGATTCCCTGAAGCACAGGCTACTGAACACAGGTAGCAACCAATAGAAACGAAACAAGTGGTGAGAGGAAGAGCTCAGAGCCTGGGCTTGGTGCTGCTTGCTTACCAGCAGTGGTTCAGGTAGCTGGTCAATGGGTGCTGCACTCATGCTCAGGCTTCACCTCATCACCAGATTCAGGATCAGGAAAGTTCTCCCAATGCCTCAACAGGCACCACTGCTGTTTTTTGCCTTTGTTTCCTACAGTGCCAGGAAGGATTTTATAGTAGAATCTCCTATGCAGGGAAACCAAGAGGAAGTATCCTGTGGATCCCCTGGGACCAGAATTCCATTACTGGCTGAGTCTGGCTGCAGGAAACTGTATTTCTTAAGCTTAACCATAATGTAACAACTTCAGTTCATGATTCCCTACTCCACTATAAGTATCCTGGCAGATGCACACCCTCTGTAATCCTCCTCTCCAGAGCATCTGTACAGATTTAAGCCACTAGGATAGCATATGCATTCAAAGACAACTAATGCTAGGTGCCATTTCCATTCCTGACAATCATTCAAATTTGTCAGCTAATGGAAAGAGAAAGACAAAAAAAAGAGGAGCAGAGGCAAAAGGTAAGGAGCCAACCCTCAGATACAAGGGGGCTGCTTCTTTTGCAAACCAAAAGCCATTACAGTATATTCCTAGCACTTCCCACTTTTCCACTTGTAACAGAGATAGATAATCTTCCTATGTACAGTCGTCTATCTAAAACTGTCACATATTTCTTCACAATTTACAATTATTAAAGTAAAAGCCACCTGAAGATTATCTGGCAGCAGATCGCTTCTATAAGACACATATGACCTCTCTAACTTAAAAGAAAAATGTTCCTACTCCATTGTAAGATACATTTGATTTAGTCATTAAAACAGGAACCAGGATTCCTAAATTCCACTATTAGTATTATATTAGTATTATGATTTGACTTCCTATGTGTTATTTACTCCTCTGTCCACTCATCAGTAAAACGGTTACAAGGCCAAGGTGTATGTACTACTACTATGTAGTATACTCACATGCAAATTAATACAGCAATGCATTGTATCTATGCTATAGGTAAAAGCTAAAGTTGTAACACATTCAGTAATGAAGGGGTAAGGGAAGCAAGAGAACCTGATAACGAAATGTGATGTGGTACAGACTAAGCAACAGCAGCAGAGGGAGAACACAGAGTAACAAAGAATGAGTGGAACACCAGGAGAGATACTCAATCATCCACTTATCTGCACTGCTTCATGTGCATGACACAGAGTATTTTCAAATATTCTTTCTAAAAGAAGTACATGCCTTTCCAATTTCTGGATCATGTGGGTTTATCTGTAGTCTATCCAAGCTGCGCATAGCAATTCGCAAAGGGTAAGTACCAGAAGTCCCCTTTGCAACAACATAAAACACAGACTTAAATTCTAATCTTAAAAACATAGTAATAATACGGTCTTCAACCAGCATCATTTCTCTCTTACACTTGAAGTTCACCTTTTTGTTGTTTAGAGGCCACAAACCCAGGTACAAAGGCAGCTCAACCACATCCTATAAAAATCATTCACTGAGGTGCTGATTGCTCTCAAATTGCAGAGCTCTTTCTCAGACATGCCACGAAGATCCCGCTGTAATACAACAAGCATTAAAAGAGTTTGCTTCATTCTGAAAAGCAACAGGGCAGGGCAGACAACAGGGGGAAAAAGTAGGATAAGGATACTCTCTGCAAGAAATGCAGAGGGGACGGGGGAGTAATGAAAGGCTCATATATAAATGCCAAGGATTCTACAACTCCCATGGTGATCCTGGCTGTAAGCCAGGAAAAAGTTTTCTCTTCCCTTTGCCGTTTGCTGCAACAAATCTTTCCTCTGGGGGAGGGGTGAGAGGGCTGGAACGAACTTCCCTGCATCTGATAAGATGGCAAATTGTCCAGGCCTGACATTTACAGGGAACCCGGAGCTCCACTGAAGCACTCTGAGAGGATGAAAGCAGGGTGAGCCTCTCCGATCACACTCCTTAAAATGCTACAAATGGCAGAGAGATGAAAGTTCATTTAATTTTGATAGTGATGAGTCTGAAGAACCCCGAGACAGAAGCTGTACCCTCATCAGGGAAAGAACTGCAGCTGGAAGTTGGAATAATTAAAAAGACCTGTAAAAATCTCATTATGCTTAAAGAGCTTCCAGTGTTCAGATACTGAAGTTGTGTTTAATTGGCTAACAAGAACTAAATCCCATCTCTTTTATGTGAGCTGCACCACCCACAGGTAAACTCCACCACCCATTTGCTTTAACTCTCTCCAGGACTGTTTCACTGTAAGGATGGGATGTTTCACACGCCTGCAGTGATTGCCTGGAGCCAGCTCATATAGCTGTCAGCAAGCTGATAAGAGCCGAAATTACTCTACAGAGCCCTCTTTAAAGAAGAGCCAAAGCAGCACATTAAATGAAAGAGAGGAGGGGTCAGAAAAGCCAGCCACTCATGTTGTTTTAACGTGGCACTAAAACAAGTCATTGATTTATGCATGTGTCTTCAGCTCTGTTTGACCCAGAGTCTGAACTTTTCTTCAGGTCAGGGCTGAGGCACATGGGACATGCACTAGAAAAACCACAATAGCTTGTCCAGGTATTCCAACTGTGGGAAGAAACACTGTGAACTACATGTTTTCTATCCATGTTTTTAAACCTTCATTTACATCCCTTTGTAGTTTTTAATTGTCTGCATCAGCTGAAAAGGCAAGATTTATCTAAAACTTTAATTAATAAAAAAACCCCAAGAGTGCTACATGGCCACTATTTGAGAGAGTATGTTGTGAAGCTTCAGGAGAGTGAATTGTCTATTCATACAAAGGAAGAAACTACACATCACAGTCAATATTCTCTCACTGAAGTGTTCAGCAGCCAGTGAAGTCAAGATGCTTTTGAAAAAACCACTGATGATCTAACAAAGCATCACGGTTTAAGCCCAGCAATAACTCAGAACCACGCAGCCGCTCTCTCACTCCCCAATTCCTCCCCCCCACTCCCAGAGGGACAGGGAGGAGAATCAAAAGAATGTAACTCCCACGGGGTTGAGATAAGAACAGTCCAGTAACCAAGGTATAACACAAACCACTGCTGCTGCCACCAATGATAATAATGATAAGGGAAAGAACAAGGGAAGAGAATACAACCACTCATCACCCGCCGACCAATACCCAGCCCAACCAAGCAGTGATGTAACCCTTCTGGGTAACTGCCCCCAGTTTGTATAGTGGGCATGACGTGCTGTGGTATGGAATACCTCTTTGGTCAGTTTGTGTCAGGTGTCTGTCTCTGCTACCTCCCGGCTTCCCCTCCTCCCTGGCAGAGCATGAGACTGAGAAAGTTCTTGGTCAGAGTAAGCATTACTGAGCAGCAACTGAAACCATCGGTGTTATCAGCACTGTTCCCAGGCTGAAAGTCAAAACCACAGCACTGCACCAGCTACTAAGAAGGAGAAAAATGACTGCTACTGCTGAACCCAGGACACAAGGTTATTCCACAAGGTATTATAATACCAAGGTTTCCTGCAAACCTGAGTCCTGAAGTTCCATCACAGCAACTGCACCATGTCTGACCAAATGGCCTTCTGCTCCTGTGTTCTGCCTCTGACAACGGCCCACAGCAGGTACCTTTTGCTCCCTTTTTTCTCCCCTTTTCTTCCCCTTACCATTCTCCAGCTTCCAGAAGTCTGCAACTCAGGAACTTCTAAGCCAGAGGGCGTATTTTTGCACTCATCTCTGACAGATTTTCCTTCTCTGGATTTCTTCATTCACCCTTAATGCCAATAAAACCCCCTCAGGCACATAAAGTGCTGAAGTAGTGAGTCCCACACACTACCTACTAGTTCTGGGAAAATATCATCTCTCTGCTTTCAGTTTTTAGGCTAGATTCCCAACAATACAAGTCCTAGGAAACTTCAAATGAAATTTTATCAATGTACAGTCCTACTCATTCACTTTCTTCATGACCCTCTTATTCTATAGATCTGTACTGTATCCTTGCTACTCACCTTACCCCCAGTCACTCATAGTCAAGATGAAGCGGGTTAGGTTATTTAATCACTCTTCTGAAACTTCTGATCATCCTTGTTCTATTACGTCCTTTTTAAGCTGGGAGAACCTAATTATGGACTGAATTTCATTCGGCACTTCATCATTTGGTCATGCTGTGCCCGAATTTCTTTGGCCTGAGATGTGCCAGTTCCAAGTAAAACCTTTCCCGAAGCAGAATCATTCACAAGGGGTTATCTTCTATTACTGTTAGTTTGAGCTGCAAAATTTTCCCTTAAAAAAACATCCTGTTCTGAGAAAACCCTCTACACAGCTACCTGATTTTATGGAATTTCTTATCTCCAGCATCTCCAACTCCCTGTAAGTCTGATTGAAATGGGGCAGTAACAGAAATTAGAAGAGAAATCAGCATGCACATTGTATGTGATCATAGCCTTGTTTCCGTAGGAAACCAGGATGAAAAGAATTCCTGCACTCAAGAACACTAGCTCTTCATTCTTGTACCATCAGAGCACACAAAGTCACCCAGTCTTCCAGACTAGATATTACTTCAAAAGCTTTATTTTGAGGAGATGGGGAGTGTTATAAAGCAAAAAAGGAACAGGCATACAAAGCCTTCTCTTGAAAATAAACTCCTTACCTAAAATCTGTTCAGTGAGAAAGAATGCCTAAATAAACAGAGGAATAACTCTTCTATTCCCACTGCACAGGCTTTCATATTCTGATCCTATGCCTTCATGAGTCTATCTGTAGTAAAAGACTTCCAAGTATGTTGATATTTAGTGAGGAAAAATATTTACAATATATCTGTATATTCAGACAGACTGATTCTTCTCCCAAAAGAAGGGGAAAAAGGTACAGAGGCTCAAACATAAGCTGCAAAAAGCTTTCACACAGTTAAGACAGCTCTGTATCAACTACAGTGGTGAAATATGTTTCCAGGGATTAACAGGCTTTCAAAGCAGAACATCAGAAACACTCTGTTGAGAAGGAAACTATACAAGGCACGGTATGACACATAGCAGTAAAACCTTGTTCTGCTTTTTCTCCTTTACCTATTTCACTCTTCTTCAGGAGCAACACAAGATGTCAAATATCACCCTATCATGTAGGTCTATTACTTCTATTTCTTGACCTTCCACTCCTAGAACTTTGCTATTACCTGGGTGCTGGTTTGCGATGCAGAGAAAATGAAAGCCTAAGGATGCAGCACCAAGTCTGCTGGATCAGTAAGCTGTGCAGCTGAGCTGCTTATCAACTTGCCTCTAGGCACTTCTGCCAGTGTTTCAGACTCCATATGGAACTATTTGTGCGAAGGGGATGATGGTTCAAAGAAGCTTCAAAGAAAATGAAAATGACAACATTACTGTAGAAAACAGACAAGGCAGCAATCCCAGAGATGCAAAAGTTTCATCCTGACTGCTATTAATTTTAGCAGCTCAACTAGCAGAGGCTCTTTTTGATGGTCAATACACTGCAGTTTATAAGAGCTGTCACATGCCAGTCTCCAGTTCTCATGCACAGAGGCTGTACATGTAGTACTGAATAACAACTTTTCACTACAGTGTAAACTAGGTTATGAGCATATAAACCATTCCCTTTTGTGAGGAAACACAGAGAACTGAACCAGCAATTGTTGAGGGCAAAATGTTCTGCAAGTTTGAACAATAGAAGTTAATATAGTTAATCCCCAGAGATCTCAGCACAGCCAGGTCTAAAGCAGGACAGTAGAAATTAACTTTGATTTCCCACACTTCAGCACTGCTCAAACCAATAAATCTCCTTCCTGATTTACACCATATACAAAACAACTGAGCAAAATAAAGTTGTGTAAAACTGGAAAGTAACTCACAGCCCAGGTCATACCAGCCCCACATGACTCCAAAGCTAAAGCACCTGTATTTCATCCTCATCATGTCTGCATTCATCACTGCACAAGCTATTGGAAAATATGTTTAAATATGGGTTCTGCTGTATTTTAAATGTAATTACTTCTCTTTAAGAGCTTTGCTCTCTTCTCCAACAGATGTATGGCCAGAAGAACCTCCAGAAACAAAGAAAAAATTAAGCATAGAGAATACTCATTAAAAGCAGACCATCTATTTCAATTTGAAAAAAATCACATTTACATATATACATATGCGTGTATGTGTATTTGTGTGTATTTATCTATAAATATATATCTATTTTAACCTTGATGCATGATAACCGGAGTATCAACTGCAATAAAATGCTGCAAAGAGAGCATGTAATCAACACAGAGAACTGACAAGCTAATATTTACAATAATACCTGGTCAAATTGACAGGTTTTCCATAAGAATTATGTTATAATCTAGAGAACCACTGAAACCAAAGCAGTAGGACAGCAAGGCTCCAATCTCAGGAAGGTTATCAGACCCAGAAGTTCTGATAGGTATGATCATGGAATCATAGAATAGTTAGGGTTGGAAAGGACCTTAAGATCATCCAGTTCCAAACCCCCTGCCAGGGGCAGGGACACCTCCCATTAAACCATGGCACCCAAGGCTCTGTCCAACCTGGCCTTCAACACTGCCAGCAATGGGACATTGACAACTTCTTTGGGCAACCCATTCCAGTGCCCCACCACCCTCACAGTAAAGAACTTCTTCCTATATCCAATCTAAACTTCCTCTGCTTAAGTTTGAACCTGTTACCCCTTGTCCTCTCACTACAGTCCCTCATGAAGAGTCCCTCCCCAGCATCCTCACAGCCCCCCTTCAGATACTGGAAGGCTGCTATGAGGTCTCCACGCAGCCTTCTCTTCTCCAGGCTCAACAGCCACAACTTTCTCAGCCTATCTTCATACAGGAGGTGCTCCAGTCCCTGATCATCCTCGTGGCCTCCTCTGCACTTGTTCCAACAGCTCCATGTCCTTTTGAGGTTGAGGACACCAGAACTGCACACAACAGCTCCAAGTGAGGTCTCAGGAGAGCAGAGTAGAGGGGCAGGATCACCTCCCTCAACCTGCTGGTCACGCTCCCTTTGATGCAGCCCAGGATACGGTTGGCCTTCTGGGCTGCGAGCGCACACTGCAGCCGGCTCATGTGCATTTTCTTATCGACCAACACCCCCAAGTCCTTCTGCGCAGGGCTGCTCTGAATCTCTTCTCTGCCCAACCTGGAGCTGTGCCTGGGATTGCTCCAACCCAGGTGTAGGACCTTGCACTTGTCATGGTTAAACTTCATCAGGTTGGCATCAGCCCACCTCACAAGCGTGTCAAGGTCCCTCTGGATGGCATTCCTTCCCTCCAACAATGTCAACCGAACCACACAGCTTGGTGTCATCGGCAAACTTGCTGAGGGCGCACTCAATCCCACTGTCTATGTCACCCACAAAGATGTTGAACAAGACCTGGTCCCAACACCGATCCCTGAGGGACACCACTCGTTCCTGGTCTCCAGCTGGAATGTTGAGCCATTGAGCACAACTCTTTGCGTGCGGCCATCCAGCCAGTTCTTTATCCACCGAGTGGTCCACCTATCAAATTTTGTCTCTCCAATTTAGAGACAAGAATGTCGTGTGGGACAGTGTCGAACGCTTTGCACAAGTCCAGGTAGATGACATCAACTGCTCTACCCCTGTCCATCAGTTCCGTAGCTCCATCATAGAAGGCCACCTGATTGGTCAGGCAGGATTTCCCCTTAGTGAAGCCATGCTGGCTGTCACCAAGCACCTTGTTGTTTTTCATGTGCCTCAGCATGCCTTCCAGGAGAATCTGCTCCAAGATTTTGCCAGGCACAGAGGTGAGGCTGACTGGTCTGTAGTTCCCCAGCTCATCCATTTTCCCCTTCTTGAAAATGGGGGTTATATTTCCCTTTTTCCAGTCGTCAGGAATTTCACCTGACTGCCATGATTTTTCAAATATGATGGACAGTGGCTTAGCAACTTCATTTGCCAGCTCCTTCAGGGCCCGCGGATGGATTTCATCAGGTCACATGGACTTGTGTACGTTCAGGATCTTAAGATGGTCTTGAACCAGATCCTCTCCTACAGTGGGCCCACGGTTTTCATTCTCACAGTCCCTGCATCTGCCTTCCAAGATTTGAGTGGTGTGGTCAGACCATTTTCTGGTGAAGACTGCCGCAAAGAAGTCATTAAGAACCTCAGCCTTCTCCAAATCCAGGGTAGCCACTTCTCCCGATAGCTTCCGGAGGAGGCCCACGTTGTCCCTAGTCTGACTTTTATTTGCAATGTACCTATAGAATCCCTTCCTGTTATCTTTAACATCCCTAGCCAAGTTTAATTCTAAGTGGGCCTTAGCTTTCCTAACCTGGTCAAAATCCCTGTATTTTTCCCAGGCTGTCTGTCCTTGCTTCCACCTTTCATAGGCCTCTTTTTTCCTTCTAATTTTCCTCAGCAGCTCCTTATCCATCCAAGGAGGTCTCCTAATGAATGAATGATGATGAAAGCATGCTTTATCCTACTCAAACCAGGAGAAGTTCAGAGCAAGGATTTGTTGTTTGGCTAAAAAAAGGATGATCTCAACCATAATCATGTCAGAACATGTCAACTGGTTTCTTTACTTATATTAATGTACATTAATTGGCAGATACTGGCAAAGCATGCTTCACAAGTCTTCACCAAAAACATATTGTCTCCCCTAGTAGAATTTTATGTGCAACAAAACCATCTTTGTTTCAAAAACCTGATCACATCCTCACTGCAAAGGGAACAGTGAGACCTTGCAAAGCAACTTTGTCGTGGTTTAAGCCTCTAAAACTCACACAGTCGCTCTCTCACTCACTCCCCCCTCTTCCTTCCCCCAGTCCTGGGGGAGGGGGAGGAGAATCAAAAGAATGCAACTCCCACTGGTTGAGATAAGAACAGTTTAGTAACTAAGGTATAACACAAATCACTACTGCTACCGCCAGTAATAATACAAGAGAAATACAAAGAAAGAGAATATAACTGCTCACCACCCAGTCCGACCAAGCAGTACACTCCCCCCACCCTTCCAGGTCTCTGCCCTTCATTTTTACGTCCTGGGCACGACGTGATGTGGTATGGAATAACCTCTTTGGTCAGTCTGGGTCAGGTGCCCTGTCTCTGCTTCCTCCTGGCTTCCCCTCCTCCCTGGCAGAGCACGAGGCTCAGAAAGTCCTTGGTCAGACCAAAACATTACCAGTACACATTACACATTATTACACAGTACAGATTACACAGTATTACATTAACAGTAACTCAAACTATCAGTATTAACAGCGCTGTTCCCTGGCCAAAAGTCAAAAACACAGCACTGCACCAGCTACCAAGAAGGAGAAACATGACTGCTGCTGAACCCATGACAAACCTTCATACCAGTTCAATAAAAGCTCTTTGCAAAGATCATTTTTTCCTCATTTTAACATCAGTTGTGGACCAATCCATTTGTCACTGTTATATCAAACCCAAATGTTTCACAATGTAAAAACAAGAAAGGACATGATCATTGTGATTATCTGTTTCCATCTTGATAAGAGCAATACTCAGAGAAAACCAGAACACACCACAAAAAGACAAACCTAGAACAGGATCAGTTTCAAGTCAGTCCTCTTCCATTTGACAGAAAAAAACAAGCATCAAAATGTTGTATATGAATTATGTGATTAGCCCTTGAAGTTGAAGCAGCAAAGAAATCTGTTTAAATATTATTGAGATATATGGGTTACTGGCAAAACCAAAGTACTTTAAAGCTTCCGTAGCCCTTCCATGGCTACACAGAATAAACAAGTGCTATAGATCACATCTGAAAACATGTATTAATCACTCCAGCTCATTTGCAGATTCATTCTATACATGGGTATTAGTTGAGTTTCATTTTAGTAATTCCCTGCCCAAGAAGTCGATTTTCCTCCCCATCCCACATGAGCAGCTGAGTGGTACTTAATAGTTTAAGCTCAGCCAGCAAAAACAAGCCCAAAATCACTTTGCTTCTGAACTACCCTTAGTGCCAGCCTCAAAAGGTTCATTCCAACTTCAAATTATCTCTTCTACTATCACCCATTTAGCCTGATTTTGTGAATCTTTATTCATTGATTCCTGCACATTGTCAGTGAAGTGAAGACACTAAAAAAAATTGGGAAGACGTTCTGTCTAGCCAGACAGCAAGCGTGTGACAGTGACACTGACGAGGAGGAAGGAAACAAGAATCTGTAGCACAGGTGGAATATTAGCACATATTTATCAATGAGGAAAAGCAATCAAGTTACTGGCAGTCCACACAATATCAGTCACTAAGTACATTTTCACCTTATCAGATAGCTACAACATAGAACCATGTGTCAGCAAGGGAATTTCACAGATGCTTACACTGTGACTTTACCTTGTAAATAAGACTGCCAGGACATGAAATGTCTGGATAACATGTTTAAGTATCCTCAATATGCAGCCAGAAATGAATTCACAATGACAAGAGAAATAAAGACCTTGTGATTTCATCCTCATACTCTTGCTACCAAAACACACAGCTATATCCTTAACAAAAGCATCAAGATGCAAGAGTAAGAAAACATCCCACCTCTGGTCAATAGAATCACTGTTTCCAATAGTTGCAGTGATGCTTTGGACCCAATGACCACTGCAAACCATCTATAATCCAACAAAATTCACTCCAGGCACAGGCTACAACTGCATACTGGGTATTAAAATACCTTCTATTTTACCTTAATTTTATGGAGCTACAGATAATATAGGTAATCTACAGATCATCTGAAGTAAGATGGGGTTTGCTGATTTCATTGTGAATGTTTGCTCTTTGTTTTGCTTTGTTTGTCTGTTTGGTTTTAAACAAACCAGTGTTGTTTCCTGATTTCATACTTTAAAATTAGTGTGTAAGCCTTCCATAATGCCAAGTGCATTCTCTGTAGAACACTACCCCAAAATGGTTATTTTATGATATTAGTAAAATGGACAGTAAGAAGAAAAAAATCAATGTACACTTCAATTGACTCTTAATGTCAGTTTTAAAGCTTTTTTAGGCAAAAGTCCCTAGTATTAACTACATTCATGTCAGAGAAAGAAAAGAAAATAGAGCAAAACCATGTTTCTAGGAGCTGCAAGAGCAAAGCTACTTTTCCACCTGCCATCCCTGGTTGCAACTTTGGGAGCTGCCAGTGGGCCCCACCAAAAGGGTACATTGGGTGATGCGACTAAAGAGAAAGGAGACCTCTGATGGCTGCTGTGATATTTGCAGTTTCTCTGTCCAGAGGATGAAGTGAAGCTGGGAACAGAATTCAGGTGCAAAAAGCTATTTACTGCTAAATTCGAGAGTCTATTCTCTCCCACAGAGGCAGTATTGATACACACTGTGCAGTTTTTATCATTGTCTGGGTAGAAAGAACTAGAGTGCTATAGGTTACACCCTGAAAAAGCACACTGTGGGTCACTTTTTACAAGGGCCATACAAAAGATGACTGCCACTAAGCTTGGGTAAGGGAATTTCAGAAACAGCCTCCACAGTTCTTGCATCTTTAAAAGTCACCTGAAATCAGACAGTTTACGGTTTACTTACATACTCAGCTCTTACTTCTTCTATGCCTCAATTCCTCATCAGGAAAAACATTAATACTATCTCCTTACCTTATAACAGTATACACTCAGGTACAATGAGGTGACAAGGATGAAAGGATCCTAGATACTAAGTATACATATATGTTAACACCTTACTTCTTCACTGGCTCAAAATGTAATCTATATATTCCAGCCACCAGAAGAACAATGTGGTTGAATCCTACCCCCTAATCTGACAACAAAACTCCTCACACTTTGTGAAAATCCTCACACGGCTAACAGTCCTCATCTGTTGAGCTTGCACTGTGTGTGAGCTCTAGAATAAAAGCCATTAATAGTGTCCATAACAGCAAAGCTAATAGACAGGGATCAGCATCAGCTACAAGACATTTCCTTTTGACTATATAGCCAGCCAATACGGACTGCATTCATGAGTTTGGACAGTTTGTGATCTCAGCTCTTTCAGTCACCAAAGAAGTAACTGAGAGAAACTGTCAACTTTGTTAAAATACTTAAATTTTGGATTTAACACTTCCCTCTCGTAGTTGAGTGATTAAAACATATTTACAAACCAAAACTTCTTTTGAGATAAAGGCAAGACTCTTGAACTTCGTTTTTAATATAATTTAAATACTATGGTGAAAAAAAGAAACCAATATGCACTGAGATTTCATCAGAAGTATGTTAGTACATGAGAGCGGGCAGTACATCTGCATTCAGTGAGAGCTTCCATCCCAAGGTGTAGAAAGTGGACTTTGACTACACTTGTAGAAATTGGCAGCCTCCACACATGACAAATACCACATAATCTTTACATGTAGACATGCACTAGTTAAAACCTCAGCTTCTCTCTTCAGGAGGTTTGCTGCAACCCAGGATGACTGGGCATTGTTCACTGTGGATGCTAAAGATCCTGTACTGTATTTCGCAACAGCAAATACATTAATATAGTAGGTTGGAGCAAAAGTCTGCCTACTGAAGTGGTCTTCTGCAGTCACAATCATAAGCAATATTCTTACTTCCCTCACCTGATGGGTAATGTAGGACTGATAAACAGCTGCTGCTCAACACATTTAGCTGCACCAGTGATGGGTAGAGACACAACATTGAAAAGTAATGGGAAATGCATATGCTTAGCATTAAGCAAGGGGGTCAAATAAAGTATTAACATCAGTACAACAGATGCTTCTGCATTCCAACAGATTTCACAGCAAGGAAGGTGGATGAACCTACACTCCAACCATAAATAAAGGAAAATCATTTAAACACAGTACATTATTTTACCTGTCTTTGCATCTCTTCAATCTGTCGCTGGGGCACACTTTGCAGAATACTGTACATTTCAGGCATCTTTTCTTCAGGGATGACAACAGAGGCCCTATAGGCAAAAAACCACAGAAAATAAATGGTAAGACAAAAAGAAAGAAGTTATATATTAAAAGATGTCATCTACTTTTCCAATCCAGAATCTTGTCCTATTCTAATAAGACACATTCAGAAGATATTAGTAGAAAGAAGCAGTCTTCTCTCAGTGTAACTGATTATTCTGTAGTGGTTTCTTTGCAACACCAGCCAGTCTGCCCACAGATAATGCCACAGAAGTATGGACTGATCTGCACAGATAAGTTAATAAATATGGAAGGGACAGATACCCAGAAATCCTCGTTTCTCATCTCTGGATTGCCACTGCCTTGCTGTCAGCTGAGATTTTTGAAGTGACTAAAGAGTAATACACATGCAAAGAGACATATACAGCACATACAGTGCTATGTACCCAAACTAGTACCTTCGTACATATTATCACAAGATCACGTAACTGGGCACAGTGCATGCATGGAAAAATAATCTAAGCTCCTAACACAGTGTACTCACCTACAGAATAATTATACCTTTCAATCTCAGATGAACCTAGAAATCATGATACCATTTAGTGAATTTAGCTTTTAAGTGATGCATACACTTTCCTTAAAAGAGCCTGAATGCAGACCAGTCCTCACTGAATTCAAGCACAAGATAATAAAGCAAGTCTGTTTTAGAAAACATATGATCAGCTACAAGATAACCAAACACTCTGTCATCTCTGCCTCACTTGTTTTCCTTTATTTTTGATGCATAATATATCAAGGGCAAAGACTGCATGTATCTTAGCCTGTATTCTATTCCCTGTAGCCCCCAGTACACTGGACTTATCATACAGGTCTTATTCAAATCACTGAATGCAATGAAGTCTCTTATATAGAGATTCAACATACAGTAGCAAGGGTACAAACCTCTTCCAGTCCAGAACCTCAGAAAAAGGTAAAATGTAGGAGTCTGCAATGATCACTGGGACACAGCCAGCTTGAAGAACATCACTCAGCACAGCCTGTCCCAGGCGGGCTCCACGCAAAACGACACAGAACGTAGACTCCTGTCAACAAATGGTATCCAACACACAGATGAGGATAAAAAAGGAAATGTTGGATTTGTATTTCCATTCTCTGCTTTGTTTTAATGGCCAAACTTCAGAATTCTAAACTGAGAAATTTCAAGGAGAAAAATAAGTTAAATTTTGAAAGTTTGGCATAACAGGATGAGGAATGATCAACATGCACTTACTGAGTACAAACTGTATGAAGCCAACCTGATTTTCTTCCATCATAGGGAAACCCAGCTCTATGGATAGCAGAAAAGCAACAGATTTCATATTCACTTCAAAAGGCATTTGACATCATTGACTGTAATTTCATAAGCAAATTAAGAAATCATAGGCTAGATAAAGCCCTCACAGGATTTCTGGTTACATAAATTGTAGTTACAGAAAGAACTCTAAGTATAAAGCAGTCTGCAGTGGCTCTCAGGTAAAACAGTGATGAACCAAATAAGCTTTCCTATGTGCAACACATTCCATGGGTTCCTTAGTTACCTGGGTAGCAGAATTAGGACCATACTTACTACACCTTACAATACTTAAAATTTGGTAGGATTAGCAAGAATAATGGATAATGGGATTAGAGTCTGATATTATATGGATAAATTGACTAAAAAAATAGCCACAGGGTTCAACATTTAGATAAAAATAACCAACTGCATAAGCATAAAGCATGAAGTAACTGGCTAAGTTTTGCACCTTGCAGAAGAGGATATTTCCTAAGGACAGGAAAAGAAAGAGTATTCACATGTCAGCAATGTGCTGTTTTAAACCCAAACCACTCCACCCACAGGTTGTATTAGAAGAAAAAAAGAAGTACAATTGAAGAAACCTGGAGGAATCACTCAATTTATTCAGTAATAGAAGACCTCATACACAGCAGTGTGCTCAGCCCTGGGCAATCACTTCCAGGGGTAAAAAAGAAGGATGGTTACTTACCTCGAAAGTATGATCTACAAGGAAAGATCGACTATATCAGTACTACTTATTGTGTAGAAGTGAGGGCAGAAGGACATAAAAAGTTATTGCAAAAAGGAAGAATATTATCCTCTTACTCATCTCCACAACACACAAGGCAAAAAGCCATCAGTTTCAACTGCAGCAAAGACGACTTCTTGTCTACACTGCACTCACCCTGTAAATGGGGACTTTAGTTCTCACTGCCACTGAGGAATTCTACAGATTCAAGATTGCGAAATAAATGCTTGTGGAGTTCAGCTACACAAACAAGGAAAAAGCCCAAGCCAGTGTTATCCCTAAATCTAAGAAAGAAAAATTATAAAGTTGATAGAGGGGCTCCCACAGATAAGAAAACATCTCTCCAGCTTGTGTTCTGTGGCCTGAGGGAAAGGAGCCAGAAGGCTCAGCAGGGCAGTGAAACATCAAAATGGAAGTAGGAAACACAAGGGGGGTTGCTGGCTCTTCACTTGTTTCCTAAAGCAATGTAAGACCTGTGTTCATACCCATAAAGTACTAAAAGCCTTAAAAACCTCATCCAAAAGAAGACTGCAAACAGGAAGCATTAGCAATCCAGAAGCCCAAGAGCCTGTCTAGTAGGAAGTCTATAAAGGCAGCGCTGAAAAAGATGAACTGTGATTGCAATCTCCCTTCCCCCTTTCTCAGACAGGAAGAGAAGGAAAAGAAGAGTGCAGGGAATGGAAAGAGCAGAGAGAAAAAACACATTTTAACCACTGACTCACTGGATCACACAGCAGCAGGTGGAAGAAACCCTAGTAAGGCCTGGAAGAGAAAAAAACAAAGCAGCCCAGATGTGGACACACATGCTCATCTGCCCAGATAACCATTTTTCCTGTCTAGACAAAGGTTACTATAAATATATCTCCTTGCATCACCACTGTTATCAGCCAGACATTCCGAAGGGAGATGGAGGGCTCTGCAAAGGAAAGTATTTTAACAACCTCTGCATGTGCCAGCTCTCTTCCGAGTTATAAAATCATATATAGCAAGATATAGATATAAATTCCCCGATTTGCTACCCTTGAGTAATCCAGTCTGTACTTAAAGCAAACAAGAGCGGGGTTTTTTTCCCTTTGGCTGAAGGTTTAGGACTCAGAGTGACCCCTTCCTCCCCCTCCTCCACAAGGAATTTTAAACATATTTCCTACAAAACATAACAGGAGGGGTGGAAACTTTGCCTTTCCTCAGCTTGTTTGTTGTTTTATCATCATTTGCTGAAGTTCAAAGACACATTATGTGCTGGTGGCCACAGACAGAGCACAGTGGCCTGTGGCATAGCTCACTTCACTACACTGCATGCCAAAGCACCTCTGTGTCCGTGCATCGCCAAGAGACACAGGGGGCTGAGAACGGTATCTAGTTTTATCTTCACCGACACATCAAAAGGCCTCTGGAAGTTGGGCCAAGGCCATGAAACACATTTCACCTAGATGTTTTGATAGCTGCATGCTGACAAGTCTTCTATCTCAGTCTGCCACATCTATACAGATCATTTTGGAGGGTTTAACTACTAAGCTACATATAGAAAAGAAAATCTGCCAAAACTCCTTAAGTGGAGGACTCTTCTTTTGCCTCCAGATAAATCCTCACATAACTCCATTTTAATCTTCCCTCCAATTGATTAAGCCATCCTCTGCTCCAAGCTTTATGTAGCAAGGCCAGGACTGTCATATGTGAGGAATCAGATTTAAATTCAGCTTGCTGAAGATCACTTTACTAGTTATTCTGTGGAAAGTGTAGATTCCAATGTTCTTCCCCAATTCTGAAGTGAGCAATACTGTCAGGCCTCCAAAAGTTTCTCCTCTTATTGCTGCTGGATTTGGCCGTATCTCTGTATCACTTTTTAAGTTGACATGACATTATCATGTGTTACTAGAAGACCAGCATGACCCATCTCATGAAGCTGTGATACGTAAGCAGTGTTTTCAAATTGCAGCACAGTTTGAGCACAGAGCCCTTGGTTCCCTTAAAAATAAGAATAAAGTTAGGATATAATATCCGAGCTAACATAATGAATTATGCAGTTTCAAAACACAGCCAGCAAGTCAACCCAATCCAAGCAAGTACCCTACCAATGCTAAATGGGATCAGCTAAGACAGCTCCAGGTTGGGCAGAGAGGAGATTCAGAGCAAACCTGCGGAGAAAGACTTGGGGCTGTTGGTTGATGAGAAATTTAAAACGAGCCAGCAGTGAGCACTCACAGCCCAGAAAGCCAACCATATTTTGGGCTGCATCAAAAGGAGTGTGACCATCAGGTCGAAGGAGGTGATCCTGCCCCTCTACTCTGCTCTCCTGAGACCTCACTTGGAGTATTGTGTGCAGTTCTGGTGTCAACATAAAAAGGACATGGAACTGTTGAAGCAAATCCAGAGGAGGGCCACGAGGATGATCAGGAGCTGGAGCATCTCCCATATGAAGACAGGCTGAGAAAGTTGGGGCTGTTGAGGCTGGAGAAGAGAAGGCTGCATGGAGACCTCATAGCAGCCTTCCAATATCTGAAGGGGGCTACAAGGATGCTGGAGAGGGACTCTTCATTAGGGACTGCAGTGATAGGAAAAGGGGTGATGGGTTCAAACTGAAACAGGGTAAGTTCAGGTTACATGTAAGGAAGAAGTTCTTTACTGTGAGGGTGGTGAGGCACTGGCACAGGCTGCCCAAAGAAGCAGTAAATGCTCCACTCCATCCCTGGCAGTGTCCAAGGCCAAACTGGACAGAGCCTTGGGTGACATGCTCTAGCGTGAGGCGTCCCTATGTCAGGGGGGTTGGAACTGTATGATCTTAAGGTCCTTTCCAACCCAAACCATTCTATGTTTCTAAGACAGTCAGCAAGTGGAAGAGAAGTTTGAAGGAGAGGCAACCTTACCTGAAGCACTTGAGGATAATCAAAGACTTGATTCTTGTGACAGCGTTTGCGAACAGCAGGGACCCCATCGGACAGATTTGTACACTTGTCTAGAATCAACACTGATTCCCCATTCTCAGCTTGAAGTGCTTCCAGCTCAGACCGGTATTCTGGGTGCAGAGACATTTGAGACGACAGGATGAAATACCTGCGAGGACTGAAAAACCACAGCAGGGTTACCTGACAGCACTGGGAGTTTACTTCCAAGATGCTCTAGAACACATGTCCTTCCATCCTGGAAAAGCAGAGCAAGATTAACTAAATGTGGGCACACTGCCAACACCATGTAATATTCAAGACAAGGCTGGAAAGAGTAATAATGCAATATAATTAAATCTTGGATAATAACTGGCTCAGCATTATTCACAACTTTGAATACTTGGAAATAGTGCTTATTACATTAAATAGGCATTTGCATTGTAACCTCTATTACAAATGGAAATAAACATTATTTAGCTAAGTATTAAAACAGCTTGTCATTGACGCCAGGACTGTTTATTCTTTCATTAGGTGTTTGTGTACTGTAACAAAGTAGATAGGGCACTGAATGCTGCTGCTACTTTCTCCTCCCATGTATTTTCTTATCAATTTTAAGTGAAAACAGAAGAAGACAGTGAACTGACAGCTTGCCTACCCTATGCTTACATAGTCTGGATATGGTGATCGCAGCAACAGGACAAGCTCATCTCATTAGCTGTGATTCAGTTATGTCCCTTTTAAGCAACAGTTCCAGGACAAAGCTGAAGACCCATTATCCCATTCACGCTCAACTCCCACCGTGTTCCAAACCCATGAATATTTAAGATGTGCCTTAATACTGAAGTGTTTCAAGACATAATTAACACTGGAGGTAAAACACACAGGAATACAGCCTCAAATTAGGTACTCACTGCTTTAAAAAGTTACGTTGAAGTTAGAAAACAGCATTTCATGTAATACCTACTCATTCTCATCTACTTTCCTTTCCTTTTTAAACAGGCCAGACTGCTCCACTGCTCCCCACTGAAAGGAACACACAGTGAGTGCCTGCCCTCATGCTGCCAAAAGAACACAGGAAACACGAAGCCTGCACTTAGGATTCCAGTTCTACTCCACGTGATGCTATCTTTAATTTACAGCTCTGAAAACACATACAAACACACATTTTATAAAGTGAGACCTCTCCTGCTGTTCTTCTCACCCCTTCTACTCATTTTCATGCTGGTCATTTTAGTTGCTCCAATTAACAGATGAGGCATTCTTTTTACCAAGCCTCCAGCTGCTACCAACTTGCTACCAGAAGCTGTACTGAATATATATTTCCAGCAGAGGTGGAATTAAAACGTTTTAAACAATGCAACTAAAAAGGAGAGTAAATCAAAACTCTCCAGTTCAGCTCCGTAAGCGGAATAAAAAAAGATTTGCCTTAAAAAAAAGGAACTACTACTGCAGATGAGTGATAATAAATGCCTGTAACCAGCTACAAATTATGCAGGTTTGATTTGGTATATGTTTAAGGCCAAATTTTGCCTTGAAACGATCATCATCCTATGATGCTCCAAATTTTGTTATATCAAATCTTGCTACAGAAATTTCCAGCTCCCAGGAAATAACACATTGGTGTAGTGGAATGTAATAATTTATCTCAAGCAAGCCTGAATTCTGAGCATCATCCCCTTGTCATACTCCTGCATTAAGCAACTGAACCCGTGAATGTGTTTCAATTAGTAATGCTAACTGGCCACTAGATGGTAGTCCGGAGACGACAGTCTGCTCCACACACACAAAAAAACACCACCTTTGAGAAACACGGAAGCTCCAACACCTACACTGAACACAGACTTATGCACTGCAACAGCTCCCACAAAAGAGTTTCCCTTATCCGACCTAAAACCAGACAAAGCATTTAGCTGACTACACGAATGTGAACAATATGACTGCATCTCTGCTTACAATTGGTTCTATACATGCTGATGCCTATCATCACCTTCATGCTTTCCAGGCAGAAATACAAAGCAGACTTTCACCCCGTAACAGTAGTAGTAAAAGTAGTAGACTGTAGTAATACTCGAGACCTATGAAGAATCAATTGGGATGCAACCAGATGTCCCTACATTGGCCCGGCCCAGGAGCATCACAAGCAGGACCATAGAGGGTGCAAGCAAAGCAAACCACTGCTGCACAAGTTTGGCCTGTAATTGACTGTGGTATCTTCCCTGGAGCAGCTCAGAGCAGTAGCAAGAGCACTGCCCTTACCAGAGAAGACAACTGAAGCCAAAGTACAATAACTTTTGTGTTCAATAGTGGCAGCACCCTTTCAATCAGTTTTCAACTTCAAAAAATTCATATTCTCTACAGGATACTGTCAGAAAAAAGGACCTAAAGTTTCTGCATTTCTAAACTCGATCTTCACAATCAGTTGACACATCATTTACTCCCATTGTTTCAGTCTACCCATCTTTTAAACTATAACAGAAGTAAGACTGTTAATTACACAGCTGACAATGTTTCACTGTAAGAGGCTTATAAAATATTAAAAGGGTCTTCCATAATCAATCAAAACATGTCTTTTAGACTTTTACCTACTCTTGTTCTGAAGATATGAACATAGTAGAGAAACTACCGCTTTCCACGGTAGCTCAATGTGATGGCTACCTACATTCCTTGTTAAAATTAGTGCTTTATTTCCCACTTGTCTTGTTTTACTTCCAGCTACAACGTCAGGGAAGGGGGGATTGTTTGCGTTTATGTCTTACTCCATTACTTTAAGAAAGATAAAAGCAGAATTCTAAGCTCTGAATGTAACTATTCCCATAACCAAATCAGTTCTCATTTTTCTTTTTCATGAGCAAACCACACTAACCTCCTTCAGATTCATTCTGCAAGAGCTGCTTCCCTTCAGAGCTGTATTTGCAGGCCTGTCCTGTTCCAAACTCTCAATGTCATTTTCAAAGGACTTCAGAACCACAAAAACATCTAAACTGATTTAGGAAGAATGTATCCATAAGACACACAGAGGTAAAGATCACATCTTTGCTGCTATCCTCCTCTTACTCATTCAAAGTTTGGCTTTGCTGATACTACCTAAGGCACTCTTGTTGATCCCCATGATCCCTTCCATCTCTTTAAAGCCACAAAGAGTGTATAGCACAATGCTTTTAACATTGCATTAGCCATCTTTTGCTGTTACTTTGCTTTTAAGTATCCTAAAGCAAATTGTCTGAAGTGATCATATATTAGAGAATCTGTATTGCTTTGAATTACTGCCCAGCTTTACTTACACTTTAAAGAAACCAAACATAACAACTGTTTTTCTTCGTATGCTAAATACCTTGTCAGTTCAATGGAAATACTGATTCTAATTCTACTGGAAACACTGTCATGCTGTAGTATTTCACAATTCAGTTTCTGAAGTGGAAAAAACCCGAATCACTCAAAAAGAAATCTGCAGTTTATAGCTAAACCATGTGCTGGCAGATGAGCCAAAGCATTTAGCATTGGAACCATCATATATTTTAACAGTAAGAGCTATTAAAAGCAACCCTTGCAACATTGCCCAAGCCCACCAACCAGTTAGTAGCTATACTAATATTTTATCAGCATCAACATTAAACTGGATATTGAATATACTTCACTCAATTAATGGTAATTCCTTTACCCTGGTCCTCTTTCTGGCAGATCCACCTCTGCTGACAAGGGGCTGTAAACAGGAATACTGACATCATAGCCTTGCCGGTAAGTCCATGTGGAAAAGCCTCCACCAGCCAGCAGAGCTCTGAAAAACATGAGAAAATGGCTTTAAACAGAGTATGAAGACCATTTGGACTCAGAGTGTGATTTACTGATTGTCATTACCAGAACATCAGGAAGATGCATGCTCTGAGATAAGTTTTGCCCTCAGTTTTTGTCAGCGGTGTTTTTCATGCAGCTTTTTGGTTCACTTGAGTTTTCATGGACTGGGCTTACTGCCAGATTGGATCTAGTCATCAGTGGAATACTTACGATTGTGTATGATCACTCAAGAATAGACCACTTATTGAAGTAATTGTGATAACTTTGCATTTTTGCAAGCTTACATGTCCCAAGTCAATTTTAATACAAAGAAATACACTGTCAATTACTTATACTAGTTAAAATACCCCTCGATGCTTGCACTAAAATAGGGCATAGCACAGCTCTCAAAGTGTTAAGAGACAAGCTGTATTCCAGATATAAGTTCAGGTACAATAACAGTTTCAGTGATTCTGGAATTCTCAGGCTGGAAAAGCAAATGAAGTTATTTGCAACTGTATTTTCAAAGGGATTATACAAACTAGTGAAAAATGCTATTAACAGAAAACATGACAATAAGAACTCTGCATGTTATAAAGCCAAATCCCTGCAGGAGAGGCTGCTTTGGGACACTGTGCCAGAAAATATGGGAATCACCCAAGACCTATAAACTAAGAGGTAATTCAACTTCCCAAAAGGATGACCCTGATTGTGGCTTTTCCTAGATGGGACAACCTTTTGCTACACAGAAGAGCTTTACGGAAGAGAACAATGTGTACAGAAGAAAGCAATACAACATTCACAATGCCAGAAAAATGGCTTGTTACTATCTCCTATCCCAAATCAGGCTTTGAAACATGCTAGTAGAGGACGTCAGCTTTCCAGTTGCTATGTCATCTCCAGTGACCAGGTGGCACCAAGAACACATCATCCTATTGCCAAAAGCTCAGATTCAGCTTCTTGAGTGAAACTTCTCAAACAGCTGATCAAACTTTCAGTTCTTTGTCACCAAACAGCAGAGTGTGAGATACTTCAAATTGCCCCAGGGAGATTGGGCCTGCTTAAGGTAACATACAAAGGAGTCTGGAGAAAAGTAGTTCTCCAAATCATTTCTCTCCTTCTCTGTGGGAAGAAGCAGAACACAAATACACCACTACAGTAAGTACACTGACAATTAATCAGCTGATATTCTTGTTTTCAGGTATCACAAAAAGAAATCCTTCGTATAGTGTTTGGAGAAGCAGTCTTTCCACAGCTGTTACAGAACAAATTAACATTATACCTAATTATAACCCAATACCTATCATTTTTTCCCACTGGAACATCAACACCGGTATGTTCTGCCTGTTTCAACTCCCATCAGATGTCCCATGGGATACTTCACTTCCCACTCTGACCTTCAGCACAGTTGTTCAGCACGCAAACACCACAAGCACACTTTGCCATAAATGTGACTTCACCTACATAGTCAAGCAAGCAGTCCTAAGTGTCATTTAAGAAACTCTTTGAAAATCCCGGGCTCTGGATTAGAGATGCATTTCAGCCTGATGACAATTACTTCATTACTCTTCATTCTGAACTCAAATTATAGGAGCAACAGAAATCAACTTGAGAAGGAGATGATAAATCAACTATGTGCTGAGTGAGAATTTATGTTCCAAATCAAGTGATTATTTTGGATTCCTTTCCAGTGTCCGTTTGGATGACATGTACAATGCTGCTATAACTAGCTCTCACCCTTGAAGCCACATGTTCCATGTCTTATCCACATTAACTCAGTTATAAGCAGGGAGAAAAAACTGGCTTGGGTGTTGCTGGTCTTGCACTTCATATCCCCCTCCTCCTTTTTTAACCCCCCCTAATTGGGAAACTACAACCAGAATGTTTTAATTGGATCCGGTGAAAACATGACAGCACCTCATCAGCCTTGAGAAAGCAGGTGTGTGTCATGCAGACATTTACCTAAATAAACCCACAGGGAACCAACACCAGTTAAATAACTCCACTCAGATTTTCACTGTACAGTGCAGTAAGAGAGCAGAGATATTAACTCCTAATGTACTCAAGACAAATAATCTTTAAATTACACTGATCAGCAAGAAATAAGCCTGATCCTGAGCAGCTTTTTGCCACTTTTCAGGTATTGATCCTTCTTTCTCTCTCTGCAGGAAGTATCCCAACTGGCCTATGCAGTAAATGTTGCTGCCCAGCTGCCATCATCATGAGCTTTCTGCCAAACTTCACAAGTCACTGAAACCCAATTCATCAACTGAAGCAGAACAAAAAACTTATCTTAGTTCATATGTTCAATCCTACAGCAACCGAGTGACTTTGCAAAAGAAATCCTTTCATTCTCATAATTGTACCAAATTCAATAGTACTTATTAACAAATAAAAAAGCTTATTTTTTTAAGTTTTATGGCAGGAGATTACATATGTTATGGCACCTAATACCAGCAACGCAGCTTCCATGCCCACAAGGCAGATTTCCATCTTTGAAATTACAGAATGAAACGCTTTTACACTGTCTTTGGAAATTGGATTTAAAGATTTAATAAACGAACAACCCCTCAGTGAGGGAACTTTTTAGCTAAAGACTTTTCCAGATGTAAAAAATATAACTGAATTCCCCTTTGTATATAAGGTCTTATTTTACCTGGAATTAATATTCTGAAGCAAATCAACACAACACAACTCTATCAAACCTCATGATTCACTACTGTTCAGCTATGTAAGACCTCTGACATGTGCCAAATAGGGAAGGAAGGCCATGCTCCCTATGCAGACTTCACAAATGTTACATGAGTGATGAACAAAACCCCACAAATCCAATCTTTCTGGAATTGTACTGGTGCAGTTCAGACCAGTCATTCAAAACCAAGTGAACTCTGCCAACGTACCTTCATCTTGGCCTGCAGCCTCTCACCCTGTGATGCTACAAACAACTGTGATGCTGCACCTCTTTGTTAACTACCCATTCTGTAAGTGTAGACATTCCCAAATTAAAACACACACACAGGTTGTTTGTTCTGTTAGACATGAACTAAGAACTCCAGAGTTCTCCAAAATCATACCATAACCTCATATACCATCAGTTTCCTGTAGTACAGGTTCTGTACTATACTGAATACAGTCTAACTGTTGGCTGCCTACAAAAAGGAGTTTTCACCTTTTCTCCATCCCAAGCACTGTTATTGCTTCTCTTATGTTATAGCTAGTGATCATACAGCTGCAGGGTGAGTCAGTTTGGCAAGCTATGATAACAGCTGTAAGCGAAAATAGATTTGGGTGGTTTATTCCAACTACTTTACTTCCCATGTTAGCACAACAAACTCTTAGAACAAACATCTACCAAAATAATACACTTCCTGCATACTAAGCCAAGTCACATAAGGCCAAATGTGAATGGATATCTGACAGAAAAAGAAGTTCAAAAAACCCCAGCAGTCATACAGTGTTAGAACTCTACTGCATCCAATTAATGAATCTACTTCTTCAACAGACACGTGCATCTGCAAATACACAGTCCCAGAGCTGTCCATTCCAATAAGCAGAGCATCATCAAATGAAAATTCCCCTTAAGAAGTATAAATCCTGAGATAACACATCCAAGTATTTACTAACAGGTTTGGTTATGTAGGAATGATGCTTTACTGCCCTCTTCAGGCTAAACCACATGAAAGTAACATATTTCATGCAGAGAAGTAAAAACCTAAAGCCTTGCTTCACAGTCACTGATGCAGTTACAATGAGTAAACTTACTCTTTGAGCATATCCTGAAAAAACATGTTCTGTTCTTGCCCTGAAGGATGTTTTAAATCACCTCTGGTGCAAAGAAATCAAGATATACTCCATACACAATCATCTTAGCAAAGACCCCACATGTCAGGCAAGATTTTATTGACATTTGGCAGAAGAAAGTTAACCTTGACCTTCAAGAGAAGGGTTGGTTACATGGGACCTAACACAGCAGAACTAAGCACATACAGGCTAATCCAGTAGAAACATTCAATAATGGTATCTAAGCTAAATACATTTGTCTTACTGTTATTCCAGTTTTCTTTGCCTTACGACCCCCTTTCCTCTTCCAAAAGGAAACTATTCTGGAAGTGCAAATTGAGCTCAGGATTTGTGCCTTTTAAGGTTTTGGCAAATATTTTCATAACACCCTTGCCACAGGACACCTAAGAGCATTTGTTCGATTACTACCATGATGCAGTTGTTAAAACAAAGCCAACTGAAATTCATCACAGTTCCATGAAGTAGAGCAGCTGCTTTAAAAAGCCCTTGAAGACTTGTATCAGAAAGCTGCAGTTACAACCATTTTTTGACTTCTAATTTGCATCAAAAGGGACATTCTGTAAAGCATTCAGCTTTAGTAACACACAATATACATGTCTAACCTCAAGACTCTCCATCCTTACAGGAAGCCCAACAGTTAAGAGCAAATGCTGTCAGCCACATCACATATAAAATTAAGGATAGGTCTAAACTGTCAGATTTCAGGAGCAAACACTTGTCCCACAGAAGACAAGGACTTCTTTACTCCCCTTTTTTGAGAAGGGAGGAAATCATGCTCCAGCTTTGTAAAGGTTAAGGAGCACATCCTTTGCCTTCAGATGCACTTCTGAGCTTCAGCTTCTGTACTTCTGTTTCTTCACTGGCATTTAAACACAGATCTGTGCATTCAAACACAGCAAAACTCATACCTATCTCTAGGAACATCTAGGGCAGTGTTATAATCTGGTGGCCCTCCTGGCAGCATATTGAAGAGCAAGTGGTTTGTGCCTCGATCCCACCTAAAGCAAAAGAAGAAACAGAGAGCAATTAGAAAGGTATTCTCCAAATACAGATGGTAAGTTCTGTCAAAGCCTAGCTCTGGCATTGACTCACTGCATCCTCCCCTCCTGCGTTAACCTTAGTTTTCTCCACTTTGCATTCTTTAAATTCACACACTGAAGTTTCAGGAAATACCTGGATAATTGTGCCAAAGCCTGAGCTGTTTCCTTGATACGGAGTGCGTTCTGATTAAGGACATCTATGGATGGCACAAAAAGGCAGGCCCGGTTCACATCATCAGTGTAGAATTCACTGTCAGAGATGGCAGTCAGCAGCTCATTGTATTCTCTGGAAATGGTGTTGCTCACTGAGGTCCCATATTCATCCACATACTTCTTCAGTGAGTAGATGTATACCTTGATTTTGTTTTTGGGATTGAAGCCACAGCGATAGACATCGAAGCAGGTATGCATCCTGCAGCTGAGGTCTCCCCGCTCAGGAATGGGGCTGTCAGCAGGAAGCTTGACCACAGGCACATCATGGACACTGCGTTTTTCAATGGTCCAGTCATTGGATGACTCAATGGAGTGAGGCCAGAACTGGAATATTCCTGTGGCAATTAGGCCAAGCAGAACTATGGAGAAGAGAGTGATGTAGTAGATGCGATGCTTGGTTTTCATCCTTGGGATGAGGGCTGGACCCCGGGTGTTGTATTTGGCTGACGCACACATAATGGAATCAATTATCTCTTGTCTCTACAAAACAGAAAGAGAGAGGTTTTAGGATCTTCAGATGCTCACACATCTCTCTGGAATATAAGATGCCAACTAGAGCTGCTACCTGGCAAGGACAACAGGAGGCTGATGTGCTCGGCCTGGCTGTAACAGAAGGATGTTGACCAGTAAACAAGCACAAGTCAGAAAAGAACATGGCTTGGGCAACGAGGGGAGGAAGAAATCCCAGACACTACGGAAGTGGTAAGTCCTTGCAGGTACCACTCCATCTACATCTAGGTGAATTCATGGTGAATACTAATAAAACAATGAATTGCTCATCTAAACCTGATATACCACAAAGGGCTTATAATGGGGCATCACAGAGAACTTAGAATCACAATGCTACTCCCAGTACAAAGTTGCTTTCAAACTGAATTTTGCATCATAACCAACAAGACTGGTGCTAGTCTTCTGGCAAGAAAAGGCAATTTTTCATCTTTTAGACACAGAGTTTTGGTTCAAGCAAGAGGCAATTTATATTAACTGCAGACTGAAGAATCAGCTACTCGTTGCATGCAAAAATCTGTTTAGGTTTTCAGCGAAAGCTACCACTAAGTAAATTCAACCTGAACTCTCCACAGTGGCAGCTTTTTAAATGTAGTAAATACGTTTATCCTGAAAAAGAATGTGGATGGTGTAATTATGTGTTTACCTTTTGGACAAATGGGACATTTTCTTGCTTTGTGATAAAGAAAGAAATTCTGGCAGTCAACTGCACAATAGACAACAAATATGACTAAAAGAAGAATTAATAAGGCATTAAATGATCTCCATAATGAACTGGGTTATGGTTACTGGCAGTGCTTCACAAAAGACTGGGTTGGGTGGCTAATGCATGATATAACTGTGCTTACAGCAACACAAAAATAATCTCAGATGCTTATAGATATACCGCTTTCAACAGTTGCTTTCATCAATTTATACTCACATGCTGAGTCTGGAGACAGCTTTTAAAACCTACTGTACAGGACTATATACTTATGATGCTGCTAGCATGATAGATCATAGACTCCCCGACTGGTTTGTGCTGGAAAGGATCTTAAAGTGCATCCAGTTCCAACCCCTGCCACGGGCTGGGACACCTTCCACTAGACCAGGTTGCTCCAAGCCCTGTCCAACCTGGCCTTGAACACAGCCAGGGAGGGGGCAGCCACAGCTTCTCTGGGCACCCTGTGCCAGCACCTCAGCACCCTCAAGATAGACTCAATGCTTCATTACTATCAGTTTTATAACTAAAAACTGCCCATACATCTCTATTAACCACATTATTCCTCCTTCCTGACAGAAGAATATAAACCACATTATTCCTCTTTCCTGGAGGTCTATACTCTTGATAGAGGAATATAAACCACATTTTTCCTCATTCCTGACAGAGCACCAGAACCACCTGTATGACGGCAAATCTTTCTTCCACATTGGCAGCAAGCACTTGAGTCACTCAGCAAAGCTGTTTAGACCTAAGCCGGGAGGGGAACCGAAATGAAATGTAACTGTGCACCCCTGGAAACGTTTAATCACTGTCACACAGCACACAATCCGCTCGGGCCACCTGCGGTCACAGGACACACATCTGGAGTACTGGAATAAACAGGGACAGGACACAGCTGCGAAAGGGGTGTGGGGGGGAACATTACGGGATGAAACTGACGCGGCAACTGCCAGCACCGCAGGACCCAGACCGCTGCCCCAACACAAGCGGCGGGAGCCAGGCCCTCCGCCCGCTCCCCTTGCCCAGCGGACGGAACCGCGCCGGGACGCGGCAACACACACGGGCCCGCCCGGGGACAGCGGCACCGCCCGCGACAGCCCGGCGCGGGGCCGGGCACGCCGCTGCCCGCCGCCGCCCAGCCTCACCTCCGCCCGCAGTCGCTCGGGCCCGCCCGCCCGCGCCGCCAGCTCGGCCGCGGCCCCACGGAGCGGGGCTCACCCGGCACCGACCGCCGATCCCCGCCGCCTCCGGGCCTGGCAGCACGGCCTGCGCATGCGCGAGAACTGCCGGGCACCGCCGCCGCCACCGCCCGCGGCACAAGAACGCCGCAGCCCGGCTGCGCCACAGCGAAGGGCGCCATCGTGCGGCGGGAGGGCGGAGCGGCACGGGGGGGGGGGTCAGGGCTCGTGTGGGGGAAGAAGGGGGTGAAGGGCGTCCTCTCCTCAGCTCCCTTTGGATTTCGTGCGGCTTCCAACCTCTTTTAGCGGGATAAAACCAGTATTTGCAAAGGTAAGCAGTCCTCCTGCGCTTCATGTTCCTGCCGCCGCAGCTATGGCTGCTACACCCATGTACAGCCCACCACAGGAGCTGGTGTCTCAGCCTGGCTTCCCTGGAACCTGCTACACACCCAGAGGAGCTTTCCTGCCCGCTGGGGACTTCGTTTCCTTCTAATACTGCGCCGGATTTAGCCCCATGTTAAAGCCTGGCTCTGGGATTGGGAAAGTCTCTTCCCACTGCAGGGATGATCTCAAGTGAGGAAGAGTGTGGGGACAGTGCTAGTGTTCACCTGGGTGTCAAAATTGGTACAGATAAGATGCCACTGCCCTGGTTTTCCACACATTTACATTCCTGGCTTGTGTTCTTCCAGTCCCATGCACCTTTCCAGAACTATGGAAACTTGCCCAGAGCAGCTGTGGCTGCCCCATCCCTGGCAGGGTTCAAGACCAGTTTGGATGGGGCTTGGAGCAACCTGCTCTAGTGGGAGGTGTCTCTGCCATGGCAGGGAGTTGGAACTGGATGAGCTTTAAGGTCCCTTCCAACCCAAACCATTCAATGATTCTATTTTTAGGCTTTCTCATTGACCAAGGGGTTTTGGGCTGTGTGTCATTTTCCAACCTGCTGAAGGGAGAAAAAACCCAAACCCACACCTTTCCCAAACCCTTCTCAAGAGGAACTGGAACCAACTCCTCTTCTGACAGAAAGAAAAGCAGGATAAACTTGTTGCACAAAAACCCAGCTAAATGGTAATAATGGACACTGGTTTCATTCCCAAAACTGGGAGCTGACGTGGTCTGCAGGCAAACTGACCCTTTCCAAAACGGACAAGCAGGAGGTAAGATGCTGCAGGGGAACCATGCATGCTGCAAGTGGGAACGTTTCAGTGGCAGCAGTGCTGTGTCCCTGTATGTGGCATCATGTTCTTTATCTTTCTCTGCTCCCTAAGCTGAAACCAGCAGACCCTGACCATGTTCAGTGCCACTCAGTGTGAGACAAGGATGACTTCACATCTCTCTCCTGTAAACAGTTCTCATCTGTTCACTGGCTCTCATCTCTACCACTCTGAGGATGGATACGGGTGTTTGAGAAGCTAGTCCTCTGTTTTGCAGAGCCGCAGATCTCCAGTGAGCATCACAACAGTCACAGAGCTGCCAGCAATCCTGCTGCAGTCCCTTCGGTCGCCTGGTCCAGAAGCATCTCTGATCCTGTAATCTTTGGTTGTTTAGAACACTCTTAGCACATGTATCTTAAAGTGTCAGCTTTTGCTGGCCTGAAATGTGTTCCCCCTTTCAATTTTTGATGTATCCATTTTTATATATTTGAATCTCATATACATTGGGGAGGTGATGGTGTGTCATTGTGTAATGTCTGTTTGTGAAAGGATGGGGGACTTGTACTTACCCCTGCTCTAAAATGAGCCTCTCAGAGCACAGTGTCCTTAAGCAGTGCTGCCTGTCAGCAATGAGTTAGTTCTTTCTCCCTTCACCTGCCCTTGGGAAAACCACTTTCTGCAAAGCCATCCACGTGCACACACAGGCAGCTCGATAGTCCTGCAAGAAAGGAGAAACACTGTCACTGCAGTGCTTTGTCTTCTTTCTCCCAACCTCTTCTCACACACGTTGCATAGCAGGTGATGTAGCATTCTCCTTAGACTCACTGCTGCCTCCTTAATCCTGCCTATGACTTTCAAAGCCATTAACAGAAAAGACTCAAAGATCTTAAAGCATCCTTTCTGAGCACTGATACTGGCTTTTCCCCCCATGCTGGTGCAAGTTACTACCTCTTGTTAGAGCACTTAATGCTTTTAATATGATGGTTTTAACACGTCAGTTTGAAATTGGTGTGAGTTGCTCCATTCATAAATCAGTGGCAGGAACTCTCCTGAAGGGTGAATGGACCATTTCTGATTTTATGAATCGGAAGGGGCAGCATTTATGTGCTGGGGCTGCTGGGACAAGCGCTGCATCTCCGCATCTCAGCATGAGCCATGCCTGGATGTGACTCATCCAGGGAGGGGGACCACAGCCCTGTTTTGTAACGGGGACATCAGCAGGTCCACGTGCGGCCAGAGGGGCTGGGGAACACCGAGTACAGCCCATACAGTGCCAACAGGCACTTCCACTGCCTCCCTGCTCTGCCAGGGGGAAGAAAGTGCATCAAATCAGTGGCGGCTGAAATATTCATTGAGGCTTGATGATCGTTTCATCCCTGTAGGAAAACTGGGAAAACAAGCAATTATATTAAAAGCTAGGAGTAAAAGAAATGCAAGCAGCATCAGCTATTTTCTTTCAAAATAGCAAGAAAAATGGAGGATGTAGTCTGGTTTGATAGAGAGTTCCCTGAAACGATACCAGGGAGCCTGTTTATATTCTAGTGATGTAGCTAAGCCAGACAAGTCTGCAGCACAGCATCTATTTTTAGACTCCTGGTTGCCATTTATAGCTTGTAAAAATATTCATCAGCATCTGGATAACGGGCTATCAATTTTTATAAATGCACAAGAGAAATGAGATGTTTCACCTCTCTTTCCTTTAACCTTTTACATCCTGCCTTATATGACTCTTTGGGGGTCGCCTGGGAATTCGTCTTTAAGGGCTTTACAATCACACTGTACATTTGCCTGCTGTCACATACAGCACCGTGTATTTTCTGCTGGGGCAAACAGGATATAGAAGAGAAAGAAATGCTCTGGGAGCCTTCTGCCTTATGCAGTCAGTGCTGGAAGCAGCACATTCTGGAAACACCTGTATAATAAAAGGAGATTGTTGTAGAAGTCAAATATGGAGGGGAAAACTAATGGCTTGGGGACATCTTTTCCACCTTATTTTCAACCTATGGCATAGCATAACTACAAAATCATAGCTCAGGGTTTTTCTTCTGAGAAATTTGTTAATGGCTACTGCTAATATATAAAGTAGTGGACTAAAACAAAGAGTTTCTGGTATAAGAGGAAACAAGATATTGCAACAGCCAGGTCATTGCCTTGGTTCACTCTTGGTTTATGCCTTACACCCAGATGATACCCTCATTTATATCAGTTGAGTTTATAATTAGTCTGACTAATAAACTGTATTTAGCAGCCAATTGCATGGTTTTACCTCTAGAGTCAGTCCATCATACACCTCCAGTGCTGCTGGTTTGTGACTGATAGTGCTGGTCAACACAATCTCTGCCCGATGCCTGTAACTCTGTGTCCTCTACTGCCTTCCTGAATGGAAAACAAAAAGAAATGTAAATATACTTTGGAGGAGGTGAGACATGAGGAGATTCAGTTAGGCGATTCAGTTAGGCAAGCATTCCCTTCAAAGAAGCTATAATGTGGCAGAAACATGAAGGTAGAAACACTCTGTCAGTGAAAATACCCCCCTCCCTAAAGCATTCAGCTGTCACAGTTTGCAGATGCATTAATCTTTAATCAATTGGCTGCTTTCTGCAGTGAAGTATTCAGGGAAAGAACAGGTCATGACAAGCATTCTCCTAGAATAAGCGCTCGAGCATGAGCTGTGCCATCAGACCTTGCTGGATAGCAGCAGGGAACAGGGAGAGAGCCAAAAATAGCCTTCCCTTGCAGTGTTTTTCCAGACTATTTTTGATTCCCCATTTTGATAAGGTCGACTGGCTATTTGCTAAAAATACCCCATCCCGGCAAACTGAGGACAAAAAGTAGAGTATTTATAACCATCTCAGACTCTTCAGTACATTTGTCAGCTGCAGATAATGTAGGATCCTGTCATCAGACAGTGCTTTATGTAAGTCAGTAACAAAATGAACATTAATTGGAATGAAGAAATGAGTGTACGTTGCCACTCTGATTTTCTCGGGTGGAATGCATACCTTTTTGTGTGTATATATATATGTATACTTGTAAGTTACCTTGCCCTGTTCTTCATGATTCAGAAAGAACTAAAGCAGTCCCCTGTTAGGTAAGCCAATCTTACAAAAATAGCTGCATATGCAATATGCAATTAGAAGTGGATATGCAATATGCAATTAAAAGTGCAAAAGCAGCTTTACCCTTTGGATACTTTAGATGCAGGCATTTTCTGGGGGTATGATTTGTGTAGCTTCCTCCATGAGAAGGTTTTTTATCCAGCCCTTGTGTGCCACCATCTCACTGATGAAATTAAATCACCGCTCTACCAGCAGCATGAGAGCAACAGAGGGATTCTGTAACCAAGTAACTGCAGGAGGGCTGCAAAGAAGTTGTCAATATACATGATAATTTGACCCCAAGGCAGGTTTGAAGTAACTGGGTGGTTATGGCGATGGGGGAGCACACGAGTCAGCCCAGCTACATACTCTGGTGCATGCATTCTAACAGAGAGAGACAACAATTAAGGTATTAGCATTAATTTAGAAAAGAAAATGTCTATCATACGGTACATTTGAGCAGCTGCCCTTCTTCAGTGAAGGTAGAGAACTATTAAGCTAATCGTGAATATTTGTCCTTATGGATATTTTGCTTGGGGTATATTCAGTTTCCCTAAGGGAAAACTCATGTTTACAGATTCATCCCTTAAGCAGACATGATCCTTCAGAAATATTTAGCTAGAATGGGCTCCACCTATGCTGTTTACTTAACTGCAATGTAAGACAGGTTAATAATATGGAGATTCACAGATTCTCCCCTCCCACATGGACACATCAAGGATAGACCTGAAATGTATGTTAGGGAAGTGACTATGACCAAGGGCATTGCTGTACTGGGAATTCCCATCTCTAACTTAAAAATGCTGAACGTTTCCCTGAAATAGAGACAGAAGGGGATGGAGGGGAAGGAAAAGAGAGACTGGAACACGACAAGGACCACGAAACCCGTTAGGATCCTCTCTGCTCAAACGAATGATAACCTGAACACAAAAATTGTATGCCAAGTGGCTTTTATCATCTTATTTAATTACAATGGACACAAGCAGTGAAGGCACAGTGTTATACTCATCTTGATAGCATTTCTTATTTGACATGAAATGCAGCAGGCTTTAAAAATACAGATCTGACTGGCTTAATCATTTCAGGTACTGCTCCGTTTGCCTATTGCTTGACAAAAAAAAAAGGGAAGAAATAGGGGGGGACAGTCCTGAGTCATTTCTCTTTTTCTTTTTTCCCGTAGAGATTTGCCACAGAGAATAAAAGGCCATCAATAATAATGATGAGAAATAGTGAGCAGAGATAACATCTAACATGGAGGTAGCAGAAGGAACAAACAATTTGTACAAGCAGAGCCTGTGTGTTCTTTTCTGTCAGTATTCTTACAGCAAATAAGAGCAGATTTAACATCTATATATGTATACACAGGACTTTCTAAATGTTTTCCAATTCATTTCAACCAGTAAAGCCATTTTCAGGATTTATGGGTTTTCAAAACAAATGTTGCTTATTCCAGCAGCAGACTCATAACACATTTCTCTCCAGCATCATTTCCAGTCGGATTTTGAGTTTCTGTGGCCAGGCTGACATTCCTCAGTGGAGAGCTCCTCAGGCAGGTGTTAAACCTGAGAAAATACCCATGGAAAATATTCCATGCAAAAGTGTGTGTCTGTCCAGTTGAGTTACAGCAATATCATATGACTATGGGCCATACATTAGCTGTGAGGATTTTCAGTGTCTTACACCCTTTCCTTCAAAGAGGTTTGCTTTACTAGCTGCTTCCACAGAGAGACGGGTGAAAAAACATATTATACTAATTGTTACCTTGTATAATAACATACTCCAACAGTAGGAGTGACCAGAACACCAGCAGAAAAAAAATAACGAGTAATTAATGGGTTGAGTTAATTATAGGAATCCCCTTGAAATACCACTTCAACTAATGCCTATAGAGTCTTACCTGGTTCTTTGTTTCATAGAGCTTTCTCCCTAAATTTTTGTTGCTCAGACCCTTCTTTGGATACCTAAGTAAGAGAGGGCAAATCAGTATGTCCGTTTGTGTTTTTGCTGTACATCTCACCTCTCATTCCATTAAGGAGACCTATCTTGTGCTATAGCTTTCTTTGTGGACACCCAAGAGCAAATGGAAAATAAAGTATAATAGAATCATAGAATGGGTTGGATTGGAAAGGACCATAAAGCTCATCCAGTTCCAACTCCCTGCCATGGGCAGGGACACCTTCCACTAGAGCAGGTTGCTCCAAGCCCTGTTCAAAAAAGAGTGTATTTTAAAATACTGTACATGGACAAATTCCAAAATAATAAGCAAAAGCAATACTTATAACTATTGCTTGTACTCATCTTCCCAATCACCAGCCTTGCCTCACTGCTGGCATCCAAGAGAGGGACCAGTTACATGCAGCACCATCTTCTCCTCAGCCACTGCTCAGACTCCATCTCTGTGCAGGCGATTCTCTACCCTCACCTAACCAAAGTGTAGTTGCATTTATTATTTGCTACCTATGCCTTGGTAATTTGGTTTATGATACAGACATATGCTTTTGTTGCTCATTATGATATGCCCAGCTGCCAAATCTACAGTGCCCACGAACAAAACCAACAGAGCCACAATGTGATGCCTCTGTGAAGCATCAAGCACTGACATCTCACCTCACAAAGTAACTGTAAAATGAAAGCTGGTTTAGTTGAATATTGAACCAAAGAATAATCGGATTTCCTGTTAACTCTCAATACTATCCTTCTCCTAAATTATCCAAATGACGCAAAGATTTTTTCCGTGCCTTTCCAGTTTGATATTTGAGGCTTGATCAGAAGAGTAGAACACGATTCTTCACTTGCGATGAGCATATTCCAACTGCTTTGACAGCACAGAATTTAGCCTCAATTTTCTCTTTCACCTCTCTAACTCACTATATAAACAGATTCTGTAATGCCACCAGGATGAAACTCAGCACAAATTACAAGAGGACAACGGCACGCTTCCATTCAGTTTTCATGGACAATTTCCTTGAACTCTGGATTAATATCTATGCAGAGAAAACCCTCTTATATTACTTTAAGATAGTTAAAATTGTACAGTACCAGAAATTAGAGCATTGTAACTGTAAAAGAGACTTCCCAACTGAAATATTCTATTGCCATTATACAGGAAAGTGTCTTTTAACATGGAAAAGAGAGGAAGGAGGCTGAATAATAGTGTTTAGTCAAAAAATTACCCTGCAAATAGACAAACATAGCTAAAAAAATTGCCTTAATTACCTTGAAAATGGTGGAAAGTGCCACCTTAGAAGCCCATGGGCTGCAGAAAGAATGTCTATTTTCAGTCACCTCTCCATTCTCAGCGATTTGGCGGACACTGTGCCAAATGGCCAATGGATGCTGTTTGCTTATATGAATACAGAAAAGAAGGATAGAAACAAAAATGGGCATTTCACCAACCAAGGGTATTGGATATGGTCTGACCTGAGGTTAGACTGGAAACCAACTCAAGATGAAAAGCTTCACCCATGCAGGTGAACCCATACACGTGCTTATCTACCCTTAGCTGAGGCTAGGTTAGGACTGACAGTGGGTTCTAGAGCCCAAAAACATCTCCTTGGGAAAGCAGTCGTCTTCTGGCCTTCAAATAGTTACACTTGATCACCACTGAGGAAAAGGGAAACTTTTCACATTTTAACAATCTCAAGTCTCCATCTTTCTGGAAAGCATAAAATAAGCAGCATGAAAAAATGACACCACAGGACCTTGTAAGAGAGTTAAGAGCATATTCATTAGAAATGAAATACAAAATACAATGATGCTGCAGGTCAGGGGGCAGCAGGCGAACAAGACCCCCACCATTCCCTACCCTCACCCCAATCCAAGGAATGCACCTATATAATACAAATTAGAGATCTCCAATGGAAGGGGGGGGAGAGGAGGGGTTTTACAAAGTGATTTTCTTGCTATACAGAAAATATATTATTTGCTGGAAGTCACTGTTGAGCTTTTAGGGGCCTAGGGTCAGTCACTGCTCAGGAAAGTTCCTGAAGGCACTGACCCCTATTGCTTCCCCACCAGTTTGCTGAACACATCATAGATCTCTGGCTTTTCCTGGGCAAACTGCTCGGCTGTGTTCTTCTGTAGCCAGTCAGATGAACGCATCTGTTGCTGCAGGAGGCCAATAAGGTCACCAAGGTTGGAGCTACTGGCACTGGTAGGCTCCTGGTGGCGGGACACAAAAATGACTTCATCTGTGCTATCTGCTTTGCCATCCTGTTCTGACTGACAAGGCTGCTCCTTCTCCTCAGCCAGTATCTCCTGCTCCCGCTCTTCCAATACCTTGCGGATTCGTTGCATACCTGCAGGGGTACACGGAGAAACACAGTGGATCAGTTTAAGTTGTATGTGTCCCCATATCCATCCAATTCAGAAAAAAATTCAAAGGATGAAAGGACAGGGACTCAGAGAGTTCTTCTTCATCAGGGACTGTAGCGATAGGATAAGGGGTGATGGGTTTGAACTGAACAGGGGAAGTTCAGGTTAGTTATAAGGAAGAAGTTCTTCACTGTGAGGGTGGTGAGGCACTGGAACAGGTTGCCCAAAGAAGTAGTAAATGCTCCATCCCTGGCAGTGTTCAAGGCCAGGATGGACAGAGCCTTGGGTGACATGGTCTAGAGTGAGGTGTCCCTGCCCATGGCAGGGGGTTGGAACTGGATGATCTTAAGGTCCTTTCCGACACTAACTATTCTATGACTCTATAATAAAGGGAGGAAAAAACTGAGGAGACAAGAGGATAATGACAATAGGGTAAGTTTAGGATTAAAGAGAGGAAGAAACAGAAATTCTGATGAAAGAAAAAGAGATTACTGACCTAACTGCAGCCGGTGGGTCTTGTCAGCAAAGATGATGCGGAACCACCCAGGCTCACTGCACTCAAAGGCTTTACCACAGGACAGGAGGACCTTGTTATCCAGAAAACGCTTCCAGAGCAGCATTTCCTCCTCAAATGTGCCTGTCTTAAGGTACTAGGAGAGTCAGCAGAAAGAAGAGAGATTAGTAACATATATGCTACATCACTGAGATCCTCATGAATTTGTGATTCCCATGAGGTCTGCAAAGGCTGGGGAGACACCTTTTACCTCTGACATACAGCAGTTGTGATATAAAGGAAGAAATGGGGAGGAAAGTGGCTTGAGAGCAGTGAGATTCCTGCAGGGAGGGAAATGCAGAGAGAGACAGAAGGAAAAGAACGAACACGAATACCAGGCAGCCTTCCCTCTGCTCATCAGACAACAGAGTTGTTGAAACAAAGTTCTTATCACAATAGTAAGCTTTCCTTTAGATGCGGCTGTACCAAGTGCCTGCCCTCACCCCAGCAGAAGCCTGTCCTAAAACTACCAACCTTTCGGAAATCAATCCAGACAAAGAAGCCTGCATTGCGGTTGAGGAAAGGAACCCCAAGAGTCTTCAGCTCATCTGTCACATATGTATGGGCAGCCTTTAGGCGGGCACGGTTGGCCCTCAGATAGACCTGGTTGATCCAGTCTGACCAGAAGGAGATAAAGAAAACAAATCACAAACTGAGGAAGAACTCACATCTATCTGAGTTTCCAAAACACTCACAGTGCCTTTTTCCATCTCACCCTTCACCTCCTCTATTTGGTTCCTTCTTCTTCACATAGCAAAAAGAGGGGCAAGAACTATTTAGCAGTTTCAAGTCTGTTCAAAAGAGTATCTTCTTGACCTCCCTAAGGAAGTTACCCTACATTCATAGCTCTTAGTTGTTGTGGAGTGTTTAACACTCCATTCAAGGCAAAGCTAGAAATCCAGTTCCATTTCCTTCATCCCATGAGCTCGTATTCTTTGTTTCTGCTCAGCTAGTTCTACACAGCACTGGCTATTTCTATACAAATATCACAATAAGCTGCTCCTCTAATTCTGCTGATCAGGAGCTCTGCAGAAATGGTCTTTTTCTGCAGAAACATCAGCCTTGTATTACATGGCCAGCTTCAGAATTACAGAAGACTGTCATTAAGCTGTACAAACAGGAGACCACTTGGAAAGGTAAGGGGGAGAGCGATGCTCCAGGTACAAAGACACACAGAACAGCAGAGGATCATACATGGAGCTATTCACTTACCTCTGTCTCTAAGCAGCTGTGCAACCTTGTGCTGGACAGGTCCACAAACCCCGTGGAAATAACACAAAGAAGCCACTGCATTAGCAACATCTTGGTTCTCTGTATATAAAGTACCAAAACGAATCCCAGAGACAGCAAAATCCTGCAGAAGACATAGAGAGACTACTTTATTACATAGGAAGACCAGGATCCTATTACTACTGCCTTGTTCCTTCCAGCATGAGGAACCTGAGGACACGAGGCCAATGCTACCAGCTGGGCGCCATGGCACAATGGCAACCAGCACTCACCTTGGTTATTCCCCACATCACATGAGTCCGCTGTGGATCAGGCAATCTGTATGTAGAAGGATGCAGATGAGCAGTTAGTTTCATAGGTGCTGAAGCTTTTGGATCACCAGTGCAGCATTGCAGAAACAGAGAGGCAGCATTACACAATGACAGACAGTACAGCATGGAACATCAGTCAAGTAAGGAGAATTCAAATCTGACCTAACCTTAGAAGATAGGAACTCCCTGGAACTAATTTTAGACACAAGTTAAAGTATTTCAGATCTACAGATACCTGCATGTGCTGTATTTCATGAGCAGATTTCCTGCACATCTGAAGCTTGTACATAGAATGCCAGAAATCAGGCTTGTGACAATGTATCTGCTGCGAATTAAGTCATTTTCTTTAACGTCCAAGCCCAGCAACACTGAGCTAGGGGCCTATAAGGATGCTGGGGAGGGATTCTTCATTAGGAACTGTAGTGACAGGACAAGGGGTAATGGGTTCTAACTTAAATAGCGGAAGTTTAGATTGGATATAAGGAGGAAGTTTTTTACTGTAAGGGTGGTGAGGCACTGGAATGGGTTGCCCAGGGAAGCTGTGAATGCTCCATTGCTGGAGGTCTTCAAGGCCAAGCTGGACAGAGCCTTGAGTGGCATGGTTTAGTGGGAGGTGTCCCTCCCCATGGCCGGGGGCGGGGTTGGAACTTGATGAACTTAAGGTCCTTTCAACCCTAACTATTCTATGGTTCTGTAACAAAGTATATTTTGTTTCCTTGCAACTGAGCATGAAAAGAAAGATGGCACCACTGATGAGAACTAGAAATCAAAGGCAAAGAAACAAAACCACCCAAAGAAAACCAAACAAAAACCCACCATATTTTTAAAACGTAAGATTTGAAGGTTTTTATCTCATTAAATCAATACCTAATAAAACCAATCCTCCAGCCTATAATAACACCGTGATTCATGACTACTGTGTGAAAAAAGAAAGCAAACAGCAACAGAAAGTCCTTACAGGCATCAAATGAAGTGTGGGAAAGAGGTAACAAGGTTTAGGTAGGAAGAAAAGCCTCATTCTCAACAACATGAAATAACTCTTTATAGCTTTGGGGACTGCCACTAGCAAATACCAAAGCACACAATGAAAAGCGTATCCCAACAGAAAACTAACCACCATTTTTTACTTGCCAGATGGCACTTGACAAAATGCATTTGCCATTCAGAAATGACAAAAAGGAAGGAATGGGCATAAGGCAGACTCAGAATGTGTGAGCTCATGACTTAACTTCCAGTCACAAGTTCTCAGCAAAGCATCATGGTGAACTGTCACTGGAAGATGGCCAGGGAAGTAGGAGCTGATTTTACCTGTCCATGCCCAGGACACTGTGAAACGTGGCTGATTCATCAAAAACTGACAGCATGTAGATCTCATCTACTATCACATGTAATTCATGTCTGCAAAAGGACAAAATGGAGGTTACAAAAGTAGGCTGCTTTTGGGTTAGAAGCAGAGATGAATTCAGGCCTGCAAAGACTTGCTTTATTTGTAGAAGTAAAACATTTTTCTCACAACTCAGAAGGTCCATTATGTGTACATTGAAGTGATCTGAGATATATTCCCCTGTCACCCACTGCAACCATATAATGAGATAAAAATTCAGTCATTTCCAATGCACTAGTGAATATTAATTCCTGTACCACTCATCTAGAATAAGTGTATCAGCAATCCCCTCAGATTCTGAATCTCAGAGAGTATCCATGATCCAGGATAAAACTGGGAACCCATATTAACACATTTCTTTGTCTTTGCACAGAGAAATTGTGAGGAAAGGAACTCCGATTCCTACCAGGGAAGCACAGCACCATAGTGTTTGCTAGCACCACCACCAAATAAAACTTGCATTCCTTGTTGCAAGTTGCTTTGCCACTCCAGATGACTGAATGGTCCATGTTTCCTTGTTCCCACTACTCCTTCCCCTCGTAAGCCCACTGTTGTATGTGAAGAATAGACTGGCTGCCTGACTTAAAAAGATATTCACATATAAAGACAGGGACATTGAGTAATCCACCACGTTCCGGAAGCTGTATCTGACTCAGGATGCCTCAGCCTCCCAAACTGACATACCTTTTAGCAAATTCCAGGTAATCCCGTAGCTCTGACAAGGAGTAGATGTCCCCAAGAGGATTTTGGGGATTGAGAAGAATTAAGGCCCTTACAGTGACACCCTGCAGAACACAAATAAAGCAGTAATAAGAATCTCATCATGGGAGAGATTTTCAGTACCTCTTACTTGAGTGTGACACAGGATTCCCTTAAGCCTCCAATGTGACTTTTCACCTCAGAGGTTAGATTGTACGAGAAAGCTTCCAACCACAAATTAAGGTATTTTTTTACTATTATATCACTTACAAAGTGAACTGAGGACAAGATTATAGAATGAATCTATGATTTTGAAATGAGGGACACCGACACAACTGTTGCTATTTGGTCAACCAATGATGAGAAAGACAGCTCTCAGCATGGAAGAAAACTTTTTCTCAGTTGGGAAGTCACAAATTACTGAAGATTGCCCGTGAATGTGGCAAGAAAGATGGGAATTTGAGCTACTTCATAGCAGCCTTCCAGTATCTGAAGGGGGCCTATAAGGATGCTGGAGAGGGACTCTTCATTAGAGACTGTACTGACAGGACAAGGGGTAACGGGTTCAAACTAAAACAGGGGAAGTTTACATTGGATATAAAGAAGTTCTTTACTGTGAGGGTGGTGAGGCACTGGAATGGGTTGCCCAAGAAAGCTGTGAATGCTCCATCGCTGGCAGTGTTTAAGGCCAGGTTGGACAGAGCCTTGGGTGACATAGCTTAGTGTGAGGTGTCCCTGCCCATGGCAGGGGGCTTGGACCTTGATGATCTTAAGATCCTTTCCAACCCTAACTATTCCATGATTCTATGAAGATGTCAGAGCTGGTAATGATCTAAAGATGCAGCTAAACGTATACAGGGCTTAGAACAACATCAGCACTTACAAACTAACTCAACAGAAAGATGATACTCATCTACATTTATTCTCAAGATTTGCACTTCTCACCCTCCTGCAAAAACTCCTGGTGTTCTCAGTGGAATCATAAGTGTGCTCCTGTGTAGAGCAGTCAGTTTTGGGGTAACTCAGCTAGCCTTCCTGAAGGATAAACCTTGGATAGTGCTTACTTTCTAGTGCATGTCCAAGTACTTTTTGTGTGTGATATGAAACGGTTCCAGTGCTTTGTGAATGGCCTGGTACTCCCGGCTGACACAACAGTGGGGGGCTCTCCCTAAGTCTGCCCCTGAGTTTGCCTGATCTTAGGTGGTCTACAAGGACACCTGAAAAGCCAGGGGCTAGGTTTTGATCTTTAAGGCCATTTCTGGGACATGCCACCTCAAGCATACTGTAGTTTTAACTGATGATGTGAAGCCCAGCTGAACTCACCTCTGCTCGGGCATTCTGTAAGGCCTTTTCCAGTTTTTCCACTGTAAGCTGAAAAGGCCGAGTGCTTGTTCCAGTAATCTGAAGGACATCACAAAGATAAAAAAAGGCCAAGGTATTTCAATAGAGTCTTGAGCCAATCCCCTGAGAAATGTTCCCCAAAAGAACCCAACAATAATGACCTGGGAACATCTTACCCTTTTATACTACAGAGATAAACAAAGTCAAACAAATATGTTCACCATAGGCTGGCCACACACAGAATTCTCTGCTTATCCTTGGTTAACTAAACCAATGCAAGATCTCCATCTGCTTTTCCACCCCTGGGATCATTTTTAGTAAGACAGTACATACTTCTGTCTCCAAGGCTCAAAATGGCCATTTTTTTTTGTTTCTCAAGAACCATTACTGGGAGTAAGATACAAGAAAAGGACAAAATCTGGAATCCAGATTTATGGTCTCAAACAACTTCCTTGCAAATTATGTGCCCAACTTCCCAGCAATAAATTGGGAAAATGTCCGCAGGCTGCAGCCCATTCTTGTTTTGAGGACTGGTTTCAGAGGTTCCCAAAGCTTGGCACTTTCCAGTATCAATTACTTGTAAACTGGCTGGTATCCCTCAGATCTTACCTTACTGTCTAAATAGGCATACACCAGCTTGACATTACCATAGAGGAAGACACTCTGGGTGATACCACCGTAAAAGGGAGTAGCAATCAGAACAGCTTCTGGAACCAAGAAAACAAGGTTGGTTATCAATGCGTCATGCTCCTTCCCTCTCTTCTAATGTACGTCAGCTAAACGTGAAAGCTGTTTCGTAGCTGAGCCCTCTGGAAACACTGTGATGTTGCTGCCTTTTCCTGAACTTTATTGTTACATCAATTCTTTTATCTTCTGCAAGAGCCCCGGTAAAACATGAGTATAGCCCATGTTTAGTCTAACAACCACAAAAACAGAGGTCAAAACACTAGGTGTGAGTGCATGACACGTAGGTCATGGAGATGATTAATTTCACAGCACAATCTTGCACGAATTAAGAACAATGCCAATTCCGCTACTTCACTTCTAATAGACAATACTGAAACAGAGTGACACATTATTTCCCAGCAAAAATAAACATTAAAAGCATCTCCCAGCCATCCACTTACCCCCTGGATCACAAAGGACTGTAGCTAATGCAGAAAATAAAGAGCCACAACCATTTAAAACGATGACCTACAGAAAAAAGAGAAAGGTTAGTGATACATCTGTCCAGAGAAAGAAAACACTATATAATATAGTAATTTCTGACCATATCACTAAAACATATTTTCTCCCCAATTCTCTAGTTCCCAGAATTTTCCTGCTGAATCTCGCTTCCACCAGAAATAACGTTAATCCTGTTCTTTGCTTCAGAGACACTTTGTCCTGGTGCCATTCCTGATTCTAATAAGCAATAGAAAAAGAGTAAGCTTTTAAATAGGGAAAAAATTTGGGAGTAGTTCTGAACTGCTAGGAAAGAAAACTACTTTTCATCATCTAATATTGTGTTATCATCTGTTCATGGTAACAGCAGCACAGACTTCTTGCCAAACGTGTGCAGAAGTGGGACCACTGTCCTGTACAGGAGCAGGTTTGACTCCTGCTTCCAGAAGACAGATGCTCACACACCCTATGAGTTTCACTTCAGGCATCAGGCAGAATCTGCTGCCTTGGAGAAGCAGTGGTCAGCAAACTGATCAGTGGTAACTTCAGTTCACATGAAGTATGGGCTTCTGCTGAACTACTGCAGCCAGAAAAGCAATGGCTGCACCAGCTTTTACGGAATAAAACTGATTTTTGTCCTGAGGTGTAACAGCGGAATGGGACCAAATTAAACTCAACTGAAACAATGAGCACTCTTTGTCAAGACTGAGGGATACAGGCACAGTAGGTCCCAGAAAAGAATAAGGAGATACAAACACAAAGTCCCACGGAGAGCACTGGCATAAGGAGCTGGCACACAACAGTGAAGCGTAAGGAAAATATACAGTAGACTCAAAGTGTTCTGGCTGAAGTGTGCATCAGAAGCGACTGAAATGGCTATGAATCAATCCCATTTACATGATTAAAGGCTGCCATCTTACCAAATCATTTGTTAAAAAAAGAAGATGAAACTGACAACAAATGGCAATACATTACAACAGACACCAATGGAAAGTGGGTTACCCACATTTTCTGCCTTAAGAGGTGCAGGGGCCTTGCAGTAATAGGTCAAAAACCGAGCCACTTCCTCCCGTAAACTGAGAAAGACACAAAAGCAAATATTGATTCAGCTTACTCTCCAAGAGGCTGGGCTTCCCCAGGCACACATCTCAGGAAAATAAAGCCAGGGCATAGTAAAGGCTGGTGAAAATGGCTAGAAAACAGGACAGCTCAGGCCCATGCCACAGACACTACTTTTATACATGGCAAAGGTGTCATGGATAATGTCTACAATGGTGCATACATTTCTGATGAGCTTTACTCAAGGCACAGAAGAGCAGGATTAAAGTCTCTGAGTGTTCACTATGTTTCCATGAACTGTTTGGAGCTACCTGGTTTGTTAATGCATACAGTGCTTTTAAAACTCTGTTTGCTTTAGAAAATTTGTATCTTCTCTGAAATAAAATGATTTTTAACAGGATGAACTGGTAATTTACAGTTTTGCAAAGAAAAAGATGATTAAATGACCTAGAAAAGCGGTGTGTGTTCACCCATTCTGCTTATCAGACAAGAAGTCAAAAAGAGTTATAGAAAAGAGACTTACAACATATGTCCTGTCCAGTCAGGATACTGAAGCAGTGGAGGCTCCATCAGATTCATGTCAGTCTGTGTCAGCTGTGAGCAACAAGAAGAACCATTAAAAGCCTAATCAGTGACACTGGAAACATGGAGATAGATGGGATCCATATACAGGTACATGCCTGTGCATACCCACACACATGTGCAACTTCAACAGCTGTAAAACTGGATTGAGAAAGCCACTGACCATCAAAATTAATGCAGCTTGGAGAAACAAAGTGCAGCAAATTGATCAGTGATAACTTCAGGTTATATGAAGTATGGGCTTCTGCTAAGTTATCACAGCCAAAACTTCTCTACATAGACATATACAAAAGGGATGCAGAATGGGCAACACATACAATGCCCATAACGAAGATGCCTGCAGAAGACTTTGTCGGCAAAAGAAGCAACCCAGAGTCCCAAAGCATGTTTCACCCAAGCTCTGAGGACAACAGCTTACAGCTGAAATGTAAGTCACAGTTGTGAAAGCTCAGCTCTAGACTGTCAGAAAAAGATAGAAAGGATTTTGAATCACAGTCAAATAGGCATTGTCTTTAATAAACTTGTAATATAGTGGTTTTTAATGAATTCTAGCTTTCATTTCTGTCTCAGTTCCAAGTTAACTGCAGCTCCCTCAGATCTGTAATTCTGATAAGTTTTTATAAGTGTTAAAGTATAACAGGAGCTTTCAAAAGACAGGAGAAAAATGAAATAATCTTCTTAGTAATTCTTCCCTAGGGCAGGCACTTTGTTCCTTATGAGGAGCTCATTCTGACCTCAAAACCAGATTCACCCGAATTGTGAAGCCCTTCTTAATGTTCATATTTACATAAAGTATGCACACTGCTTTCATCTAAATGTTTTCAAGGTTGTAAATATCAGGGCTTCACATAATCCAGTTCTATAAAGTTGCAAGAGAAAGCACAGCGGTGATACAGGCAGAGAGGAGAGAACATTCTACATGAAGGCATAAACAAGTATTTTGTACAACAGTACCTTCTAAATATTTAATGGCAACCAAATCTATGAGTTAATATTAGAAGAAGTGAGGGTGGAAGGGCACTAGAAATAGGTGATAGTGAGGGAGGAGGGAAATTCAACATGCAGTGTGAAAGTTTCTCACGTGATAACAAACCCACAATATTGTGTATTGGTATTTTAATAACTGGTGCCAAGCTCTGGAGCTTAAAGACACTGTCATCCCATGCAGAATTACAGCCTGGTAATATAGGATTAAATTCCTTTACTGTGCTGCAGATGTTCCTGAAGCCTTTGTAGCACAGAACTGTACCTCCTTTAGATCTCCCTCCTAAACTTATCTAGAGGATGCAACATAAAATGCATCAGCATAGTTTTCCAAAAGCTACTATAATAAAGAGGAGAACCCTTAAAGGGTAAGGAAAACAGATGGTTCAACTGAAGGGCAACAGAGTTGGTAAAGGGTCTGGAGAGGAAGTCTGATGAGGAATTGCTGAGGGACCTGGGGGGTTCAGTTGGAGAAGAGAAGGCTCAGGGGGGACCTGATCGCTCCCTACAACTGCCTGAGAGGAGGATGGAGCCAGGAGGGGGCTGAGCTCTGCCTCCAAGGAACAAGGGATGGGACAAGAGGAAACGGCCTCAAGCTGCACCAGGGCAGGTTTAGAATGGAGCTGAGGAACAATTCCTTCCCCAGAGGGTGCTCAGGCATTGGAACTGCTGCCCAGGGCAGTGCCGGAGTCACCGTCCCTGCAAGTGCTCACACACTGTGGAGACGAGGTCCTCAGTGCCATGGGTTAGTGGTGGCCTTGGCAGTGCTGGGGAATGGTTGAATTGGATGATCTTAAAGGTGTTTTCCAAACCAAGTGATTCTGTGGTTCCATGAAAGGAAAATCATCTGAGATCTTATGCCGCAAAACATTCTCTGACTTAAGGGTCACAAGTTGAAGACAGGAATCTGGTAAGTTACTTTACTCAGTGGAAACAGTAAGTATTTATTATCCCAAACAGCAACAAATCACTTGCCTACAATCCCACATGGTGCTGCATTCAGTGAATCCACACTGTAACTCCAGGCTGTGATAGCTGAGAAGCTGGCAACAGTATCTTTATTCAGCTTGTGGCCACAAGTGTGATGGCTCATGTCACTACAGCCCACAAAGACTCATTTTCATAACAAGGCTAATTAAGATGCAGCTGACACCATCTCCCTCTGCACTACTTACTGCAGGCTTGGTGTTAGTTTAAGGGGAGAGGACAGCGAAGGAAGGAAGGTACCACCTATGCAGCCTAGCAGGCACCTTTGCCGCGCAGGCACCAGCTCTGCCTTACCTGTTCTTTTAGCTGGAAGGTGGAGCAGTGGGGTAGCGTCCCCCCCGAGTCAGTGGATGGCAGGCAGAAATAAAACAAGGATCATTTTGAGGGTGGGAAATGGTGGAAAGGGAGCAACCATGAACTTCAAACCACAGAGGCTGATTTCCCCCCCAGAGACAACTCCAGGTAGGAGTTGTGCTGCCTGCCCACCTCGTAGGATGCTCCTGGGCAGTGATTTTAACGCAAACCAAGACACATTCCTCTACAGCACAGTTCTGTTGTCTTCTCTTTTTCCTACTTTTTGAGTGTGCAACTAAACAAAGTGAGCAGGGAGCAGCTGACCCGGTCTGATTTTGAGAGGTTTCAAGGGCTGCCACCATTCACTGCTGCCACCCTCACACACTTTGGGTAAGTTCACAACCGGGTGTCCAAATTGTGTGACTTTAGAACGGGCAGATGTGAAGATCCTTGAAATTAAATCGAGTTCAAAACTAATTTGTAAACCTCTGTATTAAATTAACAACTGTCAGCAGGACAAAATAAAATGCATCTTAGTTTCACTTCGTTTTCTGAGCCAAATACATCCCCAAAGGGAAAACTCATCATAAAGAGGAACAGAAGAACACCCCTGCTCCTTTCCTCCTGGAAAAATAACATATGTAAGTGTACAAATAGCTGGATTCAAAAGTGACTTCCAACAATTTAAAAATTCACTATGAAAAGCTTTGCCAGACAAACTTAAGCAACAGCAATAACTCCAGGAAATTGCTAGCACCAAGGAGGAACTATAGAGCAAATTCAACGTTTCCGTTTGGAATAGCACTTACCCGCTTAGACATCAGGTCAAAGCAGAGTTTATTCTCACTGGTGCCAAAGTTTATTATACCCTAGAAAAAAAGAAGTAACTTGTTGTTTAAAGACACAAACACATGTGCACAAATGACTTTAGCTATCATATACTTCACTGAATAATTTGCTACCCTTCAGGGGGCTAAAAGAAATCTGGGGAGGGACTTTTTACAAGGGCCTGTAGTGATAGGACAAAGGGGAATGGCTTTAAACTGTCAGAAGGAAGATTTGGATTAGATATTAGGCAGAAGTTCTTCCCTGTGAGGGTGCTGAGGCGCTGGCACAGGGTGCCCAGAGAAGCTGTGGCTGCCCCATCCCTGGCAGTGTTCAAGGCCAGGTTGGACACAGGGGCTTGGAGCAACCTGCTCTAGTGGAAGGTGTCCCTGCCCGCGGCAGGGGTTGGAACTGGATGAGCTTTAAGGTCTCTTCCAACCCAAACCATTCCATGATTCTTTATCTAAAAGCATTTGTTTAGCAGTCACTACCATTCCACTTCACGGATTTGCCCAGAAACCACGTAAACAGGTAGTCATGAAGAGTGGTTCAAACCCCAAATTTTCCCCCCAGGAGAGATGTCCCTAAAGTTCCAGGTTTATGACCTTGCTTATTTAGCACTACATCAGATCTTGAAGAGTTCGAACCTACTAGCACATTTTCCTTATTGGAAGAGGTTGGGTAAATAAATCTCTACAGAAAGGAAAATTTATGGTGTTACAAGTCTAACTTTAGGTATTTGCTTAAAAAGCCACCACTTACATAGACAACAGTGGGTAGAAAAGGCAGTTTTCAGATCATAATGCACCTTGCATCAAAAACTCCACTGTGTTTTTCTATCTTAAGGTCTAGTTTTCACCTCCCAACACAGTGTGACTACATCAGGGATAATAATAGAACATTTTCAAGGTTTCAAGTAATTCAGTATCTGAACCCAGGATCTATTTAGAAGTAATGCACAGATAGATCATTATTTACATTTACTATCCTTGTTGGTAACACTTTGCCTTTGTGCCACAAGGGGGGTCCGATGAGCTACTTACAACTGAGCAGCCCAGCGTAGCAAGGCAGAAAAAGCACCGTTAGTTAAAAGTAATTTAAACAGGTCTACTTAGTTGTATCTCCTGCACTCATCACCTGCAATAATCAGATACAATCAGAGATGGTCAATGAGAAACAGGAGCTCTGTTTGTTCCTGCAGATTTCTTTCATCTGTCAAGGTCTACTGTTGCTATTATTTCCCCCTTAGGGAAACCAAGAGTGTTCAAACCTGAGCTGAACATGGTGCTCATCTTTGGTATCCACATCATCTGCAAAACTACCTTTTCTCTTTCCCAAACAAGCAGCTTGACCTGCCATGTATTAGTGAGACCAGAAAAACTCCACTGTTTTTAGCATATCTGTTAGCAAACCTCTAGGTAATCTTTAATCCTAGCAAGAACACTTTGAGGTTCTCACTCACATTGGGGTTCTTGTCTTCATCATACTTGTCAGCATGATAAGCTTTGTACCCTTCCTCCGTGGAGCCACGGAAGATGCTGGCAATGTTGCCACGAGCAGAGAGGTAGGGGCTTCTCTGGAAGTCGCTGGGGCTGCAGAAGCCATGCATGTCAACCCTCCCCTCCGACAGCGGCCGACCCCTCATCTCCTGCAGGTCTCCTCCTCCTCCTACTATTCCTGTGATTTCAGACAGTGCCTGGCTGAAGTCCAAGCCCCGAGGCATCGTAACTGAGGAGGAGGAGCCGCTATGGCTCTGCTTGAGGATGCTGAGCATCTGCGCAAAGACGTTGAACATGCGAAACTCATGCTCGCGCTCCAGTTCAAACCGCCGCTGCTCCAGCTGCATCCGGCGCTCCTCCACGTCCAAATCCCGCTGGAAGCGGCGTTCTTCCATCTGCAAGAAGCGCTCTTCCATGGCCCGCTGCGATGTCAGGGTTTTCAGCAAGAGGTCATCGAGCGGGTCCTTGACGCGCTGCCCTTTCCGCTTTTTCCTCAGCCGATGCAAGGCGGAGAAGCCGGGCCGGGGAACCACGTTCTGGATTCGGGATGAGTTGGCCATGTTGGGCTCACTGAAACCTGTGGATATGGAAAAGAAAGGAAGAGAAATCAAATGTGCAGCAAGTAAAGTGGCGTGAACACGCTTTGCTGCCTTCCCTGCTTTCCTTAGGAAACACCCTTTGATCCACTGTAGGGTTTTATAGCAAAACCAAAGTAAAAGCTGTCAGGTCTGTACTGAAGTTTGAGATTTTATTTGAAGTTTTGAACTTTGTATATTGGGCCCCCATTATGCTGCCAGCCCCAGTCATATTCAGCCCCTGAATGAACCTGAATGATTGTCAGTTTCATTCTATGGACTAACAACACAACCACAAAGAGAATGTAGTGTAGTGGTTTAAACTCAGACAGTTTAAACCATTTCTTTCTGATCTCAGACATAAACCTCAGAGAGGTTATCACAGAATAGTTTGGATTGGAAAGGTTCTTAAGATCATCCGGTTCCAAACCTCTGCCATGGGCAGGAATGCTTCACACTAGACCATGTCACCCAAGGCTCTGTCCAACCTGGCCTTGAACACTGCCAGGGACGGAGCATTTACCACTTCTTTGGGTAACCTGTGCCAGCCTCCCCCATCAAGCCGTGCTCTTCCATCTGCCTGTCCTAGACCGCTTTGAAATCTCCATGACTTCCAGCCTGCACTCCTTCTGGCAGCCAAGCAATAGCCAAATGCACTATCAGTGGATAAGTCTCATCTCCAGTAACAGGTAATGTATTCCTGCCAGTGACTTCTAAAACCATCTTCCCATGTCCTAACAAATAGCTTAGAAAGCCAGGCAATGATTATTCTCAAGTATTCTTCATCACTGAGTGTCCTAAAATATTAGATCCAGAAAACAGTTTAAAAGAACACAAGGAAAGTTCCACCTGCAGGTTTACAGTGTAGCCATGGCAGAAGAGGGTCTCCTGATACAATTCAGCATAGGACTGCAGACAGCCCTGGTGATGCTCCAATGATACCAAAGAGCATGCAATTTCTTGTTTGTTTCAATAAGGCTAAGCACTGTCAGCATTATATGAAGGAAATCAACCACAAATGCCTAGCCCAGCTCGTGGCAGACATTCCAGCTCTTGGGATTATACACACAATATTTAGCCCAGCACATTTTAGGTCTCATTTATGTGCAGCTAGATACACTTTGGGAATGGACAGAAGACTACGAATGCACCTTCCAGCCTTCTACTTTATAGCTTTTTGGGACGTGGAAAACCAAGGTCCAAACATCAGTGTGAAAACCAGGTGTCTATCTCTGCACCAGAAAACAGTATCTTTCTGGGGAAACCAGGCAGAAACCTTATGCTGGAATGTAAAAGGCTCTCCCTACCTGAAGGTGAAACACTGGTTTCAATGGGAATCTCCACCCTGGAGATGGGAGAGTTGTTCTGGGCCCTCTCCAAGAAGGCTCTCTCCATCTCATGCTCTTCAGGGGAGCCCTGCTGGTAAGACATGGCTGCTGGGGGCTCTGGGGTCAAGCAGTGTTCATCAGAGTTCACCTCCTCACATTTGATCTCCATCAGTTCAGGGTGCTGGGAGTGTCCAAAGGGCAGGGCCGGGGAGGTGAACTGGTGGTGGTGGTAGCTCTCCACCATGCTGCCCTGCAGCACTTGCTGAGCCATCATGCTGCCGCTCAGCGAGCTGTAAGCCAGGGCAGGCCGGCTAGTCAGCACCCGGTCCATCACCTCGTAGAACTTCCACGTCCTGCCGCCCCGCGGGGCTTTGCTGTTATCCTTGATCCGACGATATTCCAGCTTCATCTTCTTGATCTTCTCCCGGCACTGGTCGCCCGTCCGGTGGATGCCCTTCTCCCGCAGCACCTCTGCGATGCGGTTGAAGACGTGCTGGTTGCGCAAGCAGCTCTCCAGCTCCATCTGCACCGACTCGTCGGCCCAGAGCTGCAGCAGCTCCACCACCTCGGGGTCCGACCAGTTACTGCCGCGCTCGTACTTCTTACCGCGAAAATCCATCGCTCTCTTGCCCCGGCCGCGGGGCTGCGCCACCGGACGCGGGGTACCGGCGGGACGGGGGCCAGGGAAGGGGACGCGGCGGCGGCCCCGACGGGGCGGGCTGCGCCGGGGATCCCGCCCGCCGCCGGCCCCGGCCCGGCCCCGCCCGGGCGACGCACCTGCCCCGCTGCCTGCCCCGGCCCCGGCCCCCTCGGGGGGCCCGGGCCCCCCGCCGGGAGGGGACTCTCGCACCTTGGCCCTCGAGGGCTCCCGGCGGCCCCGCCTCCCCTCAGCCCCTACCGGGCTGCGCGGCGCGGCGCGGCATCGGCTCAGCCCATCCGCCAGAGCCGGGCGGAGCGAGCTATGGGGGAGCCGGGCCGGCCTGTTCACATCCGGGGTGACGCACATGCGTGCAGCCCTATTCCGGGATAACGTTGGTCCGTGCCAGGCACTCGCCGGGCTTCCCGGGCCAGTGCCGGGCTCCGCGCAGCGCAGACCGGTGCCTCCTCCGCCCCGCCCCGCCCCGCCGGCCGCTCCGCCCTCGGCCCGGCGCCAGGCAGCGCCGTGCTGCGCTGTGTCGCTGCGTGCCGGGCGGTGCTGGAGCCGTGGGATGTGCGGGGTGTGCCGCAGCAGCAGCCGGTGCTTGCGGTCCGCCCCGCCCGGGTCAGTAGGGCAGGGCTTGGGGACAAGTCGCTGCCAGCGGTCCCTGGGCTTACGCGTCCAGTTGGGTTTAGAGCTTAGAAGCAGCGGGGCTGGAGGGAGCAGATGTTATAGCAGTTCATCCTCTATTTATCACCCCACACCGGTTTGTTGAGTGGGTTAAATCCTTCCAAGCGTCCCCCGTCCTCTGCTACATCCCTGAATAGGATCAGTAGAATCCCAGACTGGTTTGGGTTGGAAGGGACCTTAAAGCTCATCCAGTTCCAATCCCCTGCCACAGGGCAAGGGACACCTTCCACTAGAGCAGGTTGCTCCGAAGCCCGTGTCCAACCTGGCCTTGAACACTGCCAGGGATGGGGCAGCCACAGCTTCTCTGGGCACCCTGTGCCAGCGCCTCAGCACCCTCATAGTGAAGAATATCTTTCTAATGTATGAGCTAAATCTCCCCTCTTTCAGTTCAAGTATCTCCCCGAATTTCACAGCCCCTTTAGGTGTGTGTTGCACATCATTAGAATTTGGGGGGTTTTGGCTTAATACCCAAGAAAACTTCCTGTGCTTTGTCATGTGTCCCACTGAACCCTTTATTGCTGCCCTTCCTGAAGCGCCTAAATTAACAGGGATCAAGTACATCTACATAACCTCATCTTGATGAAGCTCAACACACCATCTAACCTGACCTTGAACGCTTCCAGGGATGGCACATCCACTGCATCTCCGGGCAACCCATGCCAGTATTTTACTATCCTCATCATAAACAAAAATGGAGGGACGGCAGAGAACGAGCACAGGGGTTCCTGCTTTCCCTCCTCATTGCCAGGTCAGACTCCATGCGGGGGTCTCTGCAGAGCTCAGGTCTTCACAGAGCTGTTCTGCTGCGTCAGGCCATAAAGATGGCTTCAAGCCGCGCTGGTGGCCCATTGGTATGGAAATCTCAGTCCATACCTGAGCCTGCCAGAATAAGGCCTGAGCCCTAAGGCAGAATATGAGCATAAAATCAGTCACGAGCAAAAGCAGAAGAGAACACTGTGTGCCCACATCCTGTACAGGCAAGCATACAGGCTGTGAAGCACATACTATGCTCATGATTTTCCCTTTAGATCACAAGATCTGCTCCATTGCAGCACTGTAGGGTTTTTAGCCAGCTCTCATTAATTTCCTTCTGGGTTTTAATAGATCATTCCTGGCCTGTATGATTCCATTTCCATCTGCGAAATGGAAATAACAATATTGATCTTCGTTAGATTTTGGGACATACTTTGGATACTGTCTCTATAGGGAAAAAAGACAAGACAAGACTTAGCTTTAAAATGATACTCCTTTTCTTTATATGTAACTTCAACATTTCCTTTCCATATAACTTATGATTAGATATTAGTTTGGATTCTTTCTAGTGGTCTGCTTAACTAGAGTTTGTATTTCCACACCCCCATAAGAAAGATGTGCTTTTCCTTTCCTAGGGCTTTTCATGGGAAAGGCACTCTATGTCCTATGTAATGTAAGGACATTGGCGCTGGCTGTGTACTTGGAGTACACAAAGACCAAGGCAACAATGAATAGAGCCACTGATGATAGAGGTTTAATAGTAAATATAAATAGATTAAAGGCAGCACAAAGTAGTCCCTTTAAAGCCTTTCAGAGAGCCTGGCTGCAGCCTGGAATACCTGAAGGCCATAACTTAGCCAGGCAGCAGCAGAGCATTCTCAGAAGTAACTTGACATATGCCCTGGCTTCAGAAAGAGCCACTGTTTCGGAAGACAAGCATTAAAAGGGATGGAACCTAGATTTATGACATAAAACAACAATAATAAACCTTGAGGTATTGTTCGTGGTTCGGTTGTTTCCACCTTTTTATGCCGCAGTGAAGTGGAAACTTGATGTTTTAAACAGAATTAAGAGCTTCCCTTGCAATCATGTGTCAGGCACACACAGCGCTGAGAACAATCATATCAGTGCTGTTCTATCACAGAGCTAATTGAGCTGCCAGTTCTTTGAGCTGCTTTTCCAATTCAGGTGGAAGGGCACAAACAAGAGCTGTGTTCCCCAAGTGATGGTGTTCAGGTGTGCACCGTGCAAGCTGCTGAGAGCTGCAACACCAAAAAGGAAGACTTTATTTTCTGATCTGGGTTGTACATTACACCTATTTTAGTGACAAAAGTGTAGGTGCCACATAATTTGATGTATCTAAGGCTCTTTTAACACTCCTTTGACAAAAGCCTCTCTCTACCTTTACTTCTCATGCAACAAGCTCAGGAATGCAAACAAGATGCTGTCACAAAGCAAATTCCTTATCCTCAGAGAATTTCATGCCTCAGTTTCACCCCAGTGCTGACAGCCAAGTGCAGCAGTCACAGGGCAGACTTCAGACCACAACTCCTTTTCTAACAAGCCACGACCCATAATCCTGAAAATACCCACTTAAAAAATGGTGTGAAGCTTCACTCTTTTGTTCAGGTTTATTGTAGGTCTCCAAGACCTGTAAATGAATGGGTTGCTCAGGGAAGTTGTGAATGCTCCATCCCTGGCAGTGTTCAAGGCCAGGCTGGACAGAGCCTTGGGTGACATGGTTGAGTGTGAGGCATCCCCACCCATGTCAGGGGGGCTGGAACTGGATGATCTTGAGGTCCTTTTCAACCCTAACTATTCTGTTCTGGTCTAGTCCTGTCTAGTCTTAAGTCTTTGGTACAACTGGTCAACGGTCAGCTAAATCTTGGACAACAGTGCTTGCCCTGCACATTGCAGGCCATCAGAGCAGGGGACTGTGCCCTCCTGCCATGCCCTAAGCATTGATGCTCACATTTCCATTAAATCTGGAGTCTAGCTCCATGGCCACAGAAGGCACTGAAATGAAAGCCCTGGAAGCCATATACCTCTTTACTTGCAGCACACATCTCCAAGCTGAGTGGAAAGGGCCCATGGAATAACAAGCCTTCAGCTGGGAAATGTGACAATCATCACAGTGGTTTTGGTAGGGGAAGCTCATAAAAGCAGAAAGTGATTTGCCACTCACTTAAATGTCAATGGTAACAATACATTCTTCTGTTGTAACTGCAGCAGCTTTTTATGTCATTAGTATTTTTCATTATTATAATAATATAATAATAAATACAAATAATTGATATATTAATATAATAATTAATATAAATGTATTTATATATTTAATATATTGTTATTATATTAATAATAATAGCCTTAAAATTAGAGAGGCCTTCATTCTGCAAAGAAGATGGCTAATAGCAAGCAGCATTTTAGGTTAGCATCTCCGCAACCCTCTCCTAAAGAAAGTGATTCACGTCACCTCCCTGCAGAGAGGGCATTTATCAATTCCCACTGCTGAAACACCCTGAGCTGAGGCTTTGCCCAGCAAAACCTGCCTGGTCTTTCAGCCCATGTCCATTGCGACTGCAGGAGGGGATGTAGTGGGATGGAGGGCTTTGGGCAGGCACTCGGCTGCTGTGATGGGATGAAGGTCCCTGCAGAGGGTGCGGTGATGGGATGAAGGTCCCTGCAGAGGGTGCTCCAGCCCTTCCTCCAGCTGGGTCTGTATCCTACTTAAGGTTTTCATGGAAACCCATGTGAGCGGGGGCGGGGAGGACCTTGGCAGGCTGGGAATGCATCAGTGAGAGATTTAACTGCAGGGTCAGTTGCCCATAGGCTGTTTTCCAGCTCCGTACGTGGCTCCCCGCAGTTCAGTATAAAAGGAAGTTTCTGCTGCAGTCAAGTAAAGCACAGCTCTTTTCAACAGCTTCTGACAGGGCAAAGGATGCTGGTTTGACTCTTACAGTGCTGTGGATCAGAGGAAGGTTACGTCCCTGGGATGTGTAGTGCCTGCTGGCAGCCCTTTACTTAAAGCCCAGCAGCACTGTGATCCCTTGGAGACATTCAAGGCCAGGCTGGACATGGTTCTGAGCAACCCAATCTAGTGGAAGATGTCCTCGCTCATTGCAGGGGGATTGGAACTGAATGAGCTTTGAAGGTCCCTTCCAACCCAAACTGTTCTGTGATTCAATGAAGCCACAGCCATCTGATGCCTGCTTCCATACTGACTTGAAGGTCTAGTTCCTAAAGATGACACTGATAAAGCACCTTTGCTGTAACTGCATCTTAGAAATGAAAGCTCAAACAGGCTTTTGTGACAAAACCATTCTTAAATCTCCCTACTTTAGCAGGTAGTATAAATAAACGTGAGATTTCTGCCATGTTGTTTGACACACCGCTACAAATTCAAACTCTTATTCTGTTGGTTTTGCTGGATATGAACTGATGCCCTGGCCATAGGAAGAGCTCCCCCAGGCGCTGCCTGTTCTGCGTCTCAGTCTCCCATTGCCAAGGGGCACTGAGCACTGGAAGCCATCAAACAACGTTTATTTTTACATTCCTTGCAAACTGACCATTGTAGAGAAGTGCTGGAGGACACCCTTTATGCTTCACAAAGACGTTTTGATGTATAAATCTTATCCGTAATGCTGATTATCCACTCAGTCTCCTGCAAAAACCCTCTGAACACAAAATGAGGACTGAAATAAAGCACCTAAACCAAAACTAAGGCAGGATCTCATATGTACCAGGATCTTCCTCTCTAACTCAGTACTAATTCTTCCACCTCTCTCTCTGGAGATAGGTTTATATCTCACTGCCTTTCAGAGTAAGACCCAACAACCATTACAGATGCCTTCTCTCAGGCTTCTCGTTGCATTGGCAGGCATAGCAGGGGTATAGTTTGCCTTGTTAAATGAAGACATCATTTTAATAAGCAGCTTCAGCACTTGGACATGAGAGAAGTAAAAGTTTCTGAGGGACTCATGTTCCCAACACATTCCCAAAGGATTATTTACGGTACTTTACTGTAAAGCCCACAGATGGCAGTAGGACAGTCTTAAAAACCTTCTATAAAGCAGAGTTGGACAAGGAAAACTGCAGAAGAAGAGTAAAGAATAAAGAGTAAAGAGTAAAGAAGTAAAGGAGAGTTTGGTTATTAAGCAGCTGGATTTTCTAGGACAGATTACTCCTTTTTGTCCCCCAAAGTGTCATTTTTTTAACTGACTAAACAGCATGCCAACCATAAACAACCATTGTAAACTGTATCCTGGGCTGCATCAAAGGGAGCATGACCACCAGGTGGAGGGAGGTGATCCTGCCCCTCTGCTCTGTGAGACCTCACTTGGAGTATTGTGTGCAGTTCTGGTGTCCTCAACATCAAAAGGACATGGAACTGTTGGAACAAGTGCATAGGAGGCTACGAGGATGACCAGGGACTGGAGCACCTCCTATATGAAGATAGGCTGAGAAAGTTGGGGCTGTTGAGCCTGGAGAAGAGAAGCCTGCGTGGAGACCTCATAGCAGCCTTCCAGTATCTGAAGGGGGCCTATAGGGGGGGACTCTTCATTAGGGACTGTAGTGATAGGACAAGGGTTAACAGGCTCGGCAGCCGCCTGCCCCCCTCCCCGCTCGATAGCCGCGGGGCTCAGCTTGGCCTCTGGGCTTGGCTTCTCCTCCCACTGCTCGCTGCTCGGCGGGGGCTCGGCTCCTGATCCCAGGGGCTGCACTCCCGGGCCATTTCAGCCGCTGGCAGCTCCCAGGGCCGCCCCCCCTCAGCTCCTCACAGCCTCACGAAGACGGAGGCAAGGCTGAGGGCCACAGAGCCGACCCGTATCACAAGCCATTCCAATAAAGTACAATGAAACAAGGACCTTAGCCCAAACCCCATATCCGAAAGCTAAGATAACAAATATCGGCTGTAAGCAAGGTACAACAGGCTGAAACCATGAACTCAAGAGAATGAAGAGCAACAACTTTGAGAGCCAATAAATCAGCATTGTGACAAGTAGCTATTAATCCTGTCTTATGTCAACCCTTTGAGCCCCACGTTGGGCGCCAAAAAGAACTGTCATGGTTAAAGCCACCCATGAAGTCTTCTCACTCACTCACTCCCCCTCTTTCTGCCCCCAGTCCCGGGGGAATGGGGAGGAGAATCGAAAGAATTCAACTCGCACAGGTTGAGATAAGAACACAACTCGCACAGGTTGAGATAAGAACACAACTCGCACAGGTTGAGATAAGAACAGTTGAGTAACTAAGGTATAACACAAATCACTGCTGCTGCCACCAGTAATAATACAAGAGAAATACAAGGAAATAGAATATAACTGCTCACCAAGCCCGACCCAGCCAGTGCACCCCCCAACAGTGAACCTCCCAATGCACCACCACACCCTTCCGGGTCTCTGCTCTCCCTGGTTTTACCTCCTGGACATGACGTGCTGTGGTATGGAATAACCTCTTTGGTCAGTTTGGGTCAGGTGTCTGTCTCTGCTTCCTCCCGGCTTCCCCTCCTCCCTGGCATAGCATGAGACTCAGAAAGTCCTTGGTCAGAGTAAACATTACCAAGCAGTAACTGAAAACACTGGGGTTATCAGTGCTGTTCCCAGGCCCCAAATCAAAAACACAGCGCTGCACCAGCTACCAAGAAGGAGAAAAATGACTGCTGCTGCTGAACCCAGGACACAGGTTCTAACTTAAACAGGGGAAGTTTAGATTGGATATGAGGAAGAGATTCTTTACTGTAAGGGTGGTGAGGCACTGGAATGGGTTGCCCAGGGAAGCTGTGAATGCTCCATCGCTGGTGGTGTTCAAGGCCAGGTTGGACAGAGCCTTGGGTGACATGGTTTAGTGGGAGGTGTCCCTGCCCATGGCAGGGGGTTGGAACTGGATGATCTTAAGGTCCTTTCCAACCCTAACGATTCTATGATTCTATGTTCCATTCTCTGTGAAACTCTGGGCAGATCCGCAAGACCTGCCCCATTGAGGGCAGAAGGAGCTGTGGGAAGCATTGTGTTTTCTACCCTCACCGTCAATGCAACATCCACACAAAACCTGAGAAACTGTGTTTTTCCTACTTAGCAAAGCAATTTGTATAGTAAGACCCAGGCCTGCTTACTCATCCCATGCAACTGGTTAATGGTATTCCCTGGAGCAGGAAGCAGTGATTGGGTTGGGGGTGTTTTAAGCGCTGGCTAATCCTGTGACTAATAACAAACAGAAAGTGAATAGTGTCTAAATTCATGCATTAGAGGGATTCAAGAAAGGAAAGGGGTCCAGAGTCCTATGACCAAACTACTCCTGGAATTGCAGGTCTGGACAGGCCTAAAATGAGGAGAGACTAACTCTGTGATTCAAAGCTATCTAAATTCCTGTAGGTTCAGCTGCCATAGTACAATATCTGTAAGTTGTGACAGTGTTTATGCTGCAGATGAAACGGCAACCAATTCAGATTGCACTTCTGCTAAACTGATGAGCGCATCACAGTTAACTAGAGAGTGACAGGGTCTGTGTTTTTTCCTTCAGGGTGAAGTAACAGTGACTGATGCAATGGGCAATAAATCAAACCTCATGTGTCTATTACGGTAAATAAATCTAACTTTCCCTATAACACTGGCACAGTCAATGTCCAAAGCTCTTGCAGTGCTTCAGGACCGGTGCAGCACCTCTACTAAGGCAAGCCAAGGCACATTCACGTGTACATTGAATTTCCTTGCAGGGCTGGTTCTAACCACAGAGATTTTGCGTTGCCCTGAGAGGCTTCACCATGGAGGATGCACGGCTTGGTAAGCCGATGAAGTGACCTCTGCTTGCAGCTTCTTGATGGGCACTGATAATGGAAGAGGATTGCGGGGGAAAATCACATTGGAGAGAGTGGAGGAAAAGAAGAGGTACTAGCTCTTGGTGGAGAATGAGCACTCCAAGCTGCTTCACTCTTGACATGCTGTTTATGTTAGCCAGTCATGCACTTCTCTTTGCCTGGTTTCTTTTTTTTTGGCTATTCCTGGCTTGGGTCTGCCCTGTGAGTTCTTTACAGAGAGACATGCAACTGCTTTCTCTCTCTCCGCTGCCAGAAAACAATGTGGGTCATTTCAGAACGCACAGAAGATGAGCCAAGAGCCCCAAGTCCCTTTTGTGGCCTCCAACTCACATCTGCAGATCATAACATCTCAGCTTGACAAGATAAGGTCTCTGTTTTTATCACAAGAAGTTGTGTACTTTGGTAGTATTACCCTTGATCCTGAAAGGGATATTGAAACAGGAACGCAGCAACAACCTGCAGGGGTGTATGTGTTGCTCTATTGCTCTACAGTATCAGCAGACACTAACACCAACACTGCATCACTGGAGTAAATACAAGAGATGAAATTCCCAAGTAATGACACAACAAAAGCAGGTATCAGCCCATTTCCCTCTCCGTGGCTGGCTGGACTGTGCCCTCCAGTTGCCATAAGCTCTTCTGTCCTTCTAGTTTTAAGATGTCACGTATGCCTTAAAGGAGAAAAGCCAAAGGCAAGGGAAAGAGCTCACTGCCCTATCTGATGCTAAAGATAGGCACAGACACCTCCATGTTTGGCCTGATACAGAAAACAGTTGGGATTAAATTCCTACATAAAGCCATGGGTGAGAACTCTTCTGTATTTTCATTTATAACAGTAAGGAATATACACTATTTCTGTCTGAAATAACTATGAGCTGAAATTGGGACCCTGTTTCCTGCAGCATCGCTGAAAGCCAAGCAGGATACTTCTAAAGTGCATCCAGCAAGACCTGTTCATCTATTCTGAGTCTTTTGTAGCTGGGTGGGAGGGCCATCAGTGTAGGGTAAGTACTTTACTTATATACAGTGGGAAATCATGTACATAAAGAAGACTTCCCCACAGAGCTGTAATGCTGCCGGCAGCACCCACTGCTACAGGAGCCCTTGGTTTTCACAGGGCTCTGCCAGTGCAACTCAGCCCGAACGTACCAGAGCCCCGCAGCTATTCTGCTCCAGCCTCACTGTGCTGACTGCAGGTCATCGTCCTCATCCTGACCTCCTTTTCTGCTCTGCCAGGCCTGAGGGTAACAAATGATGCTAACATTTGCTTGTAGCCTTGTATCTGGGGCTACAAAACTCACATCACTGCTTGCCTGGAGGAGAGGGTTACAAAGGCAGCATCAGAAGACAGGCTGAGAAAGCTGGAGCTGTTCAGCCTGGAGAAGAAAAGCTGTGTGGAGACCTCAGAGCAGCTTCCAGTGTCTGAAGGGGACTACAAGGATGAGGGACTCTTCATTAGGGACTGGAGCGATAGGACAAGGGGTAATGGGTACAAACTTAAATACGGGAAGTTTAGATTGGATATGAGGAAGAAGTTCTTTACTGTAAGGGTGCTGAGGCACTGGAATGGGTTGCCCAAGAAACTGGTAAATGCTCCATCCCTAGCAGTGTTCAAGGCCAGGTTGGACAGAGCCTTGGGTGACATGGTTTAGTGGGATGTGTCCCTGCCCATGGCAGGGGTTGGAACTGGATGATCTTAAGGTCCTTTACAACCCAAACCATTCTATGATTCAGCTCAGCTCCTGCTTTCCTGAACCAAGTGTAATCCTCAAAAGAGAATGTTCCCCTCACGTATTGTCAGTGCCGTTTATCCTTTCTCAGTCACTGCTAATAAATCATCAGGTTTGGGTTTGGTTTTTTTGTTGGTGGCTTTTGTTGTGGGTTTGTTTTAAGTTTAAGCTTTCCTTTGCAATCAGTGGATGAGAGCTAGAGACCTTTCCATTCTCCTTCCCTCATTCTCCCCATCTGGTATAAGGGTTCGAGTGATGCTGCCCTTAAAAAGTTAGTAATCGCCCTCAGGAACATTGATTGTCCTTGTGTAACTACTAAGCACACTCAGGAAACAGCCCAAGACTCTGTGGGAAATGGGTCCTGAGGAACTAGGTAACGTCAGCTGCCTGATCTGCACAACTCTTTGGTGCCTCCTCCAGCTCCACTGTGTTTGTCTGAACCCAATGTGGCCCTGAAAAGAAATCCCAGTTTTAAATGCCATTTTAATGCAAACTTCCCAAAAACAAGACGGGCAAATCATCGCTGGGCAATGGAGTGGATGACAGGGAGGGTTTTGGGCTGCTTGAAGTACATCCTTAAGTTACGGCTAGTGGCAATTTTATGCTAACATTTAAATACCAATAACCACATTGCACTGATTGCTGTGTGGAAAGGAGACATAACCAGAGGTTAGAATAGCACAGAGAACCGTAGAATAGAGATCTGATATATTGAGTAGATATTTGTCAATGCTGCTAAGAGTAAGTCTTCCCTTCAGAGTAGCTTATGGGTAAAAAAGTTGGTCAGGGAAAGAAACGCAGAAGTGGTTGGGATGGAATTCAATTCTCCAGGCTGTAAATCATAGAATCAAAGAATCATAGAATCATTAAGGGTGGAAAGGACCCGAAGATCATCCAGTTCCAACCCCCTGCCATGGGCAGGGACCCCTCACACTAGACCATGTCCTTCCAGTTTCCCATATGGACCCAGAACCTGAAATGCATTTAAAACCAGTGGCCCCCAGACACTTAAACTGAGGCCAGAGAAGAGGATCTTCCTGTCTTGACAATTGTGCAATGTGTCATTAGTATTGGAGAATAAAATAAGGCAGAAAGAGTGCAGGTGCTGCTGCTGCCTTCATTTCTAAAAGGGCTGCCAAGCATCTCTTTTCTTCTTCAGTGCTTTTTCCTACCCCTGCCACTTCTCTGGCATAGAATTCCCGGTCCATTCCACAGCAAGGTTACCAATAGCTTGGGGCTGGAAGAGAAACTTCTCCGAGCAAAGGTTTGCCTGGTTTTCACAGTTACAGACTCTGGGTTCCCTGCTGTTCCCTCCTGTTGTTTCCAGTCTCTACCTGTCACTACCATGACATCATGCCTTGAAGATGCAAAGGTTTTGAAATCTCCCATGAAGAGCTGCCGGCCTGTCTAAGCAATCTGTTCAGTGCTTCACTATGTTTGGCATGAGAAGTGTTTCCTAATGCTAACGCTTATGTTGCAGCAAGGGTGATAAGGAAGATTTCTTGTCCTACCTACCACTGACACAGAAAACTCTCCTTCTTCTTGCAAAGCCACCTGAGGTTAGCGCACAGCATCCTCAGCAAACTCAAATGTAGAGAAGAACTTCTCTAGACTTCTGATTAGTTTTGTATTTCTTCTCTCAACTCTCTTAATCAAATCTACAGCTTTTGGGCAATCTGGTGTCCACAATGAGGTGTTACACTCCAGCCAAGTGCTAAGCAGTGCTAAGCAGAGGAAGGAGGCTGTTTCAGAGACTCTCTTCATGTCTTTTTGTCCTGGGATAATGTTTGTCTCTTATCAAGTAACAAAGTGTTTGAGACACATTCCTTTTGTGATGCTTTATAACCACTAAAACCTTCCCTACCTGCTGCCCTGCAAGCTGTTGCCTACCTTGTATTAGTGCAGTGGATTATTCCTTCCTATTTTGTGCCTGTCTGTATGGAATATTTTTCCATTTGGTACCCCAGCACCTGAAGACCCCTTGGAATTCTGCCCCTGTTCTCCCATGTGCTTGCATGCCCATCAGCACTACACTGCCATCACACTTGATAAGCATTACTTCTGCTGCGCCTACAAAGCCATTAATGGCAAGACTAACCTGAGACAGATCCTGCAGTCCCCTTATTGCTCCCTCCCCATCTGATGCAAAGCTCCCAGGGCTGATCAGTAAACAGGCTTTTCCATAGGGCTGTGCACCCATATTCCACAAGCTTCACCCAGGGTGTGTGTCCAGAGCTGGCTTATGAATATCATGTGCAGAAGCACGGAAAACCTTACCCCAGTTGCAGGGTAATACAATAGTTGTATTAGTTGTAAAAGTTGTATATAGTTGTTAAAGTTGCAGGGTAATACAGGGCAACTCCTTTTTCTCCCCTTGTTGGTTACTCCATAAGAAAAGAGAAGACAGACTGCTCTGATAGGATTGCTTCTTGACAGGCTTGCACGCCTGCAACTTATCACGCTCTTATCTTCAGTATACTTACACATAGCTCATTTGTTCCATGTTTTCCGTGAACTGACACTGGGGGGACTCCTACCCAGTTCTTTTCACCTCCTTCTCTCCTTTCCTCAAAGACCATCATTATGTGCACCCTTTTCTTACATTTTGGGATCTCATCCATATTCCATGATACCTTAGAAATTATTCCTAACCCTTCTGCATCTGTCTCAGCCAGTTCCCTCAGTGCTGGGCTATACCAAGTGAACAGGAAGACATGTATCTAAGCAGTGTCTGAGCAATGCTTGGATTGCCCCGTGTGCCACGCAGTGCTACACAAAATCAGCTCCAATTTATCAGAGGTCCATTACCTCCAACACCGGTCTTGAGCCAACCCAGTCCTCAAAGCAGAACAACCACGTCCATGCAATGCCAGGTTTGACCTCCTTACCTCTGCCAGACCCCCCCTGTTTCTGCTCACTCCCTGCATTGGAGTGGATCTGCAGACCCATCCAGGAGGCTGCCATAAAGCTAATTGGATTTGGTGGTCAGGAGTTGATTTGGTCCAGCATGCAGCTTCTCCATCCCAATATTTGGTGTATTCTACCGGCCAAATAAAATGAGTCGACTAACAGTCATCCCACTGTACTGGTCCAATTCCAAATGAGTTGGCAGAGGGGAGAAAATGATTGTTAAAAATATAGATCTTGGTCATCCCAATGTTGTTTTCTACTGTAGATTAGGCAAACACCTCACTTGGGTTTATGACTGTGACCTTACAACACAGTCATACAGCTTGTTCCCACTTAGGTCTAAGAAAGAGAGGTTCAGAGCAATACAGTGACTTGTCACAGGTCGAAAAGCAAATATGGGGAGAAGTACCAACAAGAGATCATAGAATCATAGAATAGTTAGGGCTGGAGAGGACCTTAAAATCATCCAGTTCTAACCCCCCTGCCATGGGCAGGGACGCTTCACACTAAACCATGTCACTCAAGAGATGCTTGCTTTCTTCTCTGAGCTCAGTACCCAATGACAACAGCCACGCTATTTAACCAGAGCTAGGATGCCCCAGAAAGGAACTATACCATTGCCTGAAGCAAACAAAAATACTTCCCCATACCTTAGAGCTGAAGCAAAACACAGTTGGAGTAAGATATTCGTATCTTGCTCTTACCTGTGGACTTGGCTGGCAGGAACAGAAACGGGGTGGTGGACAGTCAGATTTTGCCTTATGATCCTGAACACAGCCACAGTTATAACTCTGGCCAAAAGGCTGAGGAAGTGCTCCCTTTGGTGTTTGTTTACCTTGTCAGGTGTTCCTTAGACTCGGATTGCATCAAAGAGCTCCTAGAAAAGCATGTGTGAGAATCCAAGGTTTTCCCAATCAAAGGCCGTGTCCTTGCACCCTTGGTTAGGATCACGTGCCTGCCTTGCAGTATTTAAAGAGCGGCGTGTGCGCTGGTTATCAGTCATCTTCTGGGGTGGAAGAAAACATGCAGGACTCACAGCTATTGCTAGAAGGTTCTGCAGAGGCTGATTCCTTGGAGGTTGACAGGTGTTTTAATGCATGAGGGAAAAGGACAGGGTTTGTTTTGCAGGGTTTTGGCAAGCCTTTTCTTTGAGACCTCAATCTCAGTTCAAACTGTGCCGTGTGCCGTCATTTTGACTGGATGATGCTTACTGAGCTGTTGTTAAACAGTGATTCATGCTAGGGAACTTCACAAAACGTTCTTAATGCACGTAAGAAAATAATTGTAGCTCTTCAAGTGGCAGTCTGTTTAGCTATTCAGTGGTCCAGATGTCAATACAATCAGATGGCGGTGCCTTGGAGAATCGTAGAATGGTTTGGGTTGGAAACGACCTTAAGATCATCCAGTTCCAACCCCCTGCCATGGGCAGGGATGCCTCACACTAAATCATGTCAACCAACGCTCTGTCCAGCCTGGCCTTGAGCACTGCTGGGGATGGAGCATTCACCACTTCTTTGGGCAACCTGTGCCAGGGACTCAGCACCCTTGCAGTGAAGAACTTCTTATATCTAACCTGAACTTCCCCTGTTTCAGTTTGAACCCCTCACCCCTTGTCCTATCACTACAGTTCCTGATGAAGAGTCCCTCTCCATGCTGTGTTTTCCAACCCCTACCTTCAGGCTTGCAAAGACTGCAGGGATTCTGCAGATATCACCTCCTAACCTGAGGCTGCCACAGCAAATCCCCATCCCAGAGCCTGAGGGAATACTTAAGACCCCTCTTTCTAAAGCTAATAAACCTCTGGCAAGTTGAGGCCCTGCACCAGTCTTTGCTGCAGACATATTGACATCATTTTCCAGCTATGAGACATGGTGGGAGCAAAAGAATCTGCTTGGGCTTTGTAAGTTGTTAAAATAGAAGGTAAGTGTAGTGCCAGTGAACTGAGTCAGGGTCCTCGTGCCCTGAATAAAGCCAGAAGGGGCCTGTCATGCTCAGCTGACAAAGGAAGCTTTCCCTGTGCTACCCCATCATTGCTGCACAGCTTGAAACTGGTGGGTGGTTGCAAGAGATGAAGGAAATCTTTCAATCTCTAGGTTTTCACCTGGCAAGACTTCAGACAGGGAGCTGCTTCATCAGGGACTGTAGTGATAGGACAAGAGGTGATGGGTTTAAACTGAACAGGGGAAGTTCAGGTGGGATATAAAGAAGTTCTTTACTGTGGGGGTGCTGAGGCACTGGCACAGGGTGTCCAGAGAAGCTGTGGATACCACATCCCTGGCAGTGTTCAAGGCCAGGTTGGACAGAGCCTTGGGTGACACGTACTAGTGTGAGGCATCCCTGCCCATGGCGGGGGGTTGGAACTGGATGATCTCAGGCTCCTTTGCAACCCTAATTATTCTGATTCTATATCAAGGATAGGTGGGAGAGGGGAAGCTTGGTCTCACTTGCAGCACTATCAAAGACTTACATGTAAGAGCCTGCACATCACATTCCCGATTTCTCATCTTTTCAGTCTGTCCTGTTATCATCTGGCTGCATCTTCCCCACCCGTAAGAGACTTTGCTTTAACTGAACCCAAACATGAGTCTACCCTTAAAAAGTTATCTTACTGGCCAGACTTATTTCATGTCCCTTCAGCCCTTCTCTGCAGTTCTGGATCCATTGCAATGGAATAGGGTAATTACCAAGGAAGACACACCTAAACCTGCCCTTTGAAATATGTGCATTATCACCATGTTTCTTCCCCCTACTTTCCTGTTTTTCAGTTTGACTCAAACTCTTTTGGTTCAGAAATAACCCAAATTACAGTAATTTTCACAAAGGAAATTAATTACATTTCCAGCCAGTTATTTAGAAATGATGAATACCTCACAGAAAAAACATGAAGTGTGTTGCTGCCTCCGAGGTCATGACTGAAGCAGGCTGTTTGTCCCACAAGGAAACCTGCCTCTTTCCAATTGGAAGCAAGCAATATTTTGGCAAGCAGAGGCAGCCTACATGGAAGTGTGTTCTGCCTGTGCCCAGGCTGCTTCAGTCCGATGGATGGGATTTCATTCACTCTATCTCCATGAAACTCCTTAAGCATCACTACGTTCAGAGTCACGTTCAGAGAGACAGCACAGATTTCCAAACCAGCTCTCCTCGTCAGCATATCTCAAACCTCTTTGCAGAGACAAGGATGCCTCTTCCAGAAAGCACCAGAGCCTATTTAAGCTAATATTAATCTGTTTTAATAGTAGTAGCTGGTTGTAAACCACTCCAAATCTCATCTGCATTACTAACCTTTGAAACAGGGGCTTTCCTAAACAGCACTGGTAGCTCGGTACCCAGGAGGCAGCATCATCCTGTTACTTACATATGTCTCCACGAGCAGAAGGCACTGGCGTGGAAGAGCTCCAAAGCAAGAGTCATCTCTTAGCTGTGTTGCATCACCAGGTACTCTCTCATGCTCCAAGCCATTGGTGGAAGAGTGAGAGATCATTGCTGCCTCCCTTCCAAACACAGGTACAAGCCACGTGCCTGTCCTACATGAAGACCGTGCCAGATGCTCCCAGGTGATGCTGGGGAAAAAAGCACAGCTGATCCACTGATTAAGTGGTCAAGGCCTGGCCTCTGGTCCAGAACCGATAGTGGTTATTTACAGAGCAATTTGCAGAAAGGGAGTAAGAAGTTTTATTTACAGCTTTCATAGATTGTTCTCCATCAGCTATTGGAAAAATGCATATAGCAATATATACAAAAATACGGAATTCCCTGAGGTTTGTGTATCTCCCATTCTGATTAATAAAACCAGAAGTTAAAACCAGCATCTCTTTTCTACCAGAGATTTTATTATCAAGATACTGAGTAAGCAAACATTACAAAACCAGTCATCCCGACTTCTCCTTTTCCAGGACTCACCTTAAAGTTCCAGCTTTTGAGAAGCAGTAAGACATTTGATGTTTGTCAGGAAGTTAGTGAGTTTAGACTCACTCCACTTTGAGCTTCATATTGCAAACACAAGAGCTAGGAATGCATTATTTAAATGTGAATAAATAAACACTGATATCCATGGAGCTGAGGCATTAAGAAAAGCAAAACCAACCACGAAGTTGAACAAAAGATCCAGACTATGGCAGTGCAGAGCTGGTTCACTTCGCATTTGTATTCAGTCAAGCTGCTAGCTTAGCTTTCCCTTTCCCTCCCTCTCATCCACTGGGAATATTCATTCAAGCATAACCAAGCTTCAGATGTTTCTCATAAGACTTATGAGCTAACAAGTGAAATGCTGGGCTGATGCAGAAGTATTGTATGTCTGTATAACTAATAGCCCTGTTTTAATACTTGCTTATAACCCAGAAATAAACAGAATGGGAGCACTCGATGTTGCTGAGCATGTATTGGGCAGAGGCTGGAAGCAGGTTTGCACTGTTTGTCCTCCCTCTCCCAAACCACTTCAAGGCCTTGTGCTGACCGGTTAAATACAGTGCTGTGTTTTCCTCATTAGAGAAGTGTTAAAAACCTTTACTATGGGAGGAGTGAACTGGAAGATGCAACATACTCTAGCCAGTACCAGGCAGGGCAAGCGCATACAGGCAGCTGGTCTTTGTCTTGTCTCACTCATCTGGACATGAAGAAACCTCCATGGGAAGTTACCCCAGCATCACTCAGGATAAATTGGACCTCTTTCTCCAGAATCCTTTGCTTTCAATTTCCTCCACTGCCATCACATCCATGGTATGTGGCAACGGAGGAGAAAGAGCTGCTTGTATGGACATGGCCAATCAGAAGGCTTGGAGTTGGATTCATACAAGTGCTAATGTCCAGAAAGTACTCCGAGGCTCTACTTTTTCCAGGCTTTGTGCTCTGGTTTAAAGCCTGTCACAGTTAGCTGTAACAATAGTAAGGCACTAAGTCCGTAGTAAGTCCTAGCTGTCTGCTTCACTCTGCTGAAGATCACAGTCCTGCAGGTTGTGGTGATGTCTGGCAAACTGCATCAGCTTCTGAGAGAGGCTTACAAATCCCTGCAGCCTTTGCAGGCAAAGTCTCTGGTGCCAGATTCAGAACCCATAGCAGCAGATGATGTTTGCCTCAACAAAGATGAGCAGTACAGTGCCTGTGCTCCACGTGAAGTGTGCTTGGCCATAATGTCTCTATATGTTAATAGTACTGAAAGAGGAAAGAGACAAAGAAACACAAAGATGCTGATCTTCAGTGGAAGAAGTTGGTCCGTGCTTGGAGGGGTCTGGAGTGAGAAGTCATCACCACACTGTGATTGTTCAGTGGTGAGGGGTTAGAAGTGAGCTGAGTGTGGTGGTACCTTACCTCTGATATGGGACTCAAAAGAGGTGCTATGTTGATCACAATGATTGGTAGCTCAAGTGTAGGCCTTTCCCAGTCTTTTTCGTAGAAAAGTTGTGATACATCTTTTTTTAATTTATATACTAAATAATCTCATTTTATTCTGAGGGATATTCAGAGCTTTTTGGTGACACTGGTTCACTGCTTTCTCCTAAATATTTGGCTGTGCAAGTTCATGCTGGTCCGGTCTGGAATGTCTCAAGATGGAAGAGGGAAATGAGACTGCCTGGAGCTGGGCCCAGCATTTCTCTGGCAACTGTACATCAAATAAAGCATTTACAGACATAAATAAGAGACATCAGAGGGGAAGAGGAGAGGGAAACCCAAATCTCTCTTCCGCTGTGTCCAGCTTTAACTCAAACATAAATGTTAGAGATGGGAGGAAGGGGGCAGAGGAAGAGGGGGAAAAGATACACAGAAAAGAATGTGAAAGACCTGCCAGGGAGACAAATGGAAATAAGCAGGTAACAGTGTGCAGCCTTTTATGGGAAATCTTCTAGTCACAGAAATTCTCTTCATTTCTGCATGATTGTTTCTCACTGGTCTCTCTTCCCACCACTGGCTGAATCTGGATTCGTAGGTCCTCTCTATATTAACCCCAGCAAATATTTTGAGCAAAAGTCACTTTAATTCTTAACACAGTATTGGAGAAGAAACCTAACAGAGACCCACCAAGAGCAGCCCCAGAGCCAATAGATTTGCTTTAATAATAACATGAACTCTTTTAAACCAGCATGTTAAAGGCAAGTGGGAAAGGATGCAATCTTTCATCTGCAGATCAGAAGGCAAATAACTCCATCTCTCTTTCAAACTTCACTTTTCTTTCTGATGTGGTCAATGAGATGGCAGCTGTGATGGTGGCTTCTGCCACTAAAGAGCGTGGTTAAGATCTGCCACTAAACAGCACTGGGTGAGAACATGATTGCTGTGGCCTCAAGACAGAGTCAAGTAGGCGACAGGAGCAAACAGGATCTGCTTTCATTCCAGAGGTGTCCTAAGATAACAGTGTTCTCCTGGACTTTGAGTCAATGTGTTATGTTCTTTCAAGGAATTATGGCTTTAGCTTACTTTCCGTGAAACCAGAACATCACTGCACCCGTATTTGTTCTAGAAAACAGGAATGTCTATGAGTTGCTCTCAGAGATACATAAACTGGCGCTGTAATGTTTTTTCCTGTTTCCCCATAATTAGGTGATATTGGGATACAAGTGCTCACCCAGATAAATTCAAAATATCAATTTTATCAGAAAGCAGGTGGAAATCTGGCATAAGCAGTGATTTTCAGCATACAAGTATCTGAACTAAGGTTAGCATCGTTTATTCCTGACATCAAGAAAGGGTAACTCTATGAGTGTCATAGAGGTACCTAACTTGCAGAGAGAACCCAGCAGTGAGAGACTAGGCAAGTTGCCTCTGCTGGTGCTTTAAAACCAGAACTAAACCATTTACAAATGATGCAGTAAATATATTGCTCGAGTTTCAGCAGTGGTCAAGACCAATCTTAAGACATACTGAAAAGATCACAAAGATAATACTGAAAATATGATGGAATTATAGGAATGATAGCAGCCCATACTCTGAAATAACCTTGGTTAGTTTTTCTTTTTCAAGAGAAACCGCCAAAATGAAATACAAAATGATGAAGATTGTAAAAGTATCCATATAAAAACATTTAGAGGGATCCAAAGAAATGTTTTTTTTTAGGAGACAAAGCAGGTGAGCAGGGGTATGAGAGGGCAGACACAAGCATAAGTGCAGAAGAGATCATTTAGGGACATCTAATGACCTCACTTTACAATGTAAGACCCAGGGAGTACCCAGTTAAAGAAGCTCCAAGTGTAAAACAGATCTTGCCACCCACTAGTGAAAAAGATAGAGCTGAAGCAAAGCGTTTCAAGTGACGATGTGCAGACCACAGTTTGCTCCACTAGGAATTTGGAAGGCACAGCCCTCATCTTGAGAACTTGCTTGGGACAAAATGCCCATAGGAATGGAAAAAATCCAGCCGAGATCTATGCAAACAGCAATAGTTTACATAGTTAAACATTATTATTAACATGGTGCTACCCAACGTCCATTTTAACAGTGTTTTATGCTGTCCTCTGGAGCAACAAAGGCTGGGCACAATGATGAGCCCTTGGCCTAAGCCTGTGTGGCAATTCCTGTGCTAGACTGACACTGGTCAACATTTCACTGTCTAAACCACTTCCACTAAGGGAAATCCATTTTTCCTTTCTACTTCCCAGTGGTTTTCCTTCATCTTTCCCACTGGGAAATCTCCCAAGATCTCACCAGTATTTCACAGTACCAGTATGAGCAGGACCTGCTGCAGCACTGGGCAATGGGGCAGCCTCCCACCCAGCTAATGGGAAGCATGCAGATTGCTGCTGCTGCAGCCTCATGCTTTTTGGGAGGGACAGCTTTACATGGCAGCGGGGCTGCCACCATTCACTGCTGAATTTGAATTCATCAAAGGCTGGTTCTGCTCATCGTTATTCAAAGACTTTGGAACTTTCAAGAACAGAACAAATTGCAAGGCCCAGATTTCTGTATTCATGACAAACCAGCACCAACAAAAGGGATAATTGATCTGAGGTATTGGTCTGGGGAGAGGGAGCCAATGTGGGAAGCGTGTGTTTAACAGAGCAATCACAGAGCTCCAAGGACAGGCTCACGGGTAGGTTTTCCAGGGACTGGGGGAATTATGGAAGCAGCCAAACCAGGAAAACAGCTGCAGAAACAAAAGCACAAACCAGCTGCCAGGCTCTATGAGCTCAGGATAAAACACGGATGAGGATTCGATGCTGCATGGGGCACTGACGTCAACAGCGTCGCACCAGGAATGTGCCTGGTCTCTGTGCAAACCCGGTTCCACCAGAATTCCCCCTGCAAATTCCATCCAAACCATCTGCCCTTTGGAGACCCTGGACCCATCTCCTGTTTGTCTGCTGGGAGGATGAGTGGTGAAAGCCTGTTTTGTATTTAGCATCCCATTGCAGAGTATAGGCGTCTGCAGCAATTAAACCCAACTGGCTTGGGCTGCTTTGAACCCAGCAGCTGAGCAAAACCCAGCTTGGAACCAGGCGAGGAGCTGCTGGTTTGGGGTTTCATTACAAACTGCAGCAAAAGCCCGTTCTCAAAGCTCAAGTGCTTTGTCAAACTGGGTTAAACATCGATCAAGTCTGTTCTGAGAGGGGAAAGAAATATGTGCAGAGCGGAGAGATCCGGAGCCAGGATTTTTCTCAGAGGATTTTGTGTGGGAGAACTCAATAAACACCCAAGCAGATCAGGCAGACAGAGATGCTGGAATTTCACTTCACTTTCCATGGGTGAGCTAGGTCATGGAGGCAGGCTCTGGCCTGAAATTACAGGTCACAGTTCGGACAGGCACTCACAACCTGGATGAGAACAAGCAAGAAGGACCTGCCCAAAATCCCCATCCAGATACAACCACGTCAGGGCAATAACAAAGCCTGGGATGAACATTTGAACTTGGCAAGCTCAGCACCATCTCCGGGGCTTTTCTGGCCCTGGGGTACTCACTCTGTGAGAGCAACCTTTCCTCTAAGGCTTTTAGCTTTCTATTGCCTGTAAAAGGTGTAGAAGGTGGTGCCCCATGTACAGTTTCTGTAGTCAGGCTCCCACAGACACCAGACACTGAGTAGACGTTTCTCGAGGATACAGCAACAACAAACCCCTGACCTGAGCTTGTTGCATTTTCAGGGGAGGTCTGAGCCAGTGAGGTCCTGGCAGGAGGCAGCAGCTTTATCCCCATCCCAATGAACAGTGACACACCGAGTCATAAGAGACATTTCCTCTGCAGGAGACTCTGATGGGTGCATTGCATGCATGGCCCAGCAGAGCACATCACAATATAAACAGAGAGCAGATGGAGACTGAGAGGTGCATGGGACTTTTCCAGCTGTGAATCCACAGAGAGCCAAAGAGGAAGCAGTGACAGCTGCTGTCCCAACAGACGTGCCAATGACCCAGGCATCACCCATAGACCTGGGAAGAGGAGCTCAACGGTGCTGACCCCCCATGTCATCCCTCATTCACTTTGTGCTAAACTGGGTGGGAAGAATTTTCCCTTTTCCCAGTCTATTCTTCATGACCCGGTCCTGTCCTTCGTTCAATTCCTGCTTTCCTTCCCTTCTCATCTGCTCCAGAATTCACCTACATGTTGCTACTGCTTCACTACCAATCAGTGTTTGTAAGTAGCTGGGATGGTGTGCAAAGGCAATTCTTACTCATCAGCCCATGTGCCTCAGCTTAATAACCAGGATCAATGCCATCCGAAACACAGCCTTTACACTCAACAATTTCTACTGCAAATACCAACCTGAGAGGTCCTATGGCTTACAGGGAGAATATTCACACGGATTCTAGTTGAAGATGTCCCTGCTCATTGCAGGGGGTTGGACTAGATGACTTTTGTATGTCCCTTCCAAACCATACTATTCTATGATTCCACAGTTAGGTAAAGCTAAAGGGAAAAGCCAAAGGCAAAAGCTACACCAAGCCTTCTAAGTACACTAGTTCTGAGGGATTCAACCTTGCTCCCAAAGGATAAGCTATTATGAGGATCAAAAGCTACAGAACTAAGACATAAGCAAAGTAGAAAATGGAAAAGTGGGACGGGCACATTCTCGACCTACTCTATTATCTAATTGCTTTGAAAATCAGAACATTGAGGCCTCTGGTAATCATTTGTTAGTTGTTATTATTATACGCTCTCTCCAAAGATTTGAATATACGCTATCAATTTCACCCCCACTCTCAGGGGTTACAGGAAAAGGAAGGTCTCCATGCAGAGCCATATCCCAGCCAGCATGGAAAACAAATCTCTGCAGTGTGGGAAGACTGAACTGAGTTCATGTAAAAAAAGCTACTGACTTAAGAAAAAGAACTGCTTCTGCCATGAGAAAAGGAACAGAGAAAAAGGGATGAAGGAAGGAAAGGAAGTAGGACAGAGCTCACTGGGGAACACAGTAACCATCCTGACTCACCAGTACTCTGGTGCAAGTGCAGTGGGGGTCCAGGACCCGATTTGCTGTCCCCCAGGGCTCTCTTGCCCTAGATCTGGCAGGGTCAAAGCCTTCCTCAGCTTATCCTGCCAAAGTCAGATCTGGGGTAGTGGGGGAGGGATGCTGCCCTGAAAGAGAATTCACTGTGACAGAAACTGGGAAAATACATCATGTCCTGAAGGAGAGAAGGGACAATCCTGGTTGGGAACTGTGAGTGATGTTCTCTGGGGTACTCTTGCTCAGTTACGGGTAGCACGTTACCAGTAAGACATCAAAGTGGGAATTCAGGGAAGAGAAACAAACAGGAGAGAGGGGACGGAGCTGGACTGTCAGAACTGAGCTGCCTCTGCCATTTGGCTGAGACACAAAACAGATACGCTTGTAAGTCTGCAAATATGGCAAAAATAAGCAGAAGAGAGGGTTTATGCATTCGAAAAGGACTTAAATAGAAAGGGAAAAGAAGAAAGGCATGACTAAAGAAAAATCACGTCATACAGTAGGTCTGAAGGCTTCAGTGCAAGAGTATTTCTGAAGTTAGACCAGCTGAGGTACTAAGAAATCCTTGGGGGGACTGAGTTTGTTTTAACAGAAGAAGGGACAGGAGAGGAAAGGGACGACCTGTGATTCTGGGAAATAGCAGGCATCCATCTTGTGGTGTGTGAGGAAAGGGTGTCAAGTCCTTGGCTAATTTGAAGCCCTAAATGCTTTTTTCTGGAGCTTTTATGATCTGGGGAAGTTATTCCATGTCTTGAGTAAGGATCTGTTGGTAGAGAACTGACAGACCAGCTCTGCATCCAAATCCCTGCTCTCCAAAAAGCTGCACGTTTCCATAAGCGACATAGCATTTCTCAGTTGCCCACTGAATCCCACCTCTCCGTCCCAGCCTAGGGCTCAAGGAAGTTACTAAACCATTCAAACAACATAAAAGCACACATGAAAGAGGAAAAGTTGCGTGAAGGCAGCTTTCATCACCAGCTCTGTTTACCTGTCCAGCACTTCCTGTACTTCATTCCTCTAATCGAATCCTGACCTAAAACAACCCGTGTCATTTTAAAAGCCTTCCCCCCTGAGTGACACAAGTAATCCTGCTGATTTCAGCACGCAGGAAGAAACCACTCAATGCAAGCAACAATAATGAAATCAGGCCCTAAAAGTTCAGATTGAGCTATGGAAAATTGCACTAGTGACTCATTCTGCCTGGTGACTCCTCATTTAGGACACTGAGAAATACAGCTTTGCTTGGATAGGATCTTTGCAAGTGCACTAGGAGGAAGGGTGAAAGATGGAGGCCACAGGGACGCCGGAGAGGGACTCTTCATGAGGGACTGTAGTGGTAGGACAAGGGGTGATGGGTTCAAACTTAAACAGGGGAAGTTCAGTTTAGATGTAAGGAAGTTGCTCTTTACTGTGAGGGTGCTGAGGCACTGGCAGAGGTTGCCCAAAGAAGTGGTAGATGCTCCATCCCTGGCAGTGTTCAAGGTCAGGCTGGACAGAGCCTTGGTTGACATGGTTTAGTGTGAGGTGTCCCTGCCCATGGCAGGGGATTGGAACTGGATGAACTTTAAGGTCCTTTCCAACCCAAACCAGTTTGTGACATACAACACCATCTTTCAGATGAGAAGAGAAAAACCTGTAACATACATCAGTGCAATGGACAGCAGAACGCAGTAAATCTGACTTCTTTGTCTCCCCAGATTTCAGCCTCTGAAACATTTGAATCACACCAGATCAGTAACATCCCAAAAGCAGCCTGTGCACCTATCCAACCAGATGAGCAGTGGTGCAGGTTACCCAGCCCTGCTAAGGCATCTGGGAACAGGGGACATGGGGACAGCAGTGAGAGGAGGGAGCTCCCAAGCACTGTACAGCACCACAGTGGGAGTGGGAGATGGGAAGAAACAAAGTGCCTTGCCAGATTCCACAAGGAGGGAATAAAAATGACAAAATGAGAGCCTTAATTGCAGAGTAGAGATGTATCATCCCCTCCTTTCTACACCCCTGAAGGGATGTGCCACGCAGATGTCTCTGGCTGGGGCGGCTGCCAGCAGGGCTTTGTCTTTGGATGGGGACTGTGCACTGGCAAAGGAATAAAGCTTTTATGCACTTAGTAACTGCAATTGCGGCTGCAGCTTTATGTTCCTGGGTTGCTAGAAGACAGCTTGTTCCTCCTTTCCCCCTCTCTAGCCTTTGGGAGAAGGATAGGGCACTATTATGGGTTGAATAACAGATGAGGAGAGAAAAGCACAGATTTGACATAGGAGGCAGAGGTGAAGGTATCCCTGTCGAACACAGGCATCATGCCTGCAGGCAGAGATGATGAGAAACGAGAGCCAGAGGCAGCAGATGCAGGGGGAGGAAAGTAACTGAAGCCACGACATCACCATGACTGTCCTTGGAAACTTTCTTTGGTGTCTGGGGGAAGGTCACTGACATGCAGCAGGAGCCGCGATGGTTGATACTGTTCAAGCAATGCAGGTAACTCGGTACTGCTCACACAGCACAGCTACTTCCCAAGCAGCAGCACATCAGGGTGCATGAACTGAGTTGTTGTGCTGTCAGTGGGTAGAGAGGAAGGTGCTGTAAGGACAGATGCTGTTGTGAAATGCACCCCTTGGCCTAAGGACAGCCCTGAACCCAGGAACCCCTCATGTCTCATTTTCACTGGGAAGCAAACAGGCAGGTGTGAATCACCCTCTCAAACACAAGCAAGCCCTCAGGGTCAGTGGGGGCACATATTTCTACCTGAAGACACAATCATTCCATCAGCCTGAGTGCATTCATTATGCTTGTCTGCACCCAGAAGGGCAGATTGCACTGCCGCACTTCTGCTACTTTGCCTTTATAGCATGAGATAAGGTGGGCTGAGGCACTAATTAATATTGTTCTTCATAGAACCATAGAATCAACCAGATTGGAAAAGACCTTTAAGCTCATCCAGTCCAACCATTCCCCAGCACTGCCAAGGCCACCACTAACCCATGGCACTGAGGGCCTCATCTACACAGTGTGCGAACACTTGCAGGGACGGTGACTCCAGCACTGCCCTGGGCAGCAGTTCCAATGCCTGAGCACCCTCTGGGGAAGGAATTGTTCCTCAGCTCCATTCTAAACCTGCCCTGGTGCAGCTTGAGGCCGTTTCCTCTTGTCCCATCCCTTGTTCCTTGGAGGCAGAGCTCAGCCCCCTCCTGGCTCCGTCCTCCTCTCAGGCAGTTGTGGGGAGTGATCAGGTCCCCCCTGAGCCTTCTCTTCTCCATCTGAACCCTCAGGTACCTCAGCCATTCCCCATCACACTGTGCTCCTGCCATGGAACAGGAGTAAAAACAAAGTTAAAACCCAAGAAGTGTTATTGTATTCCCCCAAGACTGACATTTTGGAATATTTGGCAAGTTGAAAACATTTGGCTTCAGATTAAGTGAAATGTTTTAATAAGAGGAAAACAAATCATTTCCCTTGGGGAGCATTTTGTTCAAAAGCCAAAGAATTGGACAAAATGGCTGGATTCCTGAGGGAGCAGAGGCTGTTCCTGGGGGTGCAGAAGAGATGTGGTACTGCATGGGCAGCTGGCCATGGAACCACACTTCCTCTGACCTCAGGAGTTATTGGAAATGAAGTAGAGCAGCATCAGTAGAGACAAAGGGGGAGAGCCCTGTAAGCCAGGGTGGAGTAGTGCTGGTGCTGGTTGCTCATCATATACTGGGGTAATTTCAAGTTCATGTACTTTTACCTGCCCATGTTACCCCTTCTTGTTAGATGTTCCCGGTTACCAGACCATCGGATATACTACCTGCGTCACTCAGGCTTCTCTTTGGAAGCCGTCCCACCATGTCTATAACACAACATAATGGAACACCGTAGCACAACAGCCTGGTGACTGAAACATCTCGGCATCAGTCTTTGCAAAGGAGGCTTAGACATGGGTCTCTCACACCAAAGGGTCTTCTGCCTTTGTGAGTGGACTGGAAAGCCAATAGAAACTGGTAGCTCCTCTGCTTAGGATCCCAGCCTGAACAATACGAAACATCTTGCTGCAGAAGCATCAAATAATGGGTCAGTCTACATTTCGGACAGAGAGAGCTTAAAAAACCTGCTTATTTTTACCTAAACTAATCAATAATTTTGAGCAACCTGGTACTGCAGCCTTTGGCAAAAGTAAGTAAATCTGCCAAGATGGAGCAAAAAGGAACACGCACATTCTGGTCTTATTAACTACATCCTTTGGTCTGTGACCAAGATGGACACATTATTGACCACACACAGCTTTGCCAGTGCCCTTTGAACAGGCCAACCAGCTGTGGGGCAGTTGCGCAGTACCAGACAGAAGTGCGATGCTCCATAAAAGACAGGAAGCAAAGCCTCCTCTGTTCCAGCAATATATGGGATCAATGAGGGTACTGTAAATGCTAAAGGGAAGGCCAACCTGATTTTGCATAAACAGCATCAAGGTCCTTTTGTGTCAGCAGTCAGCACCTCACAAAGTTACTTCATGGCAAGGTTTTTGGGGGAGAGATCTGCAGAAATTTCTAGCTTCCTTGACGTAAGTGCTTGCAACACACACTCGCTGAGCACGCTTCTCCTTCAGGGCTAATTTATGCTTGTTTTAATATTCTCTCCAAAATATCTTACTGGGGTCATGGGAAGTGCTGTGCAGCCAAGTCAAGTGACAAGCAGCAGCATATTGTCAGTATAAAGCAAAAACAAACCTTTTTTTTTTCCCCAGGGAATTAGAGTATAATGACTGAGCTAAACTGAAACACTTCCAGAAAAACAGGAATTGTATAAAGAAGAGAAACCAGAGGGTTTTACATCTGGTTGCTCCCTTATGTGGACCTCCTCTGCACCACAGATGCAAACCCAAGCATGGCAGAGATAAACAACGGGATGCACCAAGCAGGGATTTGGCATCAGAACATATTAGCTGGGACTAGACTGACTAGTCTGTCATTTCTAGCACAGCCTCCAAGCCAGCTCCACGTGTTGCCTGTGCCATCTGTATAATAAGAACAGGTGGATTTACTGTACTTCCAAACCAGTAATGATAAAGTGCCCTATAAGCAGTGCTATATTTCCACCCCTGTGAGACAGAAAGGTACTACTGCTTTGAAAAGAGTGGCCAGGAATAGGTGAAATAAAGCAGTTTGCCCAGATTTGCACATAAAACTGATGGCAGAACAGCTCAAAATCAGTTGGCTTGTCCCTAAGTCAGGGCTTCAATCATAAAATGGTTTGGGTTGGAAAGGACCTTAAGATCATCCAGTTCCAACCCCCTTGCATGGGCAGGGACACCGTCCCACTAAACCATGCCACCCAAGGCTCTGTCCAACCCAGCCTTGAACACTGCCAGCAATGGAGCACTCACAATTTCCCTGGGCAACCCATTCCAGTGCCTCACCACCTGCACAGTAAAGAACTTCTTCCTCATATCCAATCTAAACTTCCCCTGTTTAAGTTTGAACTCGTTACCCCTTGTCCTACCACTACAGTCCCTAATGAATAGCAAACTAATCCCTAATGAATAGTCCGTCCCTATAGCCCCCCACTTCAGATCCTGGAAGGCTGCTATGAGGTCTCCACGCAGCTTCTCTTCTCCAGGCTCAACAGCCCCAACTTTCTCAGCCTGTCTTCGTACGGGAGGTGCTCCAGCCCCTGATCATACTCGTGGCCTCCTCTGGTCCTTAACACCTTCCTCCCAGCTTGATCCGAGATTTGATCTAGAATGTAAATACTGATGGATGTGGGCAAGTTTCACATTTATCTTGCAGGATTGCAGTCCTTGGGATTCACCTCCTTAAGATCCCAGCCTGTTTACTTATGGGCAGCAAAATTGAAGCACAGAGAAACCAATCATCCTACAGCTGCTACAAGTTCAAAATCCTGTGAAGCCACTTGGAAATGAAGGTGGGAGGCATGCCATGGCTTTGGACTTGTATTTTAGCTTTGATTTCGGTCTGTTATAGGATAAACTGCATAGAATTGGGTCATAGGATCTCTTTAGGCAATAAACTTCCCCAGAGGTTTGGGTTCTCTGGGGTAGGTTTTTTTAACCACTAGATATATCTGTGGCCATATTCCCAAGAAAGTAGCACCTCCTGAATGTAGAAAATACTTTCCTTGTTGTTGCTGCTGTGGAGCTTCAAGCTCATTCTGCAGATACAAAACACAGCAATAGCTTAGAGCCTGTAAAACAGTTTTCTTCCTCGCAAAGAGTTTTACAAGTGGCCAAACAAGTTCTGTCCTTAGTCTGAACTGAGTCTGCAAGCTTGTGAGGTGGGCTGATGCCAACCTGATGAAGTTTAACCATGCCAAGTGCAAGGTCCTACACCTGGGTCGGCACAGTCCCAGGCACAGCTACAGGTTGGGCAGAGAAGAGATTCAGAGCAGGCCTGCAAAGAAGCACTTGGGGGTGTTGGTCGAGGAGAAAATGAACATGAGGCGGCTGCAGTGTGCACTCACAGCCCAGAAAGCCAACTGTATCCTGGGCTGCATCAAAGGAGTGTGACCAGCAGGTCGAGGGAGGTGATCCTGCCCCTCTGCTCTGCTCTCGTGAGACCTCACTTGGAGCATTGTGTGTAGTTCTGGTGCCCTCAACATCAAAAGGACATGGAACTGTTGGAACAAGTGCAGAGGAGGCCACGAGGATGATCAGGGGGACTGGAGCACCTCCCATATGAAGAGAGGATGAGAAAGTTGGGGCTGTTGAGCCTGGAGAAGAGAAGGCTGCGTGGAGACCTCAGAGCAGCCTTCCAGTATCTGAAGGGAGCCTATAGGGATGCTGGAGAGGGACTCTTCATTAGGGACTGTAGTGATAGGACAAGGGGTAACGGGTTCAAACTTAAACAGGGGAAATTTAGATTGGATGTAAGGAAGAAGTCCTTTACTGTGAGGGTGGTGAGGCACTGGAATGGGTTGCCCAGGGAAGTTGTGAATGCTCCATCTCTGGCAGTGTTCAAGGAAGGCATTAGACAGAGCCTTGGGTGGCATGGTTTAGTGTGAGGTGTCCCAGCCCATGGCAGGGGGGTTGTAACTGGATGACCTTAAGGTCCTTTCCAACCCAAACCATTCTATGATACACTATATTTTATACAGCAGTAAAAGCAACTGCTATCTAGGAGCAGAGTGCTTGTCACAAGGTCTCCAGACACATCTACTCCAAGTCTCAGTAACAGTAAGGTGGAAGTCAGCTCTCAGGCTAGCTGCATAATAGGATTACCCCTCTCTCTGTAGAAATCTTCAATAGCTTGAAATGTAATTTCTTATAGGCATAAAAAAGGTTTGCAGGTTTCTTATGAAACAGAAGTCCTGCAAAATTTAGTTTCCAGAACACTGATATATAGGTGCTTCCAAAGTATTAGATGCAGCCCTGGACTTCAGTAGCTGCTGAGTAAAACTAGCATAGTTGAGGGTTTTGCAATATCACTGTTACTCAGCACTGAATATGGACAACAAATTTGAGAGTGAGCAACAACAAAACTGAAGAGTCACATCAGCTTCACTCATGAGCCAAGTTTCCAGGTTCTATGGGACAAGAGAAGCCAGAGGATGCCAGGACTGTGACTACAGGGCAGCAATTCAGACACAAACCTCAGAAGCTGTGTTGCTGTGCAGCGCTGAGATTGAACATATGATACAGCAGGCAAGTTATCCAACAAACACTGACAATCAAACCATGTTCCCATGAAACACTTCTGCTTCAGCACATACACATTTTGTAATAGCATCATCTTTGTTGAAACATCCCTAGCAAGCTCTATTCTGTTCTGCTTGCTCTAAAAATTACGATTTCTCTTCATATGAGCTACACGAGAGCTGTCATTAGGATCTTATCAGCACAGATCCTTTTGAGCATGCAGATGGACAGTCTAATTCTGTCACTGGTAGCATCAGCTGTGGCAAATCACTGTACACGTGCTCCCTTAACTGATTTGTCATGGTACTAAGAAACACACTGGGCCACACTAAATAGACAGCATTGACCAGCCCTGCAACTCTTCATTACTTGCTGCAGAGTCATAACCTAGCATAGGGAGATGACTTTCAGAGGGAAGCCACAGAGATAGACTTTGTTTTGGAAACAGGCACCTGAACAGTCTATAAAAGCACAGGAGAGCAAACAAAGACCAACACATTCCGATTAACTCCTAGTGACTGACTTGCCTTTGCATCAAACAGACTGTGCTGGGCAAAGCCAACCTAGAGCCTGGAGTATTTAAACAAAACCATTAAGTGCACTGAGAGATTGTAAAAGGAAGCGATACAGAAGTGATCTCATTTCTGCATCCTTTTACAGTACCATCTAGGAATGCTGAGTACTTGGTACAGCCACAGTATCAGAGCCATTGATAACACAGGGTGCATCCTAAGAGCCATAAGATGCTCTGCAAATGACTGAATTCTCTATTAACTTATAACAGAAGAAATAGTGGTCTTGGTTCCCATGATTAAAGGCAATCAGTGTGTGAAGACTATCAAGTTTTCATTGTCACAATAGTCATTGCCAAGTCATTGCTGGCAAGCAGGGATGCTGGTACCTTGCCAAAGGCAGAAAGAACAGGAGAAAGTGTTAGGGTCTTCTAGATGCATGGCTACATCTTTACTTATGAGAGCAGCTGTGAGCACAGCCTGCACCATGACCTGTCCTCTCACAGGACAGCCCCAACCTAAATGCAGAGTAGCTTATAAAACAAGCCCATGGTACCCCAAAACAAGGCCTCCAGACCATTCTGAGATCAAATCAGGCTGCTCTGCAGAAAGTCCTCCAGATGTGGTGGCATTTACACCTCTGGGTGCTCTTTGGAGCAGTGATGGTTTCTTCCTATTGGCTTCCACCAGGCTTGAAGCCTCTGGATGTTACTGTCATGGTGGTGACTCCTGGACGAAGAAGGCCTGGATTAGCTGTACCAGATGCATTTAAGTAGCTGAGTAAGTGCACTGAAGGCATTACCATGGCTCATTACTGACCAGGGAACAGGAGGCTTTACTGACCTGCGCTAATCTATATAATCCCTGTATCACACATCCAGCAGAAGACAGAGCCACCATGAGAGAGTTTCTCTTTCACAAGCTCAGACTCAGAAGGGTTAAAACAAGAAAGGCCTCTGCCCCAGCTGCATAAATAAGAATGTTTCCATGCAGAGCAGGGCTGAAATGGAGGTTAGATAAGCAAGGCCTTGGCAGCAGGAAAAACAAACAGAGCCAGTCCCTGCTACACCCACCGAGAAGCAGCTTGCTTTGCCATCAGCAGTTTGTCACACAAGACCTGCAAAGACTCACAGGTGGGCAAGACCAATTCCACAGGGTTTGTGTAAGCCCAGCCAGGAGGAGAAATGGCTCCTGGGTGGGGTTCTCTCTATGTGAACACTCCCAGTGTTGTTTCAGAAGGACAAGGCTGCAGCACATCAGGAGGGAGATGCTCCTGGCCTACGCAGAAGGTTCCCCTCAAGGCCACCCTAGACCCTATATACCATGTCAGCTGAGAACAGGGAGCTAATTTAATTAGACTGTGCAAGCTCAATGCAACCCTCAATCCACTCGAAGAGGTTTTCCTCTAATAACAGCCCGTCATGGCTCAGGTGGTGGTGAGAAGCTTGGGTCTGAGCACTGAGATCTAAGCTGAAAGCAAGAGGTATATGGGATGTAGGCAGATATCCGAGTGCTCACCTCCCCACTGCCTCTAAGGGATCCCATAGGGCTAGGACAAAGGTCTGCACCACCGCAGGAATGACTATTCACAGCCATGGAGAAGCTGCAGCCCATCAGTGTCTGTGCTGAGCTTGGCTGCATCCACCATCCACCTCTCCCTATGGGACACCATGGCCTTTACTCTATGGGGACACTGGCTGATTAATAGCTTCTTCACTGAAGGGGTGAATCAGATACAGCTCTGGCAAGAGGAAACTCTCCTGCTACGACAGTGGCATAGAGCACAGCGTCTGTCTGCTGCTCAGATCTCTCCTCTCCCGCACCCCCTCAGCTCTCTCCCTGTGATTTTATTCCCAGAGCCCAAAGATTGCTTTTAACAAAGACGGCTGAGTCATTTGCCAGCCCTGATGTGCCATCTACCAAATGCTTCAGATGACTGATGCCTTAAGAAAGAACCCAGCCTGTTCCCTTGATGCACTTCTCAAAGCCTCTGAAATGGAGCAATTATACCCAATTTTTGTGACAAAGAACGAGAAGTCCCATCATTATCACAGCTTCCCCTTGGAAAGGCAGTGGGTGAGAGGAAGAAATACATGAGCAGTGTCACAACAATAACAGGCTGATGCATGCAGTGAGCTGCAACCGCCTGTGAGTCTGCACCATGAAGGTCTCTTCATGTGTGGAAAGAATACCCATGAGATTCCCCTGGGCATCACAGGAAGGCAGAGCTGTTTGGTGGTGGGTCCAAGGGAGCAAGGGTGTCCCTTTATCCCTTTAATGGGCCCTCTATGAGGTAGCTGCCACCCAGGGTCCAATGTTAGCCTCTCTGTACATGCTCCAGAGGAATCAGTAGAATGGCTTGGGTTGGAAGGGACCTTAAAGCTCATCCAGTTCCAACCCCCTGCCATGGGCAGGGACACCTTCCACTAGAGCAGGCTGCTCCAAGCCCCATCCAACCTGGCCTGGGGCAGCCGCAGCTCCTCTGGGCAGCCTGTGCCAGTGCCTCAGCACCCTCACAGGGAAGAACTCATTCCATACACCCAAACTCGATCTCCCCTCTGTCAGTTTAAACCCATTCCCCCTTGTCCTATCCCTACAGGCCCTTGTAAAAAGTCTCCCTCCAGATTTCTTGTCTGAGAAGCTGTGAGAGCTGTGTCCAGCCCCTACTCCAGCCATCATGTACACATTACACACCAGTACAACCACCATCAGCCACTGCTCCTCACCCTTTGCTGTTTAAAGCTCAGACTAACACAAAACAACCATGCAAGTCCCAGGCATATTCTCCTGCTCCCCTCTTGTCAGATGCTGTGATTTGCTAAGGCCTGATCATGACAGCCAAAGACCAGACAGACCTCAGTTCTCCCAGTAGCCAAATGAACCAAACTGAGGAGTAGCCTTGGGCCTGAAACTGCCCTTTTACTGACTTGATGCTTTATAGTGCTGAAATATGAGAGTAAGAGTGAAGTAAAGGCATGAACCTACACTTAGGTGCCTAGAAAGCTTATGCCATCTGTACTGATGGCAGGAGACAGACTTACTTATAAAGTCAGCACATGCTCATATTTATGGGTTTGAGCTTAGCCTGTATCCATCAGATAGCACCCATGCACACCTTCCTAGCCACAAAGGACAGTCCCAGAGAGCAGTTATTTCAGGCATCTCGTGAGACCTCACTTGGAGTATTGTGGGCAGTTCTGGTGCCCTCAACATCAAAAGGACATGGAACTGTTGGAACAAGTCCAGAGAAGGCCACGAGGATGATGAGGGGACTGGAGCACCTCCTGTATGAAGATAGGCTGAGAAAGTTGGGGCTGCTCAGCCTGGAGAAGAGAAGGCTGCATGGAGACCTCAGAGCAGCCTTCCAGTATCTGAAGGGGGCCTATAGGGATGCTGGAGAGGGACTCTTCGTTAGGGACTGTAGTTATAGGACAGGGGGTAATGGGCTCAAACTTAAACAGGGGAAGTTTAGATTGGATATGAGGAAGAAATTCTTTACTGTGAGGGTGGTGAGGCACTGGAATGGGTTGCCCAGGGAAGTTGTGAATGCTCCATCACTGGCGGTGTTGAAGGCCAGGGTGAGCAGAGCCTTGAGTGGCATGGTTTAGTGGGAGGTGTCCCTGCCCCTGTTAGGGGAGTTGGAACTGGATGATCTTACAATCCTTTCCAATCCAAACTATTCTATGATTCTATCTTGTGCCTTTTAGCAACATAAATACCCTTAGATGAAAGTCACCATCACTCTGTGGCAGGGTCACTGATCCAGCCTTGCCAAAACCACTGCAAAGTTTGCTTTAGAGATGAGGGTTTCTCTCCCCAGAGCAGCTCCCTGCCTCAGACAGCGCTGCCTGTCAATTCCTTTCTCCGTGATATCCAAAAGAAGGAATAAGAAGTGAAAACCCACGAAGGAGGGTGGCCTGGGAAAATCTTGACAGCCTGACAAAGGAAAGCAGAGGAAGTATCTGCTTGTTTATGCATTTTCAGATCTTTGAGTCAAGATTTCTCTGGAAAAACATCATGATTCCTTCAAACTAGATGAAGAAAAGAATGTCAGATCGCATCTCAGTCGGATGTTCTGCTGTAAAAGCCAAACCAGGTATTTAGATGGATGATGCTGTTCTATGACAGTCAAGTCCCTTTCGCAAAGCACAACCTGCATTTAAACACAGATTAAACTAAACCCACCAGAGGAACAGAGCGTACAGAAACCACACACCACCCACTCGCCCTCGCCGATGCAAAACAACTGAACCCATGAGGAGGAAAACAAGCAGGAAAGGCAGCCAGAGAGCAATGCCTGGCTCAAGTGGCTGGGTAACGGAGGTGGGCAAAAAGTTTCCCATCCAGAGCCCTCTGGATGGGAAAGGCAGACTCTGCAGAGGAGCAGCACCTTATTCCACCTTCAAGAGACTGGTTTTCTTCCTTCCATAGAGTGAATCGTGGAATGGTTTGTGTTGGCAGGGACCTTAAAGCTCATCCAGTTCCAACCCCTGCCACAGGCAGGGACTCCTTCCACTAGAGCAGGTTGCTCCAAGCCCTGTCCAACCTGGCCTTGAACACTGCCAGGGATGGGGCAGTCACAGCTTCTCTGGGCACCCTGTGCCAGCGCCTCAGCACTCTCATAGTGAAGAATCATGCCCCAAGTGGCAGAGGTGAGGGTAAGGACACACTCTGGGAGGAGGCAGCTCCATGTTCTGCACAGGTAGTTTCTGGCAGGCACGGAGTGACCTCTCCTGGAGGCTGCCAGCCCAGTAGTGCTGCTCCAGGGATGGCAGGAACCCAGCCACAGGCTCTGGTTGCCTCTATCTGGCCAGAGTGCCAGAGAGGGAAACCTCTGCAGCCACATCCCTCAAGAAGCTCACCTCGCAGCAGTCATCTCCATAAGCTTCCAGCCTGCAGAGGAAGGCATCTTCCCCAAGCACCCCTGTTTTGTACTTGGTATGTACAGGGTTACCTGGTGAAGTGCTCTCTGTTTCATCATAACTACAATGTTCTCTAAGCAGATGTTAGTATAAAAGATACTTAAATCTGTGTGGCCTGTTCAAATCGACCCTTCACTGGAGCAGGGTAAAAGGCAGAAAGGTGACTGTAGAGACCAGTGACAATTATTAATAATAGTAAAGAGAATTAGTCACATAAGTATATAATAACAGAAAAACTGGGCTTGGAAGGGACCTCTGGAAGTCATCTCATCCGAGCTCCTGCCCAAACCAGATGTGGTTAGGTAGCCAGATTGCTTAGGGACTTGCATGGTTCAGTTTTCAGATCTCCAGAGATGGAGATTCACCTTTTTCCCTGGAAAATGTGCATATCTTTTTATGGGAACAGGTTTTATTAAAGCATATTTGGTTCCATAGTTGGTGATCTCACTAGTTTATTTAATGTAGATAAACTGTATCGCTATGCTTACATCAGGAGGCATTTTACAGCCTCACTTGGCTTTCTCCTGTCCAAACAGAAACCTGCAGAACCAGTATTGCTCAGAGGAAATACATGCCATTAAAAATGCTTGGAAAGACAAGAAGCATACTCAGCTGTACAGGCCCACCTAGAAGACTGCCCAGCATGATAAGTTCGTTAGCACAATATGGTCAATTCATCCAAACTGGGATCATTTATATGGCAGCAAAGGATAGGGATGGTTATGTGTGTACAATGGAAGGCAGTCTCTTGCAAAGTAGCATCTCCATAAAGGATCATTACAGATCTGACTGTACTCAAGGGTCATAGTAGACAGTTAAACAATCCCTTAACATGGCACCATCATCAGGACATATGTGATTCTTGGACATTCAAACAGGAGAGTATCATGTAATAGCAGAGACATGGCACTGAAGTATAGAGTGCTATTGAAAGAGCAGCAGAAGCTACTAACACTACATCAAAAGAGCAATGTGTGGTTGTATATCAGTGTTCACACTTAAAAACAACACAGAAATCGTAAAGAGTTGAGAAAAGAACGTCAAGAAAGATTCAGTATCTGGAAAACAGACACTGAGCAAGAGACTTAAGAAGGTCAACCCATGTTTATCCAACAGAAGGTCAAAAGATGACTTGAGCACTGTCTGTAATTAGCAGCACAAGAAGAAATGATTAAAATTAAGAGCACTTTAATCAGGCAGAGAGAGAAAAACCAGGAATATCATTTGATGAGGTGGTTGGAAACAGAATCCAAGCAAATTTCAATGAACTATAGGGTACACTGTTTGACAAAAGCCATTAACTATGAGAACAATTTATGTGGGGATGGGTAGAGCTGCCACCATTTGAGGTCTTGGAAAAAAGGCCGTTTAGTCCTTAGTTCAAATATACATTACTTATCAAGAAATGTTGAAGCAGAAATTATTGGGCGAGATTCATTGTCAGAACAAGTAATCCTAAAGTTGCCCCTACTCTTAAGAATATGGGAAGTGCCCAGGAAGAATGGCAAAGACGTCTGAAAGGCATCACAGCCAATGATGCTGTGTTATGGAAGAGACGTTCGTTACTATCAGAAGTTGCAAAAGAAAGTGAAATATTACTTTTAAAAGCCACACTTTCTTTAATAAAGATGAGAAATCCAGTGAGAAAAATCCATCATAGCACTGCCAACAACTGAAGAGAAAGAAGAAAACCAAAGAGAGGACACAGAAGCATTCCAAGCATTCCTTTTCTGCAAAACTTGGGCATAAATTCAAAATGAAGTAAATCCAGATTTATTTTGGTGCAACTGAGAGCAGCATCAGGCCTCTCCTTTTAACCAAAAAAGGCAGAGTTTTGTACTCTTGTAAAGTCAATCACAGAAAACAAAGAAAGGTGTAAAAATAAATCCAGAAATTGCTAAAGGCCTTTGGGTGTGCTCTGCCCAGATTTTAGAGCTGGTCTTGTGCCTCATGTTTCCACATCTTTGCAGAGGCTTTGGCAGCTCAGAATACTGTGTGGAGACCTCAGAGCAACCTTCCAGTGTTTGAAGGGGGCTACAAGGATGCTGGAGAGGGACTCTTCATCAGGGACTGCAGTGATAGGACAAAGGGTGATGGGTTTAAACTTGAACAGCGGAAGTTCAGTTTAGATATAAAGAAGTTCTTTACTGTGAGGGTGGCGAGGCACTGGCACAGATTGCCCAAAGAAGTGGTAAATGCTCCATCCCTGGCAGCATTCAAGGCCAGGTTGGAGGGAGCCTTGGGTGACATGGTTTAGTGTGAGGTGTCCCTGCCCATGTCAGGCGGCTGGAACTGGATGATCTTAAGGTCTTTTCCAACCCAAACCATTCTGTGATAATACCATCAAACCAGCCACTTTGTGCTGGTGCCAGGGATAACTCACAGTTGCAGGCTGCAATGGAGTCAAGTGGGCTGGCAGAGAACAGCTGGGAAGTGCGATGTTTGATGTGAAACCAGATGGTGTTTCAGTACTGTTTTGCTTTCGGATCTCTGGGTTCACTCAAATCTAGGAAACGCAGAGGGGGAACCCATAAGCAGAAGAAAACAGACCCAAAAATCAAAGGGTTTGCACAAGCTCCTCTGAGAACAGTCCGGGATAAAGCATGTGCCTGCACACTGGAGCCACACTGGGACCCGGAGCGGAGGAGCCATGCTGTGAGTGAAGACACATGGACAGTGGGAGATTGACAAGCCCAGCTCCTCAGACAGATGGGAAAGGAAACAGGAACTCCAAACAGAATAATGCTTTACAGAAAGTGTTTTTTTCCAAACTAAATCCCAAACAACCACCAGCTGGTTCCCATTTCAGCCTGCAGATGAATAGAGTTCAAGCAGAAAAGCAGCAACAGATGCCTCAATGCTGCTCAGTAGGAAGCATCCATCCACACTGGACTCACTCCCAGGGCTTCCAGACCCTGAGGTTGCATTGTGTCAAGCTGGCCTGGGGTAGGGGAACTGCACCCTGCTGATGCCTGTTGCTTTCCCAGCCCTTAGATTCATCCCTTTGGGGAGATATGGGGAATAGCTGGGCTGTGGGAGCTGGAAGAAAAGGCTGTCCCTTTCTTCCACACTCTTGGAGCTGCTTATGGACCCAGTAAGGGCAGAGGGAGGCACAAGAGCTGGCCTGGGACCGCCACAGGAGGCAAGTGTTCCACAGGCCCCCTGCAGAAGGGAGGACAGAGCCTGTGCTGGGGTCTCAGTGGTCTTTGGGGGAGAGAAAGCAAACTTGGGCTGACAGTTACAGGTTTTACCTGCTCAATTCCATGTAGTTTTCCACAGCTTACATACAAAGGAAAACAGATGAGGGCTATAGCCCCTCAGGAACCATGTCCATGTGAAACCAACCTCCTCTGTGTGTTAAAACCTCCCTATCTCAGCCTCCTGAGACCATAGCTCTGCATAGGTGCTGCTATACTCGCTTTAAAAGCCTTTCCACTTGGCCTTCAAAACTTCCTGGACCAAGTTACATCAGGTGACAATGACACACAAGGAGCCCTGTACACAGTCCAGCCATACAAAGTTGAGCATCCAGCTGCCTGGGACTTACCATCTCTCAGGTCACCATCCTTACCCATAGGCATCTGCACCCTCAGTGGTGAAGTCCAGTCCTTCAACATGAAGCCAAGCAAACAGGGACTTGTCTTTGCCCACCCAAGAAGCAAACCAAGAACTACTCTCATACCTCCTGCAAAGCCTACAAACTCTTCTCTCCAAGGGGGTGTATATATAAGGAGGCTGCACCACCCAATTAGTTGCAGTAGGGCCTTTGTTTCCTTCAGCCTTGATGAGGAACCCACAGGTGGGTTGAGGTTGGGATGAGGCATGTATGTGCTATTGAGGTAATAACCTTGTTTCTGAAGTCTAGCTCACCATTCCCGCCTCACAGGAGCAGGGAGCAGCCAGCTGTAGGGTGCTGTGGGGTTGTTTGATACCTGCTGGAGCTGGGCTTAAACACAGAGAAGCAATGCAGATAGGGATTAGCACAGCAGATTCACAGTAATCACTATCTTTCATTAAGGGGGGCTTCTGTGTTCTTTCCAGCCATCCCCAGCCATGCCACAGTCAGCATCCTTTTACTGCTAAGCTTAGATCACAAGCTCCCTGGGATCAATGCCATGTGAATTTGTATATATAACAAAAGGAGAGCACATATATGCTTGATATAAACAGATATATTGGAGTAAGGAGTTCTACCACAGTTAACATACACACAGGTCAGCTGGAGTCCTTGTTATGATTGCAAGTGGTTTCTCAAGCACCACTCTTCCCGTCAAGGAATGCGCGTTTTAAATGGCTGTAGCATATTGTGCACAAATACTTCAACGTGTAAACAGGACAGGCACACGCTCCTCAATGCCTCTGTATTCTGTGGTTACATTTACCTCCTGCTCTCTCCTGGTCAACCACCTTCTAAAAGCCTTTTGCTTCTCTCCACCCTGTTCCAAGAGTGGCCTGGACTTGCTAGTTAGTGGCACATGAGCTAATGGCTTGTCAGAGCAGGCCATTAGCATCAGTTAATGGCTTGTTGTGACAGAACAAGAGGACCTGATGCTATAGAAGCAGGTTGGGGGGGGGGGGGTTGAGACTAAATAGTCCTGATTCTTTCACTGATAGTGCCACCAAACAGCTACCTAGCACAGAAAGCTGACAACCCCGGTGAGTTAGAGAGCCACAGAGGAGCATCAGAGGAGCAGGCAGTAATTCCTGCACTTGTTTAGAGGTGGACTAAAAATAGAGGTTCTTGAACCTGTTTCACCGTAAAAAGGCTGCATAATTCAGGCAAGTTTTACCAGTAAATGGCAGCTATAAAGGCAAAACTCCACACCCCTAAAAGGTCTCTTGAAGCCCATCCAAAACAGTGTTCTGTCCAATTGCCCTGGACAAGAGGGTGGAGATGGAGAGGATGGGAAAGCAGATACTAAAGGCAGCTCTGGCTTGGTAGGGAAAGAGCACTGCTTGCCCCCCACCTCTGATGTGTGCCTACAACTGGGACAGCATGTTCGAGTGCCTGGGGCAAGAGGCAGTGCTTTGCTTACTCATTTCTGCACTGCCACCCCCAGTACATGTGCACACCATGTACTGCCCCTGCCTTGGGAATTTGCTTCTACCAAGGGAATTGCGGGAAGTGATGAGGAGGAATCTTTGCTTTGCCAGACTGCAATGCAAGGCTTTGGAGGAAGTTCTGCCCCTGGTTTTATGCATGTGTCCAAAGACAAAACAAAACCAAACCCAAGTACAACCCCCAGATAACACAGACATCACTCTGGTTGCTCAGAGAAGAGCTCCCCTTTGTATCTGCATCCCTGTGGGTATAAGGAGAGGGCATTCTCCATCAGTCTCCTGCCTTCAAGCCTCATTTCTGCTTTTCTTCCCTCTTTATTCCATAAGCTCCTGCTTGCTTCCTCTCTCCTTTTCACAGTCTGCTCTCAGCATTTCCTCAACACAACAACACAGGCAGTGACCTGCTGCAGAAGATGATGTAGTAAAAGAGGAAGCTCATCCGTAACCCCTTCTCATTTGGCCTGTGAAGAGTTTCCCAACAAATACTTGGTTTTAATTCATTCCATTTTAATCAGTTATGACCTTCCTCTGCGCAGAAAAGCAGAACTTCTTCAGCTCCCAATGTTAAACACACTACATAAATTCAATGTCTTAAATGCCCCCATCACTAGGTGAGGAGCAGGACCTATCCCTGAAAGTACAGATGAGAGAATACAGCAGAGCCAAGATAAAAAAGATAGGTTTAATCCCTAGTCAAAAGCTTTTAGAAGTCATGAGGGTGCTCAAGCTTTACTACATAACACACATGTTAAAACTGACCTTCATGGCAAACCTGCATCAGAGTAAATCCATCTCCGTAGTCAGGATGAATAGCTGTGACAAGGCAGTTGGCACTTGAGCCTGTGCAAGCAGGAGTAGATGGGTGGAAGGGCATCTCTGTGACTCAGACCTCCTGCTAGGACCATTAAGTGGCCTTTCCAGCTTCCCCTGCATCCTTGGCACCATCTGTACCTGAGATGGACACACTTTAATCTCTGTTCACACCATGGATATTTATTGAACTCGTAAATCAGGAGTAGGGCTCCAGCTGCACAACAGGCAGGGCACCAAGGTGGGAAGCAGCCAGGAGAGCAGAGCACTGAGCCAGGAAGGGCTGCTCCTTCCATGGGCCTGCGGGTACCAGCACCATTGCTCCCAGCAGCCTGGACCCTGCCATGCCTTGGGAATGCTGCTGTGGTGCAGTGTCTGGACGTGTGAGAGGGAAGATGCTGCTGGGGTTTCCCACCCAGGACTGCAGCATCATCACAGGAGCATTTATAGGAGACAGATCCAATTTTTCCATTAAAGATCCCCCTAGAAACAATGGGGGAAGCCCCAGCAGAGAAAACAAGGATGGTGACATTCAGCAGACCAAAACTCTTCCACCTTCAGGATAAATGAGTTAGTCATGGAGGCAGCGAGCAGAAGCATCCCAGCTCACTGCTGCAGAGTGAGTCATCCCATACTCTTCCCACAGCAAAGTGTAAAGACTTCCCCACTCGACAGCCAAACACATCTATAGGAAACAGATGAAGGAGAGTACCAGGAGCTGCTGTTTGTTTGTGAACAAGTTAAAGGAGCTGTATTCCATTGGAAAAGTAACTGCCCTATTGGCATTGAAACGATGTCACACAGCTGGTAAGTCACATTTATTGGCCTTTTCAGGCAACAAGTGCGCACTGCATTGATGGAGGCCAACAAAAGCCACAAGGATGGTCCACCCAGCCTTCAAGCTTGTGATAATTAGGAAAGTGTACTACCTGCTCACCTCCTTTCCTCTCACAAAGCCAGGGAAATCAAATAGGGAGAATAAGGTTTGTTAATATTCGTTAAAGGTTTGTTTCCATCTGCACATTAACATATCCAGTCAGTTCTGTCACTACCAGGCTTTACCCTTTTAAATAATAAAGAACCCAGAACTTAGCAGCATTGTGTCATTTCCTGCATTATCCTGACATGTTTATTACGGCTGGCAAAACACATGAATTTTGTACATTGGAAAGTATATAATTGGGTCTCAGGTAGCAAGAGAGAGAAAAATGAGCACATCCCATTGTATTCTTGGTGAAGTGCAACAGTTTCCCCCAGTGTAGCAAAGAATCTGTCATTATTATGCTGATATTTGGCCAGCATTACGGATCCAAAACTCTCATGTGTCACACGCTCAACAGGTCTTCTGCATAGTACTTGCTTGTGAACCCTTCTGATCTGCATTTCAGATGCCTGGTTTTGAATACAAGAGGTATCAATAGAGCAAGACTGGAGCAAGCGGTCTTCAAAGCCACTCTAACAAATACTGGGGGACAGCAAGACATCATGAATCATAGAACAGTTTGGGTTGGAGGGGACCTTCAAAGCTCATCCAGTCCAACCCCCTTGCAATGAGCAGGGACATCTTCAACTAGATCAGGTTCTGCAGAACCACATCCAGGCCTTGAATGTCGCCAGGGACAGCACATCTACCACCTCTCTGGGCAGCCTGTGCCCCCATGGCAGAGGGTTGGAACTGGATGACCTTAAGGTCCTTTCCAATCCAAACCATTCTGTGATTCTATGATTTCATCACCCTCATTGTAAAACATTTCTTCCCCACCAATGTAGCGATATTCCCTATATTTCTCCTATGCCAATCTCTACTGGTTCTCAAGATCTCTGGTGCTACCCTCCATCCTTCTGTCAGCTCCTTCTCCCTTTCTCAGGGAAATCAGGCAATTGGCCACCACACACGTTATTCCTAAGGTATTTCAGAATTGATTTAGAATGGGGGATAGATGACAGCCTCAGAGCCCAATACAGATCACTGAAGCAGAGCAGTAGGGCAAGCTGCCCAGACACTGCCCGTTATCAAAATGCCTTCAGGGCAAGGGGGAATTTAATCTTCATGGCTTGCTCCATGTTCGCTTCCCTGAGAATGCCAACTAGTGAGTGTTCAGTGTGGCATTTTCTGAACCCATTGAACCATTTATGAACTCGATGGAGATCATGAACTCATCGGTGACCACCAAGTGGCCATGAGGTGACTGTCAGTGAGGATTTTGGGACACAATTAGCTGGGGTCGCATTCCAAGCAGTGATTCAGAAGTGAATGGCTCTGTAACCTCTTTGCCAACCTTGCTTTTTGCCTCCTAATGATTGCTAAATTGAGTCTGAAAACATGCCCACTGTTGACAGGAGCAAGAGCTCATGATTCCTGGGAACAAGTGTTGATGACAGGGGAATCGCTGGCTTTAGCAGAGCACTGGTTCCTGGGCTCTGCTCCATCAGATTAATGTTTCCTTATTATGTCCCTATATCCCTTGGGCAGGGGACCATGCAGTAGGAGCACACCCAGTTATTTCCCATAGACTTTCCTCCGTGGGATGTCAAAGATGTGAAGGAGCTGGCGACCAGCCCTCTCTTGCTCTAATAAATGCTATTTGCAACTAAAAATGGATTCAAATAGCCTCTGAAAGCTTGTCTGGAGGCGAACAAGCAGTCGTCTGCAGAGATGCCATTAGCAGGAAGATGTGGAGAAGGTTATTCTGAGGGCTGCCTATTTTTGGGTTTCACCCCACTTTGTTATTTACCCTGGCCAAAGCAGTATAAGCAGGTTATAATTAGCACTTGGGATGGGGGCATCAAACAGGCCCTGGCCAAAATTCAAACTCAGCATTCATCTGGTTCTTCATCCATTCCCCTCCCCATGATCCAGACACAGGGACTCTGGCCTTTGGCTACCATGTCCATCAAAAAAGCACAGATTGTCCATGGACCATAAGGGGGTGATACATCAGGAGTTAGGCATTGGCCATCTTCCTGTCTGCATGAACCTGCTCTCAGTCTTTTGGAAACCCAGATCTTCCCTTCACTGCTGCCTGAACGTGAGGGAGGTGCCAGAGTGTTATGGGTTAGCAGAATGTGCCAATTTCCCACTATCATTTTTAATCACTAAATAGGACTGTAGTGATAGGTCAAGGGGCAATGGGTTCAAACTTAAACAGGGGTGATTTAGGTTGGATATAAGGAAGAAATTCTTCCCTGTGAGGGTACTGAGGCATTGGCACAGGGTGCCCAGAGAAGCTGTGGCTGCCCCATCCCTGGCAGTGTTCAAGGCCAGGTTGGATGGGGTTTGGAGCACCCTGCTCTAGTGGAAGGTGTCCCTGCCCACTCCAAGGGGTTGGAATTAGATGAGCTTTAATGTCCCTTCCAACCCAAAACATTCTATGGTTCTAGGTGATTAAATGGTCAAACTGGCAGGGGGAGGTGAGCTCAGGCTGCTGGGAGCTAGGTGCAGAGTGGAAAAACTATTGAGCCCATGGTTTTAGAAGACAAGCTGGGTGGCTGTGGTAGGGCAAGGTTTCCAAAAGCTCATCCAGCTGCTATAAGACAGCAGCTGACAGCAGCAATGGGAGTTCTGCCATGCTTTGAAATGGGAGCAGAGAGAGTCTCTGGGCTACGTCCAGGAGCTTTTGCTGTCATCAGGGTTAGCTGTCATAGCTCAGCTCTCCGATTAATGCTTCCTAGATAGGACAACGCCACCAGATCCTGGATAGACCTAAAAAGAGGAAGACGGAGATCCCACTTTCATCTGCTGAGGTGGCTGGTCTTTATCCCACCTTGTCACCACCATGGTCTCTCTGGCCTGTAGACCTTGTCTCTGCTTTTCCCAACACACTGCTCACTAACCCTTCTCCTTGGGGTTAGGTTAGTGTATCTTCCTCCTCCTGGTATTTGCTGAAATGCTCTTGTGCACCCCCTTCTGATATAGATTTGCAGCTTGTGGATCTCTGCACTGGAGTTCATGGTCCTCTGCTCCATTGACTGACCTACCAGGATCCTTCCAAACTTTCTTGAACCGAAAAGCAATTCGGAGCAGTAGAAGGATACATTGCCATGCATGTACTCGAAGTTCAGGGAATCATGGCCCAGATGAAAAGTAGATGTAACACCCATTCTTCCTGCTTAGAAATCCACATTAACCCCTGTATAAAGATTAAGAAATACAAAATGCTGTTAGTTTTCCATTGCCTTTCAATTGATTGGTATAAACTCATAAAAATGCATGGTTCATAAAATGGGTAAATACAAAGGTTTGTTTCAAAGCCACTGCAATAAGTATGGATCATACACTAGATGTGTTTTCCAAAGGAGCCATGATCAGAAGGTATTTCCTGCCTTGCATGTTCCAAACCCATGGAGCCTGCTTCAGTGTGGACCTAGAGATTTCTCCCTTGTCACTATTATTGCTGTGATGTTCTTGTTATCACACTAGCATCCACATGTTTCCTAGTCACGACCAAGCTGTAGCATTTCTAACATTAGACCCATTTTGCATCATCCTCATTGACTCTTCTGTCAGCTCCTGAGGCTGGTGTGTGACTGTGGACCTGGGCAGCAATCAGAGCAGTTCACAAACCTACTTTGTTAAGGAATGCTGCCATGGATGTTGGATGTATTAGGGTTGTGTTATTTCCACATGCATTTTCTGCTCCTGGGAGGGAGCATTACTGCTGCTTCTCCTTACTGCTTAGCTGAAAAACAGCTAAACTGATACTGAGGTTTCACATCACCGATAATAAACTTTGTCTTGAGACTAGCACTAAAAACAGCTGAAGTCCTGTAAATAAGAACAGCAGGAATAGGCAGACAAGCTAAAATTGTACTGTGGCACCTGATGGAGTTTCTAGGAAAAGCTTCTCAAGGACAAGATGATTATGCATTAAACCAAAACAACAACAAATAACTCCTGACACTCGACTAACACAGATGGATTAGTTGGCCTGCAGATTACAAGCCATCACCGTGAGAACAGTCGATGGTGTTTTCCTTTCAGTGAGGCCCCTGTGTTCCCAAATTGACTCCTCCTGATAAGAAGCTGCTAGAAAGCCATGATTGTTTTCTAATCATTGATTCATTTCCTCTCTCTACTCCCAGCCTACCAAGAGATACTGGAATCCCATTTCCAAGCTTTTTCTTTCCATAGACAGGAAGTGTGGAAAGTGTTATAAAAGCAAAAGCAGCGATTTTTTGCCAGACAGGAGGCTGCCAGGAACCAGGACAATAAGTGAAAACAATCCTCAAATAGAACAAGATTTACAGTCAAATTGCAAGAGCTGGGACTGAGAGCAAGGTTACAGTGACATGAGTTACCATCAGTAACCAGCCACAAGCCAGGGCAATTGCATTAAGCTCAGCCCATGATGAAAGGGGGTAAGAAAGATGATGAGCTCCTCCTGGCCTGCATCACGTACACCCAAACAGCTGCCCCAAGCTGTCCCTCCATCCCCTTCCCATGCCACCCGCAGCCAAGCCCTTCCTTTTATGCTTATCTGTTTCCCTCTACAACAGTATTTCCTCTCCAGCTTTAGGTCAGCCGCCTCCTGTCCCCATGGAGCCAGGTTAAACAGCAGCAAGGACAGACAAGCTGTACTGCAAAGACCTCCAAAGGCAGCCTTTGGGAAGATGGAAAGCTAATGCAGAAAGCATATTCCCTGCATCCTCCTGGTCCACAGCAGAAGCAGCACTTCATTTGTGATGGCTTTCAGATAATGTTTGAGGCATAAGGAGTCATCATGCAGCACTAAACACATCTTGTACTGGCATAAGATAACTGAGCTGCTCTTCCCCTGTCCTCCCCAACCCTACCAGCTACAAGAGAAAGCAAAGCTCAGCCTTAAAGAGGACAAACCTGTATTTATCTGGTACTGCAAGAGAGGTCTGTGTGATGGGACAAGTGTCTCGTGATGCCCAACTCATCCCAACACTCCCTCCTGCACCAGCAGTTGGCTGCGGTACAGTTGAGCTGCTGAGCTTTCATTTTACAGGGTGGTTGGCTCTAAGTGCTCTAAATAATGAAATTGTCCTGGAGACTTCCTCACCTGGAATGTGGACAAGGGGTGACGGGTTCAAAGTTAAACAGAGGAAGTTCAGGTTAGATATAAGGAAGAAGTTCTTTACTGTGAGGGTGCTGAGGCACTGGAGCAGGTTGCCCAAAGAAGTGGTAGATGCTTCATCCCTGGCGGTGCTCAAGGCCAGGTTGGACAGAGCCTTGGGTGACATGGTTCAGTGTGAGGTGTCCCTGCCCAAGGTAGACGGTTGGAACTGGATGATCTTAAGGTCCTTTCCAGCCCTAATTATTCTATGACATTTTAGCACAGGTGCTGGGGCATGTCCCATTGCATGTCCCATTGCCAGGTTTTCTCCCATCTCCCCACTCTGATCCCAGTGCTGATAGACCTCACTGCTCACAGGACTTTCTGCAGCAAGGAGACAGGACTAGAAATCAGTGGCAAGAAATGCACAGCAAGGGAAATATAGGCTAAAAATAGAGCTCTGACCCTGCTCATTTATATATAGCAAAGCCTATACATGCGCCTGCTGGCAGCAAGTCAGTGTAGGGGTGAAGATGTCCCTGCAACACAACCCCAATTTTGCTGAAACAGCAAAACTACCAGGGACAGCTGCCTGGTGACCCCAAACCAGCATCTCCCAAGGGCAGAGGGGCAGCAGGGATGGATGTCCATGGCAGAGGTGGCAGCTCTGACACACAGCACATGCGGCTCCCACCTCAATAGCCATGCAAGGGCCTTCTTCCACAGGTCATCAAGTGGGACTGTGTAAGGTGCATGGCAGGTGATGAATCCACAGCACAGGGGAGCCCCACCAGATGTGGCTGCAGCCGGAGGGGTGACAGGACTGCTCCGGCATCCTCAGCCTTGCAGAGCATCTTCAGAGGCCCCCTGGGAGCAGCTGTAGAGTAGGAAAGAAAGCATGGTGCTGGGAGCAGAAAGATGCAAAGTGTAGGCTTTGCAACAGGGGCACAAATTCAAAGTGCAAGACTTGTGGCTAACAGAGCCCCACTGCTCCCCAAACACTCGCACTCCAGTCTGGCACTTTATCCAACCCCCTGTTTCTTGGGATTTTCTCATGATAGCTCAAGAGAGATCTACCACTATCTATAAATCCCAGCCTTTGGCTTTGCACAAGACTCAGTTTCTGTTCTGAAAACAGAGTCCTCCTGTGTACAGAAAAGTGCCTGGGACTATTGACCTAGCTGTACCCAGCAGGATACAGGCTGTACGTGGAAATAAGGGAAAGGAACCAGAATGCATTCCTTGTTTAGTCTCAAAACTTTTCCTGCACATAATTAACGTTGTTCACAGCCTGGAGTTGTGCAGAGCAGGCAGGGGCATGCGCCTCCAAATCCTCTATGCATAAGTGAGCCAGGTGTCTGATCCTCTTACATCAGGATATCGCCTTGCTGAGCCTGTATGTAAAGAGCAACCCTTTCTCTTGCCCTAGGCCTCCTGAGCCCTCATTGTGCCCATGGTATTCAATGTACTGGAAGAACTGCTTTTAAGAACCAACAGGATTGTAAATCTCAAAGAGCAATTCAAAGCCCTGTACCCTTCCTCAATCCCATGTTGTCCATTGCGTATGTACAATAGATGTCCATTTACTGAGACCAAACCTGGTCTCATAAGCACCTCATAAGATGCTTGTGAGCTTCCAGACCTGGAGATGGCTTTGAAATCATTTCCCTTCTCTGTGATGCTTTGAGCATCCATGGAAGGCTTAAACAGTTGTACACTGTCCTGCCTCACCATCAGCCTCCCATGTGCTGCTGCTGTGCTAAGATGTGGTTGCAGTGAGCAGCAAGCAGGGCTACGCTCACAAGTAGACAAGTTGCAAGGCAATGCCCATCTCCCAGGTGTCTTCCCACCCATGGACAGGCACAGTTTAGAATTAGGTTCCCAGGACTCACTTTACGACATAAGGAGGTTGTTAAGGCAGCAGCAGAGCAAGCTGGTATTTGGCTAAGATAGCTAGATGGAGTGGCTATGGAGAAGGGCTTAGATTGCAGCCTCCAAGCTAAGGGCAGCAAGTCCCCTCTCCTCCATAGATCTTGAGACCCTGCCTTGGGTGACAAAACAGAGCTGCAATCAAGGGATTCACAGTCACCTGCCCTTCAGGATATGGAGAAATCAGGTTTGTTCCCAGAGCCCAGTCAGGCAGAGTAAGGACTGAACACAAGTGTTGAATGAACACTTGTTCATTCCTGTCCCTCCGAAGGTTAATGCTCTGTCTGCTGGGCTGGAGGACAAATAACACACAAATGGCATTGTGTGTTGACATTTATCTGAGGTTTTGTCTAGGAGACCTATCTGAGGACGGTTATGAGGTCAAGCCAGTCCTCTCTGAGTCTTCAGTCAGCAGTGCTGGGCAGACAACCAGGCACTTGCTAGCCACAAATAGCTGAGCATCTGTAGGCTGAGGCTGGAGTTATAGTGACACTTTGATGTCAGGTACAGATTCCTAAAGACGCAGTGGATCCTGGTTTGGATTTAGGCCTCCAGGACTAGGAAGTGCTGACTTCGGAATGAATGTTCAGCCTTAGCTTTGCCCTCTAAGTACTGGCAGTACACCAGATTCAGTATCTGGTATTGACAAGACTAACGCCACCACCTGCACTGAGCAGACACCTGAATGTGAAATGCATAAGTACAATAAAAAGGAACATTTATTTGAAAAATGAATAACTAAAATTAATATAGATCTATAATAAAGAATGAATCAAATTACTAAATAACAGCTCCTGAACCCAGCTGGTTCTAGGATCCTGTTTTCTGAGGCTACGCCGTAAATAATAAACCAGCCCAGAGCTGTGCAAGCTGGAGCATCGTGTACCTGCAGTGTAGCTCCAGCACAGCCCTACCAGTCATAGTGTCAGAATCATAACAAGGACCTTTCAGATCATCAAGTCCAACCTTTACCCCAGCACTGACCACTAAACCATGTCACTAAAGGCCTCATGTGCATGTTTGAACACTTCCAGGGGCAGTGATTCCAACACTTCCCTCGGAAGCCTCTTCCAGTCACTTGTGGGGGAAGCAAGAGCTGCTCTCCACTCTCCTTTGGCCACAGTAGCCCCAGGAGGTCTATGGAGGTTCCAGAGACACACTGAAAGCTCCTGCCATTCCCCACAGCTGCCCACACAACTACTGCACCCTCACGTCCCACACATTCATACGTAGAGGAGCATGCCAGGATAATACAGGATATATACTTAATGCACAGCACAATTCCCCTTTGCTGGTTGCACAGCCAAGCTCCACTGAGAGCTGATTTCCTTACCTGAATGTTGTACTGATCCACGGACAGATCCATCCTGTCTGGCCTTGGATCCCCATCACAGCAGCCCAGAGCAAAGCTCTTCTGCTGCAAGCCCATCTCCCATGGAGAGCGCAATGTGCTGCTCCCGCGGGTTCATGCCCTGCAACAGGACATTGAGGCACATCGAGAGCACACATCGCTATGGTCCAGCACAAGGCTGTATGGAAGGAAGCAGAGAGGGGAGCAGAGACCGGCAGAGTCAAGTTCAAACATTAACCACATCTCTCATCACAAAATCCTCTCTGCTCACTCTCTTGTCAGGAGGAGAAGTCAGAAGCAAGGCCCCAGTGAGCGGACTGCCATGCAGTGCTTTGCACTTCAGGAGCCAGGGTTTGATTTTACTGCTAAAGATACAGAAATATGTGGGTTCCCACTGCCCAAAGAGCATTTTGTCCCTTGCACCGATCAATAGCAGCGAGCCAGCAGAAATCCTGCTTCTAAAAGCCTTTTTGGATCCCAGTCTGCTGGAACCTGATATGTGAGGTGCTGAGGGTTTATGTATTCAGTGTCTAGGGAACACTGCACAGAGGGAGAGCTGCTGGCTGTTAAACAACGAAGCCAGGTCACTGGTACACACAGAAAAGATTAACAGGCACCATTTATCTTTGGGGTTTTATTTGCCATCTCCTTGTTCCAGGACAGCTGACTGCAAAGGAAGCCTGACCTCACCTCGCATACAACCTGCAGACAGCCTGGGAGCACAAAGTGGGGCTTGAAGCAGGCTCAGTGGAGTGACTGCGGGCAAAACAGGTGACAGAGGATCACTTACTCATGTCTATTGCCATCTGTCCCAGAGCCCTTCCTACTTCTTCCACAGCCTGGCGCTATCAGACATCATCTTTTTCCCAGTGTCTCTCGTGCTTTTCCTAGGATCCAGAGTGGCACCAGCATCCGCAGCTTGTCACAGGCTCAGCATCACCAGGTATCAGTGTCAGCAAAGATTCCCACAGTGTCCAAGTCTTTGTAACCATCACCCCTGATCACCTCTGATCTTACACTATGTTTTCTGCCTCACTTAGCATTCCTGATGGGAGACAGAAAGGAAAAGGCAGCCCTGATACCTTCATGTTACATCCAGCAAGAATCCTTCTCTAAGTGCTCAGGTTTTGGGGGAACAAACAGCACTTACCTCATCTGGTCCTTCAGACCAACAGTCAGTACCCCAAAATACCATCAGGTAATGCTGCTCTCATTTTGTTTGGTGAGGAGCTGAGTGGTACGTGGGTGATTATGCTAAGAACAACACATTTGAGGTTCCTGTTCTTTATTTCCCAGCTCAAGTGTCTTAAATGCATGTACTCACACCTCCAAGGTCTGGGAGGGCTACTAACAGCCCCCGGCACACTCAGCTTTGCCCTGGACTTGCTTAGTTTAATCCTGCTCCAGCATGTACATCAAGTATGAGAAGTCTGGGTGAAACCTTGGCGCCTGGGCATGCTGTGTTAGTGGCCCTGGAGCCAGGAGCAGCCCCAGCCTCCTGCCTCAGCCTCCTTGGGCATAACTATGATAGACAGCAGCCTCCCAAGTGCCACTGTCATTAGTGATAACTACCTTTTCCCTCTGGTTGTCACTTTACCACTGCTGGCCAGCTAATATCTAGTGGTAATTGTCACCTACGAGTATGTACAGTAGAAACCTGAGGCTATTTTCCACACACTTGTTTGTTAGCCACCAATGTGTTATTGAGGCCCACCTCTAAAATCACAGAACCATAGACTGGTTTGGGTTGGAAGTGACCTTAAAGCTCATCTAGTTCCAACCCCCTGCCACAGTTGGGGGGTTAGGGTCAGTTTGGGGTCTGCTTCCTATACCCTTCATCCCTAAGAGCCTTACCTGCTCCTGCCTTTAAGCCAGTGCCAGAGGCTGCACAGAGAGGTTTTCAATGTGATGTGTGTGGCAGGCACACATGTATGAAGTATGCCAAAGCTTGCACATGGCTTTAGCTACACTGCATAGGGCACATATGCTCTTATGGATTTACATACAGGAATCCTACGGATTTTCATGTTTCTGGATGCATGTGGAGCTGTGCGTGTGGCTCGGGTCAATACTGACGCAATGGTTTTCTCTGCAGTTCAGTCTGACAGCATCCCCAGACTACAAGGAGTCTTTGTGTTGAGCTGGCAGCTCCTGCGGCAGCAAGGGCCAGCTGAACCAGGTCCAGCAGCAAAGCTGGGCTGGAGGCAGCACACACCCCACGGAGCTGCTCGCCCAGCTCATCTTTTACTGCACACACAGGTCAGAGCTGAAATACAACCCCAATGCCATGAGGACACACTTTGTGTTCAGTGTATGTGTGCAATGCCAGGGTAAACCAAGCTGGTGTTGGGTGCCCTCGAGCAGGAGGTGCAGGTGATGTGTTTGGTTTGTGTCTAGCGCACGCATCTGTAAGTGATGATAAAACCAGAGCACTTCGTGGTAGGTTGTGCTTCACGAGGTGCGTGTTTACGGGGGTGTTTGGGTGTGTTTGAGGTGGCTCCAGGGAGCTGTAATGCAGTGAGAGCAGCAGGGGCTGGGACTGTGTTAATGGATGAGCAATGCAAAAAGGTCAGAGCTCTTCCTGAGTTTTAATCAGGTTAAAGCACCCCCAGAGGCAGCAGGGCTGGGGCACACTTGGATGTCTGTACTGCAAGGCTCTAACCAGAGCAATGTGCACCCTCAGGACAGGCGAGTGCCTTTGCCTTGGGCTGTTCTCATGCTCACACACAGCTTCCTGCAAGAAGTCAGGTCCTGAGGACTTTTCCCAGCAGCAAGGGAGCCCTAATGCTTTCCTATTATAGCAGCATTAAATAAGAAGTCCGAACAATGGTTAGACTCTGACAGAGGGGCTTGAACAGTCTTCACAGGAGCAGTTGAAGAGGTTATCTCAGTCCACTGCCTCTGGTGCAGCACTGCATGTTTTCTTCCAGCCTCTGCACCCGCTCTGTTTGCTGGGCTTGAGATCAAATGCTGTTCTTAGGCAGAAAAAGAGGTGAAACAACCCCCTCCTGAGAATGGCTCTCAGTCTGGTGAAGGAAACCAAAGCAGAGCATCATGAAAGCTGGACTTCAGCTGTCCCTTAGGACACGGGCTGCCTTTGCGCCTGTGGTCCAACACCAGCATCCTTCCCTGCACTGCTGCCTCAGGGTTGTGCAGCCCCAGGGTGAGGAGGGAGATGCCTTCACCCACACTAGTAAAGAGAAAAGCAGGGTCAGGCTGCTGAGCTGCACCTCCTATGAGGGATGGCTGCAAGACAGGCAAAAGTAGGGTTTCTTTCCAGTCTTAATCAAAAGTAAGTATTTAAGCTGGGCAAAGAAAAATCAACACAGCTGGAAAAAATGAACAATGTTCTGGCCAAGAAAAAACCCCAAACACAACATTTTGACAGGAAATTCTTATTTACTAAGTAGAGTGATGTGGATCTGCTTGAACAAATCCAGAGGAGGCCACGGAGATGCAGGGAGGGCTGGAGCAGCTCTGCTCTGGAGCCAGGCTCAGAGAGCTGGGCTGGGGCAGCCTGGGGAAGAGAAGGCTCCTCAAGGGGAGACCTTAAAGCAGCTCCAGTGCCTAAAGGGGCTACAGGAAACCTGGAGAAGGGCTTTGGACAAGGGCCTGTAGGGACAGGACAAGGGGAATGGCTTTAACCTGCCAGAGGGGAGATTGAGATGAACTCTTAGGCAGAAGCTGTTCCCTGTGAGGGTGCTGAGGCGCTGGCACAGGGTGCCCAGAGAAGCTGTGGCTGCCCCATCCCTGGCAGTGTTCAAGGCCAGGTTGGACACAGGGGCTTGAAGCAACCTGCTCTAGTGGAAGGTGTCCCTGCCCATGGCAGGGGTTGGAACTGGATGGGCTTTAAGGTCCCTTCCAACACAAACCAAGAATTAAAAGGTGTTAATCTTTCAATTAAGAAAAACAATTGAATCAAAAAATTAAAAAGTACATAAATTAAAGGATGGAGAAGAGAAGGCTGCATGGAGACCTCAGAGCAGCCTTCCAGTATCTGAAGGGGGCCTATAAGGACGCTGAGGAGGGACTCTTCGTTAAGGGACTGTAGTGAGAGGACAAGGGGGAACGAGTTCAAAGTTAAACAGGGGAAGTTTAGATTGGATATAAGGAAGAAGTTCTTTACTGTAAGGGTGCTGAGGCACTGGAATGGGTTGCCCAGGGAAGTTGTGAATGCTCCATCCCCGGCAGTGCTCAAGGCCAGGTTGGACAGAGCCTTGGGTGACATGGTTCAGTGTGAGGTGTCCTTGCCCAAGGTAGACGGTTGGAACTGGATGATCTTAAGGTCCTTTCCGACCTGAACTATTCTATGGTTCTGTGATTCTATGTTAATCTTTGAATTCTTCTATGTGCTATGGCAGTCAGAGATAGAAGGATTGGTCTCCATACTGCATCAAGCACGACACAGAGGTCCCCACAGGCACACAGGTGAAGTAGCATATGGAAGGCCTGATTCTGGCTGAGGCTGCATCAGGTAAACTGCAAAATGAGGCTGAGGATGGGGAGAGAAACCTCACCCCTCCCCAGGGCACAGGCATCCCTCACCCAAGCTGCCTATGTGGTGCTCCTACCTCATTAGGTATAATTGAAGCTGTTGGCTAAAGCATGTGGTGGCTGGGACACAGCTGTGAGAGCTGCTTTCAAATCAGTGCCACTGACAAGCAGAGGGAGATGGTAAAAATAACACTTGCTTTGAGAACCGTGATGTACTTACAAGCTGCTAAGGAGGAGGCTGAGTCTGACGTTCTGCCCCACTTGAGCACGCATCGGGCTGAAAGAGATGGCAAGATGGAAAACGTGAGTCTACCTACTGGTGTTACAGACACAAACAGTTGCTGAGCTGTAAATCAGAGTTGTGAGCACACAACTCTGTGTGCAGGGAGTGCAGTCGTGAAGCGGAGATACAGCTTTCCATGAGGTTTGTTCTCGTCATGGTGATGGCAGGGAAGAGCAGGACATCGTGTGATGGATGAGGCGTGCGGCAGTGGGAAGGGGTGCTCTGCTCCACAGGCTGCGTCCTTGGGACAGGTTTTATTCAGCTGGGAACATGAACAAACCAGAGCTTCACGAAACAAAATGTACTTGGGGAAGGCTCAGCTAAACATTATGTCAACCTTATTTATATTTGGAGGAACAGAGCCCAAAGAGGTCGCTTTCTGTAAGCTGGACGGCAAAGACTCATTTAACAACCCAAAACTGGTGTTTCACAGGGATCCAATGGCAGAGAATGGTCCCCAAAGGTCCTGAGTCCTACACTCCTCTCCATACAGCCTGCTGATGTGTAGGGAATTAACTGGAGCAGCTTGAGAAGCCACATAGGTTCCAGTCTGCAGTGAAGCCAAGAGGAGCCAGCTCACTGCAGTCCAACCTGGAGGGGCTTCCTTAACCCTTCAGGTCCAGCATGGTTCTAAGATGCTCACAGAGGATGTAGCAGCATGTTGTAGGCTCCTTAAGGATGGGCAGGATCCAGAGGGCTCCCAAGCACCAGTGAATAGTCAATGGAGCCCTGACCTTTCCTTGCTTTAGCAGCATTTGGGCTGTTTTAAATCAGAACAGTGTTTAAACAACACAACCCTGAAGGCTCTGTCAGAACAGTGCAAACAGTTCCTGCAGGAAAGCCAGCAGGACCTCCCGTCCCCAGTGACTTCCATAGGGAATCCTGCACCAGGGACCAGTGCAAGGGTGGCAGCCCTCCTCTTCAGCCTGCCTGCTGGTCAGTAGGTCATGGTCCTCTGAGTCCATCAGTCTTTGCAAAAGCATGAGGAAACCAGAGGGGGAGCTGAGCTGGTCCAACAGGATCCACAACACCGGGACCCTCTCCAGACTTCCACTGCTCAAGCCCAGCAGATAAGCAGCAGGAAATACGTCAAGGAGAGCTACAAGGATCAGCCGAGACCTCGCACACGTGTATGATGTTGTTTGTATAGGAAGCGAGGGCACCGCACGGGGACAACAGCTTTCAGCCCATCGTACGTGAGCAGGGAACATCCTTGATAAAAATAGGCACTGCACAGTTGGTAACAGCAGGGAAAAGCGCAATCCTGGCTTTTCACATGCAATCCTGGCCTACCTGCTATTATTGTCTGGGTTCCAGCAACGAACCCGGAGCCAGATTCTGGGGTGATTTATTCCCTGCTCAGTATAATTCCATTTATTAAGTGCAGTAACTGAGTCATTGCAGGCATTTGGCCCAGTTCTTTATATTTGGACATTCATTTTATGTTTCTAATCATGCCCCACGAAATTTTGACTCTCCAGCCTAGGAAAATAACCATTTTCTCTAGCAGGACCAACATGGCATTTGGAAAGGAACCATATGCTGGCACCCGACTTCTGCTTTATTTAGATATGTTCTGGAGGTGGTGCTGATGTTCACTTTAAGATCAGTCTCTAAGTGCCTACGCAGGAATTAAGCACAGGGTGGGAGATAAAGCTGATGTCCACAGGGACATGGAAGGACAAGGACAGAAATCTTTGCTTTCTGCTTATAAAAGCTGAATTTCCAGGCACTTGAAAGCAATCAAACCAGTTCACGGAACGCACACAAGAGTTCATGCCCTGGGTATGGCATCATTGCAGGGCCGAGAAGGAAAGCTTCTCACCTCAGCCCACCTCTGATTGTGCCCTATCAGCTGGGTGTCTCAGTGCAACAAGCCCTGGAGGAGCTTGCCTTGCTCCCAACAGAATTGCTGTTAACACAGCATTTGTACAGCAAACACCATGGCCTTGAACACCTCCCTCCAGGGCAGGTATCAATAACGCCCTTGGAGGGACCACCCCAGTGCTAGAGAGCTGGAGCACTGTGGGGAATGGGCTGGTGCTCCACCATAGAATAACAGAATCCCAGACTGGTTTAGGTTGGAAGGGACCTTAAAGCTCATCCAGTTCCAACCCCCTGCCATGGGCAGGGACACCTTCCACTAGAGCAGGTTGCTCCAAACCCCATCCAACCTGGCCTTGAACACTGCCAGGGATGGGGCAGCCACAGCTTCTCTGGGCACCCTGTGCCAGCGCCTCAGCACCCTCACAGGGAAGAACTTCTTCCTTAGATCAAACCTGAACTTCCCCTGCTCCAGTTTGAACCCATCACCCCTTGTCCTATCGCTACAGCCCTCGACGAAGAGTCCCTCTCCAGCATCCTTGTAGTCTCCTTCAGACACTGGAAGCTGCTCCGAGCTTCTCCACACAGCTTCTCTTCTCCAGAGAATGGCCATGAGGACCATCCCCCAGCCAAGAGCTGCCTGGGGAGCATTGGCAGGGGATTAGCACCCCTGACCTGCGCTTGCTCTGCCCAGACAGGCCTCTCTTGTGTCCCACATGGGATGGACAGGGCTTTGCCAGCACAGCCTTTTGTCCCACGTCCCCATGCAATCATTACTGCTCTACATAAACCTTTCTCCAAGGAATTCCCCTAATAGCACTTGGAGCAGGCTAATCCCTTTTGGCATCCACAACATCCTTTGACAGTGAATTGTGTGATTCAGCTACCCATTGCGCAAGAGAAGTATTTCCTTTAGTCTGTCCTGAACCTGCTGTCCAGTAACTTGCACACTGCTCCAGCTCTTGTATTGTCAGAAATCATTAAGAAGGTCCTCACTGATCTCCATAAACTATTCATGAATTTCTGTATCTCCTCCTATCTGCCTTTTTGTTCCCAAACCAAAAGGCCTCACTCTACTGAATCTCTGCTCAATAGCAGGAAACAGGGATACCTTTTGGGATTAAATAACTAGACCCAAACAGGACATTTAAGGACCAGGGCATTTTAGACAGTTGCCAGGTTAGGACTTTGTGGTTTACTCTTGATTTCTTGCCTAGTAATTGTCAGCATTCTCATCACTTAATTGCTGAGTAACACGTTGACTTAAGGCTATCCCAATGACTCCAGCGTCTATTTCACCATCAGTAACAGCTGCTTTAGAGTATTTCATATTGAATACATAGACAAGTGTAAGCAGCTTACAGTGTTGCAGGGCATAGACTTAGCTCTTCTGATACTGCCTTATCCTCCTTAAGTGTTCACTTTAGTCCCCATTCAACCAGAGGGACAAAGCTTCCTATCAAGCTTCCTTTCTTCAGTGTGTTTGCACCAGTTTATAGCAGAAGCTTCGAGCCTTTTACAAGCCATTCTCCAAGCTCTTTCCTCAAGCATGTCTTATTACGATTTCACACTGAACAGCCCAGTATTTATGATCCTTCCTGTTTTCCCCCTTCGGACATGACTTCTTTTTGCACGCTATCTTTTTACTTCTAACAATATTCTTTAATCTACAATTTAACCATGCTAGCTATTTTTATTCTCTTTGAAAAGCCTTTCTGGTGGTTAAATTTATCATGGTACTCCTAATATCCAGAGCCCAGATATCTGCAAGCCTTTTTCACTCACCTCCTTGAAGCTAAGGCTTTACTCTAGAGGACATGGGGAGGAAGTTTCTCTCTACACAGCCATGAAATCTGAATGCTTGATCATCTCTACTGCTAAGTGCCTCCTCGCTGCATCTGTGTGTTCCTTGAGCTAAATCAAGAGCTCCCTGAGGAGCTTTCATTTCACATAAGGCATCGATCCTCTCCTGGTTGACCTACTCAGCCATCAGGTGCTTTGGGGTCCTACTGGTCCTTCCCACTAAGCTCCTGAGTGACTATGCTTTGGCTCAGACACGATGCAACCCTCTTCTCTTGGATGCTCACATGAAGCCCTCTTTCCTCCCTGATCCAGACTCACATCCATGCTGACAAAATAAGCACTTTTCTAATGCAGGAACACCATGGGATCCTTGCATAGCAGAAGGAGGAGAGCCACCAGGCTCAGGTCCCCTTTAAAAAGGGAACAGGACACCTGAGAAGGCCAAATGCAATGGGTAACTACCAATCATAGAATCACAGAATGGTTTGGGTTGGAAAGGACCTTAGAGTTCATCCAGTTCCAACCCCTTGCCATGGGCAGGAATGCTTCACACTAGACCATGTCACCTGAATAAATCCAAGTCCTCTCCATTCACCAACCAAACACATCTTCCTTGGCTCCAAAGCAATAGACCTCCACCTACAGGAATCAACAAACCAAGCCTCAGCAATTCCCAGTTCTCCTACAGGGAAACTGAGGTCCAGAGACAAGCAGCTTGCTAAGGGCCATGCAGTGTACCAATAGAAGGGTCAGGAGCAGTGTTCTCTCCCTAGCTCTCCATCCCGCCCTGTAAGCACAAGACCATTCTCTGTGCCAAAACACACAGTACATTAAGTAACTAAAACAGGGGAAGTTCAGGTTAGATATGAAAGCCAACCATATCTTGGGCTGCATCAAAAGGAGCGTGACCAGCAGGTCGAGGGAGGTGGTCCTGCCCCTCTACTCTGCTCTCCTGAGACCTCACTTGGAGTACTGTGTGCAGTTCTGGTGTCTTCAACATCAAAAGGACATGGAACTGTTGGAACAAGTCCAGAGGAGGCCATGTGGATGATCAGGGACTGGAGCACCTCCCGTATGAAGATAGGCTGAGAAAGTTGGGGCTGTTGAGCCTGGAGAAGAGAAGGCTGCGTGGAGACCTCAGAGCAGCTTCCAGTGTCTGAAGGGGGCCTATAGGGATGCTGGGGAGGGACTCTTCATGAGGGACTGTAGTGCTGGGACAAGGGGTAATGGGTTCAAACTTAAACAGGGGAAGTTTAGACTGGATATAGGGTGGAAATTCTTTACTGTGAGGGTGGTGAGGCACTGGAATGGGTTGCCCAGGGATGTTGTGAACGCTCCATCGCTGGCACTGTTCAAGGCCAGGTTGGACGGAGCCTTGGGTGGCATGGTTTAGTGGGAGGTGTCCCTGCCTATGGCAGGGGGTTGGAACTGGATGACCTTAAGGTCCTTTCCAACCCAAACTATTCTATGATTCTATAAATCCCAGGAACCCCAACTGCCATCACCCCTGCTCTGAGTCCCAGAGCATCTTTGCATCTAAAGCTAAGCCGAAATCTCAGCAATCCTGCCACCTCTCCTGCTTTGCCCGCTTGCTTCATCTGCATGGTAAAAATACATCCAGGAATAAACACACACATAGACACAGTCATAAAAATAATAACTCCTAAAGCTCTCAGATTGGTTATTTTGGGTTGATTTTTCTGGGAAAAGGAGGAGCCGGTTGATAACCCTGACTGTATTTTGGGAAACAAACAAAAATACCCCATAAAAAATGTCAATATGATTCAGAACTAGAAAAAAACAGGCAAAACTTCATGTTGTTGGATCCCAAATGTGCATAAACTCAGGGGTGCTGCTAATGGAAGCTGACTGAAAACAGGCTCTTGTTTGCCTTTTCAGGCAGGCAGGCCCCATCCCATTTCTCTCTTAGGCTGGGTATTTTTGTCTTCTTTCTTCCTTTCTTGCCTGCCTCTCCCCTTTCCCTACACCGTTTGGTTCTGCTCCAGCAGCTCCATTCCCAAATAACTTGGCTTTAGCTGCCTCCCTGCAAAGGCACAAGGCTGCGTCCTTCCAGGTTTTGCTGCTTCTGCATCTTTCCATCCCTTCCAAAACCCGACCATCCATCCTGCATCCAAAGAGTAGAGCACCTTGGAGCTGCGCAGGTCACTGTGATACCACACCTGCAGCAATGTGGAGCCCCCCTGCATGGATTCCCATGATAAATGCCAGCCATATAGAGTTGAAATGCATCCAATTTATCTTAACAGCAATTGTTTAACAGTAAGCACAAGTGATAACCTGTGTTCCCGATGCTGCTTTCCTTCTGTTTGCTTTAACATAAGGAATAGTGGGGAAACCACGTTACCTCCCTGAATTTCCCCTGAATTAGAGGCTGTTGTGAAAAGAGAATGAAATGGATCTTTAACGACCACGATCAAGACCTACAAATACTTCTCGAAGGGAAAGCACTGACCTGCCAGAACCCAAGATTCAAAGTGACAAGCACATAAACATCCCTCGCATGGTTCTGTGTTAGCCAAGAGCTGTTTCACAAGCGAGCTGTGTTCTCTCCCTTCTCACCAATCAGCCTTCCCTCCTGCCCAAGAAAGGTCATTTTCTTCATGAGGAAGGGAAAAAAAGAGAGAGAAAAAAGATCTTCCACAACAACGGGGTTTTAAATCAAGCCAAGAAATCAAAGCTCCCCTTTCGCCTGTTCCTAATAAACAGCTGCAACCTCCTCAATGCAAACATTTCCAGACAAAGAATCTCTGTTCAAGACAGTTGTAAATTGCCGTGGTAGATCTTGTCTGGTTTGAAATCAGAACTTGGTTTGGTTTCAAAGGAAGTCTTCTGTAGCCGTGTGTCAGTATGGACTCATGGAGGAGGTGAAGGAAAGCCCCTTCCCCTCCTGCTCAGCTCCCCCATTGCCACCACTGGCTCCTGCTTCCATAGAATCATAGAATAGTGAGGGCTGGAAAGGACCTTAAGAACATGAATGCTCAAGGAGAAAATCCAGATCAGCTCCAGAGTGGAGCTGGGGCAAAGCCAGTCTGGCACCAGCACAGCCAACATCAGGATCTGACCCTATTCTATTTATAACACACCATGTCATTTGCTAGGCAGCAGTCACAAGTGCTTAATTACCAAGTTCACACCCTTAATAGCCTAAAAGTTGACACGTTTAATAATGCTCTGGCACAAGGAACTGTTCCTGGTTACGCAGGAATGATTTCCTTCTCCCCTGGGACCAGTTAAACTGATTGCACTGTCAATTAAACACTTGGAGGTGCTTTGCTCTACAGCCAAGAGCTGGGCCGTTCTGTCAGCAGCACTCAGTATCAACTAGACAGACCAGGCACAGGGACACACACGTACATGTGATGCGATGCCGTTTGGGAATTAATTCATTCCCATAATTAATTATCCCAAGTTTAACCACCCAACTTAGGTGGCTACTCAAGTGGAAGAGAAAGACCACGTATCACTGCTTGATGAAGCACTGGCAAGCTCCCTGCTCTGCCTGGCCTCCTATTGCAGGAGAAGGGAACCTCTCCTTGCTTGTGCGATTCCTGATCATTTCCTCCTCAGAGGAGCAGTTCCTTGGCTCTGCTGTTGCTTTGGAGGATAGGATAGCAATGACTGTGTGGTGTTTCTTACCCAGCTTTCTGCAGTCATTCCACTGTGCTCCTCCAGGATAAGACCCACAGCACTGGTGAGGATCAGAAGGCCTCATCATTAACCAGCTCCTAAACGTGTTCATAGCATCCCAGCACAGAAGCCTGCAGGAATTACAAGCACCTCCTTGTATTTGTTCCTGATAACAGCTCCACTATCAAGTGTCCCCATTGAGTCACTGGGAACCCAGGGGTGAGAGAAGTTATCCAGCAGCAGACACGGTGAGGAGAGGGGGCTGCCTTCAGGAAAGAAAGGGAAAAGAAGGCAGAAAAAGCTTGCCCATAATTTGCAGAGAGAGGATTTGGGGTTTTCCTGGTGCCAGGAGAGCAATGATGCTGCACCATCTAGATCCCGTCTGCGCTGGTCAGGCCAGCGTAAGGTGCAGAGGTTCAGATCCACTGCACCGAGCACGAGCAGCTTTACACTAAAGCAGTGTCTCTACATGAGAGCAGGGGGAAGATGCTGAGTGGTTCGAAGTGGACTGGACCCAAACCAGGAAGAAAATGAAAGAATTGCCTTCAAGTTCAAGCTTTTACTCACCCATCGAGCGCTCCTCTCACTGCAGAGGATGATTTACACATGAAGCAGCATGAGGCTAATTGCAGATCCCATTAAAGATGAATTCTGTGTGATTTGGAGCAATGGGGCTGAAGGCACCCCTGGGTGCTCCCCTCTGCCCTGAGACCTGTCCTGCATTTGGATCCCTGCTCCATCCTATGCAGACACAAAGTGCTTGTGCCACTGCCCTGCTGAGCATCACCCTGAATGGCACCTGTTAGATGCTTCCAAGCTGTGAAAATTGCTGAAGGGAAATGAACAACCCACATCTCAAGCCTGTAGTGGGTGACAGAGTTAAACCCCTTTGGTGTATATCACTAACCTCAGTAAAGTGAATTCAAGAGGTCTTCCAGGACAGGTATCCATGATGCTAAAAACCATTGCAAGAGAAACCTTCAAAATGAGCAGCACAGGAAGACTGGATGGGAGGTTTATTTTTCCAAGGCCTTTCCAGGACAGAGCTAAACCACTCTGGCTTTTCACCCTTTTGCCTCGATCATAGCTGTTCTGAAGATAAATGCTAGCCTATCTTTAGCCTTGGCATCTCCCCTGTTATTGCCTTTGAGATGGAGCAGAGAAATGTTAACAAAGAGCAGTTGAAAAGAGACTTATTTATTCAGCCTAACCACTGGAATACGGCTTTTCCTCAAATGTTCTGTGACAACAGATCCTCAAACCCACTTTGTCCTCTGTGTTAACATCCACGTTTGTCTCTTGAAACAGAAAAGGGAACAGGAGCTATTTTCCACCTACCAGGAAGCATATCCCTGATGCTTTGGCTGGTGCAGCACAGCCTCCTGTGTCTCCTGCATGGGGTAGGAAGGGTGATGGTAAATGACCTGCTATTATTTAATCCCAGCTGCTAACAGGAGTGATGAGGAGGGAAGATCGTGTGCTCACAGCCTCTTGATGCTACCACACACTTTGTGTATCAGGGGGATCAGAACAGAGCTGAATGAAAGCTAAAAAGGAGCCTGAAAGCTGCCGTACAGGGAGGATGCTACACAAACTTTGGTTATCTCACAGAGCTCATTTCCCACTGTGTACGCTACCCAACATTTAGGCTATAGAGCTCCCATAGATGCTTCCAACCCTTTCACAAACCCTGGACTCCCAGTATGGTAACAGCATGAGGAATCGGTTGAGGGAAATTAGCCCCGCTGCTGGGAAGTGATTGGCTTTGACAGCGTTTGGTTTCGCTGAAAGCTGGTCTGGAGGTCAGGTTGCTTTGTACTGGATGGTGATTATGTATGTGCTGTGCCTGCACAGCAGCCAGCAGGGTCTGACAGCAGAGGGAAACAAGCTGTTCCCGCTGCATGCAGGGGGACAGGCAGGGTGCTTTAGAGTATTTAAATGCTTGTTTTACAAGGAGGTCAGGTCAGAGCCCAGACCTGTTTCCTTGCCTGCTGAACTGCATGCATGATCCTGGTCCTGGAGCTCAGCTAGCTCTGCTGCTGCAAGGGGGGGTTTAGAACTCCTCCTGTGCTTGCAAGGGTTGGTGAAGGACCTGTCCAAAGCCAAGTGTGTGCCCCCCCCCCCCCCCGATTTTCCTCAGCTTTAAGCTACAGACCGGCTTGGAGCAGGAGCCACCATCAGGCTGCGCTTCGGTACCCAGCAGGTACAAGTCCATGGGTGCCCTGACTGAGCATCCTGGTCTCCATCCACATCATGGTCATCTCTTTCCTCTGCCCCAGCCTTATCTCCCCCAACCAGCTCACAGGATGCTGTTGGTCCCCATTGGCCGTGTGATTGCACCAGGGTGTAAGAAAAGCTGTACCTCCCCAGGAAATCTTAGTGATATCAGTTAGTGAGAGGCCACAGCTCTCCCATCAGCTAATTCCTACCACTGGGAAGTTTCAGCTGCCGGGGGCTTGCCTGGAAGAAGATGTGCTCCCTTGGGATTACTCTGTTAGCACAGGAGTATTTGAAGAGAATGGAGAAAACACAGAGAGCAGATTCCCAGGCTGGGAATTTGCTTTTCATTCTGTAGGGAGCTTCAAATGCTCCTCGGCACACACACCACAGACTGTCTTACAAAACCTTGCATGCACATACACACATGCACCCCACACACAACTTCACTCCTACACCACACCAAAATACCCTTCCTTTTCCATATAGTACCATTTGCTCTAGTAAATAAAACTGCATTCTATCCAACTACCAACCACGCCTGCAGCACTAAACAGTTCACAGGTCAGAAAAGACAAGAGAAGAGACAGAACCAGCCTGGATAAGAACAGAATATACACTAGAGAATGCACGAGGCTTGACCAGTTGCATAAAATTCTCAACACAATCAGTTACAAACACTCCTGAAAAGTCCATTCAGATCCCAAACCAGCCAATAAAGTTGCCTAAACCCAGTCTAACTTGGTTCTTGTCTCATTAAGCTTTTACCTGTCAGTACAGGCTGCAAAACCTCTCTAAGCAGCATCCCCGAGGAAAGCATCACTGGCCCTGCACTAGCTACCGGCAGCCTTTAACTCCCTTTGGCTCTCAAAGGGGTAAAGGGAGCTGAGAGAGGACAGTCAGATCCCCAAAATAAGGACGGTCAAATGAGTACTGTGCAAATATATCAGATTTTATTACTTTTATGGAAATAATAACAGACATTCAGGTAGAAACATATTAAATTAATGCAGTCAACAGTTTAAATGCAAAAATAAATATAAAGTCCAGCAGCTCAATGCATCTAAAACAGCTCATTTCTTCTAATGAATAGAAAAGATTTCTCTTTTTTTTGTCTTTTAAACGGAGAGTTTCATACAGTCGAATAGAAACGAAGGTACAAGCGCTTTCTTAGAAAACATCCCGACCCGGCTGCCCACCTCCGGGGCTCTCTGCAGCCCAGTCCTGGCCGGGCCGGGTCCCACCGAGTCCCATCGGGTCCCACCGAGCCGGGCAGCCCTCAGAGAGCCGAGTCCGAGTCGCTGGAGTCGAGGCTGTTGCGGAGACGGCAGCTCCCGAAGCGGTCCCGCTGCAGGCTGAGGTTCTGGGTGCTCCTCCGCAGGCACTCCAGCGACTGCAGGAAGGACTTCTTGGCCTTCTCCTCCTCCATGGGGGACACCCCTTCCTCCTCCACCTCCTGGATCTCGTCGAAAGTCACCGGCTGCGTCTTGAAGCGCGACTGCCGCGGCCGCCGCAGCTTTCCCTTGGGGTTCTTAGCTGGGCGGGCGGGCGGTGGGAACTCCTCGGACACGCACACGAAGTGCGGCATCACCGCCTGGTAGCTGGAGCAGATGCCCATCAGCTCGGCCGGCTTCGCGGCCATCCTGCCGCCCGCGGGAGCGTCCGCCGCGGGGACCGGGGCCGGCGGAGCGGGACGCGGAGCTTCGGCCGTACCGGGCACCGAGGCTCCGGACGGCGGGGAACGGGGAAGCGCGGTGCGGAACCGCGCCGAGAAGTGCGGAGAGGAGCGGTGCTCTCCGGAGGGGCGCGGGTAGGAGCGGTGCGGGACCGTGCGGAGCGGTGCGGACCGGAGCTGCGCGGTACCGTGCGGAGTGGAGCTTGGAGAGGAGCGAAGCAGAGCTTGGAGCGGAGTGGTGCGGTGAGACGCGGTGAGACGCGGTGAGACGCGGTGAGACGCGGTGCGGCGCGGACCGGAGCGCGGACCGGAGCGCCCCACCGTCCCCAGTGGGTCCGCGGCTGCTGCTGCCACCGTCGGCTCCTCGGCACCGTTATATATCCCGGCGCTGCCCCCGCGGGAGCATGCTCAGACGGCAGCGGGCCCCGCTCGCAGCCTGCGGGCTCTTCCCTTCCGCCTGACGTCTCCCCGGCACCGCTGTCACCGCCCCCGGTCCCCCCCCACCAGCCCCGTCACCTCGGTGTGGGAAGGGGAATGCCACGGACCGGGATCGAGCCTCCTGCGGAGGTTTCGCCCTCGGTCCCGTCGCCGCTTCCCGGCCCCTCTCCTCACCACGAGGCTCCCCTCACTGCCGGCTCCATCCCCAAGGCACCCCCGCAGTGCCCGGGGGAGCATCGAGTGCGTTACCGGGGCCTCACTACATCCCCAAGAGCCCCGAGAATCCCAGCTTCCCACATCCCATCTCTCTGCTTGTTCTGTCAATACCATGATTTCTATGGTAAAGGAACACTGACAGACTTTGCACATCAGCTTTCAGCAGGGATCGCTACCATCGGAGTAAAGCAGGTAAAGGAAACCCCGAGGCAAGCCCAAATCTGAAGACCCCAATGCTGCAAGGAGCCAGACTTCAACTACAGGGATCCCACGGGACAGCCCCAGACAAGAAACCAGCAGCAACAGAGGGTTAAGCAGGACACTGGGATCTCACTCCCAATTCTGCCACCTCTAATGTAATTTAAACACCTTCAGTGCAACTCCATGCTCTTCCTTTCAGAAGGAATCCTAAAATTTTCCATTCCCCTGTGGGCTCTGAAATACTTCCATGGAATGATGCAAAATCAGATCCTCAGAGGGAAAACAGCATGCAAGTATTAGTGAGCTGAAACAAAAGCTTGCAAATTAGTGCCGGCTGGGACCACACTCTAAAGCTGTGTGTGCCAAGGAGTGTCAGTGATGGAAAAACCCAACAACCTAAGAAAAACATACGCTAGGGATAGGAAAGGAGCTAGAAGGAAGTGGAGTAGAAAAGCATGAGGGAGGAAGAGCCTGAAATGATTAGTCTGTCCCCTCTGCAGGGCTAATGTTAGACTATTCCCACAAAGGCATTCTCCAGGGCAGCTTCACCCACTCGGGGATATTTTTGAAGCTTGGTTAGGAACTGGGAGGGAAGCAGAGGCTTAGCAACAGCATCAGGAATCCTGGTCTGTGCTGGAGAGGGGATAGAAATGTGAGCTCAGGGCCCTGAGCAGTCAGTTCTTGGTGTGCCCTCAATAGAGGTACCTGGGGCACATCAAGCACCAGTTGGTAAATCAGCCCTCAGAGAGATCTGAGCTTACCATGGGTCCTGCACCCCAGCCAGCACATTGGCCATGGGCTCCAGGTTACTGCACTTTGCCATATAACAAGTTCTTTGTGGGGAGGCAGAGCAGTGAAGCTTCCATCCGTCACAGTCCAGCAGCCAGGAAGGGACTTGTTTTGGGAAGTTCACCATCAGAAAGTCTCAGCTTTGCCTTTGGGTAAGACGTGGGACTGGTTCCTCTGCCTTGCAAACTGCTTTAGCAGTGGTGATGCTTCAGGACCTGCATTGGAAACAAACCATTATCATTACAGCCCTGGCTCAAACAGAGTAAACCAAAGCAGGAAACATGGATTTGGAAGAGGAGGACCAGGGGTACTCACTAGTGTGTTTCTAGAAGCCTGGCTGCTTTGCCTCTTGCCAGGGTTAAGAGAAACAGAGCCATGGCTTTATGAAGCACCTGGCTGCAATCTCTTGGTTTCTTGGCTCCCCAAGGCAGCTTTAGGGCCAGGGTCAGCTTGAAGCCTTTTTATTGGGAGATACAATTAGCTTAATAAGGGAACAATTTTCTTTTTGGTCAAATTGAATCATTCCAGCTTGGAGAAGGATGTGTCTTTTTACTGTTGATTTTAATGGATAAATTCAGCCCAACAGCCCTTGCTGCAGTACGATTTTCTCTCCAAGAGTCCGATTTACAACAGTTCTGTTCCTCACAACTTGGTTCTGCTGCAGGAGAAGGACCAAAGTGTGCTTCCTCAGCACAGCCCTCCAAGATGAGCCTGCAGAACAGTTTGGAGGACTCCATCCTGCAACCAGGAGCCTTGTTCTGGCAGTGAAGAAACCATCTTACATTCACATTGAGGGAGGGGATTTGTCCTCTTCTACTCTGCTCTTGTGAGACCCCATCTGGAGCCCTGCATTCAGCTCTGAGGCAACAACACAAGAGGGATGTGGAGCTGTTGGAGCGAGTCCAGAGGAGGCCATGGAGATGTTGTGAGGGCTGTAGCAGCTCTGCTCTGGAGCCAGGCTCAGAGAGCTGGGCTGGGGCAGACTGGACAAGAGAAGGCTCCTCAAGGGGAGACCTTAGAGCAGCTCCAGTGCCTAAAGGGGCTACAGGAAACCTGGAGAGGGGCTTTGGACAAGGGCCTGTAGGGACAGGACAAGGGGAATGGCTTTAACCTGCCAGAGGGGAGATTGAGATGAACTCTTAGGCAGAAGCTGTTCCCTGTGAGGGTGCTGAGGCGCTGGCACAGGGTGCCCAGAGAAGCTGTGGCTGCCCCATCCCTGGCAGTGTTCAAGGCCAGGTTGGACACAGGGGCTTGGAGCAACCTGCTCTAGTGGAAGGTGTCCCTGCCCATGGCAGGGGTTGGAACTGGATGAGCTTTAACGTCCCTTCCAACACAAACCAGGCTGTGATTCTATGAAATGAAGCAAGTTAAATTTAATCCACTCCAGCATAAGAGCATCCAAGGTTCTGCTGAAGAAAGGCTGGTCCATACAACATCTTGAATTCAACACATGCATCCCGAGCCCAAATTGCCCATCTGGTTCCATACAGAACGTTCAATCTGAGGGCAAACTGACTTCACTTACAGTAGAGAGAACACTTCATTCATTCTATTCTGATTGGAAAATGCTCTGGGAGATTTCAATGCTGAGTTGGAGCAACATCACCATGGTAATAACCAGGAGGCCTGAAGATTTTATTTGAAACAATTGAGAAAATATATCCTGTGACATAATCCCCCAAGTTAGGTCTGTGATGCGCTAATGTCCCAACTATATTTACTCCAGTGGTTTAAATCACGGCTTCAATCTCGGTTGCTCCTGGTATTGAAATGTGACCTCATGGTATAGGTTACAGAAGCCCTCTGCCATGTGGATCATCAGAGCACATTTCTTGCCTGCATAGTACAGGCCTGAAGTCACGTTGGATGCCAGGGCTGGAGGGAATCTTTACCCAGGGCTGGGAATGTTTCAGATGCTGGATGTTTTACATTAAATATCCACTCAGCAGCTGTGGGGCCTTGGGATGTTAAAATGCCATTAGCACAGGAGGAGAAAGGACTAATGCTGCTAAAACAGCACCTGGGGTATTAATTTATGTCATCAGGTCACTCATTTAACAATACAATTATAGGAAACACACTTATAGGCTATTCATTATTATTCCTCTTGCTGGCTATCAAATGGAGTGCCACAGGAGGGAAAGGAAAGAGTAAGAAGAGGAGGGAAAGAGAGAGAATCACCTCGTCCTATAGGAAAAGAAACTTCTGCAAGGCCAAGGCTTCCACAGAAACACTTGTAGTTTGGCAATCCCAGTGTGGATACCCTGGACATCATGGCTCGTGCTCCAAGATGGAGCGTGTGGTAACCCCAGAGCCAGCAGGATGAGCTGCTTCCCAGCAGCATACCTTAACCCATCCACCCCTGTGAGCATGCTGAGGCGCTGGCACAGGGTGCCCAGAGAAGCTGTGGCTGCCCCATCCCTGGCAGTGTTCAAGGCCAGGTTGGATACAGGGGCTTGGAGCAACCTGCTCCAGTGGAAGGTGTCCCTGTCTGTGGCAGGGGCTTGGAAATGAATAAGCTTTAGGTCCTTTCCAACACAAACCAAACTGAAACAAAGTTCTCATTTTTATAATACAACTTGTCTGAATTCAGCTGATCATAGCTGAAAAATTTCTTTCCACAACCTAAATCAGTAAGTATGGGAAATTCAGATGAGTGGCTGATTCCCAATGTTGAATCATTTCCAGGATGCAATTGCAGGAGGTGTAAACCTGCCATGGATTTTCACTGTGACATAAAGTCTCCAAAACCCAGGTTTCAGCTTCCCAGCAAGGGCATATGAGAAGAATGCTGTTGTAATTTGGCCAAGTGCAGTCAGGTCAGGCTTTGGCCACATTAAAATGAAGACTGAAGATCAAAGAGAAGATGAGTTGAAATGAGGAACCCTCAGAAGCAGAGGAGCCAGCTGAAGGCAGAAGTGTGGTGAATGTTGAGGGAGGAGGGAGGAGGAGCAGCAGCAGAGCCACACAGGCCCATCAACAGCAGAGCCAAGGCTGGAGTAACGAGCAAGGGATAGAATCTGGGGTCTATGGGTTCAAACTGAAACAGGGAATTTCAGGTTAGATATACAGAAGAAGTTCTTTACTCTGGGGGTGTTGAGGTGCTGGAACAGATTGCCCAGAGAATTGGAAAATGCTCCATCCCTGGCAGTGTTCAAGGCCAGGCTGGACAGGGCCTTGGGTGACATGGTCTAGTGTGAGGCATTCCTGCCCCTGGCAGGGGGTTGGAACTGGATGATCTTACTGTCCTTTCCAACCCTAATTATTCTATGATTCTATGACTAGGATGGAAAACCCACAAGGGAGCATCCACCACACTGCCTTCAGCATTGGAATGTGAGGATGTACCTGCAGCATGACTGTAGGTTCAAATACTTGTCAATACTTCTGAGGAGCTCATGATACAACACTGTTAATACAAAGTCTGTGTATTCAAAGTTCCCATCCCTCCAAATATCTCACTTTCAATCTTGTCTATGAGCTGCAGTAAATCCCATAAAGCTTCTCCCCACTGCCTTTAGGACAAAGTACTGGCTAAAATGTTTAAATGTGATAATGTTCCTCACAGAAATGAACTATTTTACTCTCTCTATTGAATTGTTTCAACTGTAAAGTGATAACTGAAGTGAGCAGTCAGGGTTTCAGTAGCACGTCACAGGGTAACAGAATCTGGCTGTCATCACACCACTAACAATAAATGTAGTAATAAAACTCTTTGTTTTTCAAAGAGAGCTGCAAAATGTTCCCTGACGAAAAGCACTCCATTGAATTGCCCCTGTTTGGCCTGACGGCGTCAGAAGGGATGGCAGCTTCTCCCAGCACTGCTACTGACGTGTCAGGGCACGGTGATACAAGGACACAAGATAAAAGTGTAGTTTAGACAACTGGAGGCCAGAGACTGCAGAAAGCTCAGCTGCTTAAAGAATGGAACTGTACTTCTAACAAATTAAGAGACTGCTTGGAATATTCCTGCTGGTACAAATTGCTGCCCCTTGGGGTAAAATTAACCTCAGACCTCCCATGGCTTAATTGTGGAGGTATTACTATGTCTACTTGTTACTATGATCCTGTCCATTAAGCAGTGCAGAAATCAGGGTTCCTAGTTCAATACTACCTTTTGCAATCAATAAAACACATCCTGCCTCAGGTGTGTAATAACTCAAAAAGATACTTTGGTCCATAAAACAGGTTAAAAAAAAAGGTTTTGGGGAAAAAAACCCACCTTCTGAATGTGCAGGGGAGAACTTTGCCGTTGAATCCTGTGAGTTTCTGTCCCTCTGCATGGCCGCTGCTGGGCTGGTGGCTGGGATGGTGCTGGTAGCCCAGGCAATGTGTCAGCTGCAGGAGCAGAAATCGTGTTGGGCAAGGAAGTGAGGAGAGAAAGATTCCCAGTTCCTCACTGGTGCAGCTCAAGTCTCAGGACAGACGTTGTAAGAGTCTTCCAATACCTAAAGGGGCCTACATGAAATATGGAGAAGGGCTTTTAATAAGGGCATGTGGTGACAGGACAAGAGGGAGTGGCTTTAACCTGCCAGAGGGGAGATTGAGATGAGCTCTTAGGCAGAAGTTCTTCCCTGTGAGGGTGCTGAGGCGCTGGCACAGGGTGCCCAGAGAAGCTGTGGCTGCCCCAACTCTGGCAGTGTTCAATGCCAGGTTGGATGGTGCTTGGAGCAACCTCGTCTAGAGGAAGGTGTTCCTGCCCATGGCAGGGGATGGAACTGGATGAGCTTTGAGGTCCCTTTCAACCCAAACCAGTCTGGGATTCTATGATTCTATGAATTCTAAGTAAAGTTCGGTGCGGGGAGGACAGGACAGTGAGCTCCAATTCAAACAAATGGCTCAGGTTGCTATGGAAACCTCAAAGATGGAAAAGCAGCACACTGAAAACAAAACACAGTGAGGTAAGTTTCTTATCCACTCTGAAAAGATTATGACCAGAAAAGGCAAAGTGGGTGTTAAATGCTTTTTAGCTAAGTCAATAGTAGCAGCACTTGAGAAGGAGGCATTATGGATTCACAGCACCCATCATACCTCTTCTATCCCAAACCCCAGGAGAACAGTCTTCTGCACTTTGCCAATACTATGGTATGAAACTTCAGGTTTCTTAACCCCTTCCTGGCAGGTTTCTTAACCCCTTCCCGGCACTCTATCTCCTTCTACGTTACTACTGTAGCTATAAATTACTGTATGTAGCTACAATAAGCTCATCACTCATGACAAGTAGAAAATATATAGCTAGAATTAATCTGACACAGGAGGAATAACATTATCCATGGCTTTAAAGCTCATCAAAACGGAAAATCCAAAAGATTTTCTCTTCCCCTTAGAAAAGAAGAAATACCAAAGATGAATGACGGAACTTTGCTACTGATATTAAATGGCCTGTGCTCAGATCAACCTGGTGTGGCTCAGCAGCACAGTATTCAATCAGATCTACTCTAACCTCATCAAAAGTTAGTGCTTGAATATTCAAGTGTTCTGTGATTAAACAATCAGTGCAAGCAACAATTACTGCCACCAGTATGATTAATCAATAATATTATTGCTAATATAGGTGTTAAATAAATGGTTACATACTGTTGATGGAACGAGCCGCCCTTTTTCTCTGAACAGCTCCATCCTGCATGCTCCTTCAGGGTGGCAGGCACCATCCATCCTCACCAAAGGCAGCTTCCATTCATCTTCTCCTCGCCATCAAGCCTGAGGGCTGTTCTATTTAGTGATGGCTGTTTGGGAAAAGGGAATATTAACTGGGGTAACCAGCAGACTCCATCTGTTTGAAAGAAACAGACAATGAAGAGCTTTGTGCAATGCAGTTTTTCAGCTGTTCTTGGAAAAGACACATATTCTCTGCTGGAAAATTACATTTCTGTATGAAGAAACAGGAAAAAAACTAAACCCACAGTTGAGATCTTCTGCACCACACCTGCAGCAGGGAACACATGAGAGGAAACTAGGGATAAATATGAACAAAGGAGAGGTGAAAGGAAAAGGCTATGACAGGTAGTTTGGGAGACATGGAAAGAATGCAAGGAATGTGGAAAATAAATTCAGAGGTGCTCTGTAGGCAAAGCAGCTCTTAGCACCTGTTCCATTGTTTCATATGGACAAATTACTCCATGCTTAGATTAATGAGTCTGGTGATAACAGCAAAACCAAAACCCCCAGGCAAGTCCGCATCCCCAAATCCTCTGTGTAAGTACAAACCTTTGTTTTCAGATAAACAACGTATTTTACTTTAATTTAATGTAATGTATCTGAGTTTAAACCTCCTTTTCAAAAGGCTTTTGGCCAGGAATATTGTCCTGTCAAAACAGTCCCAGGAAGGAAGAACTCCTTATAACAGGAACATCTCTTGGGCAGCATTTTTAGAAAGATTGCTTTCAAATCCATGTAATGAAGTAAGAGGTTCCTCCAGCTATCCTGAAGTTAAAGAATGGAACCTAGTGCATATTTACCCTTCTAAATACGTTACCTTCTGCACTTGACTCCAGCAGCAGAAACAGCTAAACAGTAGCACCAGAAATTGCCCTGGTCTCTAGTGAGATCTATAGGTGCCATGAGAACACCACCAGGCTCAAGACTTCTCATAGACTCTTTGACTGGTTTGGGTTGGAAGGGATCTTAAAGATCACCCAGTTCCATCCCCCTGCCAAATCTTACTTTTGCACACATCCATTATGAGAACTCTCAGAGCACTTGAAGCATTCAGGAGTGAACTTCTACATAAAGGAAAACTGTCCCTGCAGAAAGATGTCCTGGGGAGATGTGGGCTGGAATCTCTCCTTTGCTCTAAGCCATTTCCTCTGTTCCGGCAGGCAGGAGGTTGCAATCCACTGCCCCCTGGCTAGGTGGCTTTTTTGGGAGGAGGCGGGGGGAGGAAGGAAGGACCTACAAGTTCCCAGCTGACAAAGAAACTTGACCTCTAGGCCAACTGTTCCCCTTGCACACAGGACAGGGGGAGGAAGGATGCCATGTGCCTTCTCCCCACTGTCAATCAGATTTGGATATAAGCAGCAGCACACTTGACGCATGAGCGAGCAGAACATAGCAGACACCAGCAACAAAAGGTATCACCCAAGAGAGCACCATAAGATATAGCATTTCTCTTACAAATCACTTTATTATTGGGGAGGAAACCTTGCTCTTCTCCCAGATCACAGGAAGTAAAGCAACCAAATCACAATTTGCAAACATTCTACATTGAAACTGAGAAAGTTAAATGAAAGCTGCTCTTCTGCAACAGTATCAGCCTCCAGGGCCCTACTACCACATTAAGTGCCATAGCTTCCATGACTTCAATCAAGTTGCAGTTGAGGTTTGGGGGTTTAAAGTTTCCATGTAGTCTCCATCTCCTACTCATCCTTGCAGCATGACTGTTCTTAACACAGTGTAAATAAATGTAGCTTGTATGAGCCCATAAAGGGTAAAGTGTTGCCTTGTCAGAATACCTGGAGAAATTAGCACTGTCCCTTGGTTATGGACAATGACTCTGTCAGGTCTGCTGGACCTCGGCACACATGCATGGATGCACACAAAGCTCCAGCTATCCGAAGAAAGTAAACGTGGAAGAAGCATCTGCCTCCTTCAACACCAGTTCTCAGGAGATAGACCACAGAGCCCACATCTTAGCTTAAAAAGGAATTAACATTACATATAGTCCAAAGCCATATTTCTATACAAACTGGGATGAAAGTGAAGACATTCCCAGGTAACAAAGTAAGCCTTCTAATAGCATTCATTCATTTCAGAATAAACTGTTTCAAAAGCTGCATGGTGCTTTAGGTAGAGAAGCTACTTCTGGCGTAATTTGATACTCAAAGGAAATGATTCTGCCCAATTTCAGAGCACAGGGATTGAAATGGCTCATCACCCAGTCCCTTAGGTCATCAATAACATTAAAACAAAGGCATAACTAAGTATTAATAACTTGGCTGCTCTCAGCAAACCAGAATTTCAAACTACAGCAAACGCTGGTTAAGAAAATACAGACGTTTTCTAAACACCAACTTATTCTTGTACTGATGAAGGACAACGCTTTACCAACAAGGCAGAGTATTGACCCATGCTTAGATCCTACTTCAGGCAGAAAATGAAGACATTCCAAACCCACATTTTGATCCAGTACAGTGGATACCACTTAGCTGCAGTGAGAACTTCACCATGTAGGCAACATACGTGACTGAACATCTGTATAGCAGTCATCAACTCAGTGGTGAGACTTACCTAGGGCAGGCCAACTAACTTCAGCAAGTCAACCTAGAATCAAGGTCTGAGCTGCTGACTGCTTCTCTGTAACAGCAGAGGTTTGAGAGATAACACTCCAAGTAATATTCTTTAATGCAATATGCATTAAGCTAAGAGCAGCAGCACCAGAGTGAGTGCTGCACCTGATGCTACTATCTCAGTGTAGCTTTGAAACTGACTTAAATGGTGATGACAATAATCTGGCTCCAAATCTTTGGACCAGTTCTTCTGGGTATCAAATCTGGCAGCATAAGCCTAATTTTTAGAGAGGCTGACATCTTCTGTCCCACCTGAAATCACTGGAAGCTACAACTTAGCTGTGCTGTAAAAAAAAAAACCCAAAAAAGAAGCTAAGAATTGATTAGCAGACTCTGTAAGTGATGTTTTCCATCTCTTTGTGTCTCTTTTCCTGCCTGTGGCACAGAGGTAACAGTTTTAAGCCAGCAGGGATGGAGGAAGACTGTTAATGCTCAAGCTCTGGGCAGCTTTAACCTGCTGATAAGGCTCATGGCTACGGTGCCTCCATTGTTTGCCTTTGTTTTGTCTACATGGACAAACAGTTTACAGTTAAAGCCTGACCACAGAGTACATAGCAGAAGGGAGCCTTGAGCCTCTGTTCCACTAGTAGTCATATAAATAATGAAACTGCTTCACTGGAAAAGACTTTGTAACTGACAAATAGAAAGCAATGCCCTACCCCTTGATGAAATGTGTAATACAGCTTTCTTATTTCTGTACACACAGCACATACAGCTGGCTTTACATAAAAGAATCCTGTCCTCTTGTTACTTAGAACATAGATTACTAGCTAGGGTAAAGGGAAGACAAGAGAAGGATGCAAAACTGCTCACTGAACCTTTCTGCTCCAGTTGGTACCTCTCAGATCTTTTATGAGCTTTGTGTTCTTTAAAGAATGATCATTGCATTTTCATAAACTTAGAGCCTGTGATTTAATATCCTATCACTTCTGAAAACCAAACAGCACTGTCCACATAACACAGGCAGCTTTTGATTGTCACACATCTTCATGATACCATTTCTTCTCCCCATCAGATATTTCAAAGAACTCTGTTCCTGTAAGGCTTCCTTTAAGTCTGTAGCAAACTGATGTCCTGGCTCTGCTATGGGTTTATATCCAACAATGCCCAAAGTGCCTCTTCACTTCCAAACTCCATCAGGTTCTGGATAAATGATCCTAAATGTCAAGTTGATCCTTGCATCTCTAGAATGATATTCCTTAGGCACCCGATGCTGTGAAGTGAGATAAGGGAAAAACACACAAACAAATCATGAGCTTGTGTATTTAAAATACAGGTAATCAAACCAGGTAAAAACCCTTCATGTCTTGTGATGGCTTTTTATAAACATTTCAGTGAAGCAAAAGCTTCATGTTCTGACTGCTCAGAGCCACTGAAGACAAAAGATCCTTATAGATTATCGCAGACTCGTTAAATTAAGTTTCGACTTTTCTATATTCCAAGTTCCTAAAGTGATTTTGCTCTTTTAGCCACAGGCTGCAACCTTCATTGCTGAACTTCAGTGCTGGAACTTCTGAGCTGACTCCCATTACATCACCTAGGACTTGAAAGAGAACCCACTGTTTATGTGGGTGATCTGAAAGAAGTATTAATGGGCTGGGAAACAACTGTGTCACTGGAAGCAGCATGTCCCATACCTCTATGGGAGTGCCTCATGCGTACTGAGAAAACTGCATTGCAGGTAAAGCACTGCGTCAAGGAGTTCTTACCTGCCAATCCTCCTGGGTAGCTCCTTCCATCATCAGCAGAGTCCCATGATCAAGTGGGATTTTTAGTCTGTCTACATAAGCATAGTCTCCATTCTCTGCCTAAAAAGAAACATTAGACACTGAAGAAGCAGGCAAGTGCATTTGGTAGAAAACCAGTCCTCTATAGCAGAGCTTACAAAGCTGTGATGGGAAAAGAGAAAAGGGAGCTCTTAAAAGATCAAGAATCTAACCAAACCTCTCTGTCGCCATATTTCATAAATGTTGTGGTTTAAGCAATAAAGAGTTCAGGAGCTGAGCATTTTAAGGACAAAAGAAGCCATTGCATTTCACTACCTGTAAAATACAGGTTAAGTTCAACAAAAAGTTCCTACATCCAGTGCAAAGGCTGCAAACCTTTTGGAAACACCTACTCCTGAAACAGTTGTGTGTGGAGACATCATTCTGCAACAGCTACCCTGATTCCAACAGTTTACTACTTCATCAAAAATACACATCTTCCTCCTATAAGGAATTTGTCTTGGTTTGGACATTATCTGTTACTATCATCTGTTAGATGAAGAACTTTTCCTATCCAAAGAAATCTCCTCTTCCTAGTAAAACAAGTTGTCGCAAATTGTATCATCACTGAACAAAACAGACTGCTCAAACAGAAGACAAATAATTGGCAAACTTGTTAAGTCTTCAGATGAAGCACAACTCTTTCAAAGCACAAACACTACTTAAGTAGGTTAGCTAAATTTAACTGTGCAGTGGCCAAACTGGATGCAGGTTTGTCTTTTTTATAGTTCATGGCTCGCTGAAAAGCTCCAAATAATGAGGTAAAGTATCAACGACTGAGCAAATTATGTCCTGGACTTAAAACAAACTGTAGTGATAGGACAAGGGATAAAAACTGAAACAGGGTTCAAACTGAAACGAGTTCAAACTGAAACAGGGGAAGTTCAGGTTAGATATAAGGAAGAAGTTCCTTACAGTGAGGGTGCTGAGGCACCGGAACAGGTTGTCCAAAGAAGCTGTGAATGTGCCATCCCTGGCAGTGTTCAAGGCCCGGTTGGATGGAGTCTTGGGTGACATGGTTTAGTGTGTGGTGTCCCTGCCCATGGCAGGGGGTTGGAATTGGATGATCTTAGGGTCCTTTCTAATGTGAATCATTCTATGATTCTATGATTTTCAGAACTGGAAGTGTGTGTGCATATAAAAGATGCAGATAGAAAGATGACTGCAAATCCTCTAAAATGCAAAAGAGCTCAGTTGGGATCAAATCAATTCCTGATAAGATAAAGCATCACTTGATGTAATTCACTCTTTTTTCACACCATTACCCTTTCTGTTTACGTCTGGGACTACAAGTTACAGTGTGACAGAGCAAGGCTATTCAATACTGCTGGTGCAACTGGCAGCACTGGCTGGCAATTCTGTATTTGTGCATTTCCTGGGGATAGCCAAGGGCCCAGGGCTGTGCCAGTGATTAAGCTCACTAAGCCTTTGGAATCAGGGAGGGCTGAAGGCACTCAGAATCACTTGTAATAGACATTCTTTGTGAGGACAATGCAAAACATACTTTAATGCTCCTAGTAATTATTAGCCATTTATGTTGCTCTATGAAATGTAAGCAAGAAGGCCAAAAATGTTTTCTTAAACTCCAGAGGAAACAAGAAACAAAACCCCAGAAAATAGGCTTTATAAGCATGACTGCTGATGAAAGGCAAAGAAATAACATTGCATGGCTGTTTCCTGTTTCACAGGATTACATCATTCCAGTTTGTGGATGAAGAGTGGACTTATTTTTATCTCTTGCTCATCTTGATTAAAAAGGATAAATGATGTAGGAGAAAACAACCTACTGTCTTAGAAAGTCAGTATGGAAAAACAGTTACCTTCTGTTTTAAATGGGACATCTCTGAGCTTAGTTTTACTTAGAAGAGATTTTTATGTCATTTGGTTTTGCAGAGTTGGCAAAGTCAGACAAACAGGTTTTCCTGTCATAGATGCTGCTACTAATAGGGTCCATCCAATCTCATTCCAGAACTCTTATCTCTAGAGCTGATATCAGATGTACAGAAAGCTCAGCTGAGTTTGAGACATCACGAAGCTTATGAAGGAAATATATTCTTGATATCTAAGGAAGAAAATACCTTTTTCTTTTCTTTAAATATTGGTAACAACCATTGAAAGAAATGCATCAGGTAACTTTTATATGGTCAATTCATAATTCTATATGTGTATTACAAAACCAGCTGCTTCCAAGAACAGGTCATGTAAAGCAACTATTCTGCTTCTTAGTATATTAGAATCTTGAGTTGCACATTTAATACAATCCAAACTTTACACTATCCAAGTACACTGGTTAAAACTTCTTTTTTATGCTTAATTGAAGTAGCTACATTAAATAAGTGAGGAAAGGTCAGCATTAGTTGATGGGAAGCTGTTAATAAAAAATCTGGAAGTATTCCTGGATTCCATCACTGTTAATTCTTCTTAACATGGTATCAAAATCAAGAAGGTTAAGAAAGAGCAAATATCTAGTATAAATCTATATCAGTCACCTAAGTTTGTTTCTTAGGTCTCAGGCAAGTGTATTGAGATAGTAGCAGGAAGTGGGTTCTGGACAGTGTTATTATAAGGAAAAGTAAATGGAAACATCCTGTAGAAGAATGTATAAATAATAATGCAGTTACACATGCAAATGATGCAAAATTAGTTTCAAAGGCTACAGTCAGCTGCCTTCATGGAGAATGCTGGCTCCCAGGCTTCTGCATTACCTATTATCAAGAAAATTCCCCTTACTAAACTTCTAATCTCCTGTTTTTCAGACTTCTTTCTTGCTTGTATCCCTCTTTTCCAGTTTATTCCTCTACCCCCCGCTGTGGGAACACCCTCCTCCACAACAGAGTGGTCTCATCAATCCATACTTCTGCATTTTTACTTGTTTATTCTCACTGCCTCTGATGAAATCCTCACTGCAGCTCTTTTCTGTATGGATTCTGTAAGAATGAGTATCAGTTATATTGTCCTTTCCCCACGTAATCCACTTCCCTGCCTAAAAGGGACTATCTTTAAACTCCCCCAGCCTTTCTGCAGCTGACCTAGCAGCCTGCAAGTGAGCTCTAAAGCATTCACATCTTCCTCTCCGCTTGACTGTAACTGCTCAAGTCCTGCCAATATTGATGGAAAACGCCTCCTCCTCTGCAGCCACTGCTGTCTGCAAGTCTCCTTAATGCCAATCTGAAAATTTAATCCTGATTCAGGCCTCTGTTTCAACTGTGCTCCATATATTCCCATATTCATCTTAAATAAGGCATGTTGGGACACGAAGGGTTATTTTTCTGCTGTTTGCAAAAGTACTGAGAGACCTTTAACTTCTGCTAGAACAGCTACTCAAGGATAGAGTGGTTTAGCATTTCATTTGAAGGACAGACCCATCTGAAGGCTGATTCTTAGAACACCATGAACATCCTGTTATTATCTAACACACTTGTGAAGCTCCCTCCCTTCCCAGCACTCATCAGTTTCCTTGGTTACAGAAGGAAGAAGGGCAACCTGACAGCTGGCTTCCTAACTCCTTCCACAGTTCACACAGTGCCTCATTGCACAACTGCACCTTATGGTGTCCTTATGGTATCCAGACCTTTGTTAGAGAGCAACTCCCAGTGGGATGTGGGAGTTTAGTGACACACTAAATATCATCCTTCACCCTGAACTAACATTTCACACTCAGCTTCCAGAAAGACCTCATGAAATAACCTGGCATTGTTTGAGTTGAGCAGAGCAAGTAATAATACAAATGGCAGTGCGACTGCATCCTAAGTAGGATCTAGTAGACTGCATCACCCAGTGAGCCAATCCCAACTTTTTACCTAAGTGAAATCAATACCTGTAGAGCAGGACAACTAACTCATGTATGAGTGGGATATAGGACCTGAGGCCGTGTGAAGAACAGGACAAGGTCACGATGCAGTGGTGACACATGCTGCGGGCAAGCACAAAAGAGGACTTATTGACTAAACCAATATACTGAGTATGAACTGTGTATGAATCACAGCTCTAAACCAAAGCATTCATCTTTTGGTTTCAGTGTAGGCAGGAGCTACAGTGATGGGGGGAAAACAAGGAGGCAATAAAAAGTTTAAATAATTTACTAGAACTACAAGTAGAATATAAAAGGAACCAGATAACTTCACTGAAGACTTGGCTCTACCAAGCAGGCATCCAAAAAACCCCAGAAACCATTGAAAGCAAAGGCAAAACATCAGCTGCAGCGACACAACTGGTCCAAATAAACAGAAAAGGCAGTATGTAGAAGAAAGAACGCGCGAAAAGAACAACTCCAGGAGGTAAAGTTTCTGGTATCATGTTCATTTCCAGGAAATCTCCTTAATTCCAGTGCGGATATTAACTCCCAAAATGTATTTGCAGCTTGTTTCACACAGATCAGGCTGAAATCTGAGTAAGAATTATTTCTACTTATTCACAAGGGATGCTTGTTGATGCAGATTTAAATAGGTTATGAACGTCTCTATATGCCTTTACCACCTACTATATGATGAACACTTATTCACCCAGTACAGCACTCACGAAAAAGAAAAACAAAGGACTGAACCTTTCCTTCTCCTCACCATTGAACAAACCCAGTTGCACTTAACTAACAAAAACCAACCGACATTACTGGTTGTCTTTGCAGTTAGAGAAAGAGGCTTTTATTCTTTAAGAAGTTCACTTCAAGATACAATATGGAAAATAACAGCAACATGACCTAAGTCTCTGAACACTCTGATATGGTGCTCTTCAATAGCCCTACATGGCATTACCTGACTTGTGGTACATACTGTTTTGTACCCAGTGCGTGATCACACACAGGCAGCCACTTTAGTTCACCTTTTTCCAGCAGCATTTATTCACAGTGAGCTTCTATAGTACTTCTCATCTTGTATTTTCACTACATCTTTCCATCTTTCATCTCAAAACACTGAAAAGCACAAGAATAGAGGAAAATTAAGGCCTTTGAAACTCTAGAATTTGAAATACTGGAATGTTGGTCCTCCAAAGGCTTTAATTTTGGGAGGATAAGGATTTTCTTTCTCTTTTCCTCCCTAGTGAAAACTTAATTGTGGAAAACTCGATGTACTGATACAGGCAGATTACAAACCAGGGAAAGCCTGGTTGCCTGTGATGACTGTTAATCCAAATCCCTTTTCCATAGAGTACATTCCTCTTCCTCTAACTTGCTTTTGAACAAAGTCATGATCAAATATCTATGTTGAACTTTCTCTTAATAAAAGGGAGAATGCTACATTACAATAGAGTATGAAAATCACTTCTTTGGTGGTATGGCCTGAAAGGTTGTCATTTCCATCAGAGCCTCTTGTAACTCCCACTTGGCAAAGCCTGGAGTGTCACAGGATGCTCTCCGAAAATTGCAGGCTTTGGGATGGTGCAAAGAAGATGTAATGTGTGCCATGTAAATATTAAGTATGAATTCCCTCAGGCACAAGATGCAGTTAATAGCAATTTATTCAAACATCACTCCGCACATGGGGATCATACCTTAGGAACAAGTATATCACACTTGCAAAAGCAATACACTTCATAGGTAGGAAGACACAGAAAGATCAGGTCAGAAGCACTGAAGAAATAAAATGAGGAGAGCTCGAGGTCTACATCTATGGAAAATCATCAATCTTGGGAAGAAAAGGGAAGAAATTGTGCTGTACAGATCAAAGAAGGCAGCGAATTATGAATGGCAGAGACTGAATTTCCCCCTTTGCTCATAGTAGTGTCTTTACAGAAAATAGAAAACAGAACAAAAAGACACCTTGCTCAAGAACTGGGTTTGATTTTTAAGAGGGAAACTGCAAAGTTTATACTGAAACCTAGGTGACTTTGATCCCGATAAATCGAAGGGGAACACATGTACTTCTAGAAGTTAATCTAAGCACCAATTACAGTTTCCCAGAGGAATTGAGCTTTCCAGCTGACATTGTGTTATCATCACAGCATACTTACTCATGCTTTGCCCACTGACATAACGCACTGATGCCCGCTGACATAATGCACGGGTTATGTGATCTCATGCTCAGGGATTAAATTCACTTCAGACAACATAATTTACAATTTAGAGAAGTGGTAAAAAATACAGATTATTTGTTTTCTGGATCAAATTCTGACCTTTTCTGCTCACAATTAGCTGACCAAGGTGACTCTGGATGGGCAGACTTCAGTTTGTCAGCATACATTTATCCAACAGGCTGATAATCATCACCTTTCTGCATTACTTACTCAGAATAAATAGCACTATAAGCAGAGAGCAAACTTCTTCCCAACATTCTCAAAGCCTACACATGCAGAAAAGACACCTGATACTCTAAAATTAGGCAGGATACCCTAAAATTAGGCCTGTATTCACAACACAGGAATGTGTGATTTGATTCCTTTACTTGGATAAATAATACCAATTGCAAAATCTAAGTTTGTAGTTGGCTTGCAAACACAGCATTCACAAACACGGCATTTTATCTCGAAAGAGTATCCTCTATTGAATTGCCAAGTAATTCCTGGAAGGATGTTCCACTTGTCTCCTTATCAAAGTAAAGATTTCTATTTAGTCTGTGAAGTAGGATGCGACAGTTATCTAAATCTCCCTTCTGGCAGTTTAAAGCCATTCCCCCTTGGCCTGTCACTACTTGCTCTCACAAGAAGCCCCTCTCCTGATTTATTGTAGCCCCTTTAGGCACTGGAGCTGTTCTAAGGTCTCCCCTTAAGGAGCCTTCTCTTCTCCAGGCTGAACCAGCCCTGCTCTTTCAGCTTGGCTCCAGAGCAGAGCTGCTTCAGCCCTTACAGCACCTCCGTGGCCTCCTCTGGACTTCCTCCAACAGCTCCATGTCCCTCTTGTGCTGTTGCCACAGCACTGGACACAGGACTGCAGGGGGGGTGAGTCTTACTAGAATGCAGCAGAGGCAGAGAATCAACTCCCTTGACCTGCTGCTCATGCTCCTTTTAATGCAACCCAGGATAGGGTTGGCTTTCTGGGCTGGAAGCACTCACTGCTGAATCATGCTGAGCTTCTCATCAACCGGCATGACCAAGCCCTTCTCCTCAGGGCTGCTCTTAATCCAGTCTCTACTCAGACTGTAATTGTGCATGGGATCGCCCTGACATTGGGCCCACATTTTCTCTAGACTTTCTTTTATCCCCAATGTACTTATGATAGCTGTTCTTATCGCCCTTACTGTCTCTGGCCAGCTTTAATCCTGTCAGGGCCTTATCTTTTCTAACCTGAACCCTGGCTGCTCAGACAATTTCTGTGTATTCCTCAATATTTTAGGGAAAAGAAACATGCTCCTTCCTTCACTCACTCTCAATCTGAACTCATACAAGCCAAAATGCAAATATTATTAAGAGGATTTTTACTTACAAGAGCAGTCAGAGGTGCTTTTAAGCACACATACACTATGCATTACACAACGATGAAGAAAATGGTATCAACTCTTTGATTCATTTACACACTGGAAGTCCCCTTTTATCATCACTGACTGCATTTTAAGTAACACAAAAGGCCCTTATTTGAGCAGAAGAGTGCCCAGGTTGCAATTTCACTGCACATTATTAAAGTGGTCCCATTCCCATCCTCAGGACGTCCCATTCCATGCAATAGATTTCTGATCCCTATGCTTAGTCCACAGAACTTTACAAGTGCTTTTATTAACTACTATTAAACACTTTCAGTAACTAAGTTCTCTAACCAGGGTGAAAATACTAAACATATTTAGTAACTATATTGCTCTCTCAATGAGATATGAGCACTCACAGGGGAGGGTTTCTTTCTCATCTCAAAGGTCCGGGTAGCACCAAAGCTGAGCGAAGCAATGACAGGATTTTTTCCCAGTGATGGCTCATCATCACTGTGCCAGTCTACACTGTCCTTCTCATTTCTGTAGAGGTTGCAGAGAAGAGAGTTGAAGGTGTAGCCAGTAAACTCTTCAATGCGCTCCTTTAGCATGGTCAGCAGAGGATGCCACTGTAATCAGCACAGCAGGAGTAGGGTAAATACAAAGAAAGCAGTTCAGCAGCAGGTAACATAAGAACATAAGGGGAAAACAAAATATACTGTATTTTAATCACAATAGACTTGAAACCAAACAAGTGCCCCCAAATAATTGGGATTATATTTTTAGTAAAGTTGAAGAATGGGCTTTCTGCAAAACATGCATGTTACCTATCACTCAATACTAAATCATCTCTTAGAGCTATGAAGCCAGTCTGCCTTTGCTACTAACATAGCCAGCCACCCCAATTAACTGAAAGGTGAGGAATATATAGAGTAAAATCTGCTTGAACTGACCATGGATAAACACTGGGAGTTCCTAACTAACGCAGAAAGTGTGCAACTCTCCCACACATACCTGGTTTTTTACCCTCCTGGCCAAGCTAAAGGAGTTTAACACAAGGGGCTGATAACATCTGAGTCACTTGGCCACTGCTGACAGGCATAGATTATCCAGAAAGCTGCTGTCAATGACTAAATGATCTCAACTGATGCACGTGTTGTCACAGAACAAGAGACAACAGCTTGCCTAACACTGTCACAGCATAGCCTCTGTCCCCACTCTGCTGCTTCTTGAGCCCAACTCATCACCTCTTGGGTTTAGACTTTGACATTCAGTGGTTTTCAAAATCAGTGTCACAAGTCCTGGACTTCATCTTTCCCCCTGCTAACATCTTGCTGTGCCCATGGCCTCCAAGAGCTCTGCACATTCCTGTGCAAGTCAAGTGCAGTGAATCATTATTTAATGTCACAAACATACATCACGACTTTCATCTGTCAGAATGCATTTAAGCACTACATAAGTATATATAAAAGAAGAAAAGCCAAAGCCAATGTAGGCCAGGAGTTTTGCCTGTTACATAAGCAAAAAAAATGATGAAGAGAGGATAAAGAACTGATTCCAAAGCTCCCAGTGCCTGACTGGCAGAAGAAGAAACAAGCAGCAGGAGCTATATCCTAGTATCCACCTCTAATAAGTGCCTCTGCACCACCTTACCATGCTTACCCATGTTTAAAGGGTTCATAAGCTATTGCTTATTCATAAGCACTGCAGGAGCCTCAACATACCATCATTCTCTGTTAGGGGTATTTCTAGCTAAGTGACCTTGATCAGAGGGCTGAAGCACCTCTCCTATTAAGACAGGTTCAAAGAGCTGGGCTTGTTCAGCCTGGACAAGAGAAGGCTCCTTAAGGGGAGACCTTAGAGCAGCTCCAGTGCCTAAAGGGGCTACAGGAAACCTGGAGAGGGGCTTTGGACAAGGGCCTGTAGGGACAGGCCAAGGGGGAATGGCTTTAAACTGCCAGAGGGGAGATTGAGATGAGCTCTTAGGCAGAAGCTCTCCCTTACAAATGGTCATTGAGTAGGTCACACAGAACAATTCGGAGTTTTGTCCAGAGCTACAGTAACTCAAAAGCAGAACTTTAAATTCCAGACTGATAACTTCCTTTTGCCAATGTTGAGCAACTAAATCACGTCGTTTTCAGCCAACTCACTCATTAACACTTGTTTTATGAAGTTGTTCATGGTCCACTAGAATCTGTTGCTGATTACAAACAAAATGCTAATACTCCAGATTAAAATAGAAGATAGAGGTAATTTTTGTGTCTGAATCTCTGTAAAGGATTTCTCTGTAGATGATAATAGAATAAAACTGTAAATATATATACATACATTTGGGTTTGGCTGCATTGTTATCCTGGAGTACGTGTATGGAAGTTCTCCATACCAGGAGGTAAGCCTTGGTTCCTCAAAAGATACATCTAGACAACGCAAAACAGAAAAACTTTCTCAGTTGCCTTATCAAAAGGCTTGAAAACTGAAAGATGATGAAAAGATGAAGCGGAAAGGACTGCAGCACCAATGGTATTAGAGAAGCAGAATGCAGCAAGGTTGGACAAGTAATATTTTGTCAAATCATAGAATCATAGAATGGTTTGGGTTGGAAAGGACCTTAAGATCATCCAGTTACAAACCCCCCTGCCATGGGCAGGGACACCTCACCCCAAACCATGTTACCCAAGACACCATCCAATCTGGCCAGGGATGGAGCATTCACAACCTCCTGGGCAACCCATTCCAGTGCCTCACCACCCTTACAGTAAAGAACTTCTTCCTTATATCTAATCTAAACTTCCCCTGTTTCAGTTTGAACCCATCACCCCTTGCCTTATCACTACAGTCCCTACTGAAGAGTCCCTCTCCAACATCCCTGTAGGCCCAATATATGTGTGTGCTCTGCTGTGTAATAGAAACCAAGTTAAAAGTACTTTCAACTTCTGAAAAGACTATCTTGGTAGCTATTTCTCATGCTCCACAGGTAATATTCTCTATTATATAGTACCTTTATTGAAAGCAGATATTGATGTAAATACAGATGTAAATACAGACATTGAAGACATTTCCCAGCCCTGTCCAGTAACTACTCTGATATTTCATCTTACAACCTTTCCTGACTGAAGAGAAATCTAGCTGTAACAGGTGCCCCTTAGTGAACAAATCCAGAATAGCAGCCTCTTCGCTTCCTGACCTAATAAGCAAAGACAAGGGAAAAGAAACCTGCTCTGCTGGGACTGTAAGCTAGAGAGGCAAAAACTATTCCTGGTGACAGAAACCTCAAAGAACACAGTTTTTGCAGCATCACTGGGAGACAGTATGAAGGGATGGAGTACAGGCTACATCTGAAAAAAGAGTGGGAAAAAGAACTGGAGATGACAGAGGAGGCAGTAAAATGCAAAGATTTTTAAGACAGGCAATTTTAATTTGGAAAGATCTTATTTAATTGGCAACAGGAACACGGTGCTAAGAGTGAAAAATAAGCAGCAGTACTCCTCAGATGCACACTGAAAACCTAGAAGGAAATGTGTAGGAGTGGTAATATGTGAACTGAAAACCAGTGAAAAATAATGCATGGATTTTGCTATGGAAGTGACCTGGAATGACCTGAAAAGTTGGTCTATACACTCCTTACCCTGTCTGACGCGAGTTCGCTGACCCCAGGGTATGTCCTGGAGGAGCTGTTCAAACATCCAATCTGCTTGTTCTGAGTCAATAAAGCCAGGAATCAAATGAATCCTAAGGAAGAAAAAGATAAAGAAAAGATGGAAGGAATATACACTTATATAGATGCTTTGAGAACATATTCTATTTTCCAGGATCCCCAAAGGAGCTAAGAATGGCTGCAATGCATCAGACGAAAAGGCAAAGCCCAGTATCTATTTCTGAACACAGCCAAAACCAGGTATGAAGTAAAGAACAGAAGGTAGCAGGAGCTCCTGATGAGTCTTCCTCTCACCAAATACCTCTAATTGCTTTTTAAAACATATAAAAACCTATGACACCAACAACAGACTACGAGTCGCACAATCAGCTATATACTGGGTGAAAAATGGCTTTCTTCCGCTTGTTATTTACTTCACATCTCATAAATTAGAATCATAGAATCACAGAATGGTTTGGGTTGGAAAGGACCTTAAAGCTCACCGAGTCCCAACCCCCTGCCATGGGCAGGGACACCTTCCACTAGAGCAGGTTGCTCCAAGCCCCTGTATCCAACCTGGCCTTGAACACTGCCAGGGATGGGGCAGCCACAGCTTCTCTGGGCACCCTGTGCCAGCGCCTCAGCACCCTCACAGGGAAGAATTTCTGCCTAAGATCTAACTTAAATCTCCCGTTAAAACTTGAACCTACTGCCCCTTGTTCTATCACTACAGTCCCTGATGAAGAGATAATCAGATAGCCCTGATTATGGTACTACGATCAACGTAAGTAAATAATTGCCCTTTATTCACCATCTCCATGCTAGTACCATCCTACCCTCTCTTTTCCAAGCAGAAAAACCTTGGAGTATTTAACCTCGCTTATTTTTACATTTTCATATGTGTATTTTGGCTATACGAACAGCAGCATTAAAAAATTCCAGCCACTGTGTTGGGCTGCAGAGTAGGAATGGCACTGACAGGAGTTTACACTCACATGTATTCACTGCATCAATGATGTTACAATAAGGACACACAGTAAAGGTACTAAGATCATTATTAACTTTCCAGAAATGTATATATTCCAACAATATATTATGAAAACAAACTCCAGAAATGACAATAACCCAGCTGGCTCTTGATCTTTTTTCTTTCCAACTGGTCAAAGCTTTTACTTTGCAAACTGGTATAAAAGTTTATTTGCAGCTTGAGAAGAAACCAAGATGAAAGCTTTGAAATAAATGCATAAAAAATTACTATATCCTTGGCATTTTTTCCACTATTACTAAAATCTATCAAATTCAGAAGAAAAGGATTAATACTGATATTGCAGTTAAGTCAGCAAGGTAACATAAAGTGCATTTTAGTTAGGAGGAATCACAGAACGAGTAGCCTTTGTTCTGAAGCGTTCTGAAGCTGAAATAATTAAGTCATAGCATGCAAGCAAAAGGGATAACCCTAAAGTTACCAAATCTGCCTGAAGTTAAATGCCTTTGTTAGATTAATTTAAAACAAGTTCAATTTATAGCTAAAAGGTTTTGGTATCTCTTAACAACACAACACAGACATCAGGCACTTGCTAATACAGAAACTCTGATCCAAATTTCAAGCAGCAACTTACACTGAATTAAAATACATGGACAGAGCTCCTTCTCCTTATTCTGGACAAGAACACTAGATGCGGTACATCCTGAATGTTAAGTTCATACTCAAAGTAATTCCAGAAGTAGTCTAAACAGAAGATACACAGGAAGGGCAATGTGCACCTGCTGGAGTCACAACACTCTACAGAGTAGACTTCAGAAAGCTGAGTATCACCACATCATCCTGCAATAGCAACCAAGTTTCACCCACTTACCTAGAAATGCCAGTTGGTGCTTTGCTGAGCTCATACACACCAGGCTTGCTGAGGATGTAGAAAGGAAAGAGGCATTAGATGGACCAGCGATAAGAAATTATCTTACACTGAGCAGCATGGGCTAGAATTGCTGTATGCCTGGACTACGGAAAATTTTCTGCCGGCAGGAGGGGAGGGGAGAGGAGAAAGGGAAAGGGTCAGAGTAATGCAGCAAGGGGGGAGATGTAGAAGCAAATGAATTTTTGTGTACTTCCTGCCTCTGACTCTCATTTCACCAAAGGCTTAATACACAGTTTTAGGGTGCTAGGGATGAGTAAATGAGGGATGCCACAGGGAATCTAAAGGAGATAACCATACAAGACTGCACCCTGACCACTATGGCTGTGTTTGTAGTCACACTGAGTAAGAGAACTCCACCTAAAGATAACCAAACTGAGGCAAATTTAATTTCCAAAGTCTGTAACTTAACCATACACTACCACACTGCCACACTTCATGACAAAGCTATTCTGAGATGATCCCCATTTCAACACAAAGGGTCAGTGATCTATGAATAGCTTCACTGTGACACTTACTAGCAGCTACTTTTCCAAACCTTCAAAGGAAGCGCTGCTTGAGTTGCCATACCAGCTGTATTCCTGGATAACAGTAATCTCCAGTATAACTTACACAGGGACTGTTCTATGAAAACATATGTTGCCAACCAAAAGAGACATATTTGCAGTTCTGCTGATCCAGAATGTCCAATTGTTTGCTCTTCCTGGCTTATAAAGCTACACTAAATCCATAAGAACTCATTTACACAGGCTCGGACTCTCCTTATCACAAACTCAGTTCAGGATAAAAGGGCTGAAAGTCTACATTATCTACCAACATTTCTTCCAAAGGCATGGCAGTGGTAAGTGGAGAAGGAATTCTTCTCCAGCAGATTCCCACTGATTCACAGAACAGAAAACCAACAAAAGGCCAGTAAAGTCAGCTGCATACTCACTCTATCACACCTGCTTCAGGAACTCTGCGCTCTACCTGAAAGGGAACAAGACAACAGATGGCAAATATTAAGCATTAAAGTACCTGGCATGTTCTAGTCAAACAGAACTATTTGCCATCTCTAGAACTATTTGCCATACTGATATACCAGTGAGAAAAACACACCTCAGGACACATGGTAAGCAGTCATGTCTCAATGACTCCCTCTATGCCCCAGAAACTCCTAAATGCAGCTATTCCTGCAGTGATTTTTAACAATCAACTGCCCCCTAAAGGACATTAATTTCTAAATTATTTGGATCATTACAATAATTCCTATATCAACTGCAACCCCCAAAAATCTTATCCTTACATTTGGAAGTAAAAATCTAGAGCAATTATAGGAGGGATAAACAAATCCCAGGCCTCAGACAATGAGAAAAACACAAGACAGAGCAGGCATCAAGAGCTGACACTTGTCTGCACAGGTTGAGAGAGCTGGGTTTTGTTAGAACAAAAACCAAGCACAGCAGTTTAATCCAGCCTGGATTATTATTTTGGTGTCTCAGGGATCCATACTTCTCTTCTCTGAGCTCAGTGCTGAGATGCAGGAGCTTCTGAGTGGAGCAAACAAGAGGGTCAAAACATAGAACTATATAGCCATCAAAGCTCTGCCACAGGGAAAAGAGAATCTTCCCAGACCATCGACAATCCTTCTAGGCCAAGAAGACAGCCTTTCAAACACTGTGTCTATAAACCAGATCCCATGCTCCTCCTCTGTAACAAATAAGACAGATATCCCAACTAAGGGAAAAAAAAGTGTTCAAATCCTTGCATCATCCTCACTATTTAGGATAGCGTATTCTTTTGGCTCTCTCAAAAACAGCAGTTAGGAACAGAAACATAATGAAAACGCAAAGTCTGAGGCTAAAAAGAGGGGTTGTAACTTTCTGTTTGCCACATATGCAAGGCAGTTGCAAACTCTGCTTGGTAGAAACCCAAAGCTGAGCTCAGCTGAGCTTTTAAACTATAACCTCAAAGTGTGATGATTCCCATAACTTGTAGTTTAATAAAGATGAGGTTCTGCTCATTACGGTGTACTTTTTACCTCTGATGGCTTTTCAAATACAAACTGCTTCTGAGTGGGAGGCTGATCTTTCCTCACCCATGCTGGTCTGGCGCCTGCAGGGGCGAGGTTGCTGGCCACAGGTGCCTTGGATGCTATAGAGGAAAATGAAACAAGAGGATCCCATGAAACAGAATTTCATCATACAAGAAAAATACAGTTTGAAAGAACTTGTGGAATCATTCCTTGAAGAATTCGTTGCTTGGCAGAGGCTCCGGTCACAGCCAAACCCACATTACATAGAAGATAAAGCTGCAAAGAAACTGGAATTTTAATATCTATATCAACAGATATATTATATATATAATATATATCAGTTATTCACAAGCAAAAATGAAAACATCACCTTATCAAAGGATGCATCTAGAACCTTCCAGTTCTAGCACGAACACCTATCACATGCAAGCAGAACTCCTTCCAAGCAGCTAAACCCCTCTATGGGGTTTTTTGAGGTTTCTTTAGGTAACAAAAGGACATTTCTCAGAGAAAAAAATAAGATTTTGAAACTAGGAGAAAGTACGGAAAAGCAACTCAAGCAGTTCACTTCATGGGTTATGCTGACACATAAAAAAAGGCCTAAAAATTGGCCTGAAGAAAAATTCTTTACTCTGTATACTTCAAAAGATAGGGAAAATGGTTTTAAGAAATCCCCTTAGGAACAGGTGGAATGAAACGCACGTGTGGCAGAAAACTCACAGGCGACTTGTACAAGTCAAAATAACGACTTTTTTCAGGGTTAAAGACATTCAGCTCAGTCTGCAGAGAAATGGGAGTTTGACTGGGTACCATAATCTGGGAAGTGGAACAGGGTGGTTTGATCACATTCACAAAACAAACCAGTCCCTGTTGGAGCAGCTCTGCTCTGGAGCCAGGCTGAGAGAGTTGCGCTGGGGCAGCCTGGACAAGAGAAGGCTCCTCAAGGGGAGACCTTGAAGCAGCTCCAGTGCCTAAAGGGGCTACAGGAAACCTGGAGAGGGGCTTTGGACAAGGGCCTGTAGGGACAGGACAAGGGGAATAGCTTTAACCTGCCAGAGGGGAGACTGAGATGAGCTCTTAGGCAGAAGCTCTCCCCTGTGAGGGTGCTGAGGCACTGGCCCAGGGTGCCCAGAGAAGCTGTGGCTGCCCCGTCCCTGGCAGTGTTCAAGGCCAGGTTGGACACAGGGGCTTGAAGCACCCTGCTCCAGGGGAAGGTGTCCCTGCCCATGGCAGGGGTTGGAACTGGATGGGCTTTAAGGTCCCTTCCAACCCAAACCTGATTCCTCCAGCAAAGAAATCACTTAACTGCTGTGTGTGACCCCCTGACCATCAGCTGCCTCAGCGAGCTGGGCCTCCTGCCCCATGATACCACAGTCAGACACCCCCAGAGCTCCCTATCCCCGCAGGAGCGTTCAGAGTCCCGCACTCGCACACGCAGACCACGCCGCTGCTCTGCTCGGCGAACAAAGCCACCCAAACTTCCACCCAGCCTTCTAGAGAAAGCGCTTTGCAAGCTTCACCGGTTACTTTTCACCCAGGCCCACACCGCGCCCAGGACCGGTGGCTCCTGCAGGCCGGACCCGCTTCGCCGCTGCACCGGCTACGGCGAACAGCACCGAGCCCGGGCCCCGCTCACCACAGCCCGGTGCCGTGCCGCTCCGTACCCGCGCTCCGGGCCTTGCCCGCCGCGGCGCCGGCCCAGCCGCCCTGCACACGGGCCCGCTGCCGCCTTTCCGCCATGCCGCTGCCTCAGCGCCGCGGTGCAGCGCCCGCCCGCTCCGCCGCAGCCCTCGCCCGGGGTTCCGCTGCCGGCTGAGGGACACAAAGAGCCGCCGACCCGGCTGAGGGAGGGCCCGGTGCGGGCCTTCAGCCGGTGGGGCCGCGGCGCTGAGGGGCAGGACCGGCCCCACATAGGGGTGTCTCTGCAGCTGAAATTAAAGGTTTTCTGTCAAAAACGTTGCTTTTAACTGTGTAAATTACGCACCCATTTCCCCTTGAGTGGAAAGCAGCAGTGTGCATTTGTAAAGGGAAACCAGAATTAGCCCTCACCCGGTGCTGAACCCCGTCTACAGCAGCAGCAGACACGCTATGGAACTACTTCCCCTTATTTCCAAGAAAGGGAGTGAAAAGTCAGTAATTACAGAAATGCATATAGTGAGGAAAACCAGTGCTTGCTTCCCTAAGAGCTCACAGACCTTGGGGAAAGGGAGAAGGCTGGTACGTGAGCTCCCTGGATCAGTGAGAACTTCAGACAGATCAGGGAGGACAAAGCAATTTTGCACAGCCCAGCAATACAGGAGATAACAGAATCATGGAATGGTTTGTGTTGGCACAGACCTTAAAGCTCATCCAGTCCCAACCCCCTGCAATGAGCAGGGACACCTTCCACTAGAGCAGGTTGCCCAGAACCACATCCAGCCTGGCCTTGAATGTCTCCAGGGATGGGGCATCCACCTCTGGGCAACCTGTGCCAGCGTTTTACCACCCTCATTGCAAAGAATTTGTTCCTCACATGCAGCCTGAACCTTCCCTCTTCTCGTTTAGAACCATCACACCCCATCCTATTGCAACAGGCCACACTAAAGTCTCTCCCCACCTTACTTACAGACCCCTTTTAAGTGAAAGGCTGCACTAGGGTCTCCCTGGAGCCTTCTCTAGGCTGAACCACCCCAACCTTTCCTCACAGGAGAGATACTGCATCCCTCAGTTCATCTTTGCAGCCCTTGGTTCATTATAACAGCCCTGAGATGAGACCCTCACCCACATTGATCCTTACTCATTGCATATGTGTAGTGAAATAAATGTATACTCTTGTCTTCAGACAAGAGAATGTAGGAGCAAACAACTGTAGAGAAAGACCGTTACATCTACAGAAAACACTGATTTCCACTGTTTGATATGTATAGACGTGGACAGCGGGCAGGCTGAGGGTGTGACTGCTCTATGGAGTTACCACCCAGCACCCATCTCTGCAGAGACATGAAATAAACACCTCAGCTCTATGTGTTAATCTGCTCTCTGCACACCAAGTAAAGAACCCGGATTTGGGGACCATAGCACCACCAAGAAACTCCTCCTCTGTCTTTCATCACATGCCCAGGGTATTTCAAAGTACATCGGAAGCCAATGAATACACATTAATGCTGAGATGAGCAGACATTCAAAATCAAAGCCAAGGCAATTTAGGTTAAAAGTGATTGATTCCCTTATGTTCTGAGCTGCAGTGAAGACCTCAGGGGAAGCACGAATGAGAACCCGACCTGCGCTATTCCCCTCAGACAAACCTTTCCAAACACCTTGAACAGTTAGGGAATTGTATTTGGAAATAACTATTTCTTACTAATAGCTTAATTGATAGTTCTAATGAACAGTTTATTTTGTGTTCCAGTGATTTTAAAGTATCAGCACTGTAAAATAGATAACAACCACAAAAACAAATTAATAAAAGCTTTGGTTTTAGCATGTAAAAGTACCATAATTTTCACTGCATTATTATATACAATGAAGTATAATCAGGCATTTGAATGTACAGGCAAACATTACAAGTAAAAACCACACTACAGTAATGATTCAGAGTTAATTCCATTTAATTTGTTTTACAAAGTCAAAAACTTACAGATTTAGTCCAATGCTTCCACAACAGATCCAGAGCAAACCAAGCCATGTGCTCTTAGAGAACCAATACCACCAACTTCACCAATCCCTGATCCAAAAACAAAATTAAGAAAACTATGGGATAGGATCTGCGTCTCAGATTTGATCAGCACCATTGCATCGGTATTCAGGTTTGTTTTCAATGTACAGAAATGTTAGCCCCAAATCACATCTCGGTACAACACACTTGACTTCAAAATCAGAGCTTGAAATGACTCTCTGAAGGATAGAAAACAACCTCCGCTCCTCAGCCACCACAGAAAACATAGGTAGTTGCTTGCAATTGGATTTGCCTTGTAAGTTGCAGTGCATTTTATGGTTCTAAAAGGAATGTAAAAGACCAAGACTGGAAGAGTAGGTAAATACAGACAACAGCAGTGCAGACTTATCATATACTTTGACCCCTGGAGTTGGGTAACTTCAGCCTTACTGGAGCACTCGTTTTGGAACAGAACCATGAAACACATCAGTTGAAATCAAACGTGTTCTACATTTACAGAAGTTCACTGGCTCTCGCTTCTAAAGCTGTCTCAAACAGTCAGGACTCGCATTTCAAAGGACCTCACCAAAAAGAGAGACTGGTACTTCCTTCAGAAAGCATTTCACCGTCATCGCTAACAAGGAGAGTAACTCATTTCAAGCTCTGCATTTAAAGTACCCATAAACTTTTGCATAGTAAACCAGCACATAACACAACTCGTGACATTTATCTACATTGTGTTATCACCACCTATTACAAAGAGCAGGCACTGAACTTGTAAAAACGTTATTCTTACAAATTGTCAAGATTACATATGACTGAAAAGTTAGAATCCATATTGAAGACCCAAGAATTTGTATACTTTTCGCAATGTTATCTTATGTATATATTTATAGATGAGCAATTACACTTATTTTGGTTTTTGGCGCATTTCCCTCAAGTTCATAACCAAAAACCACACTGGATCATGTAAGCAAGGGAGCCCCCACAAGCTGGCTAACAGAAGAATCCCTGCAAGCACCCAAAACCTGAGCTGGGAGAACATAACACACTGTCCATAGTGCACGGTTACCTCTTTAGATAAATATGCTCCCTTCCTATTCCTGCTCAACCATCCAGGACCATGTGAGAACTTCTCTGCCCTTCACCCATGCGCACAATACACAGATGTGATGGACACTACACAACCAAGCTGTTCCTCAACAGCAGAATGTCTGATCAAGTCCATGTGAGTATTTCTTTAAGCACAGTGCTATTTTAGTCCAAAGCACTCCCTCCCACCCTTAATATCTATAAACAAAGCCTATTTTTAAATCAATATTAGAAGCCAACCATCTTGTTTCAGCTGTATCTTCAAAACAGGACTGGTTTGCTTGTTAGAAAGTACACCTACGATTGAAGATGTTTAGAACATTCCAGTCTAGGGGGTATGGAACCCACAGGAATCTCAAGCTTCCAGGATCAAGATGCTTCCAAGTTAATTCTCCTTCACCTTTTTCATACGACGGGCCCGTATTTGTTCGTTTGTTTTCATGAGAAGATTAATGGCAGTAGATGTAGGTAGAAAAGAGAAGATCCACCCCTAAAAGGGAAAAAAAGGGGAAAAGTCTTAGCTTTTCACAGCCTGTACTAAGGGATATCTAACAGTTACACACATTACTGAGTTATAATTAGAAGTTAAACAACACAAATAATTAGTATTCAAAATTATTCTTACTCCTCCATAACAAATACTTAAAGGACATTCCAAATCCTTACGTTTTCCAAGGTGACTTACTATGAGCGCATGCGGTATGCACCCATTGGTCCGGGACTGCAGGCCCACTGTACCCAGCGCAGCTTTGACGTACGTTTCAGGACTGGGTTTATCGAAGGTTGGCTTGCGGATTTTGGACATCTTAGTAGCCACAAAATACGGTAGAACACTCTGCATGTACGAAAGATCATATTAAGCATAGAATGCTTTCAGGTTAACTTATATCAAGGAAGTAAAATCATTGGACATTAGATAACCTGTACACTGAATTCCAGTTTGAGCCAGCCTTCTTTTCCATTCTAACATCACAGTGTACAACATCAAAACCATTTTTCATTGGATATGTTGTGGGTCATACTTGAAATGTGGCCTGTTCACAGCCAGCACCCCCAGTTGGGGCCCTAGAAAAACCACTTTTGCAAGTGTATGGTTGAAAAGCCTTTGCTACAATTTCGCTTTGTAAGCACAAAACTTCATTCCAGTTGTTTAACAGAAAATGCTGTTGTGTTGTCTCTCAGTAGTAAACCCCCAATGTTTGCTTGGGAAGGAGGCAGAGAACCCAAGACAAGCATTTTATACTTGAGTAACAGCTCCCCAGCCTGGTACCTGTACAGAGAGAAACATGAATGCAGGAGGAAGGAGAAAAAGGAACACCAGGAGACTTGGAACATTGAGCTTGCAACTCCACAGAGGGGCCTAAGAGAAAGGAGGAGGTATCAGTATGACATTGGAAGACTTCAAGGAGAGAAGGAAGAATCAAGAAATGAAGCACAGTTAATGGATTTTTATAGCAAGATTTGGAAGAAACAGAAGTGATGCTGGGTCTCAGAACTACCTGGCTCTGGCATAATAAAAGAGCAAGAGGAAGTGGTATGGGTATATTGTTGACAGAGGGACACTGGTACCACAGTGGTGGGGCAAGACAGACCTGAGGAATACAAAACCACATTCCACCTATTCCTAGCTCATGCTACTGGAGAATGGAAATGCGCATATTATTATACACTAGGAAGTAACCCTCTTTCCTCATAGTTATGGTTTTGACATTGCTTTCAACTTGTCCTTAACACAGGCCTCTAAAAAAGAAATCAAAAAAGCCTGGTCTACAGCCACTTAATCAGATATTAAACACACCATATCTCACATGCTTAGAAAGGTTAGGACCTTACCAACACAACGACCTCCTAAGACACTGTCTGTGGCTGTATTAGGGATTCAGCATATACAGTAGTGAGCCCATCAAAGTAGTGAGCACTATCATTCATGTTCCTTTACAGCAGATGTCAGAGAAGCGTGGATCCACTTCTGCTATACTAATGAATCTCAAAATGAGAATACTGTGTCAAAACTCAGTGTATCTGGGCAAGTTACAGCTCAGAAACCTGCTTGCCCAAGTTAGTCTCTCAAAGAACAACCACCACACATGCTTGATACGTTTAAACCACAACCACCATGCACTTCTCTCTACAAATAGGATTTTCAATCGTTCAATAAATAGGAGTTTCAATAAGATACTGCATTAGCCCACTTTCACATGGTGATGAGAAACAGAGACCTGAGTTTCAGGAGTGCTGAGCAGTTACTACTGCCTTTAAAGTCACCAAACACAAATGCTTGGATAAGAAAACTACTCTTTCTGTCAGCATAACAACATAGGTACCTAGTTTCAGCTCCAGAATGGGAACTTCCTCCATATTTCAGATTATATTTCTGAACAGAATCTCTAGTTTGGTGGTTTAGAAAAGAAAACAGTTCTAAGCTGCTTATTCACCACCAAATGATACGTACAACATCCCCAGAGTATCACAACAGCTATAGTTATGATTTACTTTGTCATCCTCTCCTCAAAACAGACTTCTTAAGTGAACTGCACTACCCAGTTAAGCCACTGGATAGCATGAAGGGGCAAACAATTGTGCATGAGGATACTTGAAAAGCAAGCATACAGCAACACTACTGGTTAGCTATTGATTCCACACACTTCAAGGCATGTAGAAGCACAGGATTACACTCCAACATCTCCCCCCTTCTTCCCAAATGCTCTCCAGAAACAGGTATTTCATTTTAGTGACATTTACCATCTTCCTATTAGCCGTGCCATATTTTAACAGCTATGAAGAGACTTGTTGAATTTATTCTTTCTCCTCCTTTCTTCCTCCCCACAAGGAGCTTAGACATTCATGAATCCTATCTAAAACTGGTATGACAGATTAAAAACAAAGCCTTGCATTCAGGCAGACATAACCCACGCTACCTGGGCAAGTAATTGTATAGAAAATTCCTTGTCTTTATCCAGGGAATGCTGAGCCTGCTCTTTCAGTTTCAAAGCATGCCTCAAAGTAGCTTATGTCAGTAAAATGTCTCTTGTTCACTCAAAACTTCCGATACTGCTTACGCCTCTGATGCTTATTAAATTGGCCAGAACTGGGGTCCTCAATGGAGTACAGATGCAAGAAGTCAGATCTCTTCAACAGAAGCCTCTGCTTATTATGCTACAGACACATGAAAATAGGCCCCCAAAGTCAGAATGTCTCATTTACACCATTTTATCACCTATTTTACCTTACCTTTAAAAAAAGACCTGAACTCTTGGGTGTTTCTGATAAGTTTCTTTCCATTTCTTTGTGGGGAAAAGGAGGGTGGGAGATGTAAAGGAGAAAGAATTGCATCAGCCAAAGCTGACCTATATAGAAAGCTAAAAAGCTTTGCAGAAGGAAGGCAATGCCATTAGCCATTAGTTTGGTGATAACACACTTTTGTGAACACCCGGAAAAAGAGATGGGCTTATTCACTGTGGTGATAAGGAGGCTGGTGGTGACCTAATACCTGCCTAAAGTTATTTCAAGGGCAGTTACGAAGATGAGAGCCAAACTATCCCAGACAGAATAACAATGGCAAAACTCTCAATTCTGGCTGTGGACTGTCAGACTGAACACTAGGGAGAAAGCCTTTTGCTAAGAGAGCAGCACAACGCTCAGGCTGTGCAGAGGGGCCACAGCATCCCTTCCCTTGAAGGTTCTCAAGATTTAGGGTAGATAAAGCCACCTGCAACCAGCCCATGACCCAGTGTTAGCATCAATCCCACTGCTGCTTGGCAATCCCACTGCTAGGAACAGGAAGGTTGGACTAGAAAGCTTTCTAGGGATCCCTTCAAATGAACACTTCCTTGATTTTTTGATCTGATTAGAGACTGTAGTGATAGGACAAGGGTAACGGGTTCAAACTTAAACAGGGGAAGTCTAGATTGGATATAAGGAAGAAGTTCTTTACTTGTGAGGGATGGTGAGGCACTGGAATGGGTTGCCCAAGGAAGCTGTGAATGCTCCATCGCTGGCGGTGTTCAAGGCCAGGCTGGACAGAGCCTTGGGTGGCATGGCTAGTGTGAGGTGTCCCTGCCCATGGCAGGGGGGCTGGAACTGGATGATTTGAAGGCCCTTTCCAATCCGAACTGTTCTATGATTCTAAGTTGTGACAAGTCCTTGTCTTCTTCCTCATTCCTTTTCTTTCAGCCTATCTCTTTCTCTCCGTGTAAGCACACAGAGATTTTTAACCTATGCTATTACTGTGCTGCTTCTGTAAAATTAAGTTGGCCAAAAAGAGTATATTTTTAATCTAAAGATGGCAAAATTGCAATAAAAGCACAATATAGTATCAAAACCAAGTTAAGCCTCCACAAAGAAGGCAATCCCCTTGAGAAACACGATATACATTACGTTGAACATCAGAGATTGGTCAAATCCCACCTGGATTTTGTTAGGTTTTTCACACAGTGGTACTCTGCACATGTTGGCATGGGAAAAGATAATTAGTTTGAATGGTGATCTCAGCTGGAAGTGTAAGTGTGGAATTAAAAGCACTACACTTCTGAAGGTCACAGAGATGAACTAAGAGGGACGCAGTCTTCCCAAGCACTTGAAGGAGATACGTCAGTAGTCTTCACAGGAAAGTACTTGTAATATTCATTAGTGGTTTACAGTGACTTAGGCTGGAACAAGACGACAAGGACATGGACTGCAATAAAATTAGCATAATAAATTGAAGCTGTGACAGCTATTGGTCATCAGGCCCACATAACTCAGAATGGCAGTGCACATTATAGTCAAAACACCAGTGCTGTCAGGAATTCAGGACCCTTAGCAGCATGGGAGTTACAAAAAGACAGCTCACCTGTGATGTTTTGTACAGGAAAAAGCAACTGAAAAGCCAGATTTAATTCTTCATTTGCTTATAATGTTAAAAACGGAAGACACTGAATACCTTTCTTCTAGCTTTTCTATACCCAAAAGCTAGAAAATCTTTCCCACACTATGTACATTCTACTATGATGGCTAAAGGCCTTTAGCCAAACACAAGTTACTGGGTTAGTTACCTTTTCAGTTTCAATAGGTACTCCATAGTTGTAAGTGAACAGTACCTGCTCCTTCTTCATTCTCCTCTGAAACTGACAGTACTACATAGACAGAATTTGGGGAGGAGGAGACAAATGCACATAGGAACAACACATCTCAGATGTAACGCTTCTTTCTCCTTCAGTCTCAGTTGCAGACTGAGACCACAGTACATGAAACCGATCAGAAGAACAGCTGTCTGATAATGAAGCTAAATCTGCAAGTTAATACAAGTGGAAATACACTGGGGAGACAGAAGTAATATGGAAGGGTGAAAGTGGAAAGAGAGCTGTAATAAACTTTTAGTATTGTAAACCCAATGGGGCTGAAGTTAGGGAACGACTTGGAAAGCCCTGTGAGAAAGTAACAAGGAGATAAAAACCACTAAATGATGCTCCAGTTTAATGCACTTCAAGAACCGCCAGCACAGAGACCATCCTGCATGCTGAACCTGTACCTTCAGGGAGTACCTCTGTATGCATCCTTCATTGCTGCTCACTGATTTAGCTGAAGGTGCACCCCAGGGTGCTAGGGCACAGCATCAAACACTGAGAAATTATGCTTTGGGTGCTCTACAGCAAGTTATGATCTGCTATCAGCACAAAGCTAATATCTAGTCTGACCTCCAGAAGGTCTATAACAGAATGCTTTCAGGGACCACCTTTGCTAGCCAATACTCCTCCACTGCCAATAGACCCCAAAATAAACTATGCCCTTAAGATGTTTAGTCTAAGGTTTAAATCTAGGTTTAAATGAGGTTGCCATTAAAGGGTCAGTGGCTGCATGGTAATAGCTCACCCAGCAATTGTCTTTTTTCTTAACACAATCCTCTCTGCGAAAGGACATTGTAACAGAGACAAGTTGGGGCTGTTCAGCCTGGAGAAGAGAAGCTGCACGGAGACCTCAGAGCAGCTTCCAGTATTTGAAGGGAGCTACAAGGACATCAGAGAGGGACTCTTCTTCAGGGACTGTAGCAATGGGACAAGGGGTGACAGGTTCAAACTTAAACAGGGGAGATTTAGGCTGGATATAATAAAGAAATTCTTTATTATGAGAGTGGCAGGACACTGGCACAGGGTGCCCAAGGAAGTTGTGGCTGTTCCATCCCTGGAAATGTTCAAAGCCAGGTTGGATGGGGCTTTGAGCAACCTGCTCTAGTGCAAGGTGTTCCTGCCTGTGGCAGCAGGTTAGAACTGGATGATCGCAAGGTCCTTCCCAAACCTAACCATTCTACGATTATACTAAACATCTGGACACTAAACAGCAGGACATATCCTAGTGATAAGCTCTTGTTTTGCTAAGTATGCTTAAAGGGAAAAAAAAAGTCAACACATCAAAAAAGAAACATAGCCTTAAGTTGGGAACAACTTCTCTATGGTTTTAGCCAGTAACAAAAGTTGTCTTCTCAAACTTCATGATTGCACAAATCAGGCAGACAACTTTGTGCCTTATTCCTCACAGGACCTTTGGAGTTCAGACCATAGAATGGTTTGTGTTGGAAGAGACCTTAAAGTTCATCCAGTTCCAAGCCCCTGCCACTGGCAGGGACACCTTCCACTACAGCAGGTTGCTCCAAGCCCCGTCCAGCTGGTTTTGAGACCCACCATATAGAATAGGGGAATGACAAGCATGGACATAGGCTAATCCTGTTTGTAAGAGGATCCCTAACTGAATTTAAAAGAGATACACCATCGTCTTCACAGTACGGCTAACATCTTATACCAATTGGTCAAACTGACTATTGCTCTGGAGAGCAACACATGTAATGAAAAACTCAAATGTTTGCAGCCAGTGCTGAAAATTCCAGTTACATTTATATGTAAGAAGCAATATTAAAGCAAAATCCCATAAACCTGTGAGAGACTTGCTTTTATGCCTATCAAAAACAATTAAATCATGGAAGGTAAACAAATGGGGGGGAAGCAAGACATTAATAATGTGGAAACCCAATACTAAAGAAAATTCAATCAATCCATTACATACAAAGGGTCTCCGAGGCTCTTCTCTGTTCTTGCTGCTATGCTTACACTGCAGGCACCATTCTCGTCTGTTGAGCAGTTGCCCGTTGAATCTCTACAAATGCACACTAAAAAGTGCATTCAGTAGATGAAGTTGTATAAAGATGCATTCTGCAGCTGCACAGAGTTCTATGGGATATTTTATACTTAAAGGATCAATTACCATGATTAGCTAAAAAACCCCAATCCCACAACCAAGCCATGCTCAAAAACAAACCCTGTTTTTATGGCTTCAAGACATTGCTTCAGAGTAACTTAAGCAAGCTGCTAATGGGATCAAAGGAAATCCTTATCTGTAATCTGTGTCACACACTCATGAATAAGAGAATATGCTGATTCCCTTTTGTTACCAAGACACCAATGTTGCTGTGGCAACCACACTTGGATGAAACAAACTGTACTCACCTGCACGATGATGCCCTTGCTCTTGTATTCTGCCTGGAGGCCTCGGGAGAAGAAATCCACAAAAGCCTAGAGAGAAAAAAGGGAAACATGCAGCTACACATGAAAATAGAAACTATAGTGTGCAGGGTTTTGGAAGCGTATTTGAATTACTATTTAGTTTTCAAAGTGAAATCCTTAGGTTTCCGAAGAAACTTTGCGTATTAGAGCAATGCCATCTGAATAGAAACCCGGTGCTTACAGTCTTTATACAGAAGCCTTCTGCCTTTACACTTTTAAGAAGTGCTGCCCTATGGTGACACTTCCTCTTAGTCCTGAAGTCCATCTCCACAGATCCTCTTCCAAATATCTGGAAGCTTTAGGAATTATAAGACTAAAAGCTTAAAGAAAGAAGTGGAAGGGTTTAAAAGGTGAATTTTAGTGCCTGCCTTCAAGAGGCTCTCACATCCAATACAGCTGCCTTCATAACCCTGCCAATAAAGTATTGCCCTAACAACCTAAGGCTGTTTGGCAGCTCAGACCAGCCCAGATTCAACCTTCCTGAATGCTCCTAAACCACCTTCCCACTTTTCCCTCCTGCAGTCCAGTGAGACAGAAAATCAGGTTCTGCTCTGGTTTCTTGATTGAGTGAAACAATGCAGCCAGGTAGGATGAATGGAGTACCTTCAATCGAAGGAACTGAACAGTCTTATCCATGCTTGAAGCACAAATACACACTAAACAAGAAGCAGATTCTTCAGACCAGTTTCAAAACAAACAGCTAAGCTCTAGTACTGTACCTGCTTTACAGTCTTCCTTCACTCACCAATGGGTTAACGCAAGTCCTAACTGAAACCAGCACTGCAGTTTGCAGTGCCTGGTGTTTTTCCTACCAAGGTCATCCCACAGAACTCAGCTATACAAGGAGCCGCAGAACTCCCATGCTACAGGGCTCTGTCTATAGACGCTCTTCTGAGCATGCACAAGATCCAAAAGAAAACCAGATTTTGCTGTGTGGCAGATAGATCCTTTTATTCTTCACCTTCAAATAGCATATACAAGCTAGAAAAGTGCTTCTTAAACCATGACAAGCTCATCTTCTGTCCAACTGTTCTGCTCTTCTCCCTTTCCCTGAAGTGTAAGTTCTTAATGAAACTCAGTACTCAACAGGAACCAGACTCAAAGTCTGGTCTAGCAGCAACGATTCAAGTGAGCTAGCCATCCTATTGCAACAATAAGACACTTGTATAGACATGTGAGTAGTTCACTGCAGCCCCTGAGCACAGTTGCCAGATGTATAACTGCACAGAGTGTATCAATAATCTATTAAAAGTAAGTACGTAAGCAAAAAACATTTTGTGTTAATCAAAGTGCTTTGATCATTCAATTTCTAACTATTTCTACATGAAAGAAGGCCTAAAATCAGTTTCAAATACAGAAAGACAATACAAAAAGACGGTCATCTCTACTGGTTGCAAAGAGCTTGCACCAAAGAGAATGCTTACATGAGAAGGGAAAGCAACTTCCAGTATATAGGCTTTGGAGTTTTTCCTTCTTGAAGAATTTATTTCAAGGCAAATTGGGTTTTCTGCTTCCAGATGCTCAAGGCCCCCCAACAACCTTTAACTTAAAACAGCCTTGAGAACTGTCTCTAAGGAAACATTCCCTGAACAAGCAGATAAGCACTGCATGCAAGAAAATTACTTCCCCTTGGATATCCAGTAACAGACCCAAATACTAAAGACGTGGGGAGGGGAAGTAATAATATTTCACTTCTCATTAGTATTACCATAGGTAGATAAGTAAATCAGTTTAAAAAAATAGGACTATGATGCCTTTAAGTGTTTCATTTCATTGTAAGATTGAGAATTCTCCATAGGAAGGTTAAAGAGTTGGACTGCGTCTGTTCCTGATAATTAGCCAAAGCCATTGACTTAGACCTGAAGGATACGATGCTTTAAACCCCCTCTATATAGATGAGGTAAAAAAACCCTAGACATTGCAGATGCAGTCTTTCTATACCTACATTAGGGAAGTCACTTTCATGCTTACTAATCTTGCTGTGGTAGAAGAAGATGAGCAGTGCTGAGAATAAGCAGATTACTTAACCTGTAATTGAGTTTCTTAGGGGAGACGAAGAAATATTTGCGATTCTCATTGAAAAAAGACTAACCAAAGCAATGCAAGGCATATTATCACTAAAATCAGAAGCTCCATTCATTCCCTAAAGCTGAAGGTGCTGTCACAACAAAAGTGACCTTTTGTACTTAAAGAAAGAACTGAGCTCTTAGGAAACAGCTACTTCTATCAGCTAAAACTAATTCAGGCTTTCATGATTTCTAAACTTAAAACATCCCCTCCTTTAGTATGAAGAAATCAGTATGCATCAATTCCTGTCTGTGAATATGAAGACATTACTAAAGGTCTAGAAGAAACGTAGGTCTGTTCTGCCATGAGTGACACTACTGAAGGGTCCTTCATCCTGTCACGGTTCTGCTTAGATCCTGAAATCCTTGAGGTATTTAAGGTGATTACTAGGTGTGCCTGAAAAAACTGCAGTGCCATACTGCTTTAATACCAGTGTAAATGTCTTCTGCATTTAGTTTTATCAGTTCTTTAGTCTTAGTCATTCGTCTTTACTGTGTTAACTGCACACAGAATCATAGAATAGTCAGGATTGGAAAGGACCTTAAGATCATGCAGTTCCAACCCCTTGCCATGCGCATCTTCTAGGGAAGACTTTCAGAAGCCCGTATAAGTATCTTTGGGGAAGGATGGTAATAAAACCAGCTGCAGAAAGACAAAACTGTGCCAATGACACAAAGAGAAAGCAGAACAGATAAATTTAATGAAATGGAGATCTAGAGTAGTAGTATGAACTAGTAAAATGAACCAACCTATTGTGGAAGACAACCGGAAATTTTAGTGTTTTGGCTAAGCAGGGAGCCTCTCAATCTAAAAATGAGCACATGAGAGACAGAAAGAAGGAAAAGTAACAAAACAGAAACGTAACACAGTATTGGATACTTAGGAATAAAATCCAAGCTAGAAAAAGACTAGTAAAGGATATTAAGGGTAGCAGTAAAGGATCCTACAGATACGCTAGTTTGAAGAGGAATTTCAGAGAAATGAGGATCTGTTGAGGGATGAGGGAAACAACCTAGAGATAAAGGATAGGAAAAGGTTAAGGTATTCATTCAACACTTCTCTTGCTTTGCACAGCCAAAGCCTCCTCACATGCCTCTGCATGCACCAGTCTTGTTTAATGAAAGGGACAGGCGAGGAAGCAACAATTTAGCGTTCAAGGCCAGGTTGGACAGAGCCTTGGGTGGCAAGGTTTAGTGGGAGGTGTCCCTGCCCATGGCAGGAGGGTTGGAACTGGATGATCTTAAGGTCCTTTCCAAACCAAACTATTCTACGATTCTATACTCAGAGAAGCTGGATGTATTCAAATACATGGAGTCACCATGGGCTCATTCAACAGTGCTGGAAGAACTAGTCCACATGTATACAAGCCTGCTGCCTACAATGTCTGAAAAACTATGGAAACTAGGGGAGGTGTTCAACAACTGCAGAGGGCCTTGAAAAGGCAATAATGATCCTGTGCCAGCTTAAACTCAGTTTGTGGAAAGACCATGGAGCCCACCTCTCTGAATTTATTTTCAAGCACGTAAAGGACAAGAAGATACTTCAGAAAGTCAACACAGGTTTATCAACAGCAAACTGCTTTCTACAGTGGAGTGGATGAGCTTTGTAGATGAAGGAAACAAATGTTTAATGTAAATAAGCTCTGTATGTGTGTGTGTGTAGAGATGTTTTCCTTTCAGCAAAGCTTTTGATACCATTTTCTGCAGCATTCTTATTTGGAAGTCGAGCAGATACATGCTGAAACAACAAGCTGCTGGTCAGACTGAAAATTGGCTGGACCACCAGGCTCAAAGGGCCATGATTGACAGCTTGACATCTTGTCTGGTAACAAGCAGAGAACCCTACAGATCAATACTGAGGCCCATATTCTTCAGCATCTCCTATCAGTGACCTAGATGATGACACAGAGCACACCCTCAGCAACTTTGTAGATGACTGCATCAGATGGAACAGCTGACAAGGCAGAGCTGCAGTTCGGAAAGACCCTGATAAACCTGATTATTGTTAAACATCCTGAGATCTCTCCACTGGCACAAAGTGAAGTGCAAAGGTCTGCCTACAGAGTGGGATAACACCATGCTTTCATTTTGGTTGAGTAGCAGCCCTGCTGCAAAGAACCTGGAATTTATGGTGTCTGCCAGGGAGAAGATAAGCCAATAATCCATGCACTGTAGGAACATCAAATAACATAATGGACTAAGTTAGCAGGATGGATGGTCAGCAGATCAAGAGAAGCTGCCTGATGTTGGTAATGGTGAGGCCCTAGAGCTCTATCCTTTCTCTTACCTGAAATGCTAAACTTACGGCAACCAATGAGAAAGGAGGACAAATATTTGCTTCCAACAAGCACCAGAAGAGTCCTACTTAAATAAGTACATATATAAATATATATGTATGTATACTGAAGATACTCATCGTCAGTAAGATGGGGGGATGGAGTTTCCAATTCAAAAAGTCAATATACTTTCTCAATCGCACACTAAGTTTGCTTGGTACACTAGCATCCTTTTCCATGTCAAAGTAGAATGCATGATGAGATAGATAAAATAGTTATTTCCACGCCAATAAACCCTTGCACTCATTTTTCTCTCATCCTTCCAGCTTCTACTACTGGAAGAAGTTAAATTAGAAACTCGTGACTTTTAGTTCATGAAGGCACCACTAGATGGACATCAAAACATTTATTCCTATAGTGTTGGCTTATGTTTGACACTTGATTTCAGTGTGGAAAAGAGCACTTACCTTAGTCGCAGAGTAAAGAGTCAGCAATGGAGTTGGATACATCCCAGCAGCAGAGGCGATGTTCAGTACTACCCCTTTTGATCTGAAAGGCAGTGAAAAGATATTATCGTGAAATAAAGGAAACATCTTTCATGTTTCAGAAAATCACAGCAAGCCTAATAAAGAAAGCCTCAGGGATGGGGATTAAGACACATTTAAAACCCCAGCCAAATCCTAAACTGAAATTTACTAACATGACTTTAAGCACAATTACAAGTATTCAAGCAACTGGTACAAACCAGGAATTCATACCAGTTTGTATTTCAGGTCAATACAGCAAGAGAATCAAGCTCCATAAATATACATATACACGCACACATTGGGCTAAACTATGCAAAACCAAAGCTGCACAAGTCCAAAAGGCAACTTCTAAATCTCAGGCTATGGAGCAGAAATGGCAACACAAAGTTTGTTGTATAGTGTACACTTTGAGAATCCCTTTCACCTTCTAAAAGCTACTTCAAGATGGATCTTCAAGATAGGATGTATCGGAATCTACTGCTTGAGGATAAAGGTGTTTTAATATAGTATGGAAAATATTCAGTGGATTGCTACAGAAAGTAAGAGTTGCTTTACAGCATATTACAGTAACATTGAAGGTATTCCACAAGAACATTTCAGTAAGGGTACCAGTCTGAAATTAGCTACTGCCAAGCACTTCTAAAGCATATGCAGGTAGGACCAAGTAAGACTCATTGATTTCCTAACCCAGACTAATACTGAGTAGGGATTGTAGTGATAGGACAAGCAGTAATGGGTTTAAACTTAAACAGGGGAAGTTCAGGTCAGATATAAGGAAGAAGTTCTTTACTGTGAGGGTGGTGAGGCACTGGCACTGATTGCCTGGAGAAGTGGTAAATGCCCCATCGCTGGCAGGTGTTCAAGGCCGGGTTGGACAGAGCCTTGGGTGACATGGTTTAGTGGGAGGTGTCCCAGCCCATGGCAGGGGGGTTGGAACTGGATGATCTTAAGGTCCTTTCCAACCCTAACTATTCTATGATTCTATGTTCGGCATGTTTAGTGCAGAGTGAGAGCATTCATAGATGTAGCTCAACTCCTGCAGCTTCATAGATGAGTTTCTCACATTTGTTCATCTAGGTATACCCTATGCTGCTGCTGTCACGATGATTTAAGTAACCATCCTAAAACCAAACCATTTAAGTGACCATTACAAATCACAAGGATACAACTCTTCAAATCACGACAATAGATTCAAACCAACATGGCTTCAGCCATAGTACAAGTGTGGATTGCATCTGTGATTGATTCACCTCTGGAAATGAGATGGCAGAAAAGAGTTGTTTCAGTCATTCAGGACTTCAAGCTCCTTTGCCAAAGCATGTTGTATTTATCAGGAGTTACCTGAGAGGTTTGGTTGGTGAAATAAAGTAGTAACATGGATCAAACTGTGTAGTATGGAGAAAATAAGCCCACACATTAATAATGAATTTTCATGACAGCAAAAGGTTAACAGAGGATGCCAGAAGTTTTTCATATCAAGACAGGTGGTGCTGTGATATTTATTCATGAGCTCAAATAGGGATTAGCAGTGAAATGAGGATTCATGCAGTTTTTAAGAGATTTCCAGATTGGAGAATCCTATAAGGAAAGTTCTGAAGAGCTCAGACTGGTGTGTGAACACACTACAGAACGGCAGACAAAAAGTCAATACTAACAACGCCAACAAAGCATCCTGAAGAAAAGAACATGAATTCATCGCAAACCTTGCAGGGCTCTAAAGCCATTCCCTGGAAAACCTGAGCAAGGAGTTCTCTTTTGTGCAGCAGTCATCAAAATCACCCAAAGAACAGCATCTTAAGGTCCTTTCCAGCCCTAAATATTCTACAGTTCTATGGTGGGAATGGCAGGGACAGATCCACCATCAATGAAATCCCATAGGACAGTCTACAGAACACTTCTATCCCTCCAAATATAGGACTGAAATATTAAGAACTCAATGCTGTAAGACATGGGAACAGAAGAAATAAAAACCAATCCTTATACATCGATGAGGAAAAAAGATTGGTTCAATTTAGCTGTTAAAGAGACAATTAAGAGCAGTCATGATAAGAGTATACAGACTAATGAATGACAAAGATCAAGATCTTCATTTATCCTTTCAGAATACAAAGGAAAGATGGCATTTATTTAAATGAAAGACAGGAATTCAGATCAGATATAAGGAAGTGTTCTTCTCACGGTCAGTACTTGTCACAAAAATTAATTGAGGACAAAAGCTTAACAGGATTCAAAAAAGGGTTAAGGGTGTATATGGATAAACACAAGCCTCATGCTTATAAAACACACTGAAGCTTTAGAGGAGAGGTTGGCATTCAGGCTGTAAAGCAGCTTCTGGCTACGCTGCAACTCTCCAGCAGGAGCAGTGACCATCATCTTGGTGCAGTGAGTCCAACCAACTGAAGAAAACCCTCTTGGAAACCCAACAAACGAACAGCATCCCCTTGCAGAAGATCCATGGGTTGGTCTGTCTGAAGCACCCAATGCCACTGTGGGCTCTGTGGTTTGTAGCTTTTTCTTTGTAAAGAAAACAGGCTTAGCCTTAAAAGCTCATATCTTAAAACCTCCTATCTTAAAACCTCCAGATAAAAGGAAACTGAGAAGCACCTTGTAAGGGGAACACTTCCAATGACTCCAATTACAATTTTGCTTCTTAGAAGAACCACGGAAGAAATGCTTTGAGGGATGGTTCTGAAGAACCACACAAAGCATCAGTGTGGCAAAAAGAAACATTGGCTCTATCCAACTCACCTGTGCAATTAATGAAATAAGAAGTTGGGGAAGGTGATGAGAACCAGGCCCACACCCTCACACCTCCCCACCATTCTACCTTAAGTGGTCCAGCACTGCGGAGGCTATATTTAGCCATCTCCCTGTTGCTGTGGCAACCAGCGCCTGCTCTAGCTGCACGCGGAGTGGAAAGAGCAAGCTTCCTCTGTAATGTAATTATGCACTTGCTACTTCCCTGGCAATAAATACCATAGTTTGCTATTTGTCTAGAAACAGACAACTGGTTTTTGTTGTTGCTGGGGTTTTCTTTTTGTTCCCAGGGACACCAAGCCTCCACTTGCAGTTCTATGAGTCTCCCACCTCAAACAGTAAGCCTGAAAACTCACAGAGGAACTGCTCATTTAAGTGTAATAGGAAGCTGCAGATTATAAATTGTCACTTTAAGTGTCCAGAGCACAGGAGAGGAGCCACAGCAGAGAATCTAAATGCCATTACCAGAAGTGGCATTCCTCTAATACTGCTGTTTATTATAAATAAAAAGACACACCAAGATGCACTTATGTTTTCTCCTTATAGATGGGATGCAAAGCATGTAAAATCTGCTCTATTTCTGTATTTGCCTTGTAGCATCTTGTCATAAACCCAACATTCACACACATGAAAGTACACACTAACTAACTGCAAGACGCTATAGCATTCTACGTCACATCTATCTACTCTATATGATACCCTCCTTGAACAAGTGAGGAATAATGATGGGATTCCTATTCTGGTTTCATTTTTAGAGCCTGAAGCCCTTTTTCCTAACCCACTGCCCCATGTGGGAAATTCGTGGCTGGCCCAAAGAGCAACCAACTGCAAGCACCATTCATTCATGCCCTTGGATTTGCTGCACATCCATGTCCTCCTGTGGTTACAGACTCTTAGTGGTGTTATTGCGGCCTGGGAGCTATGATTATGCAGGAATTGGCAGCTGCAGACAGTGCTTCTGTCCACTGCAAACCAACTGTCTTCACCCAACCAAACAGAAAATGGAAGCTTTCTCAAATATTCTGCCATAGGATGGAAGCCCAGGTCTTCATTCATATGGAGCAGTCATTTGAAGTGGTTTCTCACACAAAACAAACAAGTTCAAGATGTGTTTGGGTTTTATTTTAATCACTATTAACCTTTGCCTTCCAGGCTGCTTCTTGCACATTTATCCTTGAGATTCCTGAGGTAATCATGCAGTTAGGAAAAGGGAGAAGAAACATGACACAGTGTGCTCAAGGGGAGCCTGAATCAGAAGCCAGCAGGATCCTGGTTTGCTGCCTTTCATTCAAATCATCTTACCCGGGTTAATATGCAACAGAAAAACATACAGGATAGTCCAAAGGTAAAGTAGACACCATTCTGTTCTGAGAAGCTGAAGAGATCAGCTGTGCCAAAGGGATAACAACAGCATTTCTTTATACAGAGAAGAAACTGAGGCAAGAAATTGTCTGAACTTCAAAGCTCCAAAACCTGATACATTAAATCCTTTGACAGCAGAATGGCTTTGGTCATGTTGGCATCTTCAGAGGGTTTCACAAAAGACACATCCATTTACATCTATCAATAATAATACATGGGCAAGGAGCAGCTTTTTATTTACAAACCCTGCATAGCTGCCACCACCATAATATAATCCCCATCTTCTACTCCAGCTTTATGGTGAAACATTACCTCCCTACCTCAGAGCTCTATCTTGGGTCTTCTTTTCTAATTCAAGTTTCTTTACATGAAATGAACTTATTCTTATCTCGTGACTGTTTTAACTAAGAAAACTAAGCTCACCATCACCCTCACATGCTGGACACTGACTCCCATACCGGCCACTAGCTTGGAGAGTTCGTCTGGTTTAGCTTTGGAACATTTGCTCTGCATCTATGCAATACGGAACAGTTGAATCCCAACCGGCAATGAAGACTCCCAGAAAGCACAATACAATAAACACCTTTTCTTCCTTTACCTTTGTCTGATTTGCAGTTTTTCCCCATACTCATGCTGCTCCTACAGCACTCACTTGGAGGCAATACCATGGTGACTCTCATGCATGGCTGTACACAGCTCCCTTCAGTATTGCAAGCATAGCTCAGACCTCACCTAGCATAAACCCCAGCAAGCTGGGTTTAGCATCCCAGACTGGTTTGTGTTGGAAGGGACCTTAAAGCTCATCCAGTTCCAAACCCTGCCACAGGAAGAGACACCTTCCACTAGAGCAGGTTGCTCCAAGCCCCTGCGTCCAACTTGGCCTTGAACACTGCCAGGGATGGGGCAGCCACAGCTTCTCTGGGCACACTGTGCCAGCACCACAGCACCCACACAGGGAACGGCTTCTGCCTAATGTCTAATCTAAATCTACCCCCTTTGAGCTTAAAGCCATTCTCCTTGTCCTGACCTTAGAGCCCCTAATAAAAATTCCCTCTCCAGGTTTCTTGTTGACCCTTTTAGGCCCTGGAAGCCACTCTGAGGTGTCCCTGGAGCCTTCTCTTCTCCAGGCTGAACAAGCCCAACTCTCTCAGCCTGGCTCCATAGCAGAGGTGAAGAGCTCTGCAGCACCACAAAGACAACAAACAGCTAGGGACAGTCAGCATCAGGTAGAAAACAGCCCGGAGGGACTATGTGGAAGCCATGCACCTTTTAGTTTCATCTGGGAGCTGGCTAAGAAGTCAGTACACATCTTGTGTAGCGACAGTGGTGTGCATTAGCTTTTATTTTAAAGAGCTGGCCTCCAATTCTACTTTTCCAAATGATCACCGACTTTCCTCAACATACCTCCTACTGTATAATGAGAACATACTCTTTGCATCCATTTTCCTTACAATGACTTGGAGAAATAGCCTTAAGAAGGTTATTCCCAGGAACTGTAACCACCCCCTCAGAATAGCAGGTTGTTGAGTTAGTGCTGATGAGTCAGACGGGCTTTTTAATTCTGTTCTAAAAGGAATCACCACAACAGTGGAGAAGGGAGAGGGGGGAAAATAAAAAGGGAATCGAGTGGAAAAGGCTTCCACCGTCTGATGATTCATGCACCATCGGCGTGACTCACCCGGCATTACTCTGCCATTAAAACATGGAGACTGGGGCTGATTAGTCACAGTAATGAATTTTTCAAGAAAGGATTCTCCCCTATAAATAATGATGACTTTGTCTGGGTGGTGTTGCTGTGACTCACCTTTCCAGCATGCCGGGCAGCACCAGTCGTGTCATCTGCAGAAAGAAAACAGTCGCGATGGCTGAGAATGCAGGCACCAGACAGCGAGAGACAGAGGGAAGCCTCCCTTTCCTCCCAAAGCAGCTGCCACCCCCTCCGCCCCAACCATGGCTCAGGGAAGCAGGGACCATACTTTGCGTAGGCTGGTTATTTTTGTTCTACCTGGATAACTTGGCTCTGTCAAGCAGTGTGTGTGTGCATACTGAACGGTGAACCCATCCAGCTAGTAGCATAAGAGTAAATAGAATTCCTTCTCTACTCTGTAGCATCAGTGGCCTCTGAAGAACATTAAAACACCAGAGCACTACAGTACACGTATGGTCTTTCTCTCCCCAAAGAAAACATCCATCTTCTTAAAGACTGACTAAATTTACCACCTATGCCATGGCTCCATGCAATACCCAACCCATTTTAGCTAGGCTTAGCGAACTGCTGGTTTTAACTTCAATTGTGGAGCAGCAACAGCACTGGGCAGAAAGAGTGAATATGAGTTTCCCACGTTATGTTACCTATCGAAAACATTTAGGACCCCAAACCATTTCTTGCTGATTACACAGATGGTTTCACACTGAGGAGCCTACACCTCCATGAGGAAAGTAGCTTGGCAAACCTCCTTACTGCTTGGGAAGCTCCTGCCTTCCTTATGACTCTGAGCAATCCATTTACAACCTGGCTGAAGGATTCTCTAGAGCAGTAACCCTAAAACAAGCTTCCCTGTTGCAGACAGAGCAGCTCTGACAAGGGAAACAAACCAAGCATTGACCCGAACTTTGACAACTTTACTGTGAAATAGTTCGTTCTACTCCTCTTAATTACTACCATCCTAAAATAAGAATCACAGCCAAAATCTCTGCCTTTAAGTAATGTCACCAAAGTTACTTTGTATTGCTATTGTGCCAAATACTACCTGTCCCCAACTAACCCTGTTAATAAATGTCATGTCACTGACACCAAAGACAGAGCAGACAAGGAATATAAATTACTACCGCTTCTCACATCTTCACAAGGTGTTCCAAACAAAGTTCTTGAGAACACGCTGAGGACAGGATAATAAAATACTAACGGCACCAAAATGTATCGGTACTCCCACTGATACCAAATTGCTCTGATAGCTTAAAACATGAAGTATTGAGTAGTAGAGCAGGAAAAACACAGCAGAAAAAGATATCAGCATACACAGGACCACAGAACACCTGTAAGCACTTTCATTGCAAAGAAACAGATCTTATTGCAGCAAGTTCTTCATATCACCACTACATTAGCCCTTACGTGCGAATGAATCCGGGTTTGGGGGGTTTGATTGGGTTTTATCGTAGTATTATAAAACATATGCTGTCAGGAAAGAAAAGTCACAACAAAAAAAAAAGTTTGAAGTCGGTTGCAGCTGACACACAAAGGTAATGGTAGAGAAGCAATGTGGTTTGTATTTTAGTGGCATTTCTCACCTGGAGAGATTCTGCCATCAGCCACGCTGCATGACACCTTCAATAAGGGACTGTACAGGCAGGAGTGGAGCAGACCTTGCCGTCATGATGTCATCTTTTGATATACTTAACTCTCAGCACTGCCCAGAAGTCAAACTAAGTAGTCAGAGTTGGTACACATCACCAAGCAAAACAGATCTGATGCCACTTCATAAAACCTCATAGAATCACAGAATGGTTTGGGTTGGAAAGGACCTTAAGATCATCCAGTTCCAACCCCCTGCCATGGGCTGGGACACTTCACACTAAACCATGCCACCCAAGGCTCTCTCCAACCCGGCCTTGAACAGCGCCAGCGATGGAGCATTCACAACTTCCCTGGGCAACCCATTCCAGTGCCTCACCACCCTCACAGTAAAGAATTTCTTCCTCATATCCAGTCTAAACTTCTCCTGTTTAAGTTTGAACCCGTTACCCCTTGTCCTATCACTACAGTCCCTAATGAAGAGTCCCTCCCCAGCATCCCTATGGGCCCCCTTCAGATGCTGGAAGGCTGCTCTGAGGTCTCCATGCAGCCTTCTCTTCTCCAGGCTGAACAGCCCCAACTTTCTCAGCCTGTCTTCATAGGGGCGTCTAAGTATGCATGAGCTTTTCTATACAGGAATGCTTCAAGAAAGGTGTGGGAAGAAGTATTTATTTTAATGTCAACAGAGAAAGAATGATTTGGGCTAATTTTAACGCTACTTCAAGACAGGGAGATCTTTTATCTGGTGCAAGTGCTATGAGCTCTCCCACAGATCCCTTTGCAAAAAGCAGCAGATTGTTCCTTGCCCCCCAGGGCAGTGTAAAGCTGCATATCATAGAATGACAGACTGATCTGGGTTGGAAAGAACCTTAAGATCATCCAGTTCCAACCCCCTGCCATGGGCAGGGACACCTCATACTAGACCATGTCGCCCAAGGCTCTGTCCAACCTGGCCTTGAACGCTGCCAGGGATGGAGCATTGACCACAGATGGACACAGGGACATGGACTTGAACTGCCTTCCCTTAGGCAATCCCTACGTGGTCTGAAATGGGGATTCCATGCTTGAACCTACCATAAATCCACACAAATGCATTCATGGTCTAAATCTAAATGGCAACCCACCAAAGCAGCTCTAACAGCGCATCACAAACATGCTGGTTCTTATTGATACCCCAATAAGGGCACAGAAAAACAAGCTGCAATAAGTGTTTGACTTATGCATATTAAAAAACTATGAGGACACTGACAGCTGAGATAGAACAACAGGTACAATTCAGGTAGAATTCAAGAGGTCTCTCACCACCAGCTGTGTTAAATAGTCTGTTTCTAAAGTTTAGCTGGACCAAAAATCCTTTTCCCTTCCACAGAAAAACACTGATGGCAAAACGGGCTCCACACCCAACATCCCTTCCATTTGTTTCTATTAAAATTAGTATTTTGAGGGAACTAAACCAAAATCTGTGAAATAGGGCAAAACTGTTTTTCCTATCTGTATTTTTACACTTTGCGATGTGCGAAAGGAGATGCATGAATATTCGGGATCTTTATGTACAGAAAACATACCATTGCTTCTAAAGACTAAAACAACAGAAGGCAACTGTCTGAGTCAGCCCCTCCTCACCCAGCCAAGTCCACACTCAGACTGTTCCAGCAGCGCAGGAGCACTACTGGAAATGTGTTGGCAGGGCATGCTGCAGCTCTGCTCGGGTCTGGCAAATCCATACATTGTACACACACAGAAATATCCCCAGCATTAACTCAAGTAAAACAATCTATAGCAGAAATGTAGTTTTGTCACTAATCAGAGTCCATACATGCTTGCATGATCTTTAGCCAGATAGCTAAATTGGTTAACTCTTGCCTTCGATAGCTGTAATCCCAGAAGTGCCATTATGAACTTTGTTCAACAACAAATATCTAGAATTGAATAAATATCTCTGATAAATAATCCAGAATTTAGCCAGGTCTGATTTAGAAATAGCCAGCTCTGTAACTGGGAGGGACTCTTCATCAGGGGCTGTAGCAATAAGACAAGGGCTGATGGGCTCAAACTGAAACAGGGGAAGAAGTTCAGGTTAGATATAAGGAAGAAGTTCTTCCCTGTGAGGGTGCTGAGGTGCTGGCATGGAGTGCTCAGAGAAGCTGTGGCTGCCCCATCCCTGGCAGTGTTCAAGGCCAGGTTGGACAGGGCTTGGAACAACCTGCTCTAGTAGTAGGTGTCCCTGCCCATGGCAGGGGGTTGGAATTGGATGAGCTTTAAGCTCCCTTCCAACCCAAACCTTTCTATGAGTCTATGATTCTATTAACAGGGTGTACTTCATAAATGCCAAAGCATTGCAAGTCTGAGTCTATAGGAATAGGAATTGGCACACAGGATGCCAGAGAACTCCATGGTAGTGTTTAAAAGCAATCTAATATAGGAAGAAGAAAGTGGCAGAAAACCTAAAGGAGAGGCTGGGAACTACCATCAGCTGAGTGCCTTCAGTTGGTGGTTAATGAACTCTCTTTGCCTTCCTTCACATCATCATTTTCCTGAACAAATACTACTTTCCGCAGAAATACCAGTGCTCCAGATGAAAACATGAATGTTCCCAAGACTGTGACAGCTGGGTTATTGCAGACAATAGCCAGACACCAGGCTCTGTGAAAACTGCCAGCTCATCCAAAGCAATCTGGGGTTTGCTTCCTGAAAGTCTGCATCAGAGCAGAGTGAGAACGTGTCTGTGTATATGCATGTCTGAGGAAGCTGCTCAGGACAGCCTCCTTGACATCAGAATCATAGAATCACAGAATAGTTTGGGCTGGAAAGGACCTTAAGCTCATCCAGTTCCAACCCCCTGCCAAGGGCAGGGACACCTCACACTAGACCATGTCACCCAAGACTCCATCCAAGCTGGCCTTGAGCACTGACAGAATCTGGAAAAATGTGAGCACACAACCATGAAGCAGTAGTTGTTGAGGAGTTTTTGCTTGGTTTTCAGTGATACACATACAAACATAATGCTACCATAGAGTTTGGGTATAGTTCCTTTGGTTTGGAGGGCTGCATTATTGTAAGTCAACTTCTTTCACACCTAATCCCCCAGCCCCTAAGTTCCAGGGTGCTCACAGCCAATGGCTAACTTAAGGTAGAGATTCATTACAGACCATTTCATTAAACTTTAAGAGGCAGGCATCATTTCTTTATGCCCATTTATCTACAACTGCATTTATTGCATGCCTGGCAAGCACCAGTTCTCTTGTCCACTCTTCCTCAACAAAGGCGTCTTCTACCTTCTAATTCGGGGACAGAAAGAGCGCTACCTTGAGTGTAAAGCAGCAGAGATTCCTACCTGCAAATACAAAAAGGCAGAGCCTTCTGGCTAGATTTATGTTCCAAAGAAGTTGCTACACTTAAAAGCTCCTATTAGAGGACTAACAAATAGTTAGAAGTTATAACCATGTATTCCCAGTGTTTCTTCCTCAGAAAAGAACTCCCATTCTTAATGATCACCAAGCTGTAGTCTTTTCTCATTCCATTCCAACCCAAGCAATAGCTCAGGAGCAGAGCTTACAGGGAAGAACAGTAACTTGTGAAGTTCTGAATATCTTTCAAGTGATATGCACTCAGATTGCTGAAATACACCGGGAAAACCTGCAGTAAATATTGAAAGTTATCCTTCCCGTCTTATGGGCCACACAATTGTTATACACAGCCAGAAATCTAATACCATATTTGTATATTCAGATGCAAGTTATTCTACGGCATGATGTTATGACTACAAGTTTTCTTCCCACTACCAAAAGGTATAACAATCTGTAATTAAGCCTATATAAGTACAACAGAAGATCGCATAATCAAGGAATAGTTTGTGTTGAAAGGAACCTTAAAGCTCATCCAGCTCCAACCATTGCCACTGGCAGGGACACCTTCCACTAGACCAGGCTGCTCCAAGCCCCATTCAACCCAGCCTTGGACACTGCCAGGGATGGGGCAGCCACAGCTTCTCTGGGCACCCTGTGCCAGCACCTCAGCACTCTCACAGGGAAGAATTCCTTCCTAATGTCTAATCTAAATCTACCTTTTTGAGCTTAAAGCCATTCCTCCTTGTCCTGTCACTACAGGCCCTTGTAAAAAGGACTTCTCCAGATTTCTTGTAGACCCCTTTAGTTTCCAGATGAAACTAGAGAACTTGTGCAAGTTTTCTACCTTGTTACGCAGCCAAGAAGCTTCTTTCAGCTCTCATGAATCTGAGGTGAAATTACAACAACTCAAAGCAACACAACCTTCTAAAGATTAGCAATTCCCTGTGGTGCACACACTCATGTACAAAAACACCATTGCTACCGTAAGATAATTCACAGTGCCCGGGCAGAGGATTCACACAAGTTCACAAATGCATTAGCCCTTTAGCAAATAGCTGACTGACACCATACCTATGCAATACTTAGCACAGACCTTACACTGGAAGAAGCGAGGAACTCATGCAATGGCACATAAAAGTATCGTGAACCTATTTTCAGTACCTACTACTAGGTTTTCTAAGTGTGTCTCTTCTGAAACATTAACTTAATGCAACGCATACCTCAAGCTGAACAAAAGTGACTGCTATTTGTATACACTTCCAAGTAAACCTGATGTCAGTTCAGCAGAAAAACCACACAGTGACCCATGTGGCAAGGTCAGCAAGCAGAGAGGGGCATGGGACATACAAAGGGAACTATTAACATAGCATGCTGCAAGCCCTGTTCATTGTCAGTGGCTTTACTCTGGGAAATAGTTTAAGAAGAGAAAGCTTCCCCTACTCAGGGCCACAAACTTTCAGAGTCCAGTTTACAAGGCAGAGCTCTCAAAATAAGGGTCTTATTATTCAAATAACAAGGCTGAACTTTCTCTTTTCAGAATGTGGAATATGAGCTGTCTCAACCCCAAGCCTATGAAAAGCCACAGAACTCCAGGATTTCATATAATCATAGAACAGTCAGGGTTGGAAAGGACCTTAAGCTCATCCAGTTCCAACCCAACTGCCATGGGCTGGGACACCTCCCACTAAACCATGCCACCCAAGGCTCTCTCCAACCTGGCCTTGAACACCGCCAGGGATGGAGCATTCACAACTTCCCTGGGCAACCCATTCCAGTGCCTCACCACCCTCACAGTAAAGAACTTCTTCCTCATATCCAATCTAAACTTCCCCTGTTTCAGTTTGAACCCGTTACCCCTTGTCCTATCACTACAGTCCCTAATGAAGAGTCCCTCCCCAGCATCCCTACAGCCTCCCTTCAGATACTGGAAGGCTGCTATGAGGTCTTCACTTCCTAAATTTCCCAAATTTCCCCAAGTTGAAGAAAAATCCCAAATGCTTCCCTGAAAAGTATTTATCGCAGCTACATTTCCCTTGTTCCATGTGTACCGTGCTCTCAGGTTCAAAGTCAGTGTGGTGCGTTCAATTTCTCCCTCCAGACCATCTGAGCAATACTCATGACCACCTCCACAGAACACTTGCTCCTCTTCCAAGTGCTGACAACTCTCTCTCTCTGTTATAAAGTTATATGATGCCCTTGGCTAAATCACCATTCCCTCTTAGATTATGTCTTTGAATATAAATGTGTAGAAGCCTCTTGACTAGACTGGAATACACACACACAGAGTGATCCCACAAGTCAGTGTTGTCACTTCCCTTCTAATTACATTCCACTTACTGTGATGCTCTCCAATACACAGCAAATACAGAAGTTCACATAGGGCTCTACCAGGGCACAAGCATCTAACATCTGATTTCAGACAAGGTACCTTACAGATACGGTATTAGGCTGCACAAGCCCATCTGAACACTCACCAGAGAAGGAGATGTCATTCCCCACTGTCTTTCAGGATTACTGCTCCCCAGGCTCTTCCTCCTTCTTTCTTTTCTTTTTCCCCATTCAATCTCATGCAAGTTGTGCGTTTTGCTGCTGGTTTATGGCTTTGTTCGGGCTTTCTTCCTAAACTCACAGTTTCAGACTTTTAGGTGGAGTTGTTCCCCTGTCCTGCCTGGGATTCACAACCTGGCATAATTCACCTCTCATTTCTCTTCCATTAAGAGGGCAGCTGACATTCGATCCCCCAGCATTTACGTATTTGAAGTCTCAAGCAAATCTTAAGCATCTCAAATACAGCAGTGATAAAAATCCTCAACTTGTAGACCTATTATCCCTTTGTATTTAACAGTATAAAACAGAAATGATCAAGGCAAAGATCAGCACAGACATCAAGGCACATACACACATACAACTTACTCTCCCCCTTCCTCTCTTAATTTCCGTCTGAAGGCTGGCCTGAAAGCCCCGAATTTACATTCCCCCACCAGATAATGGTTTGCAAACCAATTCAGTTCCTTGCTTAATCAACTGCAAAGCCAGCACTCCCTCAACTATTTAGTCCTCCTTTTTCAAGAGAACACAGGTTTATGCCTCACTCCCAATGCAATTAGCATATTGTGATGCTGCAAACAGAAAGAACACACTCGCTGGTCCTTACATCCTGCTTCGGAAGGAGAAAGAATGGCTCCCTCAAGTATGTTAAACTCTGTGCTTACTACCTACCTATTTTTTCCCACTGGACACCAAGTCCAGCATCTCTGGCTTTCAGGATGTTAATCCAACAACCAAATCAAGTTTATTTGGTTTTCCAAGGTGAAAGGTCCTATACCTGGGTCGGAGCAATCCCAGGCACAGCTACAGGTTGGGCAGAGAAGAGATTCAGAGCAGGCCTGCGCAGAAGGACTTGGGGGTGCTGGTCGATGAGAAAATAAACATGAGGCGGCTGCAGTGTGCGCTCACAGCCCAGAAAGCCAACTGTATCCTGGGCTGCATCAAAAGAAGCGTGACCAGCAGGTGGAGGGAGGTGATCCTGCCCCTCTGCTCTGCTCTCCTGAGACCTCACTTGGAGCATTGTATGCAGTTCTGGTGTCCTCAGCATCAAAAGGACATGGAGCTGTTGGAACAAGTGCAGAGGAGGCCATGTGGATGATCAGGGACTGGAGCACCTCCTGTATGAAGATAGGCTGAGAAAGTTGGGGCTGTTCAGCCTGGAGAAGAGAAGGCTGCATGGAGACCTCAGAGCAGCCTTCCAGTATCTGAAGGGGGCCTATAGGGATGCTGGGGAGGAACTCTTCATTAGGGACTGTAGTAAAATGACATGGGGTAACAGATTCAAACTTAAACAGGGGAAGTTTAGATTGTATATGCGGAAGAAATTCTTTACTGTGAGGGTGGTGAGGCACTGGAATGGGTTGCCCAGGGAAGTTGTGAATGCTCCATCACTGGCACTGTTCAAGGCCAGGTTGGAGAGAGCCTTGGGTGCCACGGTTTAGTGGGACGTGTCCCAGCCCATGGCAGGGGGTTGGAACTGGATGATCTTAAGGTCCTTTCCAACCCCACCTATTCTATGATTCTAAGATTCTAAATCAAAGGCTGTAGCATACAAAAGTGAACTGACATCAGAAGATGCAGTTGATACAGAGGAACTATAAATGTAAACTACACAGCGCAACTATAATTTGGGCTCTTCAACACTTAGTGGTTAGCGAAAAACCCCAGGGCTTTTGACTTGGTATTTTATTCAGTGTCAGATATGTTTAGTTTGTGTCTCAAAATGGGATGAGGATATAAAAAAATTATGATACAAACCCATGTCACCTGGCACTAACAATCATTAAAGGAAAGTTCTGCTTTTTAAATCCCTCCAGAATCTCGAGATGAGATCCTGACAGGAACCATGAAACTTCACATACGACCCTGTCTTCTTCCTCATTTATCTGTCACCATAACCCTTGTGTAAGGCTGTATTAAGCCTCAAGCTTTCCAGAGGAAATACCACAAACAAGACCCAAGGCACCTCTTTTGTATGTTATATGAAGAAAGGAGTAACCCCTGCACTGCACATCACCATGGAAATGTGACATTTCCCACAGAGCTTAAAAAGAATCTACTGTGTTTGAGGGGGCCGGGTGGTCTTTGGCCAGGTTTTTTGGCTAGTATTCTAAAAGATGTGGGATTTCCAATGTGCTTTACATAGTTTGATGTGGTTTTACATAGTTTGATGTGGTTTTACATAGTTTGATGCGGTTTTATATAGTTTGATGCGGTTTTATATAGTTTGATGCAGTTTTATATAGTTTGATGCAGTTTTATATAGCTTGTCTTCAGGGGTGTATAGGGTGCTTTGAAGGCAGATAGCAGTAATGACAACACTTCATGTCAGACTGACTGAGCCCCAAAACTGCAGTACTATGGGGTTTGTGGGTGACCTAACCCACCCCTAAGGACATGATGGGGCAGACAGCGTGGAATAAGATTTGGGAAAGAGCTCTGATGGGAAGCAAGTTCTCAAATATTAGGGAAGATTTCACAGTATTAGATGCTTTACAGCTGGGAAAAGTATTAAACAGCAGGACCAACTAGGTTGATAATTAATCCTATGAAGAGAAGATGGGGTCTTATCTCTCAGTGCACCCCTTCTTTTACATGCTGCGCATCCCCTAGGTAATCCAGTGAGCTGCCTAACAGAGAAGATGGGTCAAAAGGTGCAGGATGAGCATTACCCTTCAGAAATGCCTACATTTGTGGCAATAAAACATCTCTGCAGAATCAAACGGTGCTGACTATCTTGACTTTCCAACTCCAAGCTCAAGGAGTGTTTCAGCCAGAATTGAAGTGGAGGCCTTTGACACGTGTGTCAGAAGAGTTATGCTGTCCCCCAGAGGTGTTGCTGGTGGCACATGGTGCAGGTTACAGGGGATATCATTATCTGAGGAAGTTTGGTCCAAAAGCAAGGAAGTAGATGGCAATGCACCAGATTATAACAGTAGACAGTGTATGTGACACCTCTGAAAAGGATCTGGAGATACTGTAAGCAGAATGAGTACTATGGGTACTAGCAAAACCTGTTCTGCCTCTCCTACTTTAACCTTCTCCGCAGACTTTCATCTCCTTGCTTAAGAATGTGGTGCTCTCTTCCATCTCATCATGTTTTTAATCAGGTAATAAGGAAGAATATCTTTCTAAATACACACACACCTGGATAAGAGATGGTATCAACAAATACTGACTGAAATATCCCCAGCATTATGTCCCCAAAATCTAATTGAGGGGACATACAGACTTCTAAAACTGGTTATTTCCCTACCATGCTTCTCTAGTTCTATAGGTTCTCCTGAAAAAAAAATGACTTACAGATGGTACCTATCTCTAATGTGCTCCTCTCCCCAAAACAGTAAGCATCTGGCATGCCTACTGTGTAATTGCACAACAGGCTCTTGCAGGGGAAAACATTTTCAAGCCTGGAAACTTATGCTCAAGCTCTGATTATACCCAGTAGCAGGAGCTGCTCATGGTCAAGAAAGAGGTCTTCAAAGAGAAGGAAAAGCACTATTAACACACAGCAAGTAGATCTTGAGTAAGGTTTTATAGGTGTGAAGACAGACACATTAGAATGTGAAGAGGCTGACAGGAGACAAATCTGACAATTAACTGTAAACTGTTGACCATCACTGATCATAAGCACAATGACTCAAGCCACAGAACAGTAGTAGTTTATTCAGGAAACCAATACAATCCGGCTGCATTTCTGCATCTGCTTTAACTGAGTTGAAGCAGACCTCAACTGTTATTCTATCTTCAGAAATACAGATTCATGTAGCTCATCTATAACTTTTCTATTCTAACAAGATGCTCCCAGGAAGAATGAGACCCCAAATCATTTAATCACTGAAGAGTGCACTCCCTCTGCTGGCACAGCACAGATGTCACACCTCAGCAGAAGCACTCTGATTACACTCATCTCTAACCAAGTGGTCTGTGCATGATAACGCTTCAGATTTACACCTGGTGTAGCTCTGTTAACATTACAAAGAGTCCGCTAAGTGACTTCCATAACCGAAAACACTAACAATCCCACTCAGCCATGCAATGGCTGCACTTTCACTGTTTGCCTGTGTTTTAATAATCCTATAGACACATTGTTTTAAGGGGACCTGTCCCTCCTCACATGGAAACACCACACAGTTTAGCCTCCCCACACGCATCATACTAGATGAATTCAGTACTTGACCTAATCAGAACAGCTGCAGGGAAGTCAAATCTTTCAAGCCAGCTTTAAAACATCTAATATTTTGACTTTGAGGCAAAAGGTTAACCCTCATCTAATGGAAACACAAGTTTTGTTATGCGTAAGAAGAGGAAGTTATGGTTTAACAGCAAATAATCACAAGGAGTTTCTTCAGAACTCACTGATAATGCTATAATTGACTCCCAATGTCATGTAAGCAGCTGCTATTCCCTCTGGCACTTTAAGTCTGAAATACTACGATGAAAATGTGAGGTTTTGAATGGGTCTCATGTTAATAAACAAGAGAACAGCCATATGTTTTAGCCTGAAGTCAGGCTGCTTTCTCGTCAGCAACAACTTCAGGTTTAATGTTACAAAGGGAAGGTAACTTTACTTCAAAAGTTAATGCACACCTTTGTGGACTTGGTTTTCCTTCCTGTTCATATATTTCACAGCAGATATTTAAGTACCTTCTCATTGCAATGTAAAAAAACCTGAGCTGTGCAGAAAGAAACATACCCCAAAAATAGATACAGGGGGAGAAGAATGAATGGCTTACAAGAAGGATGAGACCAACAGGCATGAAGAAGCATTAAGTGTTGTTTTGTGCATACTTTGCTCTTCCAAACAGCTGATAAGTATCTTTGCACCTAATTCTGTTTCACACAACAACCAGAACAGTCTCATACAACAGCCATAACCTCTGGGTTACTCTAAGACAAAGGCTGAACCTGTGGTCCAACAGGCAAAAATAATTGCCGCAGACAAGTGAATGTTAATTGTTTACTAGTTTTGAATTGAGACATCAAGTGTTGGTGATGGGGCACTTACCTTACAAACAGACAGGATGTTAATGTTAGTCATTTGGTCGATGGTCTGCAAGAAAACAAAGGCTGGGGTTTACTCTAAGTTAGTTGATCGGTATTTACACACTCTCTAGGTGCAAGTGCCAGGATAACTTAAACCTTACACTTACACATCCACCTTTACTCATTGCCTTCCTGCTTAAATATTAGGAACAGTGATGGACTTTCAAAGCATAGTCTGGGAATTGCCCTTGGTCAAGTTTTATCTCTCATTAGTGACTCATGCTAATAAAGAACAACACAGATGTATGACACTGACACTGTATTTTCTATCATTTTTTGCAGTATTTATGAACTTTAACAAATTCTGCTGGTTTAGACACATTCATAAATTAATGTCTGTATTTTGCTCTGCATTTCACAATATTGTTTGAGAGACTTAAAGTTTATTCACCAGGTAGAAAAATAGGATTTGGGGATTTACTCTTTTTGCTATCACAAAGCTTATTTTTATGTGAATGAAAAACCAGATACACTTATCAACACTTAAGCAGGAAACGCAAACCCACAGTGGATACAATGTTTGGCTACAAGGGTTTTGGAAACAAACCATGCACCAGTGAAAAGGTTCATCATCAGTTTTCAATGTACCAAATGCAATCAAGGTTGTCCCCATATCACAAACTAACGTGGTCACATTTAAGTTTCATAACAGCATTATGGAATATGCAGCTTCCATTCATGAAGTTGCCTGCTTTCCTTCCCTTCAGTCACTTAAGACCCCCAGCTCCAGCTAAGACAGCTCATGAACAACAGCCAGGTGAGACCACAGACAGGAGTGGAATTGAGATCCTGACCCCAGAGCATCTTCCTGAAGTAGAAATACAAAATGAGGAAGCAGGGAAGAATATGTAAAACCACAAAAATCAAGATTGCCATCATCTGATTTGTTGCTTTATGTAAATCTCAGCTTTTTGGACCCTTCACTGTAATCAGAAAACCCTGTTACATGGGTTCCTCAACCAAACTGAGTACCTTTGCCATATCTGTTAAGCATTTAGTGCTAACTATGAGAACACAAAGTACCCCAAAAGCATTTACCTTGTCCAGGTCTGGAACATCGAGAAAATATTCCGGATAAGCATACGAGATTCCCACATTGTTAACTGAAACAAAAGAATGTATTAGATTCATAGGATGCCATCACATTTCTCATGCTTTGATTAATAATAGTCTTCAAATAACACTCTTAAAATGTTGCATTTAAAACATTCTGACCCCCTTTAGCCAAGTTTCCTCCAGTGTAAGAATACATACACACATGAAGAAAGTAAGAGTGAATACACAAGCCATTTTAAATGTGTGTTAATTCTCTGGTTGTTTAAAAGCCGGCATATTTAGCACATCATACCCATCCTCCACCACATTCCACAGTGCAAGGGAAGAACAAGTCCTCGTTTAGAAATGTCAGCACACAATGTGTGAGTGTAGAGCGACATCACTGCACCACAGAGCGTTGAGACCCTGCAGAAAGAGAGCCTCAAGCCAAAGCAAAGCTGCCAGTGCCAGGCAGGGCATTGGGTGAAACTGGTTAATATCTCTTTTATTTATAACTAAATGAATGGTTTGGGCTAAAGAGACCTTAAAGCTCATCCAGTTCCAACCCCTGCCATGGGCAGGGACACCTTCCACTAGAGCAGATTGCTCCAAGCCCCTGTATCCAACCTGGCCTTGAAACACTGCCAGGGATGGGGCAGCCACAGCTTCTCTGGGCACCCTGTGCCAGCGCCTCAGCACCCTCACAGGGAAGAGCTTCTGCTTAAGAGCTCATCTCAGTCTCCCCTCTGCAGGTTAAAGCCATTCCCCTTGGCCTGCCCCTACAGGCCCTTGTCCAAAGCCCCTCTCCATGTTTCCAGTAGCCCCTTCAGGCACTGGAGCTGCTCTAAGGTCTCCCCTTAAGGAGCCTTCTGCTCTCCAGGCTGCCCCAGCCCAGCTCTCCCAGCCTGGCTCCATGGGAGATGAAGTCAAAGACGCTACCGCGGAGCGGCCGGAAGGTGGCAGCAGGAGCCCGGGCGGCGGCTGCTTCGCTCCTCCAGGGTCCCGTCCGTCCGTCCATCCACACCCGGCCGCGGCCAGGACCGCCTTTGAAGGGGCTTAGGACCCGCCCCCGCTGCACCCTATGGTCAGAGGCTCCTTGGACAGAGATCCACCGCATCAAACTGTCCTCCCTGCCGCCAGCCCACATCTGCAAAGCCTTTTCCCCCCTTTGTAGCCTATAAAATGAACCGAGGGAATGTATTAACTACTTAAACCTCTTGATTTTCCAGCAAGGTTTCATTCTCAGACATGAAACCAATGTCCATGCTCAAATCCCAATGCAAGCAGGGAAAAACTTCTAACACCGACAGCAAACGGCGCGGTCCCACAGCCTCAAACTTCACAGAGCACATCGATATGGAGATACACACCCCCCCCCCCAAAGGGGGAAAAAAAGCCAGCAAATGGGATCTCCGTTGTTCATCTTACGCAAGTGAATCCGTGTGACATTTGGTTGCTGTGGCAACATTTTACATTTATACAGTGCCTCACACCCCAGAGAATCCCCAAGCGATCGCTGTGTGCGCTCAATGGGCACTGTCCACCTCCAGGGCAGGAGTCTGCAGGGCAAGAATCACCATCAAAAGGCACTGATGCCTTTGCAAATACACATAACAACAGCCCCTACACCTGTGCTAAAAGCCATCCTTACAGCATCCAACCTCAGAGGTGTTTAAGCATCAATAGGGATGCAGGAAACACGGAGCAGCAGAGGTTTTGAAGTGCACAAACTTCATTCAGAGATTCCCTGGGATGACAGCTCTTTCAGCGCAGATCTGTGTGTATTTATGGAAAGCTTTAGTTCATTAGTCATGGTTGTGTTTGAAATCTTTAACTTCCAGATAACCTTTAAAAACACAGGAGCTGAGGAGGGGAACAGGGAGCTGGCAGATTCCCAGCAGACATTTGCTATATTTAGGGAGAAAGTTCTAAAAAGGAAGAAGATCCAATCTTGCCATTGCCAGAGCCACAGTTGTTTTCTTCCTTTTCATCCTGAAATAAGCTATTTTTCAGTCTCTGGAAAGGATTCTGGCTCTGAAACGTGGCATAACAAGGGACTAACCTTGGGTATTCTCTCCAAATATAGATTCATGCTACAGAGTCTCACACCAAATTCACACCCCTGACTGCAGACTGGGTCTCAGATACGTATATCCCCTTCCACGTCCAGCACTATCAGCCCCTACTTTGCTGCAGTTTGGAACAGAACATTAAAATAGATCCATTTTCAGCTGGTACAGGTGTATTTTACCTCCAGAAATGTGAATAACAAGAGGGTCCAGCTCAAACTCCTTTGGAGAATCACAGCTATTTAGGAACAGCAAAAGGAAGATTTCCCACCTCTGCTTGTTTAACATATTGCTGTAGCTAGCACATGTTCGAAGTCACTGACAGACGCTGTTTTGAACACACAGCAAAACATTATGCAAACTCTTTTAGCCTTCCTACGTGGGTGAGAAGAAGCTTCCAAATAAGAAGTTTACAAGGATTTCAATCTGGAAGTACTTTAGTTAGACTCGGTGCAACTATAGAATCAGAAGCACGATCTCAAGCTGTATACGTGGAGACTCCTGTCTCTCCAAGTATAAGGTTAAGGAATAATCAGCATCGATCACTAACAACTAGGCTGTGCTACCAACGCTTCTCATAGCTACTGCTTCAGATGAGACCTGAATGAAGGAAATATACTGGAACCTGAGAACTCATACCTTATGGTTGTTCTCATTTAGACTCGTGTTTTCCCTCACACCAATGTAGATCAGCAAAAGCTCTATTCCAGACTGCAACAAATACTACAGAATTCAAAATATAAGGCATTAAAGAATGAAATGAATTGCCATAAAAAGATTAAGATACGGTCTTTCTGGAGTAGCCATCATCTGTGTTGAAAAATCAGATTGGCAAGGGGGTTCTATCCATACAGCTATAGATGGGGGAAACAAGGAAACCCACATATCATGTAAAGTGATGATCTCAAGCATGAGATCTACTAAAACTGCATTATTAGTTAGAAGAGAGATTTCTGTAAACCTGCACTGGCAATGGCTGCATGAAAAACAGCCGAGGAGCTCAGCTACAGAATACACAACTCTGGAGCATTCAGTTGCTATTTTTACCATGGTTTTAGTCAAGGTGCTCACGCAAATAAAAGCAAGAACCAGGCTCTGTTTGAGGAACATGCTTGTTTTCCTGTAATAAGCATACACAGAATCTGAGTTGCAGTCACTGCTTAAGTGCCCACTTTGAGCCAGACTACTGTCAGATTTTCCCGACTTGTGCATCACCATAACCTTACCAAACCTAAGAAATAAGAACCCTTCCAGCGTGGGTTTGCACATCACACTTTAAAGGGTTTGCACATCACTCTGTAAAGGGTTTGCACATCACTCTGTAAAGGGTTTGCACATCACTCTGTAAAGGGTTTGCACATCACTCTGTAAAGGGTTTGCACATCACTCTGTAAAGGGTTTGCACATCACTCTGTAAAGGGTTTGCACATCACTCTGTAAAGGGTTTGCACATCACTCTGTAAAGGGTTTGCACATCACTCTGTAAAGGGTTTGCACATCACTCTGTAAAGGGTTTGCTGGTGTTTCAAGACATTTAAGTGTTAAGACTGCTCTGCAGCAATTGCTACGTGACATGCAGCCTGCAAGCCTCCCATTCCCCGAGTTGATTTTGATGGGACGGATTAGAGCAGATGTTAATTTTAATCTTCAAAGTTTCTTTGGAACTTATTTCCTTCAGAAACAAGAAACGAGGCATCCACAGCGCTGTCACAACTCTCCTTTACATTAAACGCATCATTGGCAGTAGCAGTTACGCAAATGGATTTGAGGTTTTGGAGCAATTAAATATTGGATGTCACGAGTTGTATGCACTCTGATCTGTCAGAAGTATTAGGGAGGATTCTGGGCTTTATCCTTTAGTGTTGTTTTTTTAAGCTGAGTTTTTATATACATTATTTTCTTGGGCATTATTTGGAGACATCGGATGATAAGGCTAATCTATTAGCAATAAAGTTCATATAGTATATATGTGTATAACATATATATGCATATATACGTATATATGTGTATTACATACGTGTATAACAAACTTAGCTTGAAATACACTTCTGAAAGAAACATTTCTAGCTCTAATTACTACACTTCCAGTTAGTAAAATGAGTTTTGTAGTAAGAAGTACTTTGCATGATGACATATACCAGTAGATGTCTGAACCATACGACTTTATAAAATCTCAAGCCTTATATTTGACCATCTCAGGTTCTTATCCCCATATTGAGTACCCACAGAAATATAGGATACGTACAGGTATACATGCCTCTACAGAAAGTAACCAGAAAACTGATAAGCAACTGCCTTTATCCCTCTTTTCAGAAGAGAATCAGGTAAACTGCCGTTATGTTTAAACTCTCCTTAGCTTGTGAAAAACACCTTGAAATCACCTCAGTTCTACATCAACAAAGTAACTGGATGGATCACCTTGTCTTTTCAAGGACTACCACACCGCTATTACACTCCTGCAAAACCACATGCCACACTCTGACACATTGCACTACTACCGGCAAACAAGGACTGCAGCCTACCAATGTACCAGAAACTTTTGAAGCAGGAGCCAGTTACTTGATGTTATATTGCAGTGATTAAATTTCAACAGCTCTATAATTAAAAGTTAATGGTTCTCCCACAGGGCTCTACTGCTAAGCTAAATCTAAGTATCTGGAGCTTGCTTAGGCTCTAAGATAGCATTAGGTCAAGTCACACTGCATGCTGCCATAAGCTAAGGAGCCTTTAGCAATCAGAACAACACACTGAAAACATTCAACAAGCATCACAAGACCTAGAACTTAGGCACACGTGCAAGCACCATTTCATGTAGTGCATCAACAGGAAACTGAAACACACACAGAGCATGCAGCAACACAGTTTTAGTCAGGCAAATATTAGCTTTCGTGGACTGGTTTCCATAAACTTCAATATGAGAAGAAGTTAGTAGGCATGTCAAGACAAAACACCACTATGAAAGCTTTAGACAGCTCAGATACAAACCTAAAACACCAATCTCCAGGCCTTCCAATCCTGCTTTGATTCGAGTGTAAGTATCTTCTGTCTCGCCAAAGTCTGCCACAATGACTTTTGTTTCCACTTTGTACTTTTCTCCTAGAAAATACAAGTTGTTAAAAATTGAAGTTTGAAGTAGTTGAATTACCATTCAGATACGATCATATCCATTATTATGTTCTGACAAAACATTTTACGGGGCGAATATCACACATTTTCACCTCTGCAATGGGAATCCTTGAATTCCAACATAACCTGCACAAGAAGTTTGCGATGTTCAGCTACTTCTGGTGAGACCATGAATTCCCAAATGACTCAGCACATTCTCTTTGTAAGGTATGATAAAGGCGGCAAGAAAACAAATTACACAGGTTTGCACAGAATCCAAGGGGCAGAAATCTGAATGTGCACACACACGAGTGTTCAAGTACAAGTTGACAAGGAAACTTTCCCCAACTTGAGCCAAATGAGTTGCTTCAGACCAAGCAAAACAGCTCTTTCATTGCCCTCCCTTTCCATTCTCACTTTTGGTGCCATCAAACTTTCTGAATATTTAGTATTTTGAACATAAATCAAAAAGGAAACATGTGGGTGAACAAGAGCAGAAGAACTTCTAGTTTAATCACATTCCAAAACTGTTCTGATATGCTGTCATCTCCAACCTTAGCAGAACAGGAAAAGTACACGTCGCCAACTACAGTTTGAAATAGAAGAAAGCAAGTATTAAAAATACTTCATATAAAAAGCACTTCTGCTTCCATCAGAACTAAATTAATGACACAATTAAAACCATTACGACGTCCTCTCAGACGTCAAAAGAGCAGAAGAGTAGCTTAACATCACAGCACCTCTTCTCCTGCGCCTAACTCCTGCCCTAGCAATTCCTTCAGGCACCTGTGTACAGCTCAAGAAGGATTTTGCAGCACTTGGCCCCCAGAGCCATTCATAAAAGCGGTGCCATGCTAAAGGAAAAGAATCATTCACAAAAAGCAGATTAGAAGCAGCCAGATTCCCATGATGCTCCTTCCCATTCAAGGGAAAGCCACGACTCCCATGCTCCTGCCGTCCATTCATGCAGAATCATGAATCCACTGAACTCGCTGGTTTGCTGGCTGCCTCGCCTCCCCTCCCCCTGCACCATATCCCTACAATGGCAGATGGCATTATTTCCCCTCCTTTCCCCCCTCCCCACCCTCAACCTCTTCATCTCTCCTGAGCAGCTGCATTGTTTGAAAATCCCCCGAGACATGTTGCCATGTCAAATGACGACGTAAATTGCATTAAGCCCCTACTGCAGCAGCAGCCTTGTGATCGCGTCACAAGAAAATCAAGTTCAAAGTTGGGGGGGTTAGGAAGGGTCTATTTTTGAACACAGCTGGTCTAATATTTAGCATACACATTGGAGTACTTACAGGACACGGAATTAAAGGCAGTATTAGAGGCACATCTAATACGCGCAAGTGGATCGGGCGGGCAAAGCCCAAGTCACCTTCGCTTCTACATACATGCCATTTTTAACTGGTTTGTGGGGCTGCAGCTGTCTTCACTGTTGCTCAGATGCTTCACAAAATGAGAGTTGCTTAAAGGACACAAACACCATCGTCATGAATCTGTTCAGTTGGCCCTTTTATACTAACCACTCTTCATTAGGATTGTTACTGATCTGTCTTCGGAGCCTTCTGAAATCACTACAGGGACACTGAGAGGATGAGGTAAGAAAATCTGAAGATCTAGTATTATCAACAGGAAAAAAATGTGAAGTCCTGACATCACTGTCCATATAAGACCCTTTGTTAAGCCTTTAGAAAATTAGCCAAGAGCCATTACATTTAAGGTAGTTAAGCAATAACAACTATTAAAAGACCAAGCACCCTTTGTGGATGGAGGGCGGGTAGTACAGTGTTTAAGAACATATGAAGTGTAAAAGACTGCCTGCTTGCCAGAGGACACAGTCTTTGTGTGGTTGCTCACTGCAAACATGCAAGGCTGCCTTCCCCCAGCAGATGATGCCTGCTGACCAAACCCTCCGTTCCCATTTCACACCAGTGTTCAGGTATCTTGTGGTGGAAATTGATGGCCTTTAAGGTCCCTTCCAGCCCAAACCATTCTATGATTCTGCATACCCCATGCTGTCCCAGAACCTGCAATAGGTAGGATGATCCACTACATCAGAGAAGAGACTAATAGATACACCTGATCAAATGGTTCCATGTCAAATGACAATGCAAAAAGCATTAAGGCACTTCTGCGTAAGGTCGTCCTAGTAGGCAGCACAAGGTGCAGAAAACAGACGTGCACTGCTTCATATGAACAATGGAAAAGGCAATTTCCTTGATCTTCAGAAGGATTAAAACATTCTCAAGCAGATGGGCTAGAAGAGAGTATAGCACACATCCTTGTTTCATCTTCCCAGAAGACTTTCAGATATAGTGAAATGTGGAAGGAAGCAAGCAGGCTATGTCCTAATCCAGGACCTCTGGCAGTGACTGGGCTCCTGCTGTCCAAGAAGAGAAAACCTGCAATCTCCTCAATAGAGCTTTCAGCTCAAAGACCAGGAGGCATCTGACAGTCATAGACAGCCCAAGATAGGTTTTGAGCCAACTTCTGCAGTCAGCAGCTAGAGGATCTGAAAGTGCTGGTATTATCTGCCAGTGTGTCCAGCATTCTCTATGTTATATTATCAAGTGGGGAACTGGTACTTCAAATGCTGCTGAACCCAGGACAACTGCTTAACAGGGGGCTGAATATTACACCACCACTTGATCAATAGTTATGGCGATTAAATATTACACCACCCTGTCACCAACAGTTGAGAGGACTGAGTATTACACCACGACGTTATCAACAGTTGTGCAGCAATCAGTCATCACCTACCCATAAGGTCTCAAGGATAAGAAAGGAGGTTCAGCTGACCTTCACATTTCTCAACTGTGACACATCAGCGTTTTAATCATCTCATTTACTAAAAATACCAGGTGAGCTCAGTATTGACCCTAAAAATAAGTTTTAAACTAAACTTGCACGTCATAGAATCACAGAATGGTTTGGGTTGGAAAAGACCTTAAGATCGTCCAGTTCCAACCCCCTGCCATGGGCAGGAACACCTCACACTAGACCATGTCGCCCAAGACTCCATCCTACCTGGCCTTAAATACTGCAGGGATGGAACATTTATCACTTCTTTGACAGGCCCTGTATGACTTCTAGTCACTTAGCAAGAGACCAACTACACACAACAGTATCCTGGTGATCTAATAAAGCAGAAATCATCTTGTGCAACCACACCATCATTTGACAAACAAGTTGCAGACCACGAACAAAGCCTCAACAAAACATCTGTGCGAAGGATGAACAAACCAGAGTTATCCTGGTGATAGAGCAATGTGGTACAAATGTCCAGATAGCAACTCACGAACACAGTCAGACTGCAGAGGCGTAGGCATGCCCCAGACCAACACCTATATAAAAACAGTTGTCATGCAAACAAAGGCAGTATAAAAATAATACATTAGAAAGGGAACATAATGTAACTGGAAAAAAGTGCCACTTTTTGTGTAGGTGGTAAAGAATAACTGACGTGTCAAGTTCAGGATGCTCATTAAAAGGATACTCATGTAGTCATACATGATTTAAGTAATCAGTAGCTCACAGGAAAAGAGTATCTACTCTTACACAGATGTGATGTTAGTTTTTACTTACAGATGTAAGAACAAACGCTGCTAAAGAGCATGTTAAACCTAAGAGGCTGAGAGGAGAACCCCAGTTCTACCTTAGGATGGAAAATGTACCTCCAGATGCCAAATGAAGTTAGTTTGCAGCCAGTAACATCACAAGTAAATGATGCTGCACTGGAGAGGAGAAAGAGGGGAGTAATACTCAAGCAAGACAGACTGGTAGGGCTGGAAGCCATGTACTTCAGCAAGCAGGTAGTCAATGGAGCAGGCACACCCGAGGCACTAGAGAACTGAGAGGTAGACCATACAATCATACAACCAACTAGGAGCAAGAGAAGCGCAGCACAGGAGGCTCACATTGTAAGCAGATACTGGGAACAGTTATCTGAAGCTCAGGCAAAGTGCATTCAAAACCTCTGGCTAGAACTGAAGCATCTCATGGCTTTATATTCCAAGCCTCGTATCAATCTCACCAACACAGTGATGCGGTATGAAGCAACTGCTTGTGAAAACTTAAAAGAAGCCTCACTTGGTTTTTAGCTTCAGGATGGCCACAGATGCAAGTAAAGCAGTAGAAAAATAGCTCGCCATTCTTCATTATACATGAGGGGGAATACAGCTTTAAGTAAGGAGATTCAACTACATCTACAAATACAGATGTTATCTCTCCAGTATCACTGCAGTGGCAAAACTCACCCTAAGCCAGTACCCAGTCTCCAGAAAGAGAATTTGTAACCTTTCAATAAAGGGTAAGAAGCTGAGAGATGAAAGCAAAGCATGAAAACCTCCTGCTTTTTAGTACTTCATCTATGCAGGGCAGAGATGAAGAAGAATTTAAGACTACAGAGTGGCTGCAGATAGATCTACAAAGTCTTTGGGGTTTCTTAAGGGAGAGACATCCATTTTGGGAGTGTATCCAATTTGGGACTTTCAGAGTTCACAGAAGCAGCACAGCAAGTGTCATGTACGGATGGAACCCATACAGTACTTTCAGACTGGTAATAGCAGACTGTTACTACGCACTGGTATTATTCACCATACAGAAGCAGATTAAAGTCAGCTGGGTATAACAAGAGCTAGCTTTTTCTGATCATTTTGTAGGGACATAAGAATGCAAGGAATGAGCTTTGCCTTTCAGCAGAATAGACCAACTGTTAATTACAGTTTTAAGTTAGTCAGTGAAGTCCAAGATACTGAAAAAGACATGTAAAATGAGATGCAACCCCAACATCAATCACAGTGAAACACCGAACTACAAGAGGTGCGTATGGACACTTATGAGCAAAAAGAGCAGAAACTCTGGACAACCTGCAATGTTCTTCAGCAATCAGATCCCAACAGCACAGGAAAGATGATCAAGAGGAAAAGCTCTGGACTCTTTTGCTCATTGTTTCAGTTATAAAGTCCATAGACAAACTAATTCCCATTTGTGTAGCTGTATCAGTCCTTGCCCCCAGTGATGGCTCTTGTGTCTCACTTCTGTGATAGAGAAAACAAGAAAGACCAAGGGCTGGAAAGCAGCACAGAAAACAAGGGAAGGTCAGTGCTGAACTTCGATCCAGGGGGATGCTGCACAGCAGACACCCCATGAGAAGATGAGTAGATACGCAGCAACAGGTAACAGTCGGATTTTAACTATGATACATAAAATATAGACACTCCTATAAAACTCTGAAGCAGAGCACTGGTAACCTAAGGAATAACAAAAGCTGCAGTAAACTGTAGCTAAAAGAAAGCTCTGTTTGTACCTGGCAAAAGAAGCCTCCAGGTAGAAATGCTATACTCTAGCAGTGTGTATAGCATAATGCAACGCCTGCATCCAACCTAACAGAACATACTACGTTTCAACACAATTCTAAAAGCAAGTAGGTATGCATATTTGATCAGGCATTAACAAATAGGTTCAGATCCCTTTTATTCAACTCCACACGCGACGCTGCCAGGGAACTCCTTTCACACTGCACTAGTTGCACATTATAATTTCATAGCTACAGCTTCCTTAAAAATAATGAATATTCTAAACACCTAATTACATAGAAGTACAGAATGGGTAAAAAATGCCAGACTTTATTCAAAGCGTTACAACTCTGTTAAACAGCTTTAAGTTTCTAAATGCACACGCATACACAAGCCAATTCCTCGCTTCTCAAAGACAACACAGCAGAAGATGGATCTCTAAGTGAAAGGCCAAAACCCCTTGAGCCACAGGAATCATTTAAGTTTTTAATGTGTATTAGCAATAGTTACCACAAAACATAGGAAGAAAACACACTTCATTAATACTTGCCTCCATTTGCTCCTCCCTGACTTCAATTACGACAAAATATATCACAGCTTCTAAGATACATGTACCAAGTCAGAACACTCTTAGCAACATGCAGGAACAATCACTAAGCCCATTCACCCAAAAACTGTGTTTTGACACTGTAAGAATTCCTAACTTGAGCCTGTCCTAATCACAAAGCTAATTAAAAAAAACCCACAGAATCAAGCAGCCTGGAAAACCAGCTGCAGAGGCTGACAGCCAGGGAGGCTGCACAGTCAAGTCACTGCAATGCTTCCAAATGTCATAGAATCATGGAATGGTTTGGATTGGAAGGGACCTTAAAGCTCACCCAGTCCCAACCCCCTGCCACCGGCAGGGACACCTTCCACTAGACCAGGCTGCTCCAAGCCCCATCCAACCTGGCCTTGAACACGGCCAGGGATGGGGCAGCCACAGCTTCTCCGGGCACCCTGTGTCAGTGTGATTTCAGGTAGCAAGGGGAACGCAGCTTTGCTGCCCACCACGCACATCCCCTGGCTCCAGTATGCCATGATGGAGCTTGGCACAAGACACCAACACAGGATCATGGAGTCAACTAGGTTGGAAAAGACCTTTAAGGTCATCAAGTCCAACTGTAACATGGGACCTGCATGAGGACAGTCACAAGTCCTGCTTATCAAGAGCACTGTTTTGCCCTTGTGTGGTTTTCTTCATTGCTACCTCAATACATCCACTGAGGCTGAAGCTGGATAAAGAGTGTGATAGGATGCAATCCAAGATGTTTCAGAGTGGAAAGGTTAGTACTGTGTGACAGGCAGCATCTCAAGCTCCCGTTCCATGTCTCCTCTTTTCCTGACACTATCTTCAACCCCTTCCAAGGCATTTTTTTTGATATTCATTGGTGCTACTGGGTTTTACACAGCGTGAAGAAAGCTATTTTAATTTACTAACTCACTTTAGGAAGGGCATATAGACTATTTCCAGTACTTCATGTAACCTTTTGTCTTCCTCATGTCATTATTATTGCGTGACTGTGACAATGCACAAACTATGGTATATACCTGTAAACATGAATTATTCATCACTATTTACAAATAAAAGTCTAAAATCTCCAGGTTTATAATTATTAGAACAGTAATTAGAAAAAAGCCAACTTTTTTCTTTGTTCTTTTTTCCAGATTGAAGTTAAAGAGTGAGTTCTAGAACGACCAGAATTCCTTAAGAGGAATTTAAGTCACTTGCAGAGACTGAAAGGGATCATAGCATGGATTAATAAAAGCATAATGCCCTTACGCTAAAGTGAGCTTCAAAACATTTCTAGATTGATGAAAACAAATTTAACAAGTAAAATGAGCTTCTACGCTAATTCAGCATCATTTTTTATGTCCCCTATAATTTCATCTGCATTCAACATCCACAGATAAGCATTTACTCCAGTCAAAAGACAGACACTTAAAAGCACAGTTTTCAGGGTCCTCCAAAGCGCTACTAAGGAAAACCACACTTTATTAGCCCAGATCTAATGCACAAAGTAGTACAGGATCCAGTTCAGCACTGGAAGCGTTGCTCATGCTTAAGGAGTTTCACAGCAAGCACACTTGTATCTATTAGCTACATATACTATCTTTACAATGGTTTTATTTCTCATCATCATGCATTTTTTTGCCCCAAAATACTTTGTTCTGGAAAACAGAATTGAGATTTCTCTCTATGAGGAGCTTCCAACTAACGTTATTTTCCTCACCACAACATATTCCTGAAGAAACCATAAAAGCGATTATCACAATTTCCTCAGCAGAGCCATCCATTGGGGATTTTTAGAGCTTTGACAGATAAAAAGGGTTTGGTGCAATGGAACTCAACCTGCTAAAAAAGTGACAAGAGACTAAAATACACAGTCACAGAATGAAGTTGTAGAAGGACAGCACTGTTTGTATCATCCAGCCCTCGTGCCAGGGACTGCTCCCTGTAAGAGCCTCTTAAAAGGCCCAATATTAAGTCTCCAGCAATAGAGCTTCCACCAATTGCCTTAAACCAGATTTGCAAAACAGACTTTCACTCTTGTTTTCACAACCCAACGCTCATTTTTTCCATGTAATATTCTGTTTATATTACACTCAAAATGATAAGCAATATATTGCAGCTTTTGTGTTAACAGAAGGTGTTTAAAGGCCCAGGGACTAGCACAAAGGCTCTTGGTTTTGGCATCCACTACAGTGTGTGTTAAAAATAGAATCCTAGAACGTCTTGGGTTGGAAGGGACCTTAAAGCTCATCCAGTTCCAACCCACTGCCACGGGCAGGGACACCTTCCACTAGACCAGGCTGCTCCAAGCCCGGACCAACCTGGCCTTGAACACTGCCAGGGATGGGGCAGCCACAGCTTCTCTGGGCAGCAAAGAAAGGCAATAAATTCCTGTGTATTAAGGAAAATGCAACCTATTCCCCCAGCCAACGACTGCCAGGCAGATGCAGCGACCCTGAACGTCTGCAGGGATGACTAATTCCTGGTCTTCAGTCTGGGTTTCAATACCAAGTCCTCTGCCCCACTGATGCAATTACCTAGTGTATAAAGCATTAAGACTTAAGACACCATTAGGTCCCAGAGGTAGCCCTGAACCTATAGGCACAATATATAGTATCTGAGGTGTGGAAGAGGCTACTTCTGCTGTAGTTTACATTCACAAAAGAAAACTCGAAGCACCTAAATTCCCATTTAAATCACCTTTACACATTCCTTCTCCTGGTCTTCATGTGGTGTACACACTACTAACACAACAAATACTGCACAGAAGCACTCTGGCAGTGAGGCTCATAGCAAGTGAGCTTCCAATGCTTTTTGGAAGAGGCTAACTCGGCCTTGCTAGGTGTGAAAATAGCACCTTCTGCTAAGAACCTGCCAGATCACTTACTGATATGTGCAACCCGCGACACCAACTGCTAAACCTCCTTAAGCTGGTTTCATCCTTAAAATCAACTATGACAACGTGGTCTGTTATGCTGTATGCTGGCAACTGATCTGTATATAAAGCCTTTTTGCATGTATGTCACTAGTTACCTGCAGAAGTTATCCTAAAAGGTGAAGTAGTCCTAGGAGTGCATCCCGGAGCTTTCAGGACATCTGTCATGTATTTCTCCCTAAGGATTCTGCTCCGTTTCTTCAAGTTAATCCAAACAAAGGTATGCTGAGAAAAAGCAAGAGAGGATGATAAAAGAGAGGGAGTAAGGGGGGGAAAGGACAAACCACAGAAGCAGATCCTGAGGAGAGTCACAAAGATGCTGTGAGGGCTGGAGCACCTCTTCGATGAAGGCAGGCTCAGAGAGCTGGGCTGGGTCAGCCTGGACAAGAGAAGGCTGCGGGGACAACTTAGAGCAGCTTCCATGCCTAAAGGGGCTACAGAAAACCTGGAGAGAGGCTGTGGACAAGGGCCTGTAGGGACAGGACCAGGGGAATGGCTTTAACCTGCCCAAGGGGAGACTGAGATGAGCTCTTACGCAGAAGCTCTTCCCTGTGAGGGTGCTGAGGCGCTGGCCCAGGGTGCCCAGAGAAGCTGTGGCTGCCCCGTCCCTGGCAGTATTCAAGGCCAGGTTGGACACAGGGGCTTGGAGCAACCTGCTCCAGTGGAAGGTGTCCCTGCCCATGGCAGGGGTTGGAACCGGAGGAGCTTTAAGGTCCCTTCCAACACAAACCAGTTTGGGATTCTGTGATTCCCTTATTGAGAAATTAATAAAAATGTATGCAACTTAAACCCTCCATCAGATCTCTACAGTGTCTGACAACTGCTCCTTTAGTAAGCAGCCAACACCATTCTAGGCAAAACCACAGGAGCTTTCTTCACTTCATCCAAGAGAAACTTCCTTTGGAGATGAAAACCAAGAGCTCATTTCAAATCAAAGATCCTGAAGCTGCAACCTTCTGTGAAAGGTGACTTCACCACATCAAAACAAGGCGAAAATATTTGAAAGCATTTTGTCAAGTGTAAGAAATACGGGGGAATTTCAAGTATGTCGAGCGGGCACAGGTGATAGAAGGCTGCAAACCCATTAATTTACCTTGAAATAGATCACAAAAGGTCAAAATAACTGCCAGATTCCGTTAGTCTTCAAGTTAAGCTCAAGAAAGTGAACCTTGTCATTTCTGGACAAGAAAAGCAGGAAGGTGACGTTCCCTTCCTCACCAAGTCTGCCTGCATTTCAACCCCCTCTGTTCAATGCAAGTATTCTTACCTGCCAACTCCAAGATGTGACAAGGATTTATCAGGGTGCAGGAGGGAGGAATCACAAATGAGAGGGCAAAGATTAAGGGGCAAAGAGGTATAAGGTAGGTGCAGCAGGGACAGATTTGCCATGGGGGGCACTGGCCATTTGTAGCAGTAGGTCATGGTAACAGCTAAGGCACAAGCAGAGTGGTCAGCATCAGGTCAGCTTCAGAATGCTCCCTGCTATGTTGTTACCGAGAAAGCAGAAGTAAAAGCTTCCTGCCTAGGAAATGGAGAAGGAACATTTCTGTGTTTGGCACCATATCCCATTCCTTTCTTGTGCTCACAAATCACGCCAGAGTAGTGAAAACACCATAGATCCCCAAGTCTAAACGCGACAGCTATCAGTTTATGATGCACCCAGAATCTTAGGGTTAGAGCAGGGCAAGATGAAACTACCAGGACCAAGCAACTCAGGAACACTACACTGAGCTCAGGAAACTACTGGAAGTAGTCAGCAACAGAGATTTAATTGCAAACCCCTGTATTTTCTTACAGACACATAGCAGAATCAAAGTTCTGGACACTAGTTCTTGAACAGTATTATAGGCTTAAAAGACAATGTATTCCAGTTAAATGATCATTTGTGACAATACATTGAAAAGAAATTGGGTTTTTTTGCAGTCCAAACAATTTCTTAGGGGCTAATATTATCACCTGGGAGTATGAGATACTAATATACTGACAACCACCAACTTTAAAGCAAAAAAATGGGAATTTACTTTAAAAAAATAAAGTTACGAATTATATAGTAACTGATGACAGAGTTAAAAATCTCCCTTGTATTTATATGCACTTACCTGCAAGTAAGGAGATACTTACACTTGCAAGTAGGAACGCTACTCAGCTACAACTGACCTAAGCAGCAGCTAAGCACATGCACAGCTCATGCACAACTTCATGACTGGTCCTGTGAAGCCACCAGCTAATAACGTGCACAAATACCAACTCCTTTTGACTATTTCCCTACAGGCAAACTCTCTTTAAAGCTCTTCCCCTGCTTGACTGGTTTTCACTATATTCTTCGTATAGCAGCCCCCAGGTAATGAGTTTCTATAGCGAAGTTCTTTTCAAGTCTGCTCAGAACATACCTATTGGCAGCAGTGCAATAAGTGAAGCTTTTCTGCTCGCAAATCCATGGCTCTTGAACCAATTGCTGGCACAGAGCACCTGAGGTGTCTTGGACACCTCATTATTGGAAACAGCAAATCAGGGAACAGCCTCATTACACAGCATTCAAGTAATTGTCTCCATTCACAGAGAAGTTTTCTTTCTGACCCTCTCTGAACCTTTGCAAGTGTTTAACGGTGTAATACAACAGACACTTTTCAAAGGTGCTGGAACAATAATATAGCCATGAACTAAACTACTCTGCAAAAAAATCAGCTCTACAACGTGCTTGAAAACACACTGAAAAGGCTTTTAAAGGCTTTAACTACTTGTAATTAATCCACTGATATTTATTGCTCCAACTAAGCCACAAGTTCAGAACATCAGGCCTTCCTGGAACATCAGTACAGCCAGTTTAATGCGCATATACACACAGAAATATCAGATCCAGGTCAGCTGGCATTTAACATTCAGACAGGCATATCAGTACTCCCCTCATGATGGCGGTTATGCAACTTGCATTTTGTACACAGATATCACTCTTGATATAAGTATACCCTAAGAGCACAAGAAAGGATTCTTCTGAAATAGAACAAACATACCTGGCAGAGAGCATCTATCCATTCACTAGGATGAACTAAGTGAGAAAGGAACAGAAAACATGCATATCTCACCCAGTTCAAGGAACTGGAATTAGTTAAAGAGCCATTCTTCCTTAAAGGGATTAAGGGTCATTAGTCAAGAGGAACAAGCTCATGATGACTTGAAGAACAACTGCAGGACCACCATAAAGAAGTTGAAAGCTACTTTAGGAGCCTGCAAGGGAAACACTCCAGTTGTTACAGCCTTAGCTCTAAAAGTCAGCCACCTTATAAATGACAACATCTGAACAGACTGCAGAGACCACAGGAGCCTGAATACAGGAACATTCAGTCTAGCTAAAACACTGACTACGTTTACACCGTGACTGTGCTGACTACAGCATCACAGGTATGTCCAGCCACTGCAGCGACATCCTTACATATAGGATTGTAATAACACCAATTACTTCCAACCCAGCAGAAAATAGAACTTGATGCTCTCTTTGCTCTAAGAAGGAATGCTCTCTACCACCTAAACATACATAGAGAAAGGAAGGCTCTTCTGTCTAGGGAGTTGCATATGCCATCTTACACTGGACACTAAAAATCAGAGATAGAACAACTTAAAACAACAGATTCATGTGCCCTTTCAGTAAACTCATAAACCAGTTACCATTAAAAATGGGGAAGTCCTTGAGTCTTTTAGTCATCCTTACACATTCAACTAAACAGACCCTTACAACTTAGTATAGGGGGTTTCTTGAGGCATGACACAGCACCATAGTCTTAAAGGTTCCCTTTAGCCAATATCATTATGCTGAGAAACCGGTCTTACAGTGCAGAACTCTCCCTCCTGCTTATCAAACACCTCTACACACAAAGCTACATTTCTCACTTTATCTTGACATACTGTACATAAACTAATAACCTTGCATGAAATCTACCTTAATAAAAGAGATACAGATTACAAGAGGAATTTTTGGGCGCTATACTTTGCTCTGATTGGAAAACCATTTGTCAGCACGAGGCCTGAGGAAGCTTTCTCCTAACTGATCCCATACAAATATCCATTTTACAGCCATTTACCACACTTCTGCTAACAAAACAATCCCTAACACGTGTTCTTAAACACATTAACTCATTCCATATGCCTATGACCACTCGTCACCCCAATAGAGTTTACACCTCTCTAATCTGATCTTTGACTAGTTTATGCAAATGAAACAGAAGAGGGAAGATTTAGATAAATTTAGACAGTTGGTAATACAATGAGTAACTTAAGGAACATGTTTTCAACAGCTTTGAGTTACAAAGAAATCACCCTTATGGCTGAGGTCCATGAAATCAAACTTGCTTCAAGCTGAGGGAATATTCAGGTGTAACAGCTACATGGGTTTGCACCTACTGTGATTTTAGACAGCTGCTACAGGGATAGGTGATATTTCAGTCTGACCTGGTAAGCTGTTCTTATGGAAGACTAAGAGTTTCAGAAGTACCGATTCCAGTATTAAGCCCTATTGTTCTGAGAAGTTAAATATGAACACCTGTAAAATCAATCTGCAAGGCCTTTACCATTTATATCTTTAACATTTGCACTGTGCGCAAGAGCAAACCTCTTTCAAAATCAGAGCTGTATATATTAGCGTGCATGAAATTAATGTGCCATTGCATGAATTTATAAGCATGCCTGTGAATCATAGAATCAACTAGGTTGGAAAAGACATTCAGGATTGTCAAGGAAGTTTAAAGAAGAAGGTTTTAACTCACTTATTTCACCCGCAACCTTGTCCAGTTTTTCCTTTGACCTACTGATGAGAACCACCTTCATTCCACGTCTTGCTAACTGCAACAGAACAAAACAGGAGACAAAAGAACAGTCATAAATCAGTTCCAAGCTAGTATTCTAGTTAAAGGGATTGCATAATTTGTGAGACATACAATAAATACGACCAGAAGGTTTGAAAACGTTACAATTTTAAATAGAGACATGAAGGGGAAAACCAGGGCAACTACTTCCATGGTACTTCTTACTTGGTTCCCTTCATGTCAAGTTTATTATCTGTTCATACAAGTTCACATAAAACAGGAAACCAACAGAAAGTATTTCATAGCACTTTTACACCACCTCTGGAAGTCAAAGCAAAGAAGATATCACCATAATTAAGTTTAACATGCCAAGGTAACATACCCACGGTCACTTGAACACCCGTGTTGCAAAATGACCCCAGCACTCAGTACTGCCTTCCTTTAGTCAGGCTCCCTCTTACTTGTACTAATCACAGGTATAAAGGTTACTTTACTTATGCAGGTGTTTTAGAGAAGCTATCTGTAACTTAAGCTGTGGTCAGAGCATATACTGGTCATCACACCAGACCTACCACTGCAAGATCGAAATGGGACCTAGCAAGTCAATACAAAAGCGTCTGCAAGAAGACAGCTACATATCTGAAACACTGCAATGAGAGCAAGGGATGTTTGTGACTACTGTGTAAGTCCCTGTTCCAGTGGAAAGTAAAACCAATATATCCACAGTTGATGGTGACACTGCCTTTCAGACACTTAACACCCACATAAAAAACAGGAGAGTCCACACTGCTCCTATAGAACCCCTTCACCGCCTCAGGAAGCGGATGAGAATAGGTCTTAAAGAAAATCTAATTCCCCACAACTCCATAGCACAGTACAACAACCTAAAGTAAGTAACTTAATGTCATCTACCTTTCAAGCTTCTTTCAGAGAGAAGTATGAAGTTTGTCAGCAAACTCTGTACTTTACTCCCATGTGTGATATCTAAGCAGAAGTAACCTCATCCTAGATCTCCCATGGGCCCATAGTGAGGTGTGATGAAACTAAAGACACTCACACGAGGAACTACTAACAAACTGTTGCCAAGTTCAGGCTTATGGGTAACTTAAGCTTTCCACTCAAGGAAATGATCTGGTATTATGGGGACAATTATCTAAAAGAGATGAACACATCCACCTCCAGAGAAGCACCTGAGTCACTGGAACGCACTTTTCATAAAGTCAACAGTAGGCCTGGAAAGCAGGGCAGGGAGAAGGGAATAACAAAGCATTCTCATTGCACAGGAAAAAGGCAGTGAAGGCAAATTCTTTACTTCAAACTATCTCAGGCTGTGACACTGAGGACACTCTGACAGTCATCTAACTCTGTCTGAAATAGCTGTGGTCCCAAAGGGCACAAAAGCCTCAGAGATGTTCCTCATGGGTACAAGCTCCAGAGTGCTGACATGCAGTTTGCTTGCTTTCAGCAGTCATGACCTCCAGGCTCTCACACTGCTTAAGTGGGTACCTGAGACTTATGGAAAAGTACCTGGCTGTACTCAGCTCAAATGCCAAGGAAGTAAAGCCATGCCAAGGCACCCAGTTAGTGGAACTTCAGCATGTCTATAAAGCCTCTACCACGAGAACAAGCTTGACAAACTGCTGCTATATTCACACTAAAGGGACATGCTCCAAGAAGCACATCTGGAAATGGAAACCCATACCTGAGTATAGAGCACATAGAATGGCCAAGGAAAGAGCTAGGAACCAGCAACAGATACCACTAAAACAAGTAATAAAACCTGGAAATGATACAGTGCTCAACAGCAAGTTCAGTTCGAATGCAAGCAAATCAGTTCCTGCTGAGTGCTCTGACTTCACTGTAGAGGCTTAGAGGGTTGAAAGGGACCACAACAGTCCAAAGAGCAACAGCAATCCTCTGAAATCCCAATAACTGATTACACTTTTATATTAGGCAAAAGGAAGTCAGACTGGCTTTGTAGATAACCTGTCATTGTACTTGGATCTTTGACCAGCATCCATAGGGTCATGAAAAGGCTGAATGAGAAGACCTTAAAACTAATCACAAACACTCACCCAGAGTAGCAAACATTCGGAAGATGCTCTTACAGACTAATAACTGATGCAAGTGAGAGTCACCATTCTAACGGTGTTGGTGGATGTTGTCTGATTCCCTTAAAAGCTGTGTTAGTAACTACCACGTTTTCCACTTTGGTAGCAACACACAGCTGCCATCCTTCTCTCCAAGATAGAAAGGAATGTCATTAACAACCACCAAAGCAGAGTTAAAACTCTTCTTAGAGCAGGTATAACAAGAGGAGCTATAAAAACCAACACTGAGCAGATGTGCATAGCAGAGTACTGCAGAGCACGCAACGGGATCACAACCTGTAGTCTATCACTACCATACAAATACATCTAGGATTAAATTTTAACTCACGATTTGCAAAAGCAAACAGCAACAGAAGGACAACAAATAGCAACTCCTGACCATAGCCTTTAAAAAAAATAAAGGGAGGAGGGATGTATGCTGCTTTGGAATCAAAGACTGGGCAAACATCACCATGTAATGGTCGGATTTGATGATCTTAAAGGTCATTTCCAACCTGGTTGATTCTATGATAGCCCAGACAGAGAAGAAAACTTGCATTTACCATGGTACTCCTCTCATGAAGAAGTGGTCTAGTGATGAGCTACTCTTAACTGAGCAAAGAGTAAAGATCTTAACAGTGCAAGAGTGGTCCTCTGCTTGGAAAAGAAGTAACCAACAGAGCAAAGTACAACCAGAGAATCCACATACTTGTAACATTCTCCCGTCCATTACTTGTGGCCATGTCAGACTTTCAAAGAGATGATTCTCAATACACCATTACACTTCTCACAAACTGCTCCAAGGAGAAGGAACTTATCTACATGATTACAATCACAGCCATCGGTGCCCAAGCAGTTGTATGCCAGTGGTGTTTATAGTGAGCTGAGGGGAATTTCTGGGAGCAAGTCAAGCCTCTGCTGGCAGCCTTATGAAGACATCTCTAGAGTGAATGGAAAGATTGAGAGGTCTTTTCAGGTATTCCACATTCCACCATATATCCAAATTGACTTCATCCACCTGAACTGCAAGGGTGATTTGTGTTTTATTCTAAATAAAGTGGCAATAATAAATCTAATCCATGAAAAATGCGGTTCATTCTATAGCCCAAGAATACATATTTGTACCCTTTGGGGTGCTCTGTGCCTACAGCAACTACAGCAAAGAAGCTAAAACAGTCATTGCTTCCCAAAAGCATCTTGTAGAACATAAAGCAACTTGCAGCTTCATTCACCCCCTAACCTAACACATCAATCCTGAATCTGATTTCTCATGATGTTCAGGGGGTGTCTCTGACACCAGAGGACTTCCTCCTGACAGTGCTATGCCCTGGGCACAGAGACCTCCTTCCATTTGCTCTATGCAATTTAAGCACTGCATCATTTGCTTCCGTGCCATGTAACTGGATATTGGGCACACAGGAGCTGTCAGGTTTATAGCAGAATCGGGTGCTGTTGGCACCAGGCTTCACAACTTTTGCAGCAAACATCCCTTTCTTGACCCAGTAGGAGAAGGTGCTATTTGCTGTAAATCAGAAAGGAACTTCGGGGGCCAGGGATGCAGATGGCAGGGCACACAGGTAGGAAGGGAAACCTGAAATACAAGGGCTACCCATGAAGATGAATAACTCTTTCCCCGTGGGCTCGGCAGAATGGAAAATTGAAGAGAAAGGGAATCTCTCACAGCTGATCTCCTCACAAAGTCATGCTGCTGTTTCAGAGAACACAGAAATGAGTACAGACGGGCTCACTCTGATACTGATGCTGGAGGTGAAAGTTATTTTTGCTATAAGTTGTTGTAGTCAGCACTATTTGTCATGATGTTCTCTGGGCTCATAGGCTAAATTGCCCCATACTAACAGGCACTTTCTGTCTTAAGCAATACATTCCAGTACCGTATCTGGAGCCCACATATCCATCAAGAGCAAAAGTACAGTCAAAGAGACAGAGGTAAAACCCAGCTTCAGAGACTTCATGAACTACAGAGAATAATTGGAACATACTGCAGGCAGCTGGAAATGCCATTTAGTCAGTGCCTGGAAATACCAAAAAGAAATACCAAGGGTTGAGAAAGTGAAAATAATTTAAACAACTAAAAGAAGTCTCAAATAAAAACTGAAGGAGAAGGGCTGAAAATAGATTTTACAAATGAAGGAACGAAACAAAAAGGGATTCAACTTTTGGATGGTCACCAGTGGGAGGCAAGGCAGGAGACCTCTTTCCCTACAGCTGTCTAGTGTGAGGTGACCCTGCCCACGGCAGGGGGGTTGGAACTAGATGATCTTAAGGTCCTTTCCAACCCCAACTATTCTATGACTCTATTTATGTTAAGATAGGGTTGGGACATTCAACCTGCTGTTTGATTGAGTTGAGACAGCATGACATCTCACCAAGGATCAAGATACGCTTCCAAGTGATAAGAATTCTTACCTCTTCTGCATATGCTTTGCCAATTCCATCAGTAGCTCCTGTGACCACTGAAAACAAACAAACAGGTATTCATTAGTTGCTTCACAGAAATCATTACAACGGGTATCCATCAGTAGACTATTAAGTTACTCATTCCAGCCAAGAGACACATTAGAGTCACTGGAATAGGTGTACAACTTCTATTAAATCTCTTGGAAAACTCACACTAAAACCTTTCCATATGTAAGAAAAGAGAGGAAGAGATGGAGTTAGGAGCCTAACGGTTGTTTCAAGAATCAGGTTCAGCACCCCTTCACATGACAGTCCCCTGGTCCACTACATTTCTTCAGAAGCTTTGTGGACTAAGAGAGGTTCCCAAGTCATTCAACTAAGAAAAGCTCAGCTATGGCTATTAAACCAGCTTTCATCTTAGTTTTAAGTATCTAGTAAAACAAAAAGTAGCTTAAAGCCTGTAATCATCCAATAAAACAAACACTTTGGGACACAGGCAACAGGTCCCTGATAGCGACTCTCCAGTAGATTGCAGACCCCTGCAACCACTGTGCTTATAAGCAGCAAGTCTGAGTGACCGATGCAGGCACCAATTCCAAGCTGGGCTTCTCGAGGTTGAAGTCTTTCGCCCGTGGGTGACTGGGATCTGTGTCAAACCTCAAATCTTTCTAGGATTCTTTTCCACATGCTGAGAAGCTCTGAGTGACTCAACATGCCATTAGTTTGACAGATTATTCCAGGGCTCTCACCACACCAAAGCTGATCATCTCAGTTTGCTCTCTAAACAGCAATTCCTCCTTTCACAATCTGCTTTCCCAACTACTTTCTAAGCAAGCATATTCTGAACCACTTTCTTTTGGTCTCAGCTCTTCTTCCTCAAACCCCATGGCTACGCCTCAACATCCTCAACTCATTTAGCTCTCCACTCATTCATGTCTCTGCTTTCACTGTAAGTGGCTACAGAATATCCTGGATTTTTCTCATTGTCCTCAGCTTGGTTTATGCTTCCACTGCTTATCCCTGAACGTTGGAATGCCCAAACAATTGGGCTTGGTTAATGTCTCAGGAAACTGAAGAAGCATAGAATGGTTTTGGTTGGAAAGAACCTTAAGATCATCCAGTTCCAACCCCCTGCCATGGGCAAGGACACCTCACACTAAACCATGTCACCCAAGGCTCTGTCCAAGCTGGCCTTGAACACTGCCAGGGATGGAGCATTTATCACGTGAGTGTTGGGGGTTCAACTCTCAGATCAACCTCTACCTGAGCAGAACTCAGAGCAGAGGACAGAGGCGTTGTCCCGCACTGGGATTCAGCAATAACTTCCCCTCAGGGCAGCAGAAGGAGACGCATTTGGAGATGATTTGATTAGTCACTGCTTGCAGATCACCCATAACAGCTGGCATGCAAACAGCAGCCAGAATATTTCTGTTTTGAGTAATAACAGCGAGGAAATGCTGTAACCATTTTAGTTTCTGTGCCTGCTAGCTATGAATAAATGGACGTAATAACAACTGATGAAGACAGCAGTGAAGGTCCTATTTGAGCCTGAATGGCCAACAGTGCAATAACAGGCTAAGAATGAACATCCAGTCATGCTCCCGACTCAAGCTAGATTTACAGATGACCACAGATGAAGGTATATGCACATTTATCCCTTCCCTGGATTCAAAGCTCATTTGCAAGATGCCATAGCTCCAATGAGGTAGGATACGCATACTGCACACACAGGATGCTCTGGCTAGTAAATGAAGTTCTAGCTGCTGCACTGTCAGCATCAGCCACTTTCATTGTGAAAACCAAGATGTGTCACATCTTTTTGCCATTTCCTATCCAGCCACGATAAGGAAAGTGTGAATAACAGTTCTGTTATAGAAACAAATGCCCATATACAAAGGTCAAGCATGGGTCTAGATGACAAAAATAGGAAGCCCTGGGGAAGAAATCAAGAATACAGTCCCAGGGGTCTCTCTAGGAGGTAAAAACTGATCAGAGTGGTGGTATTTCATTGGTGGCCAGGACACCAAGAGTTGGATAAGTTCTAAGCTGACCCAATCTGGAAAACATTCAACTACAGGGACTTGGTTAAAGGGGTTGTTCCCTTCATTACAGGTACCTGAAGAACAACCATTCCCTATAATGCTTGTAGATTGCTTCGCCTCCTTCCAACTAAAAATTCATGGACTTAATGGTTTTATTCCTAGACAACAAGCTCAGCATTTTAAAACACTGTTTCCTGACAACACCAGTTGTTCAGCTTCTAACAACTACGGTTGAGTGTGCCTGCTCCGCAAGGCAGGGACTCCAAAAAAGCATCTATAGCACTTTAAAGGCTTAGTAAAGCACAACTACTTTTAGTCAAGGATGTTTTCCTCATTTATTGAATCCATTGCTTTGACAAATTGTAATGGAAATCAGCTGGAGCACAAGACTGAAGGTGAAGATCAGGGATTTCTATCTGAAGTACTAGGAACAGCAAAGATCCTCTCTTTTTAGCCCCTACTTCAAATAAAATAACTGTTGTCCAGAGGTTAAAGTACCCTCCAGAAAAGAACTTGAGAAATTTAAACAAATACAATAAATGATGAAAAACATGACAAAATCTCACCCAGAAAAGAAGTGTTTGAACCATCACCTGCATAAATGGGCACCTAGTTATTGGTTTGCTTCTGCTGCAGGTAAAGGCATAGGCATCACAATACAGCACACAGGCAGCTTTTCTGAGCAATAAGGGAAATACTCTTCTCACAAGAAGGCACTAATACCTTCATTTTATTAGCGGCTCCACTTTGAGGACGACTTCGTCTCCTGCTTCGTGCTCCCACACCATCTTGAATACACACAGTACAAGGACTGGTTTCCAACACATAACCTAAGAAACACCTTTGGCCACATTTCTCTTCCTAAGGCCTTTCAAGAGAAGTTTCCTGGCTCAGCTCTCACCTATTGTAAGCAAATGGATTTCCCAAACCAACTGCACTGGTGCAGAAGCTGTTGAGGTTTGCATTAGAAGACTGTGATGGGGAACATGCACTAATACTGACTAGCAGTTACTGCCCATTATGGGATCCTGGTGAGCAGTTTGGTGGGTCAGAAAGGCTGCCCAGACAGACATCCACGAAAGCAGGAAACAATACTTATACCATACCTTGTAAAAGCACAGAAAAGAGGTGGGATAAAGGGAACTGACTGGACCAACATCACACAAGTCAAGATCCAATCATCTTAATTTCCTCCACATTTTGGATTATCTAAAGTGGATGTGCTATGGGTAAGGGGAAAGTGATAGAAAAGAATAGGCTTTGGTTCAAGGTACATGATTTTCATACTGATTATGTTCATCTCTAGTCTCTACTCTGGAGCCAAGTGTTGCATTTTTAACCACTCCACAAGTAGTAACTAAATTCCTACTATTGATGTGACAAAGCTAGTTTAACTCCAAGTGTGGATTAAGCTTGTAAACTCTGTTTCTTACACAGACTGCCTTCTGACTGAAGTTACAAACTGACTGCAGTTGGCAGAGCTGAAAGAATGCAAAGCAAGGAGGGTAGGAATAAGTTATTGTCTGTACAAGAAAGCTGCACCAGCTCGCAAGTGTGATTATACACATTTACTCAGTAGTCAGACTAACTGTAGTAGCTTCCCACTTCAGCCATCTGCCGTCTCCAGAAGAGAAGTGAGAAGAATGCCCAGGCAGTTCACGTGTGAAGCCACCAAAATGCCTGAATGGAAGCCTGTATGGAAGCACTGGCAGATTTTAGGCAAAGTTAACATCCATCTTCCCCTGACTTGTGCAGCTGTAGACGAAAAGGGGAAGAGAAGGAAAGGTATTGGGTAACATGACAGCTCACTTCTAAAAACACCTATATATGCACTTGCATTGGGCTGGAGATGTTCTGCCCCCGGAGGTCATCACTAGCCAGAGTTCAACAGCTCTGGACACAAGGTATTTCACCAAACAATGAGACTGCATCTGGAACAGATTCCATTTCAAGACATGCATTTTTGGAACTAGCATATGTATAAGTGTGTGCATATATATATATATATATATATATATGAGCTGACACATGCAAGACTACAGCAGCTGCTCTCAGTTCTGAAAAACCTGCCCAAAGACTCCTGTTCTGAGTCACAGAGTCCACACAGCTCGGCCCTGGTGAGTGCCTCACACTGAAAGGAATACATCTTGCTCTTTTATGCCATGACATTTGACTGGGTAAGACTGGCATAGTCATTGTTATAATGGGTTACAGATGTAAGCATGGGTTTATATCATCTCGTCCCGGCTTTCATTTCAGTTATGCCTAACAGTCTCACATTCCAACTGACCCTGTACTGTTCAAAATAGAAGACAAGAAGCAGGAAAGCTGGTGAAACACATAAAATCACCATTCATGAAGCCACTAGAGTACATCACATAAGTGACTTTGTATCCACCACTGCTTTGGATATAGCCTTACTAAAGTGTAAATGTGCAAAGAGAAACTTCCAGTGGGTCTGAACAAAGAAAGCAGAATGGGGCATCATCTGCTCACACCTCTGGAGGTTATGTCATACACAGGCTGTAGATCTTTCAACTGCTGTTGTATATGCACACAAGTCATCTGCACAGGAACTCAGATCTGCAGTTAAGGTTTTCATTACAGTATTATCCTTAACACATCATGCAATCATTTCCATGAATCACCCAAATCTCCACCTTAAGACAGTATAGATTTTCTTTTGGCACCTTTAGGCATTGGGAGCTGCTCTAAGGTCTCCCCTCAGCCTGCTCTTCTCCAGGCTGAACAGCCCAACTCTCTCACCCTCGGAGCACCTTTGTGGCCCTCCTCTGGATAGAATCCATCTATGGAATCCACCATAGCCTCTACTACTGGACTACCTATTGATAGACACAATTCACTAATTCCTTAGACCTTAATACTGCCTGGCCACTTCACCTTCTAATGTTTCACATGGTGTGTTTCACAGTGTTTGTCACATACACCACAGACACGATGCAGTTCATAAGCATCAGCATCATCTCCTGTCCAGTACCAAACTCAAGGCAACCCTTGACAAATACAGGGCAAAGTTAAACAGATTCAATGATATCTGTTTAATGAGATCCATGGTCTTGCAATAGATTTCTTGTTATTAAAAAAGGCACAGACCCAGCCTATGGAACATATTGTACAACCAGCCAGTGAGTTGAGTCAGAAAGATTAACATGCCCAGTGGTACATGACTTTAGGGGCTAAAAATGTCAGCTCTTCCCCATAAAACAAAGGGGTGAATATATAAATGCTTCCGATAGCACATGTATCCTTCAGAAATCCCATAGCCCATGGCTAACACACACAGGATAAGGTACCACCAATAGGGCAGGGAGCTCATGTTCTTTCTGCTCCGAAGAACTAACAGCCACTGCCTTCCTAAATAAGATGTCACCAAGAAAACACCCATCACCTCCTAAGGGGTACACTGGATAAGCATTCCTGATGTTAAAAAGGGGACTAGCATTCGTGGAGGCATTCAAGGCCAGATTGATGTGGTTCTGATATGGTTGAATGTGCCCATGCTCATGGCAGGGGGGTTGGATTCCATGACCTTTGAAGGTCCCTTCCAACCCAAACTACCCTACGATTCCACAGCCAGGTAATAGCAGCACCCAACAGTCCACAGCAGCCTGTTTTGTGACTGAAGTGAATATGTAAAGCCCAGAAAGAACATTTTTATCTGCCTCTGGTGCATGCAGGATAGCTTAAAACAAAAAAGCAAAGAATGGTGCAGAAAAGCATGAGGCAGGTGTGTAGAAATCCTCCCTTCTCACAACAGGAGCAAGGACCAGTGTTGACACAGGGAAAGGAAGCAACAGCAAGCATAGAAAATTCTACTGCAGTTCTGCAGAGCAATCACACTGTAACGAGATTATAGATTCGTGACTCCCCAATTCAAGGTTAGACTACAGTGAAGAAAAAGCTTAAAGAGATCAAGCCTACCTTCAGATCCAAGCACGTTTTCCACAGCAAAATAAGCTGTTGAGACACCTGATGGAGATAAAGCATGGAATACTTTCACCCATGCTGCTGCTGGCAAACAGCACCAGGTGTACTCCTTGCACTGCTTTGACTACCTACACAATGAAGTTAACAACTATTATGCATGTTCTCTGCTAGCCTCTTCAAACTACAAATTCATTTCAGTGCAGCCATTTCCCTGTTGCCATTAAGAAAGGCCTGAGTTTTAGGCAGCCTTTCACAGTACTGCAGATGCACTCATGCACATCACTACCTAGGGAGGAGAACCAAGCTACTAACAATTTTATTCCCCCTAGAAAGATGTGGGTCCAGCAATTTGGGAATGTCTATTCTCTTCCTGCCAAAAAATTAAGCTAACAAGCACAATGAGGGCAGGTGAGCTACATTGCTGATCCCAAGCAGTATTCAGATTTGATGTTAAAATGGCCACTGCAGAGCTAGTCTCTCATCTACATCCTCCATTCACACAGAAGAGCCATCCCTGTCCTGCAAGACTGAATCCAGATAGGAGTGAGGGTCTGTGATGGGAACAGCTATACATACATACACATATATATACACACACATATACATATGGGTACCCAGCTATAGCAGACATCAACATAAAGAATAAAACTAGGAGCCCAGTGTGTCTTATTAAAGCAATAGAGTTAAGAGAAACTTCACAGCACAGCTAACCTTAGCATAGGTTTAAAGTACAACACATAAATAACTGAAGACTCGAGATCCTTCTGCTACGAAACACGGAGGCTATATTAAGAATATGACAGCTCCTGGGGAAAACAAAAGCTGGCAAGGGGAGAAAAGACTATCCCGGCTTGGCATCAAGCAGCGCTTCATTTATTACAGGTTTATATAAATCACTGGCATTTGACCAATACCAAGCTTCCAGATTATCTCCAGCCAACAAAAATACTTGAGTCTATGGCTGATTAAAAATATTCCACTTTTTGTCCTCAGCTTGCTAGGAGCAGCTATTTTTAGTAAAAGCCCAATCAACCTTATCAAAATCGAGCATCAAAAATAGACTTGGAGAAACACTGGAAGCAAACGCTATTTTTAGCTGCTCCGTCTATCCCTGCCACTGCCCACAAAATCTGACTGTACAGACCATGCATGAGTGCTTGGTTATTCTAGGCAGATCCTAGTCGTGACCCTTTCCTTTCCCCTCCCCTGTACACCTGAATGCGGAAAACACTCGATTGATTAAAGATTAATACAGCCGCAAACCGTGACAGATGCCTTTCGTCTGAGTGCTTTTGGGGAAAGGGGGGGAAGAATATGGGATGACAGAGAGCTTGCATCAGTATTCCTCTTGGGGATCTATTACATGGGAAGAAAATTGCTATTTCAATTCCCTTTTGTTGCTAAAAATAGCAGCCCCAATTGATTCAAGCAAACAGGGCACCGGCTTAGCACTGCCAAATTTAGAAACCACTGAAGTCCCAAAGAGTGAACGCTAACGCAGTCTAACACATGCCAGCTCATATTTAACAAAGAACAAAGGAGATAAGCATGCTGGCTGCAAGTTAATAAGACAGCAGTAACTTCCTGCATCCTTATGAAACAGAACCAGAAAACTCGCTGCAAAAAGAAGACAAACTTCACTCCTTGTCACAATTTAACTGGAAGCTTCATCAGAAACATCATCCAAACCGGAGCTGAAATCCTAGAAATGCTGTATTCAAGGGGCTTTTTTTTTGGCGTGAAGGGTTTTTTTCCTGCACAAAGGAGCTAACTCCTAATGGTCAGGGTTTGAAAAGACAGGCTACAGAAAAAGGTTCAATTCCCAAGAACCACTCACTTGGTAACAGCTTGTGTCTGGGAGCTAGAATTGTAGGTAGAAAAAACAGGCTATAAATATCGCAGTACTGACAAGCTCCCCTTTCATCCAGAACTACAGCAGGGAAGGGGTTTGGGCAGTGCGCTCCCAAGATTTCTTTAGACTTGAGAGCTAGGAGCAATCCAGAAATCCCAACAATAAAACCGTAATGAAGAGCTCATGGAAATCACAGCAACATCACTTCCAAGAGCTCCCTGTGAGTTCTCCAAGTTCCAGGGTGGCCTTTTATGCACTCACTCAAGTCTTTGCCATGAGGTCTTTTTCTCCAGTTAGATGGGCTGCTGTGCTATGGATATGGGAGTCTGGGAGGAGAGAGCAGCTCTGTTGCCCTGTTCCCTACATTCAAGGCTTTGATCCAGAAAACATCAGATGAAGCCAAGAGTGCCCTGAACCCAGTTTCTGGAACAGCAAGGAAGTTGTTCCAATATTTTGAGGATCAGATAGCTCAGGGTTGGCACCATCTGAAGGCTTTCAGTGTGTTTTGCCACTGGAAACACGAAGAGATAAGGTGTGCTTTTGAGACACAAGCAGCAAGCAGGAAGGTCTCTGGGTTTGGAGCATACAAAGTTGGAAGAAGGCTCTGCATAAGATTGTCACCAGAAGAAATCAGGGATTTTTTTTTTTGCTCCTCTTTCACTGTACATTTGTAACAGGAAAAAATAAATTCAGGTCAGTAACATGGCAACAAAAAACCGAGACCTGCAAATAGAAGAGGATAACAAGTGATCTTCGTAAGCTACGGACATACTCACTTCAAGTCAAATCTGTACAGGGTGTCAGAATAATCATAAGCAGAGAGTGAGACTAAATACAGCAATAGATCCATTTTTAATCAAAAGGCAACTGTGCCAAACTAGCAGAAAGTGTGATCACTTCAGATAAGAATAACACACCAGACTCACGAGGCAAAAGAAAACGATTTGATAGGATGGCCATAAGAAACTATTGCTATGAAGGTGACTGGGACCAAACGTAAGAATCTTAGAACATCATCAGGAGCTACCTGGGGAGATGTCTACAATGGTTCAGACCCCAAAAAAAGGAACTTTTATCAGGATAAAACCAAATTACTACCTACATTCCTCAGGGCCTGATCTCAGCACAACTCCTGTTCAGCATCATTACTAGTGACCACCAAGGAGGGAACGCTTTATGAACTTCACCTAGCTACTGAAAAGGATCACAGTGTGATCCACAAAGAATTAGATGGGTTTATAGACTAGAATAATTAAAACATAATATCGCTAGATGTTATGCGGTGACACAGCATTATCAAATATGAAATGCAAAAATGCAAGCTTCACTTAACTAACTTCACTAAAGAGTTGAGGCGAACCATTGTAAACAATGAAAGAAACATACCTGGGGTGCAGTTGCTTAATATAAAATGGACTGTGAACTTACACAACCTGATTGCATCCACTGAGGCACTGGCAGATGAGTTTAAAAGGGGTTTGTTTGCCCTTCATAAACTCATGTAGTGTAAATACCGAAAACAAAAGGTCAGGTTGGATGGGGCTTGGAGCAACCTGCAGAAGTGGACAGTGTCCCTGCCCGTGGTAGGGGATTGGAATTGGATGACCTTCAAGGTCCCTTCCAACCCAAACCCTTTTATGATTACATTAGGAAGAAAATAAGTTGGTCACAATTTAGACTGGAAATTAGAATCTTAAAGGAGAGAAGAAAAACCTCTTTCTGACCCAGAAGAGCACAGTGAGAATATGAGGATATAGAACCTGACCTGCTGGAGGAGCTCTGAGATGCAAGACAGCAGTGCAGGACAAGACAGTGGTAACTCTGGAAACAGAACTACAACCTTGCAACAAGAATCTGTTCATTACTATCCATTTAATGGATCAGAAGGAAATGGAAAACAAAATAAGCCTGACTAATTTGTTGATTGGGTTTGATACATTCTATTAATTGCATGCTTCTAGGCTTCCTCGGGTTGTCAGAGGGCATCAGAGGAGGGTTTTAATCCTCACTATCTCAACACACAGTTCGACTTCCAGAGTGTTTCTGCTCATCTCTTCATGAAAGATAGGAGAGTTGCAGCTGGAGATCAGACACAAAACATAGGAGAGAGAAACACACGATAGTCCTAACAGGATGGAGACCTTCATGAAGAGGATCTGAACCAGGAAGGGGTTCTTTCTGGAACCCCTTATTGTCCTGGCAATAACTCAAACCATCTTACGCAAGCACCTCTGTATTCACAGTGAGGACACCAGTCTCCAAAAACATTTGGGGCATGAAAAGAATAAACAGTACTTTGTATCAGCTTTTTAGGATCAGACATAAAATTCCTTCAGTTCTTTGCTGCACACGTCAAGAGACCCCAAAAATGCAGTGCTAAATACAACCTTCTCTCTACGCCTTTGAAACACTGGTTGACCTTTTAGAGCTTCATGACAAGGACCCACAGTACTGAGAATTATACAAAACAAAGTATTGAAGAAGTCATTAAACGAAGGTTTGGGCACCTTTCAAGCATAATGCATCATGCAGCAAGGACATGGCACATCCCCACACATCAAGTCATTAGAAAGAGAAAACAAAACATGGGAGTCAATAAAAACATCCTGTTACCATTCACCTACTTCCTCCACTTGCACATATCCAGGTATGTATATTGGAAGTGAGATAGAAACCATAGTGTGGACAAGCTTTCTCATGGTATAACAGTTTATCACAAGATTAGACCTTCCAGATCAGAACAGAGGACCAGCAAACCCAAGACTTGGTCTCTGGCAGGGGGCAGCAATAGATACTGAGGAGAGAATTCAAGAAGCAGCCAAGCACATCATGGTACCTCTCCCAGATACTCCTCCGGTCTCCCGCTTGTAGCTCTGCTATTTGGTGGTGATTTTGGACAAATTCACAGCAGAAAAAGCTATTAAGATCTTTTACAGGAATCCATGTAAACCTTTAGGATCTAATACAGACTGTAACAGTACGATACACCTCTGAACCACATCCTGCAAGGGACAGTATCATCTCCTCCTCTTCTTTTTGAGATCGATCTGCTAGTTTGGGATTTGGTGCTTTCTTCACCATCTCCTGATCATGGTAAGCAATGACACTGATCATTTTGCTTAACTTTCCTTCTAGACTTAAAACTGAAGTTGTGGATTTTCAAGTTATTTTATGTATTTATTTGACAAAATAGGTAAATGTAACAGATGTAACAAAATATATGAGATTAGACATGCAGGCAACCCTTTGATGGGAGCCTCTATCAGAATCTCTTTGGAGTACAGGTCTGCAGACAGCAAATGAACTAAAAAAAAAAAAATAAGTACATTTAAAAATATCAGAATTATCTAAATATATTCCATCTATTAGAAAAATCATGCTCCTTCCCTATCCCCAGAATTAGAATCTTCATTCTGAATGCAAGTTACAGAGTAGAATTTCAGCGCACCAACAATACATCAAAAATAGGCAAGTTGGGAAGCACAGAGACACCAAGAAAACTGGCACTGTAGGAACTCACTTTCTTCCTAACTTCCAGCTCTAGTGAACCCCAAGCCACAGAATGGCTCAGACCTTTCTTTACCACCCTCATCAGCACCCTGCCTTGGGCCAAAGATAAACACTTGCAGCATTCAAGTCTGCAACAAGGATCACTGTGCCCAAGATAAAACATTCTCTGGGAAAGACTCATAGACGATCTCTGATAAGTAAGGCTACATCTGGAGCACTGCATCCAGTTCTGGGCTCCTCAGTACAAGAAAGACAAGGAGCTGCTGGAGAGGTTCCAGTGGAGTCTGCAAGGATGCTCAGGGGTCTGGAGCATCCCTCATGAGGAGAGATTGTGGGAGCTGGGCCTGTTTAGCCTACAGAAGAGCAGACTGAGGGGATCTCATGAATGCAAATAAATACCTCACAGGTGGGTGCAGAAAAATGGAGCCAGGCTCCTTCCAGTGATGCCCAGTGATAGGACCAGGAGCAATGGCCATTAACTGAAACACAAGTTCCACCACAACACAAGGAAAAGCTTCTTCACACTGAAGGTGGCAGAGCACTGGAACAGGCTGCTCTATTGACATGAAGTCTCCCTCTCTGGAGATATTCAAACCCCACCATGGACACATACCTGTGTAACCTGCATTGAACTAGATGATGTTCAAGGTCCCTTCCAACCCTAATGATTCTGTGAAGCTTCTTGCAGCACAGCTCCTGGTAAGAAAGGAAACCCAACACAATCCCAGATGGGAGCCAGGCTAGTTTCATCCTACTTGCTGCCAAATTGGTGCAAATACCCCAGTCTGGCTGTGTTGGAACCACATACCCTGCACTCCTCAGCGTTTTCTTGGGCAGCACAGGGTTCACTGGCTAACCTAGGTCTGCATGGATGAACTTGGCCACTGCTGCACAGGAGCAACCTCATGTGCAGACAAGCCTTATCGCTCTGGCTCAGACCAGCTCACTTCATGCAGTCACTAGCATGTTTCTGCCTTACTTGCTTTCTCCTCTAACACTAATCCAACCTGGATATCATTACCCTTCACAACAGTAAACCTATTTAGGTCCAGCCTCCAACCTTTAACCTCTTATTTCAAACTCATCATAGTCAAAACACATCAGAAACCTGAAATACATGGGTTAACTTCATGTCTCCTGGATACCACTGTACTTTTTTCCACAAGGCCACTTGCCAATGGTTTACAAAGCCTAATACACAAACATGAAAAAGTTCCAGTTTTTAGGAAGGAATGTTATAAATCAGGACTGCTGCCTATCTGTGCAGAAGGAAAAATGTTTTAACCCTAAAAAAGGCAGAGTGTTCCATTATATTGTGCAGTAGAAACGTGACTGATAAAGAGCATCTTTGCAAAGCTGCTTTTTAATTATACACACTTAAAGAAGTCACTAGCAAAGTCACATCACATCCTCAGTATATTATACTCCCCTACACAAAAGGCGCATCTGCCCAAGAACCCTCCTTAGTAAGGTTTACGATCTACATTGATGCTGCGCAACATTAAAAGGAGCACGAACACCAGGTCAAGGAAGAGGATTCTCCCCCTCTCCTGTGCTCTGGGGAGATCCCCTCTGCAGTCCTGATGCAGCTCTGGGGCAACAGCACAACAGAGACATGGAGCTGTTGGAGTGAGTCCAGAGGAGGCCGTGGAGATATTGTGAGGGCTGGAGGAGCTCTGCTCTGGAGCCAGGCTCAGAGAGCTGGGCTGGGTCAGCCTGGACAAGAGAATGCTCCTTAAGGGGAGACCTTAGAGCAGTTCCAGGGCCTAAAAGGGCCACAGGAAACCCAGAGGGGGGCTTTGGACAAGAGCCTGTAAGGAAAGGACAAGAGGGAATGGCTTTAACCTGCCCAAGGGGAGATTGAGATGAGCTCTTAGGCACAAGCTCTTCCCTGTGAGGGTGCCGAGGTGGTGGCACAGGGTGCCCAGAGGAGTCTTAACACATTTATGTATACACAGTCTAAGCATACTGAATCTCCACTTCTACCCTAAAAATATATCAGTATCCAACCATCCTAATCATTGTATTACTCTTACGTTTGTGGATAGCCACCGTTATTTATTATAACACTTAAGTGTGGCCCTGCCCCAAGAAGCCATCCTGGGTACTAATGCTCCCGAGACTTCAAATGTTTTTTAAATGACAAATGAACCAAAACTAACCAGGATAGAACTGACTCAGACCTTCACCTTCTGGTAAGAGTATTTGCACCATTTTCATTTGTTTCTCTCAGCTCTCTCTTAGCATGAGAGATGCTGCATCTCCCATCGTTCAGACAAAGCCTAAGGACACAGCTAGACCATTATGCGACCCATTGCCCTCCTAGGCAGGTCCCCCTTGGGCCGTGAGCTAACTCAGCTCCAGCAGCAAGTTGCTCCTGGCTGCCAGCTCCCACAAGCAACAATTCTTCCCAACACCAGCAAAAGCAGCCAAGAATCACCCAAAAGCAAGCTCCCATCACTGCTACAGCAAGATCCCCACGCTTGGGTTCAAGGGAGAAAGCAAAGGGTACCAGCAGCAGTACCAACTGCTCTGGTGACAGCAGTCCATGCAGAGCTTGCTGCTAACCTAGATAGCTCTTCAAGGGCTCAGGGAGCAACTCCATATGAAAGCCTCAAGCTTTCCACATATACACAGGGCAGCTGCACTATGGAGGCTCAGAAGTCCAGCACCATAGAAAGCAGTGGAAACACTGCATTCCTGCCATGAAGCCTGTGCTGTAGATTGGCGCTTCGTGAGAGTTACTGCCTCACCATCCTAAAACCACACTGCTTTTGGTGCCCCTACTGCCATGTGCTAGCCCCTCCTCAAAATGCCAGACCAGAAGAGATCTCCCCATTTCTATTTTTAAAGCCAACTGACCTATATAAATCATCTTCACTGACGTTAAGTGATCTCAAATAGCTTCACTAGGAAGTGACTTGATACCTGACAAGTACCCCAAAACCCATGCATAAAAGGATTTCTCAATCAGCACTGCCACATCAGGGTGTTTTGGGGCCAGGCACAGCGAGGGCAGCCGAGGCAACCTGCTGCAGCAGCAAACCTGCTTCACCCCTTCCCATGCCTTCAGCTCAATGCACCAGAACAGTTCACCCACTGCAGACAATAAGCAAAGCTGCGTAAGCAGCCGAGCGCAGAAGATGAATGAACCATGTGATGCTTAAGATCTGTGAATTGAAAAAACCCAATGCATGAATTAAATCTGCACCCTTGTTCCCCCTTTTGTTCAAACACACCCCCCAAAAGAAAGAGATGCATACAGCAGGATATAAAAGGAGAAGGAGAAAGAGAGAGGTGGAAAAACCGTGGTCTGACACATTTATGAGAACTGATGGTCTGTCACCCAGACGCTGATGAATATTTTTTACAGGATAAAAATGGCAACCTAGAGTCTAAAAATAAAGTGCTGTGCTGCAGACCTGTCTGGTTCAGCAACACCACTGGAATACAAACACACTCCCTTGCTGCTACAGCTTGACTAAGACTTCAGAATGAGGGGGGGGGGGAAAAACCATTATAAAACATAACTCTTGTTTTCAAGGGAAGGGATTTGAGGGTTGGGGGGGGGGGGGTGTTAGTAAGAATTTACATCAGCATTATACTTTGCTTGCATTGTGTAACTGCAATTAAAAACCACTCCTAAATTTGAAGTGATTGATGAGAATAACAGACTACCTCACGCTGCACAAAGCGAGTTTTCCTTCCTCCTTTCCCCAGACAATTACAATATAAGGCCATATTTATCAGTGCCTTTAACTGTAATTTCACTAAGCCTAAAAAACATATTTTTAGACCCATGCTGCAGACAGAACCTGCGGACACTGCTGTTTCCAAACTCACTCCCACCCCCAGGGACAGAAAATAAAACCTTTTTATTGCATTCTGCCCCAAAATATAGACCAAAACCCTGCTTAGCTGAGAAGCAAAAACGACTGCACATCATTCACAGGCAGCACTCATTTCTCAAGCCTATCCACACTGCAGACAGGCTGCCTTATGCAGTAAAGATGCTATTTTTAGCAAGTGATGCAATAGCTGCAAGGGCTCTCCCAGAACCTTTCATTTAAGAACCCAAGCCACATTAAAACGTGTTAAAAGGTCCCTAATAACCCTCTATTGTCACCTTCCTGTTCTCTGCACCAGCATTACCCACAGGAATGACCCTTTTAATGTTGTTTCTTCCAAGAAAATGATTTTACACATGAAGTGTGTACATATTTATAGATATACACACACATTCATAGAATGTTTAGGGCTGGAAAGGACCTTACGATCATCACTGTATACACCTGCCCTCCACTGTATATTACAAGAAAGTCATACCAAATCCCCAAATAGGGATTTTTTGCCCTCTTGATTTCCTATTGGAATACAAAGCAGCTTGGTTTCCTTGCTGATCTTAGAATCATAGAACAGTTAAGGTTGGAAAGGACCTTAAGATCATCCAGTTCCAACTCCCCTGCCATGCGCAGGGACACCTCCCACTAAACCATGACACCCAAGGCTCTGTCCAACCTGGCCTTGAACAGCGCCAGCGATGGAGCATTCACAACTTCCCTGGGCAACCCAATCCAGTGCCTCACCACCCTCACAGTAAAGAGCTTCTTCCTTATATCCAAAATTCCCCTGTTTAAGTTTGAACTTTGAGGAGCCCATAGAGCTAATACAGCATCTAAATCCTTCCCAAAGCTATTTCCATTCTTAGAGATCTTTTTAAAAGTTCTTGTGCCTGACAACTGTTAAGACACATTTCTGCTCTGTGACTGCTTCAACAGCTAAAAATTCCCAAAATGAGAAGAGTTCCAGGAAAACTGGGGCTTTTTTTTCCTTAATTATTTTTAAAATAGAATGAGGATTTTTCAGCCCTTTGGATGTGTGAATCCTTTAGGTTTTGCAACAGCCACGTGGATGCTCATGTAACACATTCAACCTTAAGGATGAATTTTCCACTGATCCCTTATAAATTCAAATTTCAACTGTCCCCTTCCTAAAATTAACAAAGATATTCCCAAAGTCAGAATTCACTAGGGAACTACTTTTGACTGACTTCTGATCTCCAGGGGCCTGGCCAAGAAGACATAGGGCAATAAAAATACATTTACTGTTTTGAATGTGTGGTCATGGACACAATATATTAATAAATCCACAAACCAAATCTGCTCCTATGCAGGGTTTGATGCCTTTGCTTAACACATGCAGGGTATATATAGCAGCTCTTGCCTACTATTTCAGACCATTCATTTTTCAGTCATGGCCAGCATTTAGGGCTCACAAGGAATTCCCCTGCATGTATCACATATATATAACAGCTCACATTTGGCTTGGGTTTTGCATTTCCGAACCTTTGCTCTCATGATCTATTTAAACTGCACATTAACATCCTGATTATGTTCCAGGCTTGGATACTTTAATTTTAAGCAGCCATAAACAAAACCCAACTTGAGCCAATTCGTATCTTACTTCATAGGCTAGTTCGCACAGCCTGCAGTTAGCATGGGCAGCATTACTATTGGCTTCAAGTTTTACACCTCAGCTCCTACAGTGAGTAAAGATGGATCCGAGCAGAGCAAATGCATCCGCTTTGTTTTAGGGTATTTCCCTCCTCATCAGTTCTCATTGTGTCATGTACCACACAAGAAAGACAGAAGGCAAACAGCTTGATAACTCTCGACAACTTGTTTGGAGCAGTCAAGTTCTGCTTCCCCACCACCAACACGATGTATTTACTTCCCCCCCGACTCCAACACAGGCATAGGGAAGCCAATGTAGGGAGAATCTGTAACATCCGCAGGCTATCTGGGGGAAAAAAGGAATCCGGATGCAAAGCAGCAAGACTTGGAGAGATTTCATTCAGAAGCTATATACAGAATGGGGAATTAAATTCTCTTAGAGATCCTGATGGCTCAGAAGTAGAGCAGAAATTGAGGCAGGAAGACACCCAGTGATATTTTATTCATTTTGGCTAGAAGCTACATTAAAACAAGCTGTACACTGAGAAGTTAGCATGTGCTCTAGGGACACAGAGGTATGAAAAGAAGGATTCTGCAGAGCAGCTGAAGCGGTAACAAGATTCATGCCCAAACCACATAACCTGCTCCAAAGTGGGGAAGCTGAAGCACAGAGACTTCCACACCTGAAGCCCCAAAATAGCAGCGTGGGGAGCATCACACAGGGAATTTTACAAGGCCTTGTGAAGGTGGTAGGAGGATGACAACTGCAGAAAGCAAGCTTGAGCTCTTTATATACAGTGGGAAGCTAGAGTACAAGTGTACATCTGCTTCACTCCTGCACTACAGGAGTGATGACAAACCAGAAGACCCAGGCAGCTCCTGATGGCTTTACTAAGACAAAGGAAGAGCACAGCAGTAACACAAGATGTGTTGTGTTAGACACAGAGGTGAGAAACATCCACCCGTGTTGTGAAAGCCTCAAAGAGCTGCTCCCATTCACCCAGGCCACAGCTCCTCACATGAGGCTGCAGAACTGTGGGACTGCAGGACATTGACAACTTTGAGCGGGTCAGTCTACCACATCCTTATTACACCCGTGTGCAGCTTGTCTGGGATAAATGCGGACTGAAGCTAATGTGACCACTCCAGGTGAAAGTCTCCAGCACTTAAATTAGGTAAGAATGTGTCATACAAGGGCATGTAGTGATCAGACAAGAAGGAATGGTTTCAAACTGGAAGAGGGGAGATGTAGCTTATTAGGTTAGAGATATTACTCCCTGTGCAGGTGCTAAGGCACTGGCACAGGGTGCCCAGAGAAGCTGTGGCTGCCCCATCCCTGGCAGTGTTCAAGGCCAGGCTGGACACAGAGGCTTGGAGCAACCTGCTCTAGTAGTAGGTGTCCCTGCCCATGGCAGGGCACTGGAACTGGATGAGCTTTAAGGTCCCTTCCAACCCAAATCAGCCTGGGATTAATAATACTGAAGGGTGCAGAACACTAATTAGCCTTGATGGTTTCTTAAAGTACTCTACATTAAGTGAGAAGTGGTATCTTCTTGTTTAGAGATCTTATTAGAGATACCTTCTAGTAAAACATTATGCTTCTATTCTCACCTAATTGAAAGATCCAAAACTCCAGGCCACCCAAACCTTCAGCTCTCAAGTACAAAAAAAGGTGAATTAAACCATTTAAGCTGCCTGTTGCTACCCAAGACACAAACCAACATCAAACATGACTCTTCCTCCTTTCCCTTCTGCTGGTTTTAAATTCAGTTCCTGTGCAAAACCAACTGCTAAAGTAGAACTTCTGGGGAGAGAAGAGGACACCTCTGAGGGCATCCCCTCTCACAGGTTCAAGCACGACTGCACACACTCCAAGATCCACAAGAAGCTGGTGAGCACATTTATCCTATGGTAGGAATGGCTCTAAACCTTTTATAACCTCTCACTCCAAGACCATTAATTCTGTTAAAGGTGGAGCCCTCTCAGTCACACTGGAAATAGCTTCCTCATGAGCATACAGAGGCAAGGATCGCTTTAGGAGTATATTTAGCAGATAATGTGGCGTTAAAAAGATGCAAAGACAAGCACAGTTAAAAGCTGATGTAGCTGGCAAGTCTGCATTCAGCTGCTGAGGTGTTATAAAGGCAACTCTTAGAAACACGGAGAAGTGGAGCAAGAAGAATTCAGATTTCTGGAGTCTTTAGAAGTTACCTAATTACGATGAGGAGAAACCTATTCACACAGATAGTTCATACAAAGTTGTGAAAAGCCATTAAGCTTCTCTTCAATATATACCCTGCCAACAACAAGTGTAAGGTACTATGCAGTGTCTAAAGCCCACATCCCACATTCTATCTGCGCACCAGAAACCGACTTTCATTTGCTGGAATTAGAAGCGAGCCGGTTCTCTTGCTTTTGTGCACTGCAGCTCTCGAGCAGAAGCTTAAACGAGCTCAAACCACACCTTTAGAGAGCCGCTCTCCTCCGCATTGTCAGGAACATTACTCAAGTGCTCAGCAGCACCCTCTAGCCCGCAGACCTGAAGAAGGAACAGGGAACAGACTGTAGCCTCCTCAATTGAGGAAAACCTGCCATTCATAAAAAGGGGGTCGCTTAGAAATGAAAGACAACGATGCAGCACTAGAAAACGATCAAGACTGAAGAGTAATCTGTATTTTTTGTGCCTGAAATATACATATCACCTGATTTTGTCTAAAATTAGAATATTTGGTAATTATAGTTCTGCAGAGGTCCCTTGCATCCCACGCTTTTAATTACATTTGCTTTAATTGAATATTTCTATCCATCGGGGCGGGGGGGGGGGGGGGAAGAGAAAGATGAATGATGTTAACATGCTCAAGTTAATCAATTTGGAAGGTAACAGTTGTCTCCTGAGAAATGCCCTCGATAAATTCCCATCCAGCATCAGGGACACTCTCATGTTAAAGTAATTTAGAACCCCCTGACTGCTTTTTAGCCGGTTGGGGGGGGGGGGGTGTCTGTACCATCACTGCTTTGCAGTAGATGTTTGCATTAAAGACTGAAAGAAAAGCTCAAGCAACGACGCCTTTCCCTTCCCATTTCTAAATAAAGAAACAGCCACTGATGCTTTCTGTGTTTCACGCTGAGCACTTCAAAACTTGCAGTACATTCCCGGTGGAAAACTCCCCAATTTTCCTATGGAAACCAGGCTCACATCAAGCCTCCTTCAGCGTTTCAGCTGCAGTTCATCCCATGCACTGGACAGCAGGCGAAGCGCCTGTGGGTGCTGCATGGGCTGTGCTCGGGGTCCCTCCGGTGTCCCCATGGCACGTGGTGGCTGCGGTCCCCGCTCCCAGCTCCGGGAATAACGGGGATGAGGGAGGTGATGAGAAGGAGACCGCACCCCGGCCGTGCCCATGCGGGCCCCGGCCCCACGCGCTCGGGGAGCGGAGCGGAGGGAGCGCGTTATGTCACCGGTTAGGTAACGGGCGCGGAGCCGCCGCAGTGGCGGCCCCACTCCTCCTTCCTCCTCCTCCTCCCCTTTGCCGGGGCGGCTGAGGTGAGGCGGCGTTAACCAACCCCTGGCGGAGGCGGGAACGGCTCCCCCGGGAGCGGAGCGGGCTTCCCCCGCCCGAAACAGCGGGGGACGGGACGCGGCGGCACCGGGACCCGAGCGACGGCGGCGGCGAGGACCCGCTCCGGGGCTGCCGCACGGGGCCGGCAGGGGGCGCTGCGGCGCCGCAAAGGGCGGGAATCCCGCGAACAGGATCATGGCATGAACCGGGCTGGAAAAGACCTCCTGAGGCCGTTTCCTCTTGTCCCATCCCTTGTTCCTTGGAGCAGAGCACAGCCCCTCCTGGCTCCATCCTCCTCTCAGCCAGTTGTAGGGAGCGATCAGGTCCCCCCCGAGCCTTTTCCTCTCCATCTGAACCCTCAGGTCCCTCAGCTGTTCCCCATCACACTGTGCTCCAGGCCCTGCACCAGCTCCATTGCCCTTCCCTGGCCCTGCTCCAGCACCTCAAGGTCTTGCAGTGAGGGGCCCAGAGCCGAACACAGGATTCGAGGTGCAGCGTCCCCAGTGCCCAGCACATGGGCACAATCCCTGCCCTGGCCCCGCTGCCACACCAGTGCTGGTGCAGGCCAGGATGCTGGGGGCTTCCTGGCTGCCTGGGCACAAGCTGCCCATGCTCAGCTCCATCAATCAGCACCCCCAGCTCCTTTCCCATGAGCAGCTTCCAGTCGCCCTTCCCCAAGCCTGGAGCACTGCATAGGGTGGTAGCGGCCCAAGTGCAGGAGCCAGCACTGAGCCTGGCTGAACCTCACCCCATTGACCACAGCCTGTCCAGATCCCTCTGCAGAACCTTCCCATCCTTCAGCAGATCGACACTCCCAAACACTTGGTGCCTACTGAGGGTGCTCTCGATCCCTCCTCCAGGTCATCAATGAAGATATTGAACAGCGGCCCTAACACCGAGCCCCGAGGGACACCACTAGGAAGGGGCCTGCCAGGGCCATGCATCCATCACCCCTCAACCACACTCAGGCCTCTTTCCCAGCCCAAGGGCAGGAAGCTGGATGGGAATGGGCCAGGGAAGCAGCGGTTGAGCCCACGAATCACAGTGTTCAGCAGGTACAAGGAGCCCCTTTAACTCCTACACACTGATCCCAGGATGTCCGTGTCATGGCACACAGTGAATGGGATCAATACTTCCAACATTCAAAACACACGTGATTGAGGCATGGGAGCCCCGCTCCACATGAGGCTCTTCCACAGAGCCTGGCTTCCCCAAGGACCAGCCCTGGGATATCAGCTCTTCCTCTGCAGCCCAGCACGCACCACTCTCAGCAGCAAGCAGAATGAGAGCATTTCCTGCACCACTCACCACCAGCCTGCCCCATGTGTCCCCAGGTCCATACATCCCATAGCCAAGGCAGCAGGAGAGAGGCAGACACGAGGACTCTGTGAATTCCAGCTCCCCAGAGCCCTGTTTCCATCAGGGAGCACTGGCAGACACGGCACTATCCACCATGTCCTCAGCACATACCCTGTTCCAAAGTGGAGACTTACACCAGGAATGCAGCACACCCTGCCCAATGCCTTTTGCATGTAGAGAACCCTCCACTCAAGCAAGTGGTGACAGGACCCTGCAGCTCATCCCAAGCAAGCTGACCAGCCATGGTTCAGGAAAAAAGCAGCTCAGACGAATTCCCAGCAACACCCTTTGACAGAGACGTGATGCTAGAAAGGCAGAACAGCATCCACCGGCTGCCTGGATGCTCTGGAAAGTAGAACCCACAATAAGTTGCTCCCTGATTGACTTTATGAACCTCCTACCCCAATCCTTTTTGTGTATGCTGCTTTCCTCCCTTTTTGACACCACACCCTTGCAACCCTCCTATCCCAACTTAAGATCATATAATAGGTGGGGTTGGAAAGGACCTTAAGCTCATCTAGTTCCAACCCTCCTGCCATGGGCAGGGACATCTCCCACTAAACCATGGCACCCAAGGCTATGTCCAACCCAGCCTTGAGCACCGCCAGCAATGGAGCATTCACAACTTCCCTGGGTAACCCATTCCAGTGCCTCACCACCCACACAGTAAAGAACTTCTTCCTCATACCCAATCTAAACTTCCCCTGTTTAACTTTGAACCTGTTACCCCTTGTCCTACCACTACAGTCCCTAATGAAGAGTCCCTCCACAGCACCCTTATAGGCCCCTTCAGATACTGGAAGGCTGCTCTGAGGTCTCCACACAGCCTTCTCTTCTACAGGCTCAACAGACCCAACTCTCTCAGCCTATCCTCATACAGGAGGTGCTCCAGTCCCCTGATCATCCTCGTGGCCTCCTCTGCACTTGTTCCAACAGTTCCATGTCCTTTTGATGTTGAGGACACCAGAACTGTACACAATACTCCAAGTGAGGCCTCAGGAGAGCAGAGCAGAGGGGCAGGATCACCTCCCTCCACCTGCTGGTCACGCTCCTTTTGATGCAGCCCAGGATACAGTTGGCTTTCTGGGCTGCGAGTGCACACTGCAGCCGCCTCATGTTCATTTTCTCCTCGACCAACACGCCCAAGTCCTTCTGCGCAGGGCTGCTTTGAATCTCTTCTCTGCCCAAAATGTAGCTGTGCCTGGGAACTTCCCAAGGACCTTCTGATTTAGGAGGCTTTACAGCTTCCACTAGAGGAAGGAACAAGAGAAAAGGCTGCTTCCCCAAGCGCTCTCTGACTGGGACTGGAGGACCTGCTATTGGACTTCTACCTCTGGTCCAAGAGAAAACCCTCCTTTAGAAGCCAGACACTCAGAAGACCATAGGTTGCCTTTACCACCTCTGCATAGACGGACCTTGGTACCTTAAGGAGAAAAATAAAACATCAAGATGCTTTAAGAACATGATTACTGCTCCAAGATTTAGGAATAACGACAAAACTTCAGGCTGCAGAGAATACCCAGCTAGTAATACTATATAGGGGACAGGACGGAGCATTAAAAGCTATGATCACCATCCCTTGCTTAGATGCATGTCCTACTAGTAATACCCCCCAAAAATAAGGCTTTAAAAATGAAAACACAAACCAGCTTCTACAGTAAAGGCTATTTAAAGGAAATGCATTTATAAAATAAAGTAAAATATATTCTTATTCAGATCTACTTCCTCCGTTTATACAGAATTTGTGCTCAAAGGAAGCTTAAGAAGCAAAAAAAGCAAAGCTGCAAGAGAAATTCTAGTTAGTGTATATTAAAAGATATGGTTTGAATCCAAAGCTTACTAGCAGAGACTGAGCTAGTCTATACTGGTACATCACACTAGCGTTCCTCTGAATAAATCCATTCTCCTCATACGTTGGCAAGGCAGTGTTTCACATCAGAATGTCTACACTTTAATTCTGACCACAACCAGCCACAGAAGCGACAAATCCAGATGGGATGCGATCTTACCCAATTGTGCAGAGCTGGCAGCTTGAAAATCCACCTCTTTCTTCATAAGCCAAGAGATTTTAGTCAAAATGACTTCCGGATGAACAGATTTCCACCCACCCCACACACACCCCTCATTTCCAAACACTGCAAAGCACCGAGATTTCAGTTGCCAGAATGAGTTTTAAATATAGCCAAATACAACTTGGTCTGTCCCCAAGGATAAGGCCACAAGGATAGAAAGGGAACTAAAGCTACTGTGTAAGGGAGGGGGGAAAGTTTTGCTTCTTAAAATACATTTCCAGATGCATAAATCCATACAAAACCATTATCCTAGTCTTCAAACAGGAGCATGTCAGAACTTGTTAGCAAGGACCTCCAAAACTACTCTGCAACTCACAAACAAGCCTCTCAACATACCCACAAGACTGCATAGATGACACTCATCAGTTCCATGAGTTCTGCATGGAACCAAGCAGAGCAAGGCTTTGGAATAGCCCAGCGAGATGAGGCCAAGCAACAGAACTGACAACAGGCTCCTCCTGAAGTTTTAGGCTCAGTTTCAGCCAGCATAGCTGCAGGATATCACCCAGCCATCCATTCCTAGCAGCTTCCTCAGCATCTCTTCACCACTTGCTTTGTAGGCAAATCAGTGAGCTGATCCAGCTAACCCCACAGCTAGTCTTTCTTTGCAGGGTTGTCAACCACGCTAGTGAGCAGACCTCCCTCACACTATCGACTAGAGGCAACATAAAGGAAGCAGTAAGAGCTCACAGGCAGCAGCTAGAACAGAAGCAATTCTTTTGGCAGCAGCCTGGTCTTGGAGCAACATAAGCTAACCACTGGGCTTAACTGTATCCTCAACATACAGCTTCATAATACTGCTGAGTTTCCCTTCTGTTGCACCAGCGCTGGAACTCATTTGACCCACAGCAAAGCAGTCCAGGGAACAGAAATAGCCAAAAGTAATTAATTTTCTGCAGGGCAGCCTCCTTAATGAGATCACTGCACAACAAGACACCAGTGCTAGCACAACGAGGAACAAAGCAGAAGAGTTCTTCATCTGCTTTACTCTCTCCCCACAGCAAATAGGTCAGAAAGCCATGATCTAAATCCCTACACTCAGTCTTCTTGTGATTGATGGCTCCTCATTTATCAACTGACATCACATAAGAGAGGCAGTAAACCAATTCCAGTGCCAAGGAACGTGAATGAAGCCCTAGAGGTTGGAGTCAACGCTCAGACCATGGATGGAAATGGCAAAAACAGCAAAGGAGAAGAACCAGAGCAGGAAATGGAGGATCTCAGATCAGAATCCAGGGACCAACACAAAGCTGCAGAGCCCCAAAGTTCTGACACAGATCTGAAGACAGAATTGGGACTACCAGGACAAAGAGACTGAGGAAGAGAGCTTGTATTCGGACAGGTGACTTGCCTTGAAGCACAAGTGTAAGCTGATCAGAACACACATCCCTTTCTGCCACTCCAGATGAACACCAAGTTGGACAAGCAGGACAACTGAGGACAGGAACAAACACCAAGACACCCTAACTGTAATCCCTGTTGAACCACTGACAGGGTAGCAGCTTCTTCCAGCAGTGTAGTGATCCTTTACTGCCCTATCCTCCTGACTGCTGCTTCTCCCTCCTGTTAGCAATCTGACTCATCGGCTGTGCTGAATCACCTCTCCTCAGTCACACTCTGGAGATAGAAAGCTCTTGAGGCAGATGGGAATCAGCAGGAATACTGGGCACATCCACATCTTCAAGACTGGCAGGATAAGAATTCTGGGGAAGTAAGCAGAGGGGCCAAAGCCCATGGGAAACAGGTCAACTAGATGCTTCAGAAGAGATACAAGGGAAGAGTTTTGAAGGAACATATTGGCTGCACACAGATTAGGAACATGAAACTGGGATTTGCTGGAACAAGGATCCAGTGGTAAAGAGCCATATGCAAGCTTAAGCAAGTACTGGCTACGTAGCAGCAGTCACATTGGTTGTTCATGTCTTTGGTTTTCCATATCTACACACACCCAGCTCCATAAACCTCTGCACCCTAAAGCAGAGACTAGGCACTTTGGAAGGAGACCAGACTGTTTAGTCTCCACACAACAGTTTCTTCCCATCAACAACAAACCCCCCATTGAGCTTACCCCACATCTCCCATTCCCCTTCTCTCATTACCACTGAAGCAGAAAGGAAGAAAAGCTCTAGTCTTGTAATACACAAGAAAATCCTTTGGAAAACCTTTGTGATTAGCATGCCTAGAGCTGAGCTCCTCACCCCTGCTCATCCTTGTCTACTACATATAGAGCTCCTCAAGCAGTGGAAGTGCAGCTGTCCCTTGGGTACTGGCATGACTGATGTAATAAACCCTCCTAGGACACCATGGCTCAAGACTACTCAAGAGGAGAAAACAGGAAGGAGAAAAACAGAAGAAAAATGCCAAGCAGCCAAACCCAAATCCTGCACAGCCAGCTAGACAGTAAGTACCGCACATACACAGACCATGCCTCAACCTGAGCCACCCTCTTGGGACAAGCAACTGAGTCAAGAGAGAAGGAGAACCCTCAGGAGAGAAAGAAGCAGGAGGTAACACAAAAAGGAAAAAGAACAAGAAACAAAGGGACAGGCACCATCTTCCTAATGGGAGAACCTCTCACCTCCAGCTTTAAGAACTGCTACACAAGGGGTTTCTTCCAAAACCTACAACCAAACCCCAGGATTTTAGGTGTCACCATCTGTTGCTGAGGGCAGGGAAGTACATTAAAAGCTCAGTAGGAAATTCTGCATATAGCTCCTCACCAGTGTTAGCAGGAGAAGCCTATATTGTGGATCAGGATTCCAGCTTCGCTAATGACTCACCCAGTGGGTGATGGTGTACTGCTCTAGACTTCAGCTCCAGGAATCTGGGAAGTTGTACAGATTCAACAGAAAAACTACATTAAGGTTAAATAATCACGAGGCAAAAAATAGAAGATTCAAGGCACAATCCTTTTGCGCAATTCCATGTACTATAGGGGAAGGAAGTCAACATCTGAAAATGCTAGAATTCAGGTTATTTAATGTACTCAGTCTGAAGTGTTCTGCTTTAGGAATGTGCATTTCCTAAAGCCTATCAATAAGTGAGCAACAGAAGTCATCTGAAGTTAGAAGCAGCAACCTTGAATCTAATTAGGCAAGTGATTAAGCCATGCAAGCCCAACACACCATGAGATGCTTTACCCACCAGCTAGGCTCTTTATCCCACATTTGTGTTCATATACAAGCCTAAAGAATCACATCTGGCATTTCTGTTAGAATAATTAGGAAAGGTATTTTCTTCCTATCACCTCTTCTGTAGCAGAGACGCTGTCCCATTCCATGGATTAGTAATGAAAGCACTCACAAGACCAAGAACAGCAACATGTTACACACACCTATCAAAAACCACAACTCCCACATAGTAAACTGCAGCCTTCCCCAAGCCCCACTATCAGCTCTGCCCTCACACCCTCAGGACCATGTGCCAGCTCACTTGTTCCTTACACAGGAGTGCATTTACCCAACTGGCTCCAACACCTAGCACAGTTCCAGTTGGACTTCTTTGCTGGAGACACTTCTGTATTCCTCACTCCTACACAAGGCCTTTCATCAAGGATCCTCACAGGTACCCTTCCTAAAAGGAAGTACATGGGCCAAAGCCTTATAAAGAATGTGGAGCAAGAGGCTACCTTTACCTTAATACAAATAGTATAGAATCATAGAATGCTTTGGTTGGAAAGGACCTTAAAAGATCATCCTCCAATCACAGTTAGCTTCGGGGTTCAGGGGAGGTAAAGAGACCACACTACAGCATTTAACTATCCCTCACATGCACCTCTGCTCCTGCAGATAAACATGGCAAAGCCTGTCCATATTCCTATTCAAGTTCCCTAGTGACACCAGCTCTGCATTACTGAACTCTTCCATCCAGAATTTCATTTGAAAAGTGAAAAGCATCTCTAAAAGAACAGGAAAACAGAAGCGTCAGAACCTCCAGAGATGCTGAGCTGGAGATCCAAGCTCCAGAGCCTGGCTGATGCTGAGGCTGGTGGTCTCAAGAGATGCTAACACAAGCCAGAAGCAAAGTGCTGAAGCCCATCAACAGGGATGCAGCAGAACTGGAGACAGGAATCTGAACTTCTGGGCTCTAAGCATTTGTTCTCCCTCTCCTCTTCTAATCAGCGAGTGCACTGCTTAATGCAGCAAGTGTTGAGCAACCCTACTAAGCAGGCCCGTTAAACAGTCAATAACATCATGTGCAAAGGCAAACACCTAAAAGAAGCAATCAAGAAGCACAAAACAGGATAAAAACACAGCATTGTTCACTCCTTTATACTGTCCAGGAAGCAAAACTGTTGAGATATGTTAGTAGCAGCAGCCTGCATAAAAGATACTAGAGACTCAGTAAGAACTTCAAGGTCTCAGGAGTTGCAGCCCACTGAAACATCACACAGTGCAAACTGTGTTCCAGAGAAAATTTAGGATGGACACAGGGAAACCTTACATCTAAAGTGGGAAAAGAACAAGCCATACACACTGGAGCACAGCACTTCTGGGAAGACCATGCAGCATTAGGACACTTTGCACCAGACCATTCCCAGAGCCATGTTTCAGCGCTGTAGCCCTTCGGAAGGACTTTGCAAATAGCCACACAAGAGAGCAGATGTGCCAAGGTCAGGCTGCAAGTTTGACTCCAGCTGTCGTGATCAAGAGTTATAAGCTAGCTAGTACGTTATCACATGTTCTGAACATTAGGTTTTGGGTTGAAACATCATGCTTTATATCATGTAAGCGTAGAACTGTCTGCGTAGCACCCAGAATTGAGCACAAGAAATCCCTTGCCATAGATGTGAAGTTCTTAAGATGATAAATCCCTGAGTAAGTGATTCTGCGGAAGGACATGTAATAACCAAAACTCCCCCCAAAGCTCAACACACAGGGAAAACAGGGATTTGTGTAGAGCCTCTTCTCTCACATCCTGCAGAGCCAGCAGTGATAAGGGAGGTTGAAACACGTCACCACACATTGCACTGGGTTGGCCGCTCTGATCTGTAACAGTGATTTGTGACACGATCTGTCAACTACCATTGCACATTGCCAAACACCTGCAAAGCAGAACTGCACTCATTTGTGCAACACAGACTGAAACTTACTTGCAGAAACAAGAAAGCCTTCGGGTGACAACTATTCAGTGATGCTAAGGAGCCTGAAAAATGACATCCCTTGTGAAAGCTGCTCAAAGTCATCAACAAGTTAGCACCTGGTCAGCACTAAAGTGAAAGGCATTTTAATGGAGTTCTTAAATTGTCATTAAAATCATTTACCACCTGACTCACTGCATTAAGGTTGTTCCAAAAACATCGTAAGGATGCGGGTCTGGTTTATAAGATGCTGTTTCCAGGGATCACAGGAAGCATAACCCCATAGATAGAGTCTAACTCAATTTACAAGCACAAAATCCAGCTTCTAACTTTGAATCATGGGATGGTTTGGGTTGGAAGGGGCCTTAAAGCTCATCCAGTTCCAACCCCTGCCATGGGCGGGGACACCTCCCACTAGAGCAGCTTGCTCCAAGCCTCTGTGTCCAGCCTGGCCTTGAACACTGCCAGGGATGGGGCAGCCACAGCTTCTCTGGGCACCCTGTGCAAGCGCCTCAGCATCCCTACAATGAAGAGCTTGTGCCTAAGAGCTCATCTCAATCTCCCCTCTGGCAGGTTAAAGCCATTCCCCTTGAACTTTTGATAAGAGCCTGTAGGGACACGACCTCTCTATATTTCTTGTAGGCCTCCTTTATGTATTGGAAGACTGTTAGAAGGCCTGTCATATGCTATAAGGACTGTTATATACATCCTCTTCACATAAGCATCACACTTGATTAATCCAGTAAGACTATTGTTAAGGCCTCATTTAGACCTTGTTACTACCCCAATCTTCCTAGTCAATAAATTTGGGTATCACCCCACATATTCTTAGTTTTTAAAGGACCTTACCACAGAGACACAAATAAGAAGCTCCTCCACTGCTCGTATATCCAGTTACATACATTTTCTGGTATACAGATTGCTATCTTCAGAGGCTGGATTACACATACTCAAATGTAACCCATGGTAAGTAAAAGCAGCCAACAAGAACAGGCAGAGAGTGTTCACTCAGCTTTGCTGCTCATGAAAGAGCCTATTGTAACGCATTTACACAGGAAAAGCTTGGTTTAAGGCTGAATATGGGGTTTTGTGTAAAACCAAATTCAAGTTCGAAGCAGTAGAGCACCATCACGATTAATGACCTCTCAGAGATTCTTTTTTAAGGCATCGAGAGCAAATTGCCCAGATTTGGTTATTTTTGCATGCTAGTGAATAAACTCCAAGCAGCTTAATTAAGGCAAGCTGATCTTCCCAAACATTTGTTGGCCCCAATACAACTGTACAGCTGTATTCACCACATGAGAACGCATCATCGCTATCAGGCATTCTGTAAGCACTAAATGTACGATTATTCAACTATGCCTGTATCAAAGGCACCGGGGGAAGAGGTGGGGGATGCTTTTCTAAGCCACTCTGAGGCTTGAAAGCAAACAGGATTTTACTTGGAGTGTCATATGGCCCAATACGTGGTCAAAATACACTCAAGTTTCCAGGTAAAACATCACTTCAGTTACAGCAAATTAGGGGGAGAAGTATTTCTCATTCAAATGTCCACAATTTTGAGCCAGGAAATAAGAAATCACAGTTTAAGTAGCTAATATGACCAAGATGTTGGCAGTTTGAGAGTATCAGGATCTCTTCATCAGGGACTGCAGTGACAGGACAAGAGGTGATGGGTTTCAACTGAAACAGGGGAAGTCCAGGTTAGGTATAAGGAAGAAGTCCTTTACTGTGAGGGTGGTGAGGCACTGGAATGGGTTGCCCAAAGAAGCTGTGAATGCTCCATCGCTGGCGGTGTTCAAGCCCAGGTTGGACAGAGCCTTGGGTGACACGGTTTAGTGGGAGGTGTCCCTGCCCATGGCAGGGGGTTGGAACTGGATGATCTTAAGGTCCTTTCCAACCCAAACCATTCTGTGGCTCTATAAGATCACTCCAACTTGCAATGTCAGCGTGACTTGAATACACAACATTCGTTATTTGCATGTACCAACCCGGTCTGACCTCACATCTGACCCTCAGGGGGTTCTGAAGTCCCTCCCAGCCTGAATTACCAAAGGATTTGACTTCATTTCAGCACGCTTCTGCAGGGAAAGGGGCACAAAAACAAATTCATCTTCTCCAGAAAAAGGAGGCGGCTTCCTAAAATAGGAGATTGGGCAACTCTCCAAACGGGAGCTGCGACAGCAGCAGAAGGTTCCCTGCTCCAGACACAATCCAGAACACACCAAACTGCCAATGCCAGAGAGGCAAAGTGGCTGCCTGCCACCACCATCAATGGGAGGAGGATAGGACACCCCCATCCGACCTAAGGGAACACCCTTAGGGATCACAAACCAGGGCTGCCTGTGTAGAGGAAGGCAGGGGAGCAGCCACATCTTTGCTACATGCTTGGTGATTTCAGAACGACTCCTTACACCCTGCTCCTATCAAGCCTGTGGTTTAGTTAGCTCAATTGTTTTTCCAAGCAAGGGAGCTGCTATTCTTATCCTCCTGCCACCAGTTCATGAGGCACAGAGCACCTGACCCTGACACTGTATTCTCTTCCAAGATGCACCCGAACATCCCACATCAGAACAACATCCACCCAGCCTCCACCATTGTACAGTACCCAGAACCAAGCCAGATGTGAGTTATGGGGAGAAAAAGCCAGGAAAGCTGCATAAAGACCCTCACACATGTCACCATCTTAAAACTACACGGTTTTGCCAAATCAGCTTCTGTTTAAAGTAGTACAAATCTAACTTCTTAGAGTACATTACAGGTTCGCAGAGTTCTTCCTCAGCCTCACATCCCCTCCTTCTAAATACCAGTGCCTTTAGAGCACAGAAGCAATTGCATCTATGCAATCAAAACCTCACTGAGAAAGCAAGACTTTGCAACTCATTTCCAGATGTGTGGGGAAGAGTTAAGGAGCACTAAGGATTCCTTACAAAAAGGGGCTTTCTGGCTGCTCTAAAGTTGCTTTCTGGTTGTGCAGTAGAAAGAATGCATTGTCACAGTAATCACAGCAGTTCATTAGCATTGAACCCACTGGGTTTTAGAAGAGGAGGAGGGAGGAGATGCACTTCTTCCCACAGTATGACTTAGTGATTTGCTAGTTCTCAGGGTTACCCAAAGTATTTGCAACCGCCTCCATCCTCCTTCCCAAGAGGAAAGGCAATAGAGAGCCTCTCCAGCCTATTGCCACAAAGCACCTGAAGGCAAACCACCTCTGTGCTTATTCAGACTGAGAAACTCTCTCCTCATTTCAGTTAAGAGCCTACAGTAGTTGGCCCAATAAAGCAGCATCTCGCCTGCATACAACAGGACACACAGCAGCTACCTGATGATGGGCACATGTCTTTATACAGCTCAGGTCTAAGTTAGCAGGCACCATCACCCTGTTTCTCCATCCTCTGGGATGCTGCAGCAGAGCTGCCACTTCAGAGCAGGAGTGACAAGCACAGGGAATTCAACTGGACTGCCAACGCTCCTCCATGCATTGAACATCATGATCACGGCACAGGGAAACAGTAACATTTGTAAGCCGCACACAGTGGCCTGCTGCTGCCTGCGCTTGCAGGGAAGTGACAGAGGACATTCACATGGCAGTTCTCTGTTCATGGGATGTCTGAGGATGTGGTCAAAGGGAAGATCCGTTATCGGCAGTTTGTGGCTCCAGCAATAAGCTGGTATTCATAGAGCCACAGAGTGGTTACTCAAGCACCGCAAACTCCCATGCTTGAAACAACGCAGAACAAATCAAAAGTGGCCACCAAGACTTCTGTGATGTACAGACTGTGATCAGTCACAGGTCAGCAGGCAACTGATGTCAAAATGTGTTCAGTAACATGTTCAAAACCAACATCAGGAAGTCAAAGAGGCTTCGGGTCCCCTGTGCCAACCTTATCTTTTAACTGGTGTACCATTTCTCTAGCTGGAACAAATGGGCCCTGATCATCTCTCTGTAACACTGCCACTTGTCCAAAGCATTGCTGCTGCATTTCAAGCCCATACATGCAGGACCCATGGCATGCGCTGGGGTTACGCTGTCAACAGCACTGCTGCTTTACCAGCATCGCACTCAATCACCCAGCCTTGTGTTCACATACGAGTTCTGTGTCGCCTGTTGAGGGTTACGGGGAACCACATCCATTACCCCAGCTCACTGTGAGCTGCTGCACCTACAGACCTGCACCCAGAACCAGCTGCAGCCTCAGCACTCGATGCCCTCCTGCTCCCCAAGGACCTTTGGAACCACCACGCCATCTCTAAACTCACACCTCTTCTGCTCTGCAATTACATTTAAGGCCCATTTTATCAATTCCCATTTTATCAATTCCCAACCAGACCCCGGACTTTCCCTTCCCGCTGCCTTTGGCAGGAAAGGGTTTGAGAATCCTCCTGGCCTCATCTGTCACTCTGACAGAGGAGCGACTGCTAATTCCCCATCATTACTTAATGATATAGCAGTGTCAGACTAAGATGGAAGAAACGACTGTTCCCAGCACGATTCCTGCCACGGGAAAACGCAGAACTGAGTAAAGTTGCCACCATGGAGCCCTGCCAGAGCCCTCCCCACACCCCAGCTGCACTTCCAGCCCTGCACCTCGGGATGCTATAACCGGTCTCCAGACCATGGCTCATCGCCCTCCTCTACTCATGGCCACTGGTGCTCTGACCCGTTCCCGAGGTGCCCTCACCGGCACCAGGGCCCCGAGAGGAGCGGGTCTGCGGGTCCTGCACAACTTTCACCCCGCTCCCGTCCCCATCCCGCGGTTCGCAGCGGCCCCGGCTCTTGTCTGACACCGGTCCCGAACCCGCGGCCCAGGCCGCGCTCGGGGCTGCTCCATGACGCGGGGCTGGGGGGGGGAGCCCCGCTCCTCCGGGGGGGGGGGGGGGCGCGTGACGTCAGCGCTGAGGCGCGCGGCCCGCACGGAGGGGGCGGGCGCGCCAAGAGCGGCCCCGCGGGTAAACGACGGCCGGGAGCGGGAGCGACCCCGCGGGCCCCGCTCGGCCCGAGCCGAGGCCGCCCCGGGGACACGCACCCACGGCCCGTAGCGTCCCTCTCCTCCTCCTCCCGTCCGCGGCAGCACCCGCCGGCCCCTCACGGCCGGGGGACCCCGGTCCGCGCCGCGCACTCACCTGCCCATGGTCCCAGCGCCGGCCCCACATCGGCGGCGCCGCTGCGCAGCACCCACACGCGGAATGCAGCCAGCAGGCGGTAGGCGGCGAGCGCGGCCGCGCAGGCCGTGCCCAGCGCGCCCACCCAGTACAGCATCGCGGCGGGCGGCAGCGCACCCGGACCCGCCATGCCGCGGAGGAGCCGCGGCCGCACTGAGCCCTCCCGGCCACCGCCGGCCCGCAGCCGTCACGGCGCCCGCCCCCGCCGCGCTGCCATTGGCTGAGGGCCCCGTCAATCACCCGGTAACCAGGCAACGCGGCCGGCCCCGCCCGCACACCCCCTCCCCCCCGCGGCCGCGCCACGCCGGAAAGGAGGGGGGCAGGGCGCGAGCGGCCGCGCGCCCCCGTACTACCAGCGGCCTGCGCACCACGTGGTAGGCACCGCTCTCTTGCAGCCATTGGACCGTGAGGATGGCCGTCACACGGTTGTCGTGCTCCGATTGGTCTTGCCGCCAGGGAGGCGCGCAGGATTGGTGGAAGACGGGGCACCCTCTTCCCGCCCTCGTTGACGTCATATGAGCCCATTCATAAAATGCTGAGGCTCCGCCCCGCAGCTGGGTACGTCCGTGGGCTCCCCCCGCCCGCAGTGCGGGGAGCGGGGGCTGGAACAGCGGTTGGGAATGGGAACAGGGACTGGAACAGGGGTTGGGAGTAAGGGCTGGAGATGGGAGCAGGCTGAGGCACGGATATAGGATGGTGAAGCCCAGACACAGCTCACAGTGGACACTGTGAGGACGGGAATGCCTGCGGAATATGGAAAACTAAGGGCAGCCTGGAGCAAGGTGTGGGTCAACCAAAGCCCAGCAGTTGTGGAGCTGGAGGTTATGGGTGGTTTTCAAAGGGGACTTTGGCCACCAGTGCTGACATCTTTCTCCAGAGCCAACCTTTCACAGGGTTTATTTGACAACGATCTCGTTATGAGCAGCAGGAAACCTCCCCTAGATGGGGCTTTGTGGGGGCTCATCCGTATCTGAGTGCTCAGCGACAGGCAGCATGGAGGGCGGCTCTTGGTGTTGCCTTTCCTGCCTCTGCCTGGGAAATGTCAGAATGGTTTGGGCTGGAAGGGACCTTAAAGCCCATCCAGTTCCAACCCCTGCCATGGGCAGGGACACCTTCCACTAGAGCAGGTTGCTCCAAGCCCCTGTGTCCAACCTGGCCTTGAACACTGCCAGGGATGGGGCAGCCACAGCTTCTCTGGGCACCCTGGGCCAGCGCCTCAGCACCCTCATAGGGAAGAGCTTCTGCCTAAGAGCTCATCTCAAGTCTCCCCTCGGGCAGGTTAAAGCCATTCCCCTTGTCCTGTCCCTACAGGCCCTTGTCCAAAGCCCTTCTCCAGGTTTCCTGCAGCCCCTTTAGGCACTGGAGCTGCTCTAAGGTCTCCCTTTCAGGAGCCTTCTCTTGTCCAGGCTGACCCAGCCCAGCTCTCTCAGCCTGGCTCCAGAGCAGAGCTGCTCTCAGCCGTTGCATCATCTCCACGGCACCTCTGGCCTTGCTCCAGCAGCTCCATGTCCCTCTTGTGCTGTTGCCCCTGAGCTGAATCAGGACTGCAGGGGGGTCTCCACAAGAGAGGAGCTGATCCCACCCCTTCAGAAAGCTGTGATGGATTTACAAGCTATCCACAATTTCTCTCTCCTTGTCCCATTCTGTGTTCCTTTCACCTGCTTCATAGGCCATGAGCTCCTCAAAGAGGATTAACCCCTCAAAGGGATCACTTTTTCTTTTGAAAGAGACTGCATTAAGGTGCTATTGCACATACAACAAGGAAGTAGCACCCCGAGCACCCCTAGGTCCCAATCAGACTATGGTGCTGTGTGGGTGCGCTTACACAGACTGGTGCAAACTCAAAGCTTTTAGAACCTACGCACTTGCATGACATCAACTACCTGATACAATGAGCGGTGTGTCCTGAGATGCATGAGACAGCATAAATGAAAGATCATTAAGTGCAAAGGGGAACAAGACCAAAGAAATTAAATGAAAACACGCTTTGATAGGTTTATCTGGTTTATTAATGTAATAAAAACAGATGTTTGTTACATTTCCTGTTATAGAATACATATATATACACAATAGCCTTTCACTCAGAAACACATAATTAATAGATATCAAAGGTTTCCCTTCATAATCCACTTATGGAAAACAATGAAATTCATAGTGGGATTCAAACCTCATTGGATTCAATAATACACTGCCTGCAGTGATGCAGATTAAAGGCATGAAACTATCACTCTGCAATGAGAAATGTCAAGTCACTTATTGCCTGACCTATAGGTTTATGGTTGATTTTAAGACTCTTGCTGTATGACCCTTGATCATACAGCAGTTGTATCAGATCTAACAGGAGGGAGCATGTCACTGGATTTCATTCTGTTCCACAACAGGAGGCATCTATCCTCACAGTGATCTAGCTCACCTTTCCTTAATATTCCTTAAGATTGAAGTAGGAAACCTACTGTAATCTGCATTTTTGCAGGAACATTGTGTGTTGAAGTGAAACAGTGCTGTTACAGTCAGAGAAAAGAACACGGTTCAAGCACCGCTCCTTTGGATCACAGAGCAGTTGTAACTTGGTAGAAAGAGCAGGAGCTTGCTGTGGCCACATCACACTATCTGGTTCCATTGGCTGTCAAGGCAGTTCTCAGACTGTTTGCAGGGTAAGGACACACGGCTGATTCCCACTCTTGTGTCTTCCAGAGGATCAGGTAATAAAGAGACAGGATACAGCAAAAGCATCTGAAAAGAAAAAAGGAACCACTTTGGCTTTAGTAAGAGATCTGCTACAGAGACAAAACAAGAGCTGATGTGACAAGGGGAGGTAACAATAGGATGCTGAGGCGCTGGCACAGGGTGCCCAGAGAAGCTGTGGCTGCCCCATCCCTGGCAGTGTTCAAGGCCAGACTGGACGGGGCTTGGAGCAACCTGCTCTACTGGAAGGTGTCCCTGCCTGTGGCAGTGGGTTGGAGCTGGGTGAGCTTTAAGGTCCCTTCAGCCCAAACCAGTCTGATTCTATGATCACCAGGTCACCAAGTGTCAAGAACAGAAGTGGCCTGGGCAGCTGGACTGTACACAGGGGCTGGAGGAAATGAGATGGGTGTTGGCAACCTGCTGAATGGAGCAGGCAACTTCCTACTGCATGTCCATGTCAGCCACATTGCAGCTCCCACAGGGATGCTGCCTATTACATAGATATTATACATTTCTTTGATGGTCAGCGCCCAGGAAGGAGATATGTATGGGCTATGAAAGATTCACTGGCCTTTGTCAGAGCCCACCTCTCTTTTACTGCAACATCTACTGCTCACCCTACTGCAGTTGTGTTACTCCCAAGACCTCGTGCCTGAACAACCTTCTCACTGCAGTCAGGACACAACCTGCTCTGCTGTTCTCTCAGGGAACCAACAGATCCCTTGACAGAGCAGCACAGGAGCAGCAAGGCAGCCCTCAAGGGGTTTCTTCTGTTAAAAAATAAGGCTGGTTATTCAACAGCATTGCTATTTTTTATGCTGCTCTGTTCAGAGGGAAAGGCAGTCCTCTGAGAGGCTTAGTCTACATTTAGAAGATGAGTCACAGGCAGGGGAAAGGGACTCACTGGAAGGGAAAGAATTAGCTAAAGGTCAAGCAAGGGGTTTTGGATCTCCTGCTTACGGTCACCACGCATTCCTGGGCAAGAGCATATCCCTCTTTACAAGGTGAATCCCGGTTTTCCCAAGAGCTTTACAGCTCTGTTCCCATTTCCTGCTGCAAAGCCCAAAGGAGCAGACAGGCATTTTGACAAGTAGTCAAGCAGCAACAAGCACACACATGTAGATGAGGATACCTTGCCCCAGAGATCCGTGTTTCCACAGCATCTTTTGTCAATTCAGGCATGTAGTCACCTCCAGCTGATTGCAGATGCAATCTGGTTCAGGGTGGTGATGCAAGCCTTAGTCAGTGCATCAGGTACATTGCTCCATCGCATGGAAGGTGGCCAAACTGTATGGCAGATCACAAGACAAAAGAGGAAGTGTTTTAAAGTCCTCTCCAACCCTAACCATTACAATTCTATGATACAGGAAAGCTAAAGCAGTAAAGATATGCATGAGGTAAAAAGCAAGTGGAAACGAAAATGAACAAAAAATAAGGACATAGAAGCATGGAGCAGAAGACAAAAGGAGACAAAAAGAAAGGAGAAATATAGCAGAGAGAAGTAAAACAACAAATAGGAGATAACAGAGCCTCTAATAAGAAGAGACATCCTATTTTATTCAGTTTTTCTGTGACTTCGCTGCCACAAACACCTCAGAAGCGACTGCACATCCCAAATAGACCACATTCCATGCCTCAAAAATACATCCTCCTGCCCTCCTCTCCCGGTACCTGAGGAAGACACCTCTTATCACAAACCATACTGAGGTGGATGGCCAGGATCCCTCAGCACGGGGATCCACTCCTCATCCCAGCCTGGCTGTCCCAGTCTACTCTGCAGCAACCCTGGGAGCAGGACAAAGATGCGTCACTTTCCTCCTGCCACTGAGAAGAGGTGTAGTCATTTGTTTCGCTAAATGGCATTCTTGTACCAGCACTAATTTTATCCCTTTACAAAGATGTTTTTCATTCCAGCAAGACAAGAGCAGCTCCTGTACAGTCATTCTGCTCTCATGCCTCTCCTTCCATTACTCACACTTATTGCAGGGAGGCCAGATTCAGTAACAGGCCTGGCTGTTGCGGTGCTGAGCACTGCAATGTGTCTTTCTTTGCCTAAACACCCTGCCTCAGTGCACATCGAAAATACCTTAGAATGTGCCCTTCACTGCCCATCCTGTTAAGGGAAGAACTCTACAGGAACCAGCTGGACATGTCAATGAATCAGAGAACCTCAGACTGGTTTGGGTTGGAAGGGACCTTAAAGCTCCTCCGGTTCCAACCCAACCCCCTAGGGACACCTTCCCCTAGAGCAGGTTGCACCAAGCCCCATCCAACCTGGCCTTGAACACTGCCAGGGATGGGGCAGCCACAGCTTCTCTGGGCACCCTGTGCCAGCGCCTCAACACCCTCACAGGGAAGAACTTTTTCCTTATATCTAACCTGAAAATCCCCTGTTTCAGTTTAAATCCATCACCCCTTGTCTTATCGCTACAGTCCCTGATGAAGAGTCCCTCCCCAGCATCCCTATAGGCCCCCTTCAGATACTGGAAGGCTGCTACGAGGTCTCCACACACCTTCTCTTCTCCAGGCTGAACAGCTCCAATGTTCTCAGCCTGTCTCCATACAGAAGGTGCTCCAGCCCCTGATCACCCTCATGGCCGCCTCTGGACTTGCTCCAACAGCTCCATGTCCTTCTTATCTTGAGGACACCAGAACTGTACACCTCTCAAGACACCTCAAACAGCAGTGGATCCTAACACTGGGGTCAGGCACGATACCTTGTGTGGTACTGCCAACCGTGAGCCTTTTCTTAGGCACCTACTCCATCCCCTGGCAGGGGTCATGGTACCCACAGACTAGCTAGCACCCACCCAGGAACTCAGCTTTCCCTCCTCTGCCTGAAAGGGCTTGCACCAGCCAAGTGTCTCAACAGCACGGCACAGATGCATGCTGGGTGAGGTCCTCTTGGTGTAAGCTGTTGCACAGCACATGGAATAACAGGTTTTTCATCAGCTGCAATAATGCAAGGGAAAGCAAGTGGGACTAGTGGGGCTGCAGCAGATGTTCTCCGCTCCGTCCATTGTGTAAATCTTGAGCATGCACTAAAGCACTGTATTTGGGCTACTCTGGAAGCAGGTATTTCACAGAATCGAAGAATGGCTTGGAAGGGATCTTAAAGGTCATGCAACGCCCTGCCATGGGCAGGGACACTTTCCACTGGAGCAGGTTGCTCCAAGCCCCTGTGTCCAACCTGGCCTTGAACACTGCCAGGGATGGGGCAGCCACAGTTTCTCTGGGCACCCTGTGCCAGCGCCTCAGCACCCTCAGGGAAGAGCTTCTGCCTAAGAGCTCATCTCAATCTCCCCTCTGGCAGGTTAAAGCCATTCCCCTGGTCCTGTCCCTACAGGCCCTTGTTCAAAGCCCTTCTCCAGGTTTCCTGTTGCCCCTTTAGGCACTGGAGCTGCTCTAAGGTCTCCCCTTAAGGAGCCTTCTCTTGTCCAGGCTGACCCAGCCCAGCTCTCTGAGCCTGGCTCCAGAGCAGAGCTCCTCCAGCCCTTGCAACATCTCCTTGGCCTCCTCTAGACTTGCTCCAATAGCGTCAGGCCCCTCTTGTGTTATTGCCCCAGAGCTGGATCAGGACTGCAGGGGGGGCCTCCCCAGAGCACAGCAGAGGGGGAGAATCCCCTCCCTGACCTCCTGCTCACATCCTTTTGTTGCAGCCCAGCACATCGTTGGTTTCTGGGCTGCAAGCACACACTGCCAGGTCATGTTCACCTTAATACCTGTAGCCCTCGTCATTCCTGGCATGCTCCCCAGCAAGCAGGGGTGGGGGATGTATGTTTTAGACTCAGGTGTTGCCAGCAGCAGTGTGCTGGCTCTCGCTCTCAGCCCCTACAGTGCTCCTGTGGGCCTAGCACAAGCTGCCTCAGCACTCAGCCCACGCCAGCACTGAACAACCACAGAAAGCCCATCACCTCCTCTCTGCAGAGCTTACAGGTACAAATGAGGCATGTAACAGCAGGCTGAAAGGGATGGGACTGGAACCAGTAAGTGCCATAGCAAATAAGCAAGATAAGCATCTGCGTGGCTCTTATCCTGCAATTGCACACTCTTGACTATAGTTTCTGTAAGAAGAGCAAGAACCTGCAAACTCAAGTCTGGTTGGAAACATGTCTTAGCTTCAAAACTGAGTCATGCAGGCATTTCAGGTTACCACACTGCGTAACAGCTACACACTCCTTGCTTCCTAGATGAACTTTGGGCGTCAGGAACATATCCTTTTGCTTTAGGGATTAAAGTCCCAAATTTCTCAACAAGTTACTCCAGGCAAATGTGGCAATGGAAGCTAAACAGAACATAAAGCAAGACAGTTGTTGGCCTATTAACTAGGTGAGTTTACAGAGTGTAAATTTAACAAGTTGTGCAGATGCACACTGCTCTTTATGAGAAGGTCCATTCAAAGGGGGCCTTCAGGGACGCTGGAGAGGAATTCTTCATCAGGGATTATAGAGATAAGACAAGGGGTGATGGGCTCAAACTTAAACAGGGGAAGTTCAGGTTGGATATAAGGAAGTTCTTCACTGTGAGGGTGATGAGGCACTGGCACAGGGTGCCCAAAGAAGTGGTAAATGCTCCATCCCTGGCGGTGTTCAAGGCCAGGCTGGACAGAGCCTTGGGCGACATGGTCCAGCACGAGGCATCCTTGCCCATGGCAGGGGCTTGGAACTGGATGATCTTAAGGTCCTTTCCAACTCAAACCATTCTATGATTCCCCTTAAGAAGAACAACACACTACAGACTTCTACTACTTTATATAGGGATTTCTCACTTTTACCTACTAGGGAATAACAGACGAGTCTCTTGTAAAATCTCCAAGTTCCTCTCTCTGTTGCCATTCCCCACTTCAGAGTTTTCAGGAGTGATTACAATGGGGAGCTCCAGATCTTCTCATCCATATAAAATCGGGGTTTTTTTTCCATCACCAGCAACACTGGAAGACAAGTACTTCTCCAAAATAATTCTAATAGTTGTGCATACTGCGCATACAAGTCCAAGTGCAGCATGTGTTTAGTGGAGAGACGTAATATGGGCCATGGCAACACAAGATTAGCCTTCTTCCGTCCTACAGCCCACTGCAATATATTGATTTTGAGCCGAAAATATCATCTGTAGAAACAAAATACTGTGTTCTCATTGTTTAATTCTGGATGTCCCTGCTACCTGGTTTTGTAACTGTAGATAAGTGATCCAGATGCTTGTCCACACAAAATGAACAAAGTTCAGGAATGACTGTCCCTCCCATCAGTGCCAACACTCACTGTCACCTTACACAATGAATTCACTTCCAGACTCAGATGATGGACTGCATTTGATAATAAACCTTTGTCTCCTCATCTATAACCTATTGTTCACCCACTGCACTACATTATATACACTCAACCCTCTTTCCCTGCATCCTTTAGTGGAGTATACTGACATGTGAGATTGTGTCTACAGCCCATCCTCCACCCCCCTCCAAATGCATCCATTGTCCCCAAGAGACTCTGCCTAGCACAAGCCAGTTCATAGCAGCCACGGGATAGGAATCATGCAATGCTTTCTATCGTCCACATAGCTACTTCACCTTCTCCGTATCTCAGTGGACTAGCTTTCCTATCATATCCTATTAAGACAAGTCTGTCTTCCTCAAGTGTCTCCTGAAGGACCTATCTGCCAAACAGCTCTAGTGTCCCTGCCATCACCTGGTACTTCTAGAAGACTTTGCCTTGGCTACTTCCAGTACTTCACAAACATGAACTATGCTTTGAAGAGCGCCCATTAAGTACAACATTGTTTGCCCATGAGGAAACGTGAGGGCAGAGGGTTCAACTAGGACCCTACCAGGTGCAGAAGTTGAGAGCAAAAAAGTCTGTGTCCTATCTGTAACACCCAATTATGCTCCTGTATTTTTTTCCCTTTAAATTCTCTGTAATTCTTCCATTCTGCCATTCAAGTTCTAACCATCCAAGCTGGCACTTTAAAAACACCCTGAGAGATTCAGTCATTCCCAGGATTGTATGTTGCTCCCCATCACAGCACGGATTTGGATCCCAATTACCCATCATCATTGCGATGGCTGTCCTAACCATCAGCGTCAGCGATGTGGCACTGCACTCTCCCCTGCCCTAAGGGTAGTAGTTCTTCCAACATGCACACTCATCCCTAAATACCTCAGGTGTCCCGGTGAAAATGAGGCAGAGCTCTTAGGAGAGGTATCTGCTGAGGTAGGCATAAGAATGGAGCTTCAGGTTCCCGTGTCTCACACAGGACTGTGTCTCACCACTGGTCAATGGGACCTTGGCAGGCAGAGAAATCCAGGGACAGGAACTGAGGTCCTCTCACTGTCAGGTGGCACCTGAGAAGGTGGCTTGAGTGGTCCAAGCTTTATCTTCTGATGCCAAGAGGGCATCAAGATGTTCTGGATGGTAATACGAAAAGAAGTATTAAAGGATAGTATTAAGTCGGGGAATATATGCTTGTAGAATATTGCCTTGCTCAGATTGGTGAGGTCTGGCTTCTCTAACTCAATGCTTCTTTGTGCTTGAGGTGGGATAGAAAAAACTCAGTTTGCCTTAGTAATTTACACCAAGGTGTCACCTGCCTGAACACAGTAACAGTAGCAATCATTTGGACTCTTCTTCTACAGAAAGACTTGAGACAGAAATTACCACTGCTACTCTGAAACGAGTACAAATGAGAGTTTTAACCTACTCATTAACTATCTTACTTTGATTAAAGTTTGAGAGAAGTGGGGCTGCCCTATCCCTGGCAGTGTTCAAGGCCAGGTTGGATGGGGCTTGGAGCAACCTGCTCTAGTGGAAGGTGTCCCTGCCCGTGGCAGGGGGTTGGCACTGGATGAGCCCCTTCCAGCACGAACCATTCTATGACTCTTTGAAGGCACTGCAGAAAACAAAGTAGACCCAAGGATGGCATTTCCTTTCATCCCACGATTTTCACAAGTTGGAAAGAGACCAGGGGAATGCCAAAATTCCTATTTCTTCTCTTGCTATTTCTGTTTCTATAGATGCTGCTATAACAGCAACATCCAACAGCTTTTGGACCAACTGTACAACCATTTTAGAGGTACTGAGCTTCCTTTTTTTCCCCTATGGAAGGAGCTTATAGAGGAGCTTCCTGTTACCTCTTTTTTGACTGTTTTTTCTTTCTGGGAATGAGAGGAAGTAAGACCAAAGACACCACCCTGATGCCCCCATCAGAAGGCCATCTACTCAGGAATGTAAACCACTATCCCTCTGGAGACTTTCTTCAGATCATTTCTCTTTCATTTATCCATGAAAACGAATTGGCAGCAATGACCTGGCTCCAAAGCATTCCTACAAATAGTAATTAAAAACAACAGAACAACAACAATAAACAAACCAACCCTAAAACGACTGCTGCAGGCTGCAGTGAACCATCCCTTTTTCAGTGAACCTGAACCGTCCCTGCTACCAAACCAAGCACTGGCATACTTCTGATTTTGTTCAGTGTTTGACACTAGTGGAAATGCCTCTTTTTGCAGCAGGAAGCCTCATATGATGACACAGGCAAATCAGCTCAGAGTGTTCTCCTTTGCTGTGGTCCTAACACTGTGTTCCCACTGCTTCAGTGGGAAAGTCCACAACTTGCTTCTAATTCAAGAAGGTCAAGAAAAGAACAAAATGAAGCTACAAATAGGGATAATTTTCTGTTAAAGAATCAGACTTATGAACCTAGAATGGTTTGGGTTGGAAGGGACCTTAAAGTTCATCCAGTTCCAACCCCCTGCCATGGGCAGGGACACCTTCCACTAGAGCAGGTTGCTCCAAGCCCCTGTGTCCAACCTGGCCTTGAACAGTGCCAGGGATGGGGCAGCCACAGCTTCTCTGGGCACCCTCATAAGAGAAATGAATTTTTCAGGAATCCAACAACCAAGTGTGTTTCGTTCCACATTCAAAGGATCACTTTGCAGTCACATTTCTGCCCTGTAAGCGCTGAGATTCTGTCTGTAGCTCGCATCCCAATGTCTAGTATAGAAAAAAACTGTGCAAGAAATCATTTAAAGATAAAATTTATATTCTTTTTGTCTTCCAAGTCTTTCATACTGCCTTCAACCAAATGAGCCTTCCATTTCCACATGACTTGTTCACCTCTGGGGGGATGAAGGGAGTTTAATCCTTATAATCCATTCATCCCTCTGCTTCAGCAACTAGTGAAAGTGACACTGGGAGCACTTAACACATACAGTGATGATTACATTGACTTCATCACTTAACTTTCTACTGGCCACTGAGCGGGAAGTTACCTCCTTAAAACCAAAATTCTTTCTCTTTGAATAACGTGCCACAGTTGAGGACTGAAAAATAAGATTTACATGGTTGCTGAGCAACGACTGCTTAACTCCCTGGTTTGTGATCTCCCAAAGAGCAAAGCCACTAAGTAAAAACCTACAATCTCTTCCTAGAGTATGGCAGCCTGGCTGAAAAGCAATGTTCTGTCATTTTAAGGTTCTATTAATTCTTCAGGAGTGCACCAAGAGCTGTATGTAAAACCTATATAGTCTAAAAGGCAGGAAAAAAAGAGACAAGAGTCTCAGGTAACATCCCAAGGGAGCCAACTATACATGAAATATTATCTTGCCCTAAATGGTGTTAAGGTTTTAATTTAAACAGTTCCCTAAAAATTCTTCCATGAGGATTTCTATAAATAGATTTCTATAAATAGCACATCCACAGGGAAGAAGTCAGAACACACCTTCAGCCACTGTGCCCAAACAATACAGTTTGTCTGCTCCCAAAGACAGTGAGGTAAAGAACATCATCTTCTGCCAGCACAGTTCGGAATGTGCAAGGTGACAAGCAGCTGATAGCAAATATAACCAAACTACTCTGCACCTAGTAAGGGGCCTGAAGAACTTGATGAAAGGAAAAGGAAACAAAGAGTTCGGGCTGGATACACGGAAGAGGTTCTTTCCTGTAAGGGTGGTGAGGCACTGGCACAGGTTGCCCAAAGAAGTGGTAAATGCTCCATTCCTGGCAGTGTTCAAGGACAGGCTGAACAGAGCCTTGGGCAACATGGTCTAGTGAGAGGTATCCCTGCCCATGGCAGGGAGGGTTGGAACTGGATGATCTTAAGGTTCTTTCCAACCCTAACTGTTCTATGATTCTATGACAAAAAAAAAAACCACATAATTTTCAAGCTGGGCCCGCTGTAAATGTACATATCTATGACAGAATCCATTTTACTGATATATAGGAATGCATAATATACCAAGGATACATAAGGGATATATACCCCTTATAACATATAAGGGAGGAGATGCTCTCAGAAGTGAACTGTAACATGTGCGATTTAAGACAAACCTATTATGGCAACTTCTCCTTTTTCATTTGATCTCAACACTGGTTTATTCTTTGTCCATCTTCATTTATTAGTTAACGAATTATGCTCTCTCCTGCATGTCAAAAGGAGTACTCTTAGCAAGAAAAAGAAACAAGAACCTTTCCCATCCCATTCCCATGAGAGGTTTAAGCATGCTCAGCTCAGTTAACTGCCGATGCATGGCACCACTGTCTTTCAAGATTTGCCTTCAAAAAGTAAGGAGGGGAAAACAAAACCCAAACAAAATGAGTTCACTGCAGGCTGATTTATTGCACATACTGTTACTTGTCATGCCTTTCATACATAAAATAGGGAACCTCCAGTTAACTGACACATTATTTAGAACATCAGAACGCTTAACAAGAAGCTTTGCCCTTGGGCTCACTATCAGCATAAATTAACAGGTAATATTTGTCTTCCTTTTTCTTCCCTCCCTGCTTTGTCCTCAGAGAAAACACCTTGCTATGAGGTCGACTACCATGTCCTGTTTGCTTCTCCCTCTGTAACTAAAGCACTTCAGCACTTTCGCACATCTTAGTTCTTCCCTTTCACGTCAAGAGAAAAGAAATCCACTTCAGAAACCCAACCAAACTTGTTGACAAACCTGAGACTCCCTCCTGCCACCTGCAAGCGCTTGCAGCGGGACAACCGGAGCGCTGAGGGAGCGGGAGCCACGGAACGGAGCCTTAAAACTTGCTTAGGAACAGCAAACCCCCGCTTGGGACGCAGAGGCTCCGGGCGAGCCCGCAGGGAGGCTCCGCCGGGTCGGTGCCCCACGGCCCGGTGCCTCGGTGGAGGCCAGGCCCGGCCAGAACAGGCCAAGGCCGAGCGTCTCGCGGCCCGATCCGCCACCCGCCCCGCGCCCGCCCGGCCCCGCCGCCGAGAGCTCCATCACGGGCAGGAAACGGCAGAGAGAGGCTCCGGCCCCCGCCCGCTGCCCGGCGGGCCGGCACCTCACCGGCCCCGGGGTAGGCCGCACACCCGCGGCCCGGCCGGCTTCGGGGGAAGGGGGCAAACCCGCCACTGACCTGCCGGCGCCTGAGGCGGGCGCCTGAGGCGGGCACCCGGGCGGGCGCCTCGGGGCTGATCCACACGGAACGGGGGCTAAAGCCAACGCTGCCCGTGAACGGCAGCGGGAGGGCGGGCAGGCGGTGGGGAAGCGTCCCGCCATGGCGGCCGCGTTCACGACGCTCCCGGCATGCAGCGGCGCCTACAACTCCCATCCTGCCCGGCCCCGCCGCCGTTAACCCTGTGGCGCGCTGAGGCGCCTCCGCACCCTCCGACGGACCCCCCCCCCCGCCTCCGGCCCTTCGTCAGCCTCGGGGCTGCTCCCCCTCTGACCCGCCCGGGACCGCGGCCCGACTGCTCCGCAGCCCGTGGAGGACGAGCCGCGCCCGGCCCGGCCCGGCCCGGCGGCGGATGCTCGCTCCGAGCGGCCGAGCCCCGGGCCCCGGCCCGCTGCTCTGTGACGGTTTCTGTACTCCTGCAGCGTGGTTTCTGGTCCCAGCTACTGGTGTTTGTTATTGGCAGCGGTGGTATTAATTGTGTGCGCCCTGCCGGTTAATAAAAAGCAGGTGAAACATCTGCCAACTGTGTTTGTGGTTTTTTAATTCAATTTATATTATTTTTTGTTTTAAAATAATAATAAGGAAATTAACTCAAAAAATAGCTTTGCTGTGGGACAAAGTTAGCAGGAAATACTGGGTTATCCTGCAAGGAAAGTAAAGTGAAAACTCGGCGCTCGTGTTCAGCCCTCCTGCCCATGCACCCTTCACGTAGGGGCTCAGCGTACGTCCGACTGAACGCACAGCACTTGTACAGCCCCTGTGTTAATGTGAGTAGCAAAGGGTGTGCGTACAGCTAACACAACGGGCTGAAAACCCACCCAGAGCATTAGGGTCCATTTGTAAGTAAGTGAGGTATGGGGGCACATAGCGCAAGTTAATACAGAAGCAGCACCTCAGTCTGAAACCCACTGTGTCTCCCCTGACCCCCCTCCGCAGCGCAGCATCTGCCCCCCAAAACACCCCCTGCAAACACACAGAGCTCATCCCCTCTACATCTATTTCAATTGCAATATATATGCTTTTAATGAAAGCCTTGTGCAGCAAATACAAGTCAAATGGCTCTGTTTGTAGTGCTACAAACTGTACCATGCTCAGACGTGTAACTGCCTGACAGACTACACAGAAATCTGGCTTCTGCTCCAACCTTTTGAAACAAATGCAAATATCCGGAAACATTCTGCTATTCCTCCGAAATTAAAACACGAGGAAAACAAACCTAATGCCATATCTTTTTCCGTACAAATAACTGATCTTTACAAAAAAAATAAATCACTGCAAATTCATTATTTATTTCAGACCATAAACAACACAGGGGAAAGAAACACAGAATACGTTTCCCTGTTTTAAAAAGCCAAAGTATCAATGAGAAAAGCACATCTACGGCACTTATTTTTTTTAAGCTTATTTTTAATACCTGGTCCCTTAAATCAGCCTACAAGCCAAGAGCTTTAGCTAGAGAAAGCACAATTGGAAAACCTTTTTCTGTGCTCTTGTTTTTCAGACACTTACAAGAGGTTTTTCCAGACAATTCACAGCCACGCTATTCCAAACGGCACAAATACAATTATTTAGAATTTATTCCTCGCTGTAGCAATTTTTCCTTTGCTTTATTTCCCCAAATTTCCAGGGAAAACACCATCAATTCCCATCTAGCTTAGCGCACCTACGCTGTTACTTCTTTCTCTACATTTTCCCTTTCCAAATCAACCAGAAACATTTTAGAAGTATTTTACATATATCTAATAAAGTCATAAAAAGGACAAGAGCGCAAGAGAAATGCTCAAAACCAAACTGAAGGTGTAAATGACCTCCTCCCGTGTCCCAGACGTACCTACAAAATCCCTGCTCACTGGTACAGGATTATACATTCCAGTCTGAGTTCGGCCTTTTTATATTTGGTACTATTTTAACACCCCCAATTTATAGATTTTTAAAATTGGCATGTTAAAAGGGCTTTATTTAAGGATTTCAATGAAAATAGTGTTATGTTTTGTCATATTACCATAATCCTTCTTTTTAAATCACTTAGAATTTCAGTCTAACCTAATTAAGTAATTTTAAGTAAGTCTTAACTCAAATACATAAGATCTAATAAAAATGTATTTTGCAAACAGAGGAAATGGGCTTCTAAAATGGATTCCTCAGGTAGGAACAAAAATGCTGAAACCTTTTCTCCCCACCAACTTTTGAGATCTGAACTCCCTCACAGCACTTACATTTGAAACCCAAAATGCTGACAAGAAAACAATTTCCCCCAAATATCCCGCGTGATGTTTCATGCCAATTGTACCTTGTTTATTCTTTTTATATTTAAAAGAATCTTTCCATTTTCCTTGCCAAAAAGGAGGGAGAACAGGGGAAGAAAAATACTGCCAGATCCTAACTACCTGCCTTCACATATTGTTAATTTCAAAGCCCTTCTAACAGCAGTTTATACTGCTTTTAGATATTGTATATTATTTTGCCAGTGAAAATATTCTTATTTAGATTTTTGCCTTTTCAAAAGGCCACAGAACAACATTCTAGATTTTTGAGACTTCTAACCCTTTTGAATCTCTCTCTTTTTTAAATGTTACCAATATTCCATTTGGTAAATGGAATTTACATTTCTCTCTCAGTCTAAATTATCCGAGTTGAATCAACAATTCAAACCAGAAAGAACAAGTGATGTACCGTAATACAATAACAACTCCAACACTTTACCACAGCTCCTCTCTCTATTGGTGTATAATAAGCTTACATGAAATATAAAATACCTCTGAAATACAGCCTCTTTCCTGGTCAGAAAATTTCACTTATTGACTAATTTGACCTCGAGGAATTGCATTTTCTCATAAGGCATCCTATCTACAGCTTTATGCCATTTAGTGACTCTTGCTTAACTAACCAGCATGCTTTAAAAACAACTATATTTCCTTCAACTTAATCAAACCAGACTATTTTTAATTGCTACCGCATCAAATATATTTGTCAATACAATAAAGCCACGTACAATTAGAAAGAACTGATTTTTTTTCTGGCCCTGTCTTTGACCAAGCACAGATCACAGCATCCACTTCCAATTTATTTCCTATTCTAATATAAGGTGAACCAAAACACACACCACAGCTCACAAATACATCTGTCTTTCGATAACATCCTATCATTTGCATCTTTTAATGGGAAAACCCACTATACCACTGTCAACACTGCTGTTCTCATGCAACCGACCAGATTCCAGAAGGACTTGGCATTAACTTCCCTCCCTCACAACACTTTGCCTCCTCGCCTCTCTCAAAATAAAGCCAAAATATTTAGGTTTGTCTGAAACAACAATAAACTCCAAAGCCACTAAAGCCTAAAGGTCAGGTATTAGTTCATCAAAACAGAAGTTATTTTCTCTCTATGTCAAAAGCCATCAAAACCAGCACCTTACCTGAGAAGTGATGCTCGCTTCGCTTGGACCGCGTCCTGCTATCCAGAACAGGGGCTGTGCCACGCTCCCTATAACATGAGAGAGAATAGATTAAAATTACTATATGCTTAGACCCATTTCTGCACATACAAATGATCTGGCCCTCACAAGGCTTTGTACCTCTTGGTCTGAAAAGCACTTTTAAAACTCCTATTACTGTCTAATTAGAGCCCTCAAACTTGTTTTTGTAAGTGAGGTACACACAGCAAATATTAGCTCCATACCCGGTCAATCAAAGTACCAGATTCTCCAGACCTGGTTTTCAGGTCATAGAGGCCTGTATGCTGCTGCATGCTCCATCTCATTAGCAACAGTTAATCTGCAAATGGCACGATCTTATATTAAAAAGGAAAAAAACTACAATTGATTTTACATATATTAAAATCCAAAATCTGGGGGCTTTTTTTAAAGCCATTTACATGAGGGACAGAGTCCTGAGAGATTCCTTCCCACAGCAACTTCTCCCTCCCCTGTTTTAAAAGCTGAACAACTCCTCTGGTAAATACAGTGTTTGTTTTACCCACTTTTCTGTGATTTGTGTGATTGTGTTCTTATTTGTGACGCTGCAGAATTTACATGGGCCTGTAGTTTTCAGGCTTTTACCTCCTCCCTTTACCTGCGAGGAAGATACCAGCTAAAATCACTGCCTTTACACTGGTTTTATACTCTTTTTCCCTCTATCCATTTTACAACAAACGTAAGAGGAGAAAAAAGATAACAAGTACAAATTCATGATGTAACACAATGCTAAAACCCCCATTGTTTCAGCTTGTCCTTTAATAAGCACCAATGTAAGCCATGGTCAGAAAGCCTCAGCACTGGAGGGTGTAGTATTAATGACTAAACTGCCTTTTCCTTTTTTTTTCCTTCTCATAAAAGCATCTTCCTGGGGTGAAATCTTTTCTTCCATCTTTTACCCTTCTCCTTCCACGTATTTTACCCTCCTCATGCCGCTTAGATCCTAGCGGACTGTTGCCACGCGTGTGTTTTTCCACCCAGCTTCCCAGACATTGACAAATGTGAACCAAGGAAGACTTTTGCACAATGTTAATTTATCTAAACCATTTCTTCCCTCCATTCTCCCGTTTCTCCATGGCACCCTATGCTTTTTCTTTTACCCTCTGCTGTTGCTGTGTTTGGTCTTTGCCCACTTTTCTATACATTTATCTCCTGCTGATCCTATTAAACCAGGCAGGAAGAGACTAATGTCTCTCTCTCTCCCATTCACTACACTGTCTCTCATTTTTTAGTGCTTTATAGATTAAACCACATTTTACAGTCATTTTCATATATTTTAAAGTATACTTTTTTCCCCCCTTCTCTAGAAACTTGATGATTGCAGTCCCCAATACTTTTGCAAAGCGAGGTGAGCCCTGTCCTGCTCTAGTACATGCTCCTGCCAGCATACTAAGTGTAAATGACTTGAAAGCCTGTGATGCAAAGCACGAAAAAGGAAAAGGGGGTAACATGTAGAGATGCCCCTTAACATCACACAGAAAAAAAAAAATCAACATTTTAAGTGATTCTGGCTTTTTAAAGTGATACCATCAAGGGAGAGCACCTGCCTTAGGGGAAACCTTTATCTAGATCAGTAGCAACACTTTTTTACACTAATAAAATCAAACTTTAAAATTCAAATTTACTGTTCAGCATCACCTGTTTAGGATTGACTTTTCTGCATCTCAGCCTGGGGAGTGAAAGTGGCCCTGTTGGTTTCACTTTTGTTCTCAGCCACTTTCACTTTCATGCACTGGCAGAATCTTTTACATTTTCAGTTCAGCAATGTTAAAGATGACATTTACATGTTTAAACAATCCTCATTACTCTTATAACATGAACAATTCATGTCCATCTCTCGCCCAGGACATGAGGAAAAAATAGTTTGTAAATAGCCTAAATGTAATAGTCAGCATCCTTCTGCAGGAGCAGCTTTCACCTGTTAGGCTGTGGTCTGCTCCTTCCTTCCCTGAAATCAATAGGAAATATGCCATTAACTTCACCCACAACAGGATCAGGCCTCTGGGTCTGGAATGTGACACAAAAGGATGCCACATACAGACCAATACGCTCCTTATAATATACAGTGATTGCCTTCAATTATTATCCTAAGCAAACTCAGGGGAAAAAAACAGCCCCTGCATTTACCTTTCTGTATGCTTTTAAATCAGTGATAAATACCCTTCTTGACATAGGCCATGGGGAATTTGAGGGCATCTATCCATTTTGGTTTGCATGGAGAGGGAAAAACTCTATCTCCCTGCTACCAACTGCAAAGAACTATTTCTCCTCCTTCTGCCGAGCCCAAGCTACATGAAACACTCCAACCCACACAGAGCCGTTACTGCCTTGCACCAGGACCTTGTTTAATCAAAGTTTCCAAAGCATAGACTTGTGTAACCCTCACTTTTTTCAGGATAAACCACAATGTTTTAGGAATTAGAACTGCAAACAGCAGGGGAAAAAAAAAAAGAGAGTGCCATTTATACTATCAAAGCCTGTATCTTCCCCCTCTGTATTACCTTCCCCTCTACATGGCACAGCCATAAACTCACACGTGTGCATAGGAAGGCACATATACATACAATGAAATCTTTCTCTAGCTACCACGGCACTGCAGCTTCTGTCTTTGTAGGCGTAAGGGTTTCTGGGACATTGAGACTTAATGGAAAGGCTTAGGGGTTTACAGGAAGCCTCGCACACCATTCACTTTTCCAACTTCTTGCCTATAGATTCTATCCCACAAGCGCACACAGAAACTGTCACCAGCTGCCTATAGAAATTACTGTCCTGTTTACACACCAAAAGTTAAATCTTAAAAGCTTCCATATACAACTCCTGTAAGAATCCTTCCGTCTCCGTTTTATTTACTCTCCTGTTTTATTTCGCCGTATGAAACATGACTAAAAATGAGGAATTGCATTGTGAGCATGTACCCATCCGCTTCACAGACACACATTTTTCTGTCTGAGTAGGCTGTGGTACTATATGTTTGACTTACATTATCACATCATACATCCAGACCCGGGCGGTTTCCACAACCTTGTGTAGCACATGTTCCTATTCTCTCTTTTCCTGGATGGTGCTACACAGAAGAGTAACCACTCTCTCAAAGGATTGCTCTACACCTCCCTTCTCAACCTCCACCTCTCCTCTCCGTTCCCCGTAAGACATCTTTTATCTTTCCAAGGCCAATTCAACAGGAAACTTATATATACACTTAATTTTAAGCGTACAAATACACCCCGTGTGTTCAGTGGGGTTACTTATTTGCTAGGTCAACCACACCATGATGTGCTTCAGTGCCAGACAAAGACAGAGCACTATGATCTAGTGAGCCACAGAAAATCCCATTTACCAGAAAGCATGGCCACAACACAGACTTTCAGACACACAACGTGCTACCTCTCTGTCCCAGTGCAGCCACATTCCTCATAAGTGCCAAAATTCACTCTTTCCCAACAGTAATGTCTAAGACCAGTTTGTCCCTGATTTCCTAATGTGCAACAGAGCTGTTGACCCACTGGTTTGGTGGGAGTTTGCTACCACACAGATTTTGCATCAGGCTTTCAACCAGGGCTGCATCTCCCTCTGTGATAAAGAGTCCTGGAAGAAAGACTTGGCTACCACAAGCTTTCCCTGTGTCAGTTTTGAGGGCAAAGACCCTGAATTGTATCAATTTCTTTAAGATAATGAAGCTCAACATAAGTGGACACTGGTGAAATGAATAAATATCCGTCAATTAATACTGGTGTATCATTACCAATGAGAGAAACAGAGAAATACAAAGGCATGTTTCAGCATGGTTCCTTTAAAGGACATGTTTCATACCTTAGCTTTGCTCTTAAATATTGTTCCTGGTACACTTGAAGGAATGATTTCCTTATGGAGCATTCTGTCCTGTATTTTACCTGGCTTTTCTAATAAATATTTTCTATACATTTTTGTGTTACTTAAACTGAACAGATAATTTTAGCTGTGTGATTGCTATTTATCTTTTGTCTTCTGATTTGAAGGCCTCTCAGCAAGTCTTACCAATGAACCCTTCAAAATGACTGTAGCAGAGGGGCAGAAGGCGGTGACATGGGAAAGACAATGGAAACAGGGTTGGTGTTCTTTCAAAAGTATTTTAATGTCATACTAATTGCTGAATTGCAGAGAAGGGAACACCCCATGAGGTGCCTTGCCTAGCCACGCCAGCAGGCTTGAAAGGCTCCACAGTGTCTCCTTGGGGTTCCTAATGGACTGCAGCCCTCTCCTGGCATGTCCTGTTGCAGCAGGATTGGTTATCACAGGGGTAGCCTGCTCCTCTCTCCTTTTCCCATCTGGAACCAAGGAGAGGAGCAACTATTAACAAATATTTGTTAGTGTATTTGATTTGGAAGGCACCAGGCATAACGCTGGTACTGTGTGATAGTCACATTATTAATAGTAATTGTAGTAGAGAGTACTGTCATGACAGGTAGGTTAAACTGAGAAACAGAGATGTGAGCAGGGCAAACAGGGCCTGTGACAGGTAGAGAGCACAGCCTAAGATCACTGACTTTGCACCTCTTTTTCACCCTAGTTCAGTCTCACATACACTGGACTTCAGTTTTCTTGACCTTTTCCTGGCCTCTAAAGCAGTGCCCTAATCCTAACTCAATGAAGCATTCACACAGGAGAGCCCAAGAGGAGCCCAGCAACAACCAGGCTAGCTGCTCAGGATGGGGATCCATGGAGAGCATCCCAAAGGCATAGAGGAACCCCTACTTGTGCCCATGAGCCAACAGCATCTTGCTGTTTGCACAAGGGAGTTGACAGACATACTGTGAATATTACAACACAGGTATTAGAAACGTCATCTGGCCCTATTTTAAACAACCAATGTAACACAACCCCGTAATTTCCAGTACAGTCTTTTCCAACTTCTAACTAAAGACCAGCTGATCAAGAGACATAAAAATATATACAATCCACATAGGGGAAGAGATGTTTCATTTTCCTTAAATCAAAGCAACTATACCAACATCAAAACCTCTTTCTATTGCCCCTTTTCCTTACCAAGTTTGTTTGAAGAGGAACATGAGAGGAAGACAGCTGTAAGTCTGATGATCATATGGACTTTGCACTGTCATGGAATTATGCAGGTCATCTGCCAATATCAACAGACTTTTGCTGCATCCAGGTTCAGCAAACCTGGTTTCTGTCCCTTTCCAGAACTGTGCTGATAGGGAATTCATCGCAAGATGGGAACTTCACCTCTGCTAAAGCAGCGTTTCTCAAACTGAGGCTTACAAAAGGACACAACGATATTCCCAGTGCCAGAAAAAACTAAGTTTGTCAGCATAGCTTAGTTTTTGCCAGCAGAGGACTGAGAAGGTTTTGCAAGTACCTCAGGTAGTCACTAGGCTGCTCACTACGTTGGCTTGCTGGCACCAAGTCCAGTCTCCCTGGAAAAGGGAGCTTGTTTTCAGGCAGTGATTACAGTCTTAGTCTCTATCATCAACAAAGGAAAGGAGTCAAGACAATAACGGGAAGAGAGGTGAATCAAAGGATGTCACTGATTCAGAAAGTTTGATAAATACTGCACTAATGGACATAATGACACTGCATATAGTGGATTGCAAGAAAAGAAGGACATCTACTGCTTGCTAACGGGAAAGGAGCCGCACCGCATATACTGAGCACTTGATCCCTATGAGATAAAAAAGAAACATGGAATTTTCCTGGTGATGGGCTGACTGGTAGAAGATTTATCATGCTTGATCAATTAATAATGCTTCATTTAGTGACCACCTTTTTGCCATATATTTGGTACCCATCTACAATTAGAAAGCAGGGCATGATCCTCATAGTCCAAAAACTTTAGTCCTTCTGAATGAGTTATTAGTGGAAGAATAGGAAGGAACTACACATCACTCGTCTCACTTGGAAGAAGTGCTCGGCATGTCTAAATTCCTGTAGGCTCCAATTGTCTCAGAATGTATCGTGACCTTGGTACCTGTCATTTATTCAGCTTGGAAGGAGACAGCTGATGAGCTTGCTCTATTTCCCTCTGCCTTTTTGAAGGGCTTCAGCTATGAAATAGGAGACCTCCTGTTTTCTTATGCTTGGACCAGTTTTGTATACTCCCAAGGTCCTTCCCCAGCTGTAGCTTGGGGAAGATGGTTTGCCATTTCTTCTCTTCAAACCTGACAATATTTTACCTATTGCTACACTTTATTTGACATACCAGGGCACCTAGGCAAATGGCATATATTCAACTCACCGTATTAGATTAAACTGCTTGCAAAAGATAAAATACCCCTTATTCCTCCTGCTCTCTTAACAAGTTAGCATAATAAATAACACCCTCTGGTCAAAAAAAGTTGGCTAGAAACTTTTGATTTGTATCATAATGAAGGTCAGAAACCATCTACTGGATGGTTTAGAGGATGACCAGAGCATCCGCTTTTATCCCCAGTAGGACCATCTGAAACCATACTGTCTGTAGTCCTCAAGCATGCATATTCATGGTTGTAAACAAGCTGCGTCCAACTAAACTTGGACATATGGTCCAGCTATCCCTTTCCCAGACTCCAAGTTTGGCCATTCCCTAGTAGCAAACACACTTGTCAGCACTGGACAAGTGAGGGGCTTCCCAATAGTGCAGTGCTGAGCGTGACATAACAACTTAAACAGTATTAAACAAAATCTAATAGACTTTGATAAAGAAGTGTTCTGGTATCAGAAATATTCTGGGTGTGACTTTGAACTTTTCCCACCAAATAAATAAATAAATAGATAAAACTCAAGTGCTTTCTAAAAAGTACACCAATGATGCTACAGATTGTTATGAATGAGGCCCTCTCAGTCTTTCCCTTGGACTTTTCTTACTGTCCTACATGATTTTGCAGCCCTTCAATATTAATGGTTGAACATTTCATTAAGACATTCACATTATTTGTCTAAATAGCGTATGATTTTCAGTCATGGCTAATAGCAACCTTGTCCTCTCCAGCTGCCCCAGTATAGTTCAGATAATCAGAAATCAGGCAAAGGCACAGAAGAAGAAAACTTTGGTCCTGATATTTATTCACACAGTCAATTAATTACAGACCTATCTGTAAGCAGTGGTTGTGGGTCCAAGTACTTATTGCTGATCAAAGCAGTATGACGTGGCCACTTCGTATAGGTTAAGGTAAGATATTTCTGCTCAGATTTTTATGTGTCTTTCAGTAATGGTATTGAAGCCATCCTTACTGCTTTGTAAAGGGATCCAGTTATCTGACTATAAAATCAAAAGAGAAGGTTCTAGCAGATTAATTCAAACTTCACTCCGTTACACTTCTCACATCAAGTAAACGGGGAGCAGACTGTTAATCGACACAACCTAAGTTTTTTTCCCCCTTTAGAACTTATATACCACTTACATACCATGGAGTTGAAGAACATGTCCCACACTGCACTGCTGCACACCTGTGTGTAACTAGTGAGCTCTGGACTTTCAGAGAATGACTTTATATACAGGAAAAATTCTTGAATTGAATTAAATTAGGAAAATGAGGCACATGTGGAGCCCCCAGAGATGGCACGTGAATATATCAGCATCCACTTACTTTTTACCAGTTGTTAGTTTAAGGCGGACATTAACAGCTTTTAACTTCATGCTACCTTCCATCTCATATGGGTAAGGAATAAATGCACCAGCGGGTAAATGACATATTCTATTTTATATTGAGTCTATCCTATATAATAGCATTTAAAAAAAAATCAGAAATAGTAGCTTTCTATTCCTAAATCTTCAGTTCCACTTAGCAAGCAGATAGAATAATCACAAAGTCCAACCCCTAAATAGAGAATATCATATACAGAAATATGCTGATAAATACAACCTGGTTAAAATGTAGCCAAATAATTTTGACAAAACCAGGCCTAATCCAGAATTTCTGGAGGACTGAGCAAATGCAGTCGGATATCCAGACCTGGAACAGTCCCTATACCAGCCCCGAGGGTAGGCAGGCCTGTCTCCAGCTACAAAGCTTAGCCGGTACCTCCAAGTCATCAACATCTCAACTCCAAACTCCATTCCTACGTGGAGTCAGACTGCAGCACAAGTAGTCACTGCTACCACGGGAGCCCAGTGATCACTGCCAAGCTTTTGGCTGGATTTACGTAGATCACAGTCTATATAATTTCACATCTTCACACCTATGGTTTTATATGAATTGAAATTTTCTATCCTCAGTTCAGTGATTTACAAAGAAGTTTGGTATCAACCCACTTAAATCAGATATCCTTGTATTCTGTCTGCTTTCCTTTCATTTCCCATTAGATGCCCTTGTGCACATAGTGCCATCTCATATCCCTATGCCACAAAATACAGATTTGCTGCATTATTGTCCCAGAAGACTGGTGAAGATGGTTTGAATGGTTGCTTTGAATCTGAAAAGCACAAGGTTTGTTTTTATAAATAGCATTCTATACCTTAGGTTTAATGACCAGTAAAACTAGCAGGTAAGAACTAAAACCACAATTTGCAACTTTTGATAAATATTGAGGCCAATTAAATGGATTTTTTTCAGTGAAATAAATTTAATTAATAGTATATTTTGGGTTAAAAAATGCATGTTAGTAGCAGCATGTCATTACCACCCTGTGAATTAGTCCTATAGAAATACAGGAATTGATGTGAGTTGGGAAATTATACTAATCTGAGTCCTATTTTTCCCCTTTCTCAAATTAACCAGAGAGAAAAAAGGAAAGGGAAAACTTAAAGTTAATTAAAGCTATATTAATTAATTCTCATCCTGACAGGATGGATTTTTAGAGACCAGAGACAAAGCAACCGGGACTTCTTGTTTGAAATGTATTAACAATGAAAACTGTGACAAAAGTACTAGTATTAGTAAACAGAAATGAAATCTAGACAGCTGTAGTAGAAAATGAAGTATTAAAACTTGAATCTTTAATATGGATATTTCTTTGGTTATAAGATTACAGCCACAAATGAGGATTCTGCATTCCAGATCCTGCAGCATCTGCCTTGCCTAATCTTATACTATCATCAGTAGGAGTTCTGACTGCAGGACTTGGTCTTATATTTATGCTGTCCTACAGAAGAAATTCCTATCAAATTAGATAATGATGATTTACTGTAATAATAATTTATAGCTGAATCTTCATCATTAGGAATTTTTCAATGAATGGATTACATTGAATCCTCTTGCACATCTGCCTTATTTTAATGGGAAATATATAGATCTTGGGAAGCTTTGGGGGGGGGGGATTTAAAACAAACTGAGAATATGTTTGACCCTTTCAGCAATGCTGGTGTTATTTCTAGAGAGCAAAAAGAATACCTAATTTGTGTGACAGGAGGACAAAAAGAACCAAGAGAGGAATGCATTTGTGAATTTATTCTGGAGAATATACAATTCATCTCTAAAGCTGTTCATTGATAAGTAAAGAATAAAGTATATTACGAAATACATAAATATTGGTTTCTATCTTGGGCTCACACTATGGCTTACAGAGCTCATTTTCTAATGAATGAAATATTTAATAACATCGTTATATTTAAGCTTAATACTATGTCTTTTAAAAGCACATGCTGCCACTGAAGATGATACAATTAGCAAACTCAAATTTAAGGTAATATTTCAGTGGAAATTGTAATCAAAGAAGTTGAACTTTGTTCCTGACATTTATATTTATGCGCTGCCACTACATGGAGCTGACTCTGAGTTTGCTCCCACTTCAGATCAAACTGTACCTACCTTTGATTTAGTTGGTAAAGTGTAGTTTATTGTACTGAGTATAGCACTAAGATGGCCAGAAGCAGATGGCCATTGATTTAAAAGTTACGTGGAAATAATTTTTTCCTTGGAGAAAATCACTTTTGTGGTGTTCATGTCTCTATCAATCAGATACTTGCAGTTATTCTTTTCCAAGGTAAACGCTGAAGTTTACTTAGTCCATGAAAACGGCATTTATTTATTGTAGTTACAGTTAAATTTAAGGAGCTGATCAGTCTTTTGAAAAGCTAAGTTCTGCTAAGTGATAGAACTCTCATCATGAGTTTTAACAGCATGCTTTGCATTACAATGCATTCCCAAAGCAAGAAAGCTGTTCTCCCCCCTTAAAAAAAATTGCAGTAAACACTTTAAAACGTTTTTATTCAAACGGAGGTGGGTGTGTTTGTTTTCTTTTGTTTTTTAAACTCCTTTTACTTTAAGGACTTTAAAACTTCAGTTGAATGGAGTTACTTGTGCAAATCTGCTGTCTATCTCCTCCTGTCAGTAATTCCTTTCGATGTCAAAGCAAAATCAGTATATATTCATGATTACAAATGACTAAAACAACAGGGATATTGTGTTTGGTATTCTAGAAGCCATAAAAGGAAATAAAACCTCCAAGAATATTAAGGAGAAACTGAAAAGATATAGCTTCCAGACACATGATCAATATGGGACTGTTCCTATATATCAGTTATTCCAAATGCTTTCATTTGGATAAAACTTCATGTAGAATATTTCTATAGCTCATTGTTCTGTTAAATAAGTCTCGGTTCAACTTACAAACAAGTATGATGTAACCCTGTCTGCTCAGTCAGTTTAATGAGAGATGAACTACCTATAAATAGAAATCTCTTATCGTAAGAAGATTTATAAATAACCTATACACAATTGGCAAAAATATATCAAACCACATTGAAAGGTTTGGAAACGTTTTAGGGCTTGAAGGAAGGTTTGAAACTGATTTTTTTTTTTAAATCTCCCTTTTCATTGATAACTGCTCAAAAGCCTTCAGAAAGAAGAAACCCCCCACTAAGATTGAACAATGCAAATTAATGTTCCTAATAATTGTAACTGTGTCTACATCCACATGTGATGGCAATTACTCTGTACTGCCTTCAGTTTGAAAGAGGGCTGTATTCCAGCTGCAGACAGTTCTAAGCTAATTTTATAACTTTCAAAAAGGTTTTTACAGAAATTAACTTTACAAAACTGTTCAAATAATTTCTTATTAATAATTTCAAAATAAATAAATCTGCTTCCAGAGAATTTGTGAATTCTGATCGAATTCACTGCCTTTTTTCCTCTGCTTTTCTGTAGAAAAGTCAATAGCAATTTCTGCAAAAGAGGAAAAAGCAGAATTTCTTCACAGAAATATATTCAGTAAAGATAAGCAATGACTCTAATATTTTAGGGTTTAAATCATATGAATTAGTATAAACTATAGGAATCCACAGAACAATGATGAACCTCAAACTGACTTCTATTTATTGTCTGCCCTTACCAAAGTATTTTCTCCTTGTACAAATTATTAAGTTTTAATCCTACCAAATAAAGGTTGTCTATTTAAACAATGTATTTACTAAACAACAAATTTAAACTCCCAAATAAAGATATTTTTAATGTCTGAAAAACCAAATTTGTATATTTTATTAAAAGAAGTTCTTTCTTGATGCAAAGATCTCTCTGCTTTATTTTCTATTGCTCACATGAAAATGTCAGTGCTGAAGTAACTAAGTTTTAGATTCAGCAGCCAGATCTAATTGTTCTAATTGCTAAAACATATTTCTGCCTTTATTCTGTTAAGGGCAGGCTTTATTTGTTTCAGATCCTATATATATTAATGGAGAATGTACAACATATAAGTCCTACAAACCACTGAAAACCAGGAGATAAATAAGACGGAATTCTTTTTATCAAATTATCAGCTGATAGACTAATAATAGCAACCACCTAAATGCTTTTTTTACAGTATTTGCTACTCCTTTTTGCTTAGATTTTAAATCTACAATTTTTGCTACTTTGCTTTTAAAGCAACAGTGAAGTTTTATTCTGTAGCAGAATACTGAAGAGTTAAATTCTATCTAAATAAGCTGACATGAAATTCAGCTCCCTTTGAAGCCAAAGGGAGTTTTCTCCCTAATTTCCAGAGAGCAGGATCAGTCCTCAGGAATTTCAAATCTGATTGTCTCCTAACTTTTACCATATGAATTTGGTAACTATTAGGTATTATTACTCTTTGGATATACTGGATAATTTAGATCTTTTTTATTACTGTTAGGAAATTAATCCAGCAGAAGGAAAAAAATATTTACCTGGCATTTTGGCTAAAGTATGAAATAGTCCCACTTCAGCCTTTTCTTCTATATATTAAGATACAAACCACCCAACTCTTGCTCTAACTAGATTTCCCCAATACTTGCATTTGTATCTCTATTAGATAACTGAGCTTACTTTGTTTTATATTTAGCTGCAGACTGCGTAGTACTTTGGCTCTTACGAGCCTAACTTCCCAGAATATAATATAAGAAAATATCTTCCCTGAAAATGACTTTTCAACTGGATGCCATTTAGTATAAATATTCGCTTAAAAAAATAGCTGCCCAACTGGAATTATCTGGTTGAATGCTGCAGTCCTATAGAGCTTCCCCTACATTTGAATCTATTCTGATTTTTCATTTCCTTCAAGTCTGATTTCTAGACAATGAGAGGAACCTGCCTCTCTCTGTCAATCTTTCACTGTATGAAATATATACAAACAAAAGGTATATAAAGCTCAGCCCTCCTTTTTCCTCCCCCCCCGATATGAAGTGATTTCTTTTTGAGCAGTACATTTAAAGGCAGTAGGAATTTTGCCTAAGTTAACTATGGAGGTCAAAAACCCTGTTGGAAATTTCTCTTAATATTGAAAATATGGGGTTTATGATTATGGGAAAATAATGTTTGTGGTAAACAGTATGTGATCAAAACAGCTTTGAAAGCTTCTACAGTTACCTTTGCTGAATGCTCTGGCTACTTCTGGTTCTCCCTCATCTGGAAGAAAAAGCTGGTTTCCAAGTTAAATGTGCAAATTAATGTTACAAATCCAATCCCCTATTTCTTTCCCTTGAAAACCCTTGTACTTTATAACATTTTGCTTATTTAGTTTAAAATTCAGGATGCTTGTCCTGAAGATGGCAATTTTTATAGACCTGGTTGCTGCAGATCCTAAGCATCCAAGAGAAGAAACCTAAACAAAACTACGGTTGAAGACCACTTTTGATGACTTGGGTATTGTAATTCATTTGAAATACTTCATGTTGTTTTGATGGATTCTGCATTTGGAAATGTGCAGTTAAAAGTTTGAACTTTGATTTTTGATTTACTGCTTTCCAAACTCAACTCTAAATGCCAGGTACTATGAGAGGAAGCACTCCAGCATTATCAACTGGAGGTCCTTCCGGGCCGTATTAAACTAACCTGCACTCCTAGGAATAATCCCGATCCACAGAAACGCTTTTATTGAGTTTCTTGGGATTATTTTCATGAATATGCATGACTATTCACTAAAGGTGGTAGGATTTAACCTCCAAAGAGCCATCAGAGATCCCTTACTTTCCCAGCAAAGAGCAGAAAGCATCCTTAATTCAGATGTTTATAAGGAGCTATTTTAACAGGATAACATCATTTTGGAAATCATTATTTAGCTGTAGCCCCCAGGATTTATAAACTCCTTCAGTAAGCAGTGCAGTTTAGCCTCATGTACAAATGCCTCTGAACCCAAGAAGGAGAGCAAGGTGCAAAGGCAAAACAGGACCCTATAGAGCCCAGCAGCCGATGTGGTCCCAGGCACATGGGTCCCCTGCAGGCTCAGAACCTGGGCACTATGGAAAAGCTGGGCTCAAAGTCAGCTTCCAGCCACAAACCTGCAGGTGTCCAGCAGAGAGGGCAGTGAAAGGCACAGCAGGTTAGTCAGGATCAGGCCTTCATGGTGCATGCTATTGCTAGCATAGGGTTGTGAAGGCTTAGTAGTTCCATCCATTTTTCCTATGACCTCGATGCCTCTGGGCTATATGCTGTTAAGCCATAGGGTTACATTCCCCACCCCATCCCAAAAAAGAAGCAAACTGGGAGGAATTTTTCCCAGCAAATACAAAAAGGTTTGAACTGGGAGAGAAGAGGCAGAATTGGTCAAAACTCCTTTACTTTCTCCATAAAAAAGGAGTTAAATCAGGATGCTCTGGAAAAGACTGACCAAACCAAGCAGCAAAGTTTTCCACTGCTGGTACTTGGAATTGCTGGAATCCATGCGAGCCTTTGAGAAAGTGCCAGCCAGGGAAGGGTTAACAAGGGTTTTGTTATGGAGAGACACTGATGGCTCCATTTGAGGTGACAGGGATAGTTATGGGCCTGATCCAAGGCAATCGGGAGCGCTTTCAGCAGAGCAACAGCTTGAATCTACACAAGGTGTAGGAGACTGCACCTCGTGTCGGTTTGTAAAGCTGCTGCCAAAAATAAAGCTTTGATAACGTTTTCGTTCAGAAATACCCTTCTTTGAGCCAAAACCTGGCTCACTAAATCCAAACAGGACAGCTAAAACTTCGGTCTAGACGTGGAACAAACTTTTCTTTAAACCGGATGTGGAACAAACCCTGATGTAAACGGGATGTGAAACTCCTTTAAAATGTAATTCGTAAATTGCCCGATTTTTAACATTTAGGAAATTAAAAAATGCATTGCTAATAAATATACATTAGTGTTATTCAGGTGATTTTGAGTATTTCTGTAACTGCAAACAAAGCAAAGTCAAGTTTTGAGCCCACTAATCATTAATAAAGACAGTTAATTCAACTAGAAATGGTGCTTTTATACATGGAAGGTAACTATTGCAAGGTATAAGAAGAGTTAGTTTGCTTTAAGAGAGTACCTGCTCTGCAGGTATTTTGCCCCATGGAGTTGCTGGGTTTACCCTTTCTTACCCCTCTCACAGCAGATCACGATGTTAGTGCTTCCCTAGACAAGCTGCCCTCCCTTTTAAAATTCCCACTTCCAAAGGGTTAACCAAACACCTTAATCCCAGATTTAATTTTTTTAGAGGTCTATAACTTCACTGGAATCTAATGGTAACAGTTTGCTCTGTTACCATTTGCAAGGCTCTTTTGTGTAGCTCTCCCACGGACTGCACAGTCTGAGCTATGGCATCTTTGCTGTGCTCTTGCATCCTCAGCTGCAAAAAAGCTTATCATGAAAATGGCCAGCCCAGAGGACTCGATGGATAAGAGGAGGAAAAAGTACCTTCTAGAACGTTAAATCCCTCAGCATTAAGCAGCAAATATCAGGTTTATTACACTTTTTTTCCACTAGATCAACAGCTTTTAACTAGTTTTTAAAGAACCCAACCGAACCCCCCAGTACATCACTTCTGCAACCTCCTCTTGGGGTTCTGATCACAAAAGTCTCTTTGGGGTCTGATGTGCTGAAACCCATCAGTCAGCAATTGATCTGTGATTAGCCCCTAGTCCTGTTAACTCTTCATTTGCTGCAGGCTTATTGCATGTGTCTTCCAGGAAAGTGAAAAAGTGCAGAAAACTACCTGTTCCTAGCAGGCACATTCAGTTCCCTATATATAAAAGCACTCTGCTAACCTGGAGTTACATGGTACATGGCACTGACCCATGGCAGGAAACTTCCTAACCTGTTAAGAGCAAAGATCTCCATGCCTTACTGACAAACTAAAGCCAAAGTTCCTGATACGAACATCTGCAGCGGCAATGATTTTAGCAAGTTCTCTCATGTTTGCCAATAAGGATTCAGGTCAATTTCATGTATTTTTATCGCTCTAACGCTGCCAGACTACCTGAACAAGATGCAGAGGGCGGGACTTTGGTCGGCCTGGTAAAGCAGCATGACCTCCTCCTCCTGCACAGAGATCTGCAAGAAACTTTCTGAGAAGCAGTAAGATTTGCCTTGATTTTCAGATCTTGGGGGCTGAAATGTGGACAATAACCTGCTTAAAAGTTACCATCTAACTCCATGAACTCACTGCTCTGTCACCTGCGCTGAGCTCCAGCTCAAATCTGCAGAGTGCCATCTGCCTGCCTGCACCCTGAGGGGAGTTAGTTTTTCCCCCCTTACAGTGAACTGCAAAACCCTGGCCAGTCATTTTTTGGACCATTACTACATGCAGACATCTTTTTCTTAAACTTGGCTCAAATAGTTTTCTTTATACACACTCTTTCCTTCAAATAAGCAAATAACATTTTGCACGTACAATGTATTTTCTTATTCACTGTTTAGCCAGCATCTTGATTCTGGTGGTTAAGGAAATGCTTAGCTGCTGAGCGACACAGAATTTCAGTACTTTCTTATGAAAGCTGTGTATCAGAACCTGCACTTTTCCCCTTTCTAACAGAATTCTGCCAGAGCCAACCCCTCTGAACCCACCCAAGACTCCAACAACTTCACTGCATCAGTTGGTAATGGAGGTGAAAGGGGGAGAGGACAATGACAGCTTGTCATTGAAGTTACACAGATGAAGACCTGCTTATCCTTATGTCAGTCCCCACTGATGAAACTCTTTCCTGCATCCTGGTTTTCTCTCTTACGGCAAAACAGAACCCATCTTTTAAAATGGATGTGACAGCTATTTTTATATTGCTATTTTCAAAAGCAATGTTCAGGTAAAAGTCTTAGTTAAGGTATATATATTAAATAGCTTCCTTACCTTTGTTACTAATAGCACACTGAGCTGCTAAAGAGCAATTTTTACAAGTTCACTTGCATTTCACAGCTTGTAGTATGTGTCAGTGCGCTTTGGTTGTGTTGAATGGTGAAACTGGACTGGCCACCTTCCTCCTCTGCCTCCTTGAGTTCCCAGGCTCTACCGAGTCCAGGGCAGCAAGCACAGAATACAACCACCACTATTCTGTGATACTATACCAAGATAGTATTACAGGCTATAATGGCCCTGTGATACTGTTTTTCACAAACCATGTAAATATTTCTAGCGAATCTTCATTATAAATGTAGGAAATCAGTTTCAAGCTCAATAGTCAGATCTACTTTAAAGTTTTTTGTTGTTATCATGAACTATTTCACCCTGCTTATTCTTAAGCAGAATGTCCCTCTCAATTAACAACTGTGTGCTAGGACTGCAATGTGCTATGGCCCTATGGGTTTTGATGTGCATACTGAGAACACTGCAAACCAGGCTTGGAAGTTCAAAAAGCTAAAACATTCTTGTTTGACAGAGACTGTGTTAAGTGAGCTAAACACCAAAATACTGCTCAGTTTGAAAGAAAACCATATTCCTACTGCAGCTAGGAAATACAGACTGAGGCTGTGCTATTCTAACTGGGCTAAAAGAGATGCAACGAATAAAATATATTCCTTCCTTTTTTTTCTGTCAGTTTAAGTCTTGAATGACTCCAGTGAAGTGACTGAGGTTACTTAGTTATCTCCCTAACTGAAGGCTGCCTACCAAAACACCCTCTGGATAGTTTCATTGACAGACTTGTCTTCTACCACTTGGTTCAAAGTTTCTGTACCTCTGCTGTAGCCAAAAATATATTAATTTGGAACAAAACACCTCCAAATTGGTCAAAGTCCTTCTGTTCCAGAAAGCAAGGAATACATACATCAATGATTCACCATGTCCTTCCAAAGTGTTTGATAACTATCTCCTTCGTAGCTCCCCAGATCAATACAGAGGAACTTACAGTGGATGGCATCTCCTGTGTCGATGAGTAAAGCCCTCCTATTTTGGACAACCTTGTTATAGAATTCCTTTCATCAATTAATCAAAATCCATAGCTCATTTGCTTGCCCGTTTCCACTCTGTTCCAGAACTCTACACCTGTGTTGGCTAAAACCTTTCTATAATTCTGAGCTTATATTTTAGGGTCCCAAACTGGAAGTACAAATTAGGACAAATCAATAAAATCTCCAAAATAAAGCAGTGCCCATCTGTCTCAGAACATAATTAATGAGCAGCTAAGTAGAGTTATGCCATGAAGGATGACTGCAGAAATGCCCCTTGCTCCAGCACATATTTCCTACTTTGATGTTTTCCAAGCCACACTGACATCATCTACCTGGAGTCCTGCCTAGAGTGACGCATGCAGTTTCTGCTGTCGTCAGTGAGAATTCCCATCGTGTACCAGGACCTCTATACAGTCCTTTAGTTTTAATACTGCCAGTGTGGCACAGTCGGGATACTGCTAGAAGGATGAGTATGCTTCTCTTTGGTTGCTATGTGTTGTAACCCTCTTCTTACACCAGAACTGTGATGTTTGGGGATGGGATCCAAGACGGGAAAACCCCCCAAACACCTGTGTGATGCTCCATTCCTGGCAGCATTCAAGGCCAGGTTGGACACAGCCTTAGGCTATGTGGTGTACAGTGAGGCATCCTTGCCCATGGCAAGGGATTGGAACTAGATGAACTTAAGGTCCTTTCTAACCCTAACTATTCTGATTCCATGATTCTATGATATGTGGGTACCACCGCAGAGTTGATCTCAGAGGAGCAGGGGGAAATCTGATAGTGAACAAACCAAACAGTTGGGGAGCTCCAAAATGCCAGATATCATGGAAACTTTCTCCAAAGAATACCTGTCTATCACATAGTCAGTAATGCTCTGTTCTTGTCAAATTCCTTAGACAAATCCAGTGTTCACAGTGGAAATTCAAAGGAATTGGTATGAACACCAGGATGAATGAAGGGAAGAAAATATTCCTTGCACTATATTGTTTTCTGCACAAAGAAAAGTAGTATGGCTCTTAGAAGTGCTGGTAGGAAATGTATAAGCCATTTCAATCATTAGATAAATTCATCTATCTCTTGCCATATCCACCAAAATACAAACCTTTCTGACATACATCAATGACATCACTGACTAGGAACAAGTCATCCCATTCAGAAATCAGATATCTAATGGCCACTAATCCCATCATAATAATTACAAAATAATGTCATGATGAGCCAGAGTAAACAAAGTATACGAACAAAAATGGCAAGGAAAAATGCAATTAGAGTCTTGGGCTTGATCCAACTCCCTTTTGCTTCAGTGGGAGTTCTGATAGACTATTACCCCTATGTAATTAGAGATTTAGGCTTAATCCATCTCCCATTTGCTTCAGGGGAATTGGGATAGGCCCCCATGCCCTAATTTTCTGCTGTCTTGCCCCTTGTATACTCAGTTCTGCATAAGCAAAGTGGACCTGCTTCACCACACTGGTGGTCTGTGTCATATTAGGAATCACTTTTCAAGACTCAAATAAGAAAAGTAAGTACAAACCAGAGCATCTATACCTGGTTTGCACTCATTTTGCATGGCCTTGAATTATTAGATGAAGCAGTGAAAAATCAGGTCTTTGGCTTTATTGAAGGTGCTGGAGGCTGAAATACTTTTTTACCTTGTTACCATAAAAATCAAATCCTAATTCCTGGTTCTTTAGCAAACTGTATGATATGCTCCAAGGAGATCTTCAGGAAGGTTGCTTCACTTAACAAATTCACAAGACAGAACAACTGATGGATACAGTCCATCACTTCAGCTCTCCAGACAGCAACAAACAACTTGTAAGGCCTTTACTAGGGATGTAGATTCCAAACCTGGGATCAGAAATCTAAAGATTTCTCTTTCTAAGCAAGAGGGAAAAATTAAAATCCTGTTAAAACCCGGACTTGGCCATATTCTGCATTCCCTTAAAAAACAAAGGTCACTTCTTTTGGGGGGTTGGAATTGGATGATCTTAAGGTCCTTTCCAACCTTAACTATTCTATGATTCTAGGATTCTCTCACAGTGTTCCAATTCTCATTGTTTCTTTTGTGGATGAAAGAAAATAGAGTCAGTTTTGTGTGAAAAATATGGACATTGATGACTTGATATATTAAAATATCTTTAACATTAGCTAGTATTACTGAGCCTGGTGTTGTCATCAAGCACTCAGTGGTCAGCATTCTGTACACTGAGAATCTGAGAATGTGAAATGCCTGCAAACTAACACCAACATGCTTCCTTTGCACACACGTGACTGCATAGAGATATACTGGCTCTCCAGATCAGGCAAAACCAGATTAGCTATGTCTATGTGAGTGCATGCAATAGAATCATTGAATAGTTTGGGTTGGAAAGGACCTTAAGATCATTCAGTTCCAACCCCCCTGCCATGGGCTGGGACACCTCCCACTAAACCATGGCACCCAAGGCTCTCTCCAACCCAGCCTTGAGCACCGCCAGCAATGGAGCATTCACAACTTCCCTGGGCAACCCATTCCAGGGCCTCACCACCCTCACAGTAAAGAATTTCTTCCTCATACCCAATCTAAACTTCCCATGTTTAAGTTTGAACCAGTTACCCCTTGTCCTACCACTACAGTCCATCATGAAGAGTCCCTCCCCAGCACCCTTATAGGCCCCCTTCAGATACTGGAAGGCTGCTCTGAGGTCTCCACACAGCCTTCTCTTCTCCAGGCTCAACAGCCCCAACTCTCTCAGCCTGTCTTCATACAGGAGGTGCTCCAGTCCCCTGATCATCTTCATGGCCTCCTCTGCACTTGTTCCAACAGTTCCATGTCCTTTTGATGTTGAGGACACCAGAACTGCACACAATGCTCCAAGTGAGGTCTCAGGAGAGCAGAGTAGAGGGGCAGGATCACCTCCCTCCACCGGCTCGTCACTCTCCTTTTGATGCAGCCCAGGATACGGTTGGCTTTCTGGGTTGCGAGCGCACACTGAAGCTGGCTCATGTTCATTTTCTCATCAACCAACAACCCCAAGTCCTTCTGCGCAGAGGCTGCTCTGAATCTCTTCCCTGCCCAACCTGGAGCTGTGCCTGGGATTGCTCTGACCCAGGTGTAGGACCTTGCACTTGGCATGGTTAAACTTCATCAGGTTGACATCAGCCCACCTCACAAGCGTGTCAAGGTCCCTCTGGATGGACATTCCTTCCCTCCAGTGTATCAACTGAATCACACAGCTTGGTGTCATTGGCAAACTTGCTGAGGGCGTACTCAATCCCACTGTAAATACATTCCAGATGGAGACAGGATCAGAGAGCTGGGCTTGTTCAGCCTGGAGAAGAGAAGGCTCTGGGAAGACCTCAGAGCAGCTCCCAGTGCCTAAAGGGGCTGACAGGAAAGCTGAAGAGGGGCTTTTGGCAAGGGCACATAGGAACGGGACAAGGGGGAATGGCTTTAACCTGATCGAGGGAGAAATTCTTCCCTGTGAGGTTGCTGAGGTGCTGGCACAGTGTGCCCAGAGAAGCTGTGGCTGTCCCATCCCTGGCAGTGTTCAAGGCCAGGTTGGACACAGGGGCTTGGAGCACCCTGCTCCAGTGGAAGGTGTCCCTGCCTGTGGCAGGGGACTGGAACTGGATGAGCTTTAAGGTCCTTTCCAACCCAAACAGTTCTGTGATTCTATGAGCACAAGTCCTGATAGGTACATGTAGTTTGAACTCAGGTATGTGCATCCATCAAGAATGTATCCATCAAGAATGCTCCATCCCTGGTGGTGCTCAAGGCCAGGTTGGACAGAGCCTTGGGAGGCATGGTTTAGTGGGAGGTGCCCCTGCCAATGGCAGGGGGGTTGGAACTGGATGAGCTTAAGGTCCTTTCCAACCTGAACTATTCTATGATTCTATGATTCCATGATGCTTTCCTTACAGCTTTGACAGGCATAGCTAAATGGAGATATTTAGGCCTTGGACTGACTTGGAAGAACCTTTAAAATGGATAGGATGTATGTCCAGATAGCCACACATAAAAATAAATGCAAAAATATGTAATCAGCTACGAGACATAAACACATATGAATATTGAAAAATACTCGTGTGTAGACACACATGGATAGAACACGTGCATTGTTACACTCAGACACATTGTCATATTACTGTCTGCCTGCCCAAATCGGTCTGGAATTTAATTTGAGCTTGAACCATCTTATTTTTCCCTCTCGTAGAGAGACTGTGCACACATAATGTTTCAAAGACACCAGTTACAATAAAAGCAGGCACACTTTGGTGTGTACCACCACTTACACACATTGCAGAGAGAATCCCTATCTTTCAGAAGAAAATCGCCTATTTTTCCCCATCAAACTCTGTCTCTATGAGCTGCTTGTGTCCTTCAGCAGTAAGTGGGATGAGAGAAGCAAAAATATCAGCTACTAAATAATAACTGCTTGGATTATGTTTATAAAGATCTTCTACCCCTACTTTACTTCTTCAAGTTTTATTCTGAAGTATGGCTTTCCCACTGCAGTCTTGTCATGAGTGATCTGACTTGAAAATCAAAGCATGGAGGAGGAGAAATAATAAATCCCTTGGTTAGTATGTATGGATTTGAGCTAAAGGAAGCATGCTGATGCCTTTCTTGTTACTGATACCGTGCCATACATAAATACTTCCCAGCATGGGCAAAAATAGGTGAAAACCTCTGATGTTGAGAAGCTAATGTTCTAAATTGAACTAATCCAAAACATACCTTACGGGGCATGAGAAAAGGGAGAAATAGAGTGGGAATGCTTGAGCAGTGCAAGGGTTTTCTGCAGAAGACAGCCAGTGGTTGCTCTTTGGTTCCAAATATTCCCTGTCATTTTAGTTTTATCATCCTTTTCAACCTGTTATCATTGACATTTCACTGATAGATCTCCTCTGAAAGGACTTGCAGAAGAAATCTGTCCTGACAATCTGCAGGAAAAGACAGGACCTGAATAGTAAAATTAACTGAGGGCTGGTGTAGTAAATTTGAGAATAGAGGCATCCTGGGATGGGGACTGTGGAGATCAGTGTAGAGATGGGGAGAATGAAAGAAGAGAAAGCAAGGGGAACATCTTAGAGGAACTAAGTTATGTTATCTAGAAAGCAAGAATTATGGTGAAGATGAAAGTTAACAATGTCCCTTCTCCTCATGCTGGTATGAAGGTCAAGGTAGTAGTCACCATATTTTTCTCCTCGAGACACTGGAGCATTTATTGAAGGTCTCCTATGAAAAGACTTCGTAATACAAGACCCTGGTACCATTGGCGTGTTTTTGAGCAATGCTGCCCTTATAATTACTAGCCAACGCTAGATTTTCCATGGGTGCTAAGGGATAATCACAGTCTCACTGTGGTAGGGTTGTACAGTCTCACAACAACTGGCTGCCTTCAAGCCAAAAGCAAACTGAAGGATAAGCCTGGCCAGAGAAAAAGCTAGGCAGATGTACTTACGGTGCTCAGTTTTGACAGCAAGAATTAACTCATGACTCACCAAGCTTTATTGGTAAAGCCATATAACTCTTTAATGGGTTTTCATTTATTAAATGGGGAAAAAAAGCTTCAAGTTGTTGTTAGTGGGTTTTTTTTTCCTTCTTCTTAGTTCATTTAAATGGACTTATTCTTCAATTAATCTTAATAAAATGTTTGGGAATCATCAAGCTGGCAGCACTTTATGATTAACAAGAACCGGGCAGTAGGTGCTGTAGTATTTAAACAATAAATGCACACACACATTTCACTGTCCTAGTTCACACTTAATACTAAACAGTCTGTGTATGGGTTGGTACTTTGAGTTGTAAGTCAGTATCACTAGTCAATATAGATGTATACTGTCCTCTCATATGTGTAAGTCACATTTCTTCTGGTTCTCTTTATCCTCAGTTATTAAAATCTGGTCCTTCAAGGAAAACAGGCAAGTTTTAGGGATTCCAGTTATAAATCAACACTTTAATTGGAGTATGCATGTTAACATATATATATGCCCATGTAAATAAAAACTTACTGGACCATATTCACTGTCAATGAACAGTGTTAGTGGTGGGGCTTTATCTTTACTATAGCTTTTAAACATTCATCTTTTCCAGCAGGATGCACTAGTGAGATGCACTGTCTGATATGCCCTTGGCCAGAATTATCCTTACACACATTGTGCAGTTCACACACATTATGCAGTGTGCTATAAGCTGATTATTTTCTTGGCTGCAGCCCACCCATTAAGCCTGGGCATTTCAGTGTGGAAGGAATTCCTGTACATATGTCATTTGTAAAGTACTGAGAGATCCTTTGGGATGAGTATGCGCTGTTAGCTGGACATAAAAGGAGAAATTAGTAATAGATGTGATGTATTTTTGTAGCATTCAACTGGTTAAAAAGTGCTAGTCTTGAAGATGGACTTTAGGCTTAATTGCACACATGTATGTGTGTGGTAGTACATGCTACAACTCTTCCATAGCATAAGTTTTGCTGTATTAACTTCCCCATACAATTTTCATCATGAAAAAGATATATGGTGGAATGAACCCTAATTCTCTCAGTGTTTGGTTTGGGGTCATTTGAGCTCACCTGGAGTAAAGGAGGAGAAATCTGTTGCAAGATGTTGCTCTCAGGAAGGGCTCAACACAATCCTGCTGAATCACTGAGGAAGTAAAGAGCTTTTCAGTCTTGGTCACGGCACTTAAAAACCAGACTTGAACTAAGCAAGTGAAGGAATCACATTTCTGTTAAAACTGAAAGCTTTCTAAGGTCCCTAAATTGTAGTTATGTATTTTGGATGCTTCTTGAAGATATGTACATGCTCCTAATTTCAATCTTATTATCTTAGCAGTTAGGAAATTTGCATCAACATCTTCCTGTCTGGGTAATTTAATTCCCCTTTTTAAAATAAATTCAAATTAGCAACAATAAAAGAAAATACAGAAACAGTGTTGAATTCAAGTAGTTACCAGAAACAACTCCCCCAAACCAACCAGGCATTGTGCAAAGGGATTGTTCGAGGAGGAAAGAAATCCTGGGAAAGGGCCCCTGTTCCCACAAAAAACCTGGACTGTAATTCCCATTGACTGGAGGAGGAATGGGGCCAGAATGAGAAGGACAGTTGATAACCGGGTTAGGTGTACTAATGCATGCCGTGCAGGGAGAGGGGCTGGGATGAAAGGTTGGCTATTTCAGGCCAGCAACATCAGTGTTACCAGAGTTGCTGGGAATGCTTAATTCAGTCTCATCACTAAATGACTGAAAAATACAAGAAGTTGAATGGAATTGTGACAGGCTTGAAGGCACACGGCTGCCTCAAAACACAGATTCCTCACCAATTTCACTAGTCATTTTGTAATAAAACCCGTCATTCTTTTCAGCCTCTCTGAAGTTTGGGTCATCATCTGCCTTCTGCATTGCGGTATAGGTCACTGATTTACAATGAAGATTAGCTTTCTAGTACTTGTTAGTCTTCATTTTTTAATGACTCTGGACCAGAAAAGCCCTGGTTAGGTTTAGGATAGCAAATCCTTCAGAGGAAAACTGAAATGCAAAAATACAAACAAAAGCATTGTATAGGTCAGAGAAAAGTTCAATGAAATATCTGTACCCATCTTCAGTTGGTTTATTTCTAGACAAAAGGCTGAAACTAGAAATACCTTCACTCATTTTCCCCTCTTAACTATTATCTCCGTGGCAAGACAGATGCAACTGACAGAGAAATTACTTGTGAGGTACCTATTGCAGAATGTGGGTTTTTCCTGTATTTTCATTTAACTGGCCTTGAATGGGAAAGGTCTCAAAATTCCCCATACTTTATAACTGTATAAAATATAAACCAACATTTGTCAATAGCACAAATTGTTTTGGGAATATCTTTATAGACGGGCAGAGAACACAAAGGAATTTTAATGCTTATGTATGATCAAATTCTAATGGGAGGATACTGGTTTGGCTACGCCGGGGCAGTCATCGCGTAGTGGAGAACCAGAAGAAAAGTAAAATACGGAATTAGTTTAATAATGAGAGTGCTTTAGGAACTGGATTTAATTAGAAAATTGCAACAACTAAACCATGGTGTCAGAAAACTATATTGAAATAAAAATATATTAAAAAGCAACCAGAAAAGGAACATACGAAGGGATCCATATAGATATAGAATGGGATCTGTTGTCCGGTCACTACTAAGCTGAGGCTGAGATAGTACAAATAACCTTGTGGAAAAGAAAATGGAAGTAGCTCTGCCAACTAAGCTACCAATCTGAATCAGTGGAGGCCCACACGGACCACAAGTTGCAATCACTGTTTGTGTATTCTGCTTGAAATGAATCTGTCAGTCTCAGTGCATGTCCCATGTCCACGTCACAAAAATAGACCCTTAAAAATGACCTTCCTTGTTGGGAGTTTCAGCAAAGACATAAAGGGAAGAAGAAGCCACAGAAAATCAACTTTCTTTGAAACTCTAAAGCATGGCACAGAGGAGCAGCATGGGAGAACTGGTATTCCTGGTGGCCCATGAGAAGGGATTGAAGCAGAAATGGGCTTTCATAAATGTTATAGCTGCAGCAGATCACAGATCATGACTGAGAAACTGTTCTTGGATCTACCTCCACACCTTATGTGGTTAGCAAAGGTGATTAAACCAATGACTGACAATAACTCCTTTTGCAAATACATATTAGGATCCTTAATGCACAGTGGCAATGGCCTTTAGAAGTGATTTGGTTCAAAACTCAAATCACAGCCCATATTTTTAATACATCCAAGTACAAGAATTCAAAACCTTGATTCATAAAACCAGCCAGCTGCAAATATCAGATTGGGACCAAGCCACTAATATAAGTTAGGGGGCTTCCCCCACATTGGGGTTACATTTCTGCTGTTAGGGAACCGCTGGGGTCTGGACTTCTAGACAGACCTCTTCCGATAAGGAATATCAGCAGTTCAGAAGGTTAAGTATTTGTAAGTGGAGTCATGTGTTTTGTGTTGTTAGCTGGCAAGATACTTCCCGCAATGCATTTATGAGATTTATCTCTTTTTTTAAATTCCAAATGTCAATGAGCAGACATATTTTTCACAAACTATTGAATGAGTAATTGCCAACATACTCCTGCCCCTGAGATTGCTCACAAGCTAATCACTAAAACAACTGCTTTGTGTATTTTAGGGATTCATCACTCATAGGTTCGTATTTATAAGGGGTTGTTGGTCACACAAATCACTTGATATCCTTTTTTTACCCTTAGTTGATAAACTTACAACCTACCAAAGGCTTTCTTAAGAGCTGCACACAGACTTCCACTTCAGGCATTCATATGGATACAGAAATGCATCATTGCACGTGACAGTTTGTCTACAGAATATCACTCTAATGAATGTTTGTGGCAAGTGAAGGAATTGCCTCAATTACCATCAAAACAAATAGTTATATTCAAACAAAAGTTCACTCCTTTTTCCCCCAACAGTCATCAGTCTTTATGTACTAACCTCTATTGACAGAATGCATCTCCAGATTTTACAGATGAATAGAACATTTGTTAAAAGCAATCTAAAATTCTTAGTTTAGAACATAATAATTCCAGTGCTGTATATGCATAACTCCTCCTTATCCACAGAAGCAACATATATACAACACAGGGTAAGAAATAACCATGGATAGCACTTAACACCATCGAAATGTGGTTCCATCTGCCCTGTGCATGCCCCCCTACAAAGGATTTGCTTGTATGTCCTAAAATGCAAACCCAGTGCCATACTGGCTGACTTTTCCAGAGGTTTCCCATTGATTTAAGCATATAGTAGCATCTGCATTAATGAAGGATCCTCAACAAGAATATAGTGCAGCTTTCCAAATAGTTTCCAAACAGCAAAACCCAGTTTGCTTTGCTAACTCACTGGAATTATCAGATGGCTCCCAGGAGTTAAGCAAACAGCATTTGGCCCACAGAATATTTCACCCAGCTATTGCTCTGACAGAAAGCCTCAGAACACCAAAAATACCAAAGACATTTTATTTACTTATCCAACATAGCTCTAGCATAGATACACCTGTTTGAGAAAGTCAGCACAACCTTAATAGACTACCACGAGTCTACATGGCACTGCATTGTCTCTAATTTGCCCCACAACATTCACAGCATCACAGAATCACTTCGCTTGGAAAAGACCTTTAAGATCACCCAGTCCAACTGTTAACCTAATACTGACAAGGCCACCACTAAACCATGTCCCCAAGTGTAGCATACACACACCTTCCCAATACCTCCAGGGATGGTGACTCCCACTGCCCTGGGCAGCCTGTTCTTCCTGCTTGAAGACCATTTCAGAGAAGACATTTTCCCTAATATCCAACCTAAACCTCCCCTGGTGAAACTTGAGGCTGTTTCTTCTTGCCCTATCACTTTTTACCTGGGAGGAGAATACCCCTTCCTCACTACAACCTACTCTCAGGTAGTAATAGAGAGCAATAACATAGCAGCATCTGATAATATATTTGAATTTGCATTTTTACCTGTAGATTGTAAACTATTATTAACAAGAAATTCCAAGTCTTCTCAGTTAACCAAATAATCAGCAATAGACATCACTTCTCCCTGGCTAGCACTACACCTCCTTGACCACTGCCAGCAAATGGTCTGACTCAGTGCACAGAAGCCCCATCAACGTGCCTGGTCAGATTCAACCAGGGCTTACATCAGGCTACAGAGGACATTTCAGACAGAAGATGTGCCTTGGAAGATTGAGCTGACACAAAACAGTCATAATGATCTTCTGCTGAAGAGCCTACAAGGGATGAAAAGAATCTGGAAGCCCAAGTTAAGAAAATCACGTTGGCATCCTTTCAGTGGGACCTGTATTATGTATTATCTGTATCATTATTACATATAATGGATCATGGCAGCAAACTAGGAGTTACAAAAAAATACATGAGAAGGTAGTAAGTGATTAATGATCTTCACTACTTTGGGGCTTTAGCAAAGGTTTTCATAACAGATAATGTCCTTTGTGGCGGCATCAGGACTTCTGGCACCAGCAGCACAGGGGTTACAGCAAAGGTGGCACAGGAGTGAAAACAGAAAGGCCTGCCTGTCGCTACAGGCCATTCCCCCAGTGCACATCCTTACTCCCCTACTACATTACAAAAGAAGCTGATATTTATTAATTAAATGATATTTATAGAATCCCTTTACCTATCCTTAGGGAGATAGAAATTCAAACACAATCTAATACAATCACAACAGCAAACAACGAAACAGCTGAAAATAGGAAGCCATTCCAGCATTCATCAGAATAACATCTCAGGATTGAGAGAGAAGACAACGGGACTGACAACAGGAGGGAATCACGACCATGGTAGATAGGATCAACACTTCCATCTTGTTGCTGTGGCAAAGGCTCAGTCAAGACCTTGCTGGTAGCCGCAAGACTGCTGGCTACCTCTTGGAACACTAAATGGTGCCAGGGACAATACTGCTGGCACCTCTCCTCTAGTTTCTAGAAGATCCCTGGCATGGCCGAGGCCAGGGCCAAGCAGCACTCTCCCAAATGGCTCCTGGGTATGGGCTGGGAATTACCACAAGCCAGGGAGTGTTCTCAATAGGCCTTCTGCATACGGCTGTCCTGTCTTGGAGTTCAAGACAGCTTAATTGTATGGATGCTGGCTATTTTGTGCCAGTTGACCTCAATGCCAGAGAATGGTCCAGGGTGCGTTTAATCTACTAGCATGGACACAGCCAGTGGTGTGATCCTTCAAGATACATGGTGCCAGCTCTGAGATACCTCTCAGTGAGCTGCCAGATCCCTTTTCTTTAAGGGTTTTAAAGCGATGTGCTCAGGATTTGAGAGACATTCAGGGAGATAGGCACACACTCTGTGGCAACTTTAATCTCCTAGATGGCTCTTAAAAATAACTGCATTCTAGTAGTTCATTTCTCTGTTGATGTGATAACATCAACCAGAACATCAGCCCAGCTCCTACACTACAAACGTTGTATGGCTCCACACCAGGAATAGCCCAAACCGCATGTATACAACCAGTGAAGACAAGGGATATGGTTCCAGGGAAGCTGGGGATGGGCTGGTGAAAGAGTTTCAGAAAACAGGTTTTCCATGCCCTTGTTGGTGGCCAGAACTTAAAACCTCCAAGTTTTACAATTTCCCACCGTTACTCTTGCAGGCCTCCCACGCCCCAATAAACCCTTGCTGCTGAGAAGAGCTTTTGTCCCTAGAAAGCCCAACAAAAGTGAGGTGGTTAGAGGCCATTGCTGAGTGACTTCAGGTACTCTGTCTCTGCAGCACTGACAAACCCAGGGAGAGAAGATAGAGAAACATAGATAGGACCTGGGTGACCCATGTGCCACCGGGATTTATTAATGGTCACTATGTCAAAAGGCCAGGAAAAACAAGGAGGGAGTTGGAAGGCAAAGGAAACACTATACACAATACATAGTTAAGATATCATTTGCATCCACCAAAATGAGAGACATCCAGACAAGACAATGGGAAATATTTTCCATAGATGAAATTTCTCTGATTTTACCCAGGAACAGAACTTCTATAAGAGCAAGAGCAGATGAAAATGTGGGAAATGACAAGCAAGGAACAAGCCTACCCTGGCTTGACAAGCAGTCATCACCAAGTTGGTCTATAGCTTCTGAATCTCTAAACCAGTTATAAGAACAAGAAGTTAGATACATATCTGTCCAAATAACTGTACCCATTCGTAAGCACCTGAAGTTAATGTTTACATGAGATAGAGGGATATGTACTATGCTTTATCACTAATTAAGCTGTCCTACACATTCATATCCCGATGAATTCCTGCGCCTTATGGTTTGTACTTTATAATTGCATTTGCTAGAAGAAGAAGGTGGAAGAGAATGCAATAATTTCATGCTGAAAAAGTGAGCAAGTCCCTGCAAATAGCTGTGTTGGTCAGAAGAGCAGATATATGTGCTGCTGTGCTAAGGGGGGAAAAGAAAGAAGTGTTATACATGAACAGCTACCAAAAGTATGGATTTCATGTCCCCTATGGAGAGAAGTTGTTTAGATTAGGGAGCACCGGGCCTGTTTTCAGTAACCTCATATTCCTCTGGTCACCATCACCCCACCCCTGCAAGAAGTTCAGAGTGCCCACCTGTGTATAAAAGACCAGGAAGGTAATCAGTGTATGGAGACAAGCACCTTCTGGTATCCATCTCATCTCCTGCCCAGGGCTAGGTCTGCACCCTGCAATACCCTCAAAGGTAGAGAACATGGTCTGCAGTGAGGAAAGGGAAAGTTTCCCAGCTGATGGCACTTACAGCAGCTTCTTTAACTGACAGCAGAGACTGCTGCTCCATCTGTCACCAAGACCAGTTTGGAGGGGTGGTTGATCATCACCTTGGTCATAGGATAAATGTGGTTTACATCCACAAATGCCAGGCAGCATAAGCACATCTGTATTATAGAGTTTTAACCATAATGCACTATACATATTTATAGAATCGCAGAATAGTTTGGGTTGGAAGAGACCTTCAAAGGTCATCTAACCCAACCCACCTGCAATGAGCAGGGACATCTTCAACTAGACCAGGTTGCCCAGAACTACATCTCGTCTTGAACATCTCCAGGGATGGTGCATCCACCACCTCTCTGGGTGACCTGTGCCCAGAGTATTTTACCACCCTCACTGTAAGGAATACTTGTGCTAAAGCAAAGATGACAGTGGTTGAGTTAGGGTTAACCAGACTAGAGATTTCCTTAATATTTAACCATTGATGACCCCACTTTGGGTTTTTATACAAACAGTGCAGCCCACTGAAATCCAGTTGAGAATATCTCTTATTCCTGTGATGATGATGCTTTTTTCAAGTAGCAAGGCTCTGCAGTGAGATCAAAGTGATTATGGGAGATATTCTCAACAATAAACAGAGGATCAGCAAGCCAAAGCAGCAAGTATGACTACCAAATCAGGTAGGGAATAACTTGGGAATAAGCTAAGGCCTGATGAAGATGGCGACTGGACAAACCCCACAATGGACACTACAGGCTCACGCAGAACAGAGCCTAGCATGCAGCAAGTATGATTTCCATTACCTAGCATGCAAGAACATATCTGATCTCCTGAATAAAAAAAACCACTGTGCTAACAGTATGAAAAAGGAGCTGGAAAAGAGAAACAATGAGCTCATGCCTTCTGACCTTGCTTGTTTTTAGCCTGGTTTCCTATGGCAACAAGGCTCGTGATCATGTTGTGTATGTGCATGTGTATGTGTGTGTTCATGTGCGTGTAAAAGACAGACAGAAAGTGACCATCAGGGTGTTTGGTAACTGTTGAATACATTGCTAGTTTGTAGTCGGACCTGGCAGTTGGATACAGGTTTCAATGATGACCAAGTTCTGTAAGTTCTCTGGAAGCAAGTGGCCACCAAGACTAGAAAGAAAGACCATTAAGTTTCCCAGGTTGGAGGGAAAGTCTGCAACTGTTAATGCATGCCTTATCAGGCACCAGAGAATCCACATAGGAGAGGGCAGTTCTGAATGCCCCAACTGCAGGAGAAGCATCATCAAAACATACAACAAAGCACAAGGCAACCCTAGGAAATCAGCTTTGGCAGTTCTGGTGCTATGGTATGCAAGACAATCAGGTGACGTTCATTTCCCTGTTTTTCCTGGTGAAAGTTAACAGGGCCATCCCCATCCTGGAGTTCAGGAAGCTGATCCCGATTGACAGCAAGGAGAGAAGAACTTTGAATTTGGATTTATGATTTTTGAAGACTGTTGCATAGGTCATAAATAAAATGTTTCACAAGACAAGTCAGAGTCAAAGATTTGACAACCACCTTCTTCAACAAAGGGTCAGGAAACATTGGACTACATGACCTTTGAAGATCCCTTCCAGCCCAACCCATTCTATGATTCTATGATTATAGGCAGCTTAGCTGGGTCCCGTAAAGGCAGCTGAGAAAAACTAAGTGTTGACATTGCTGAGGCCTGCCAGATAAAAAAGGGCAGTTAATTTCTGGTCAGTGTGGTCTGGGAAAACCCACCAAAACCTTTCAATCTGTCTTAGTACATAGCCGCCTGACACAGCAGGCTGCCTCCTTTCTCCTTCTCTGTAATTGTTCACAAAGGACAGGGAGCAAATGACTATTCCAGATGGGAGCCTTCAGAAACTATCAGCAACCAGGCCATTCAGGTGGGATCACCAAGCTACACTCATAAGAGAAGTGAACAAACTAGAGTAAATGAGTATACACCAGCCTCCAGGTGCCTAGGATCAGTCTACCCAAAACTGTATCTGCTTCTTGAAGCCTCCAGTTTGCTGAAACACTCCTCATTGAAATACTACATGCCATTTGAAAAACAGATGTCTGTCCACTGTTATACTGAAAAGCTGGTTGAGCCTGGAGGAGGACCTGGATGTCCTGTTTATTAGTGCTCTATGTGAACCAGAGAACCTAGCAATTCATTTGGGTTAGTCATATTTACAGGGCAGAGGAGCAAAGCCATTATGAAAGTAGTCTGAAGATGGAGTGACGGCCAGCATCACTGTCACTCCTTCTAGCAGAGATAGGCATCTGTAGTATGAAGTTCTACATATGAGCTAATTGCCTCTTTCCTGTAAGAGCCAAAATTGGCATTTGTCATTGCTATGTACAGTTAAATAGCTATCATGTTTGACTCCAAAGAGACTGCTCTCACTGCCTGATGAAATCATATGTCTATACATTGGCAGATCAATTTGGGATCCTCTGATCTGGAAGTCACTCCAGAGTCATCTGAAAATAGTCTTTTTGTTTCGGTTCCAAGTCAGATGTGAAATGTTAAAGTCTTCCCTTTCAATGTCAACAGGCAGTATATATAAGTATATTTAAGGGCAGAATTTGACCCTCGTAGTTTTCCTTAATTTTCACTCCTGTATAACCAATATTGTATAAAAACTTAATTGCCATTTCCCTAGTAGATATATTTGTCACACTTGCAAAAATGGCTTCTAAACCATTGATTTTTCTAGCCTCCTTATTTACCATTGACTATGTCCTCACATCCCTTTTCTCCCAGTGCACAAGCTTCTGACTACGTTATAAATATTCTCTGAGTTGTGAAATACTCTTTTTATGCACCCCTGTCCTTCTGCTTTTACACCATACCCCTCATCTCTAAAACCGATACTGATCCCATTAAATTCAGTAGGAGATGTATCAAGAACAAGGCATGCAGCTTTTTCTTAGCTGGTTTTTAATTTGTGGCTGCAGTTTGCAAGGGATGGGGTGAAGGGGGAATAAAAGCCTAGTGGACTAAAACAGAATTCTTAGTGAAAAAAACACAGCAACTATAACAACTTACATATAAGTATATATAAAATAAAAAGCTGTTAATCTAATAGCATCTTTAATAAGCCTGTGACCCCCCTCAAATTTTAGAGACTGATTCCTGGTTCTGCATATTTTTCAATCAGGTATTATCAGTTGGGAAACCCTCTAGCTCTATAAATGTAACTAAATGAGGACCAAAGGATTCAACAATCACAGGTATTAGATTTGATTCAGATATCAGGTATTTGAGTTCATTTTCTCTTATGGTACCAAATTAAACAGTTTCATTTATGTGTTGCATGTCCCAGACAAGCCAGCCAATTTCATGAAATATAACGTCATATTTCTTGATGATCCTGGCAGGTACAAGTCCTTATAAATAAAACTTAGTACCTGTTCAGTATCTGTAAGCCCTTCCCTGTCTTCTCCTCCATCCAAATATCTGCAGGTCCCAAGCCTGCAAACACATACTTGTTTGAGGAGTCCTGCTAGCTTAGACTACTCACAGAATTAGACTTACTCATACGTACAGAAGTGTTTATAGCCTCAAACCTGAATCCCCAAGCTTCCAAGAAAGGACTATCTATCTCAAACAATGCTCAAAATAAGAAAACTTCAATACAGAGTAACTTAGCCTTTTGAGATAGAAATGTAAAGTTACAGAGGGGAAATTCTCATTTGAATGACAAGGTATTTCTAAGGGAAATTTTAGTAACATGCATAGAAACAAAGGCTTAGAATCAGACAGAAATTAAACCTGCTTCATCTACCGCCCGGAAAGAAACATCAAGTAAAATAGCAAATAAAAAGCAATGACTGGGATGGTCAGTAAGAAGTAACAAGTAAATATATTGTTCATCAGTAGTTTAAATGACTGGGGGAAAAATGCCCAGCCTTTCTTCTAAATAGCATATTTTTATACATGTATTTTCAATGTCAAACTTAAAAATAAAGAAGGAAAAAATGACTGTTACTGTGGAGTAAATACAAGAAAAGGATTAACTTTTACTTTTAATATTAATTTTCATTTAATAACATTTCTATTAACAGATGACAGAGTGATAAAATGGCAGGATGCTGCTCTGGCCATTTTTTTTTCCCCAATTCAAGCTAGTTTAACATTTAACTTCCACTACGACCTCAATGAAATTATTTTTCCTTCCTACTTTAGGTTACATTCATATAAAAAATCCATCCTACACCTGCTTTGTTAGTTGTAAATGCGTAAGGGACTTTTGTTTGCATATGACTGAGTCAAAACACGCTTTCTTTATGTATCTGAATTGCCCTCACAAAGCCAAAGGGCGAGATCCTGCTTCCGTGGAATAGTACTAGATTCATGGGACAGAGCAATATGGATTTGACTGTTACCTAAACATGCAATTAGGTTTTGTTTTATTAGTGGTAGCTGTCATTAGGCACTTTTATATCAATAACCCCCTGATTAGCTACAGCAAGAACGAGAGAGGAAAGTTAATTTTTTGATTATTCACTGTTTCATTATAAATTTGAGTTTTTCCTTCTTTCCCCCCCACCCCAGGATGCAAAGAAATAATAGCCATGGCTAATTTTTAATGTCAGTTTCTGCTCTGGCCACTCAGATAAATACTTTCATTTACTGGAAACAAGATTATAGTAAATAACATACGGAAAGTGAGCTGCATTTGGCCTGTACACACGTAGGTTTGGAATCTGTATCACACCTAACAGGCACATTTATCTTCTTTGGTCTTTTTTTTTTTTCCTCTTTTTTCCCTATAAAACACTCTCTTAATCACATACCAGAGCCTTGAATAAGCATATACAAAGTAAAACTTTCATTAAGACTTACTTCTACTAGGCAAATGTGCTTCTTCAGCAACTATATTAAAACATCTTCAAGCTCTCCATTACAACACTGCCTAACTTTAGTACAAATAAAACACAGCAAGTACGAATATTCCTTCAGATAAGAAGCCAAGCTTGCATTCATCATGCATACAGAGCTTCTAATTTCATACAGAAGTCACCCATAATATTTTGGTATCTTTTTGATATTTAGGTTGCCTTCCTACATTTTTAGCATTCAGTTTGCTGCCTCCTCAATAGACAGATCATCTCCTGCCTTGCCACTGCAGGCACTGAAGCAGGCTGCTGGCTCAGCTGACTGGTATCACCCACCACGACTCCAGGGGACATCACACACGTTACACTCCTACCAGTTTACAAGGCTAAAGCCCACTAGAGTTATCAACTATTTGGAACTAATGGTCAGGACCAAAAATACTCCATTCTTACTCTGCCCCAGATGTTCCAACAAGCTGGGTGTGCATTGTGGCGGGCAGCAAAGTGTGACGTGACTGCCACAGCTACAGCAGGACTCACACATCAAGCTGGTGGCTTCAGTGTGATGGTCCATGTCCCCTCTCCTGCACACTCACCCTTCTGGACACATCTCCACAGCCTTACGTGTCTGCTGGTCTAAGAGGCGTGGGACTTAATGTACTCATCGGTTTCACCCAAGGCTGATGCCTAGATAACTGAAATAGGCATATTTCATCATGCTATATTAGTCAATGTGCACCTTTCAGAATTCCCTTTGATCCAAGATCTTCTACTTGCTCCACTGAAATTCTGCTATTCAAACTCCATACTGTTCAGGACTGCTAGAAATGACAGAGAGCAAGTTGACTGGTTTCTTTCTTGACATCCTTTCCTGAAATTCCATTAGACCTAATTGTAGTTTCCTTTTGGATACTGAGATATAACCAGAAAGTAATATCTCATAATGTTAGATTCTATATACATTAATTCTTAAAGCTGACACAGAAATAAATGCTGTTAGTCTGGGGACTATCCATAGGTTAAAAATGCAATGGCCTATAATTTCAAACTTGCTTATCTGAGGTTAGGCTCCTAAACTAGGCAGCAGGGAAAGGCAAGCCAATAAATAAAAGCATTTTAACTCAAGGAACAAATGCTTGATGTAATGTCTGTGATATATACAGATGCAAAAGACCCCCTACGAAAGCAGCCGTGATTTTTAGCTCTGTAATTAAGTAAGTGGGCTTCATTAGGATAATTTGGATACCAATGTAAGCAGGATTTAGCCCACAGTTTCTTTATCACTATGGAGGGACAAAAAAATTACAATCTCCTTTGGTGTGTCATACACTTCAGATACGTGGTCATGACTTCTCAGTCCCTGTGCCAGAGACATTACAGTCTGTTTCCAAATAAAAATCGTGACATGAAGTGATCATCAGAAGAATTTTAAACTTCAAGGACAAATTAAAATGGAAGAAAAGCAGCAAAAAATTAATCTGCTGCTTTCCCCATTGAAGTCTAAAAAGCCCGCCTACCTGTGCATGAAGAGGAGACCACTGTTAACACAGCTCTTCTCATCTACAACCTCGCATAGATCTACCTAACGGATTCAAACCATCACAGTAAAAGCTACGCTAAATGTATGGGGTTTGTATACAAATGGCTACATGTGCACACATACACACACACAGAAATCATGAGCTGTTTCCCTCAAATAAACGAGGTGACTGAATGGACTGATACAATTCCTACTGAGTGAAAAAAAAGGCTGCTCATTTTGGTGGGTTTCGATCAGGTGAGCAATATGCACCTTTCAAACATATATATTCAAACACATTTGCAAAGCAACTAGTGGAACTGCAATAAATTTGTGAAATCCCTCTTCAGCCTAACTATTTCACTATATAGAACTATACTGCAGTACCGTGAGCGGCTCAAAATTCTATTGACTTACCCAAATGCCTTATAAACAAATGAACTGAGGACAGATTGACTTGATTCTATTTATTATGTTCAGTTACTTTATTTTTCCTGTTTATTTAATGCACATATGCCTACATGTATGCACATATAACCAATATCCCATGCATAGAGTCCTACTGCACTGGTTCAAATTTATACAAGACATTCCTTTAACAGGAATGAATAGAGAGACTGATTTAGTTTAATAAGAGTGAAAAGCAATGATTTAATTGGGACAGTGTTACCTAAATTTCATATATGCAGTGTAGGGAATATAAGGAGGGACATGCTTATGTGGTACTAAGCATGTTTAGTAAGCATGTTAAGTGAGACCAGTAGTGTTTAAGGGATGTTACATGACTGGGGAGGGAACAAACAGGCTCTGTTGTCTTTTGCAGATAGTAACACCCAAATTAATCTGAAAAGCAAAAATAAAGATGACATGCAATAAATGTTATTTAATGCAGAACAATGTTTTCTCCCCTTTCAATCACAACAGGTTTTCCTGATTTTTTCCTTAGATTGCTTTTCTTGCATGCAACATCTGCTTAAATTTGGGCAGCAAATAAAACAGCTAAATCGTGATGTTTCTACTGTATATAAATATATACCAACAGAACAGAATAAATGAAAGGGATGAACGTGCCTCAAAAGAAGAGATATCAACTTCAGAATAAAAAATTATCACTCTTGAACCAGTACTTGTTGTATACAGCTCTAAAGGAGTTTTGCTAATGGCCTCACTGTAGGAACAGAACTGACTCCATAATCTCACGAACCTTATAGAAGAGTAAAGGAAGGTCTTATGCAAAAAGATAGAGCACAGCAGGTTACAAAGTTTTCAACACTCATGTTCATTAGGGAATCTTTAAACCTATTGGCATGGAAGTACATGGTCACATTCTGTTTACGGAGTGCTAAACTGCAGGATCCCCGTTCTCAGTTTGGCAGCTGCATTATACATACATTTTTAAAACCCATTACATTGAGAAAGGCCTAGTTTGACTACGAATAATCAGAGAAGGAAACAAGCAAGCAAGCTAACAAACAAGGAACCAATGTCTGTGGGATACAAGTTTGGAAGGTCTCTGCTCATTTGCCAGGCAATAATAGTTAGTGTTAAAAACAACAATGAAAAAGGTAAAATAAATATGGTCAGCCTCATCTTTTGACAACCTGAGCAGAGAGGACCTGGAAACCCAGATAGTCCTCTCAGGCTCTGAACAGTCCTTCTGCCCTGGAGTAGCTGCAGCATGGGGCAGTGAATTAATAAAGCCAGAATAGCTATTGCTAATGGATTTATGAAGCATGTGAACAGAGAACCAGCCACATAGTGCCAGAACTACATCCTATGGAAACTGTTCAAAATAACAACAAATAGAGATTCACAGAAACCAGGGTCCTTCAGGGAGGGCTGGAAGGTCTTTATCCCACTTCTGCAACTGGACAATTAAAAGTAAAGCAAAATGTAACAAGAGCTTGATATTCAACACAATCAAGGTATTTATATCCATTGTGAAAAGGAAGGGGGAAAAAAAACCTCAGATGCAGTAGTGCAAGACAAAAAGCCTTTCCCTGCAAGCATCTGCTTCTCTGAGCAGCACTTACTGCTGTGAGGAGCTCTGTTCTGGTCAGGCTAAGTCCTGTTAGGAGACTGCTTGGAAGAGGAAAGCCCTTGCTGGATCAGGACGTAGTTACTTCACTCCAGAAATAGCTGCTGGGTTTGCAAATTAGGTACAAAGCTTTGTATTACAACAGACTGCTGGTGAATACAGAGAGCCATAAAAGAGTTCCCTGACTATATGGTTAAAATTGGGGTTGAAAAAACTGAATGGATGTTGCAGCAATCACAGGTCAATAAACACTTTATTTTGTCTAAAATGTCCTCAACTCCATGAACTGTGATATAATAAAATAGTCTGCCCTGTACTTCAGCATAATTTAGACTGAATAGACCTTAAAAAAGTAAATATTTAGGAAATGAACTGTAATTTTCTCCGTGTACAGAAAAATCTGAGAATCGGAAAACCGTCTTTAAATGCCTTTAAAACTCATACATATCAAGAAAAGGATCACATTTTGCCTTTATCATTTCTACTATGGGTTTGCATACACAGGTATTTGTGGCTGCATTCACATGTGCACATGCATGTCTGTGCATGCACCCACAAATTAGTCTGTATGCACGTAAGAGACTTGTCTATTCACAAATACTGGGTAAGGAAAAATAAAGAACTAAAAATGCCCTTTGTATAATTGTTATGAAAAGTTAAAACTATTGCATACATTTCAAATTATTATGTTAAAAATGTATGGTTTCTGATACTAATTTTATTTTAAAGAGCCAAAGCAGAAAGCACTTAAAGAAGCTGAAAGAAAAGGAGGAAGACAATGCTGATTTCTCATTTTATAGGCTCCTTATTGTTGTATTCCATTCAGTTTGGCCAGTAAAACAAAAACAACTAAAAAGTCAATTGTTTATCTTCCTCCCCTAGCCATTTTACCTCCGTATTGTCAGGTACTAACACACATCAGCTGCATTTGGCTTTTTGACATTAAATACAATATAAAGTCTATTAGTTTCATTTAAAAACAAAAGATAATTGTTTTTTCTGTTCCTTCTCACTAACATACTTCGTTCTTTTTTTAAAGAAAAACATGGGGCTTTAAGAAATCATTGCCATAGGTGCTTCAAGATGGCTTTTAGGATCACACTTATCAACATAACTTCCCTTACATTGCATGCCTCCTGAGCAGAGCCCACAGATGTTTCAGCTTAGTGATTTGGTACCCTATTCTTTTATGTCACACTATACCTACGTACTTCAACCTCTTCATAATGCCTAGAGACAAGGGTGTGGGTGACCTACCAGTATATGGACTAGAACAGTTCGGTGTACAAACCAGTATCATAAAGTTGGGATTTTTTCCTTGCTCCTGTTTTTCTTACTCGGTTCAGTTAGGTTGGCCTTGTGTTACAACTGTGTGATAAAAACATATGCATATGAACAAACACACACACAGAGTAATTTAAAAAACTCAATAAAAATGTGGAATACACGTTAACAAATCCTATTTTTGTGTGGTAATTCTTCCTTCCCTCCCTTCCCTTGCTTGCTTCAACTTAGCATAAAGGGAGCATATGCTCCCCTCTAGGCCTTGTAACTTCCATCATCATCTGCAACGTACTGGAGATGGATAATCCATTTCTAACATAGCCACACGGCCTCAAAGTCCACGTCACCCCCGTGCAATGGGCACAGCAGCACACAGCACTCTAATTTACCTATGAAGCAATTAAGGTGAGGAACCTCAACACCAAACTCAGCAGCTGAGGGGGAGATTTCTCACACTTACATTGACGAGCCTTGATATCTGCTCTCTCTGCTCTGTGATGAACTTTGCGATCATCCATGTGCCAGAAGACAGTAGCCAACCCATCTAGTGACCACATCTGCTGCTCAGGCTCACTCCTCTGCCTTCTGCCCTGCCTCCCAGTTTTCACCCCCTGTGCTCCCCAGGAGCACTTATCTTGTGCATCATAGGAAAGAAGGTGGGAGGAGCAGTGTAGCATTGGAATCAGCTGTGGGCCCTTTCCAGGGACTAGTGTCCATAGGGGAGGGTGAAAATCTGGGAGACACAACAGGAGGAAAACAAGTGAGATGGTGTGCCTGTGCCTGAGTTAGGACAAAGGAGGAGGAACAACAATGAAACAGCAGTGAGGGGGAACAGGACATTAAAGAAATGAAAAGAAAGGGGACTGAACTGCCACATTCACGTCGTGAGTTGCATTTAGCCATTTCTCTACCTGTGCCGTATCATACTTCCCCAGCAGATGTTCCCATGAGGGTAAGGAGGGTGACTGAGAAGCGTTGCTCTGATGAGGGTGAGTCTGGGAACCAACAGTGGACATGGGCTTTTTAAAGCCTACATGTCACTCTGCTAACTCATCTCTCTCTTTTTTTTGTTTTTTGGCTTCTTAAATCCTGATTTGGAAGGAAAAGAAAGTTATGAAATATAATGCAAAAAAAAATGACACTCCCCAAAGCCATGTCATCTCTCCTCATACTTTAGGATGTCCCTCTCTTTCTACCTCCTCAAGAAGAAATCCAACTCCTTTTCCAACCAGGAATTCTGCCTGGCCCTATGTTTGAGACACATGGGCTGAAGACTCTCTGAGGAGCAAGAGGCCACACGAGTAGATTCAGGGGACCCTTCACTGCACCATCCCTGCACTGGAGATGTACCAACAAACAGTAAGTTAGCAATGAGTATCTGCATCAAAACTGGCAAACATGTTGTCACAGTGAGAACTTCTAACAGGTATGTCAGGATCTTTCACGTTCTCTTAACAGATAAATAGCTTATGAACATCCCTCCCTTTTCCCCCATACTGCTCCTACTTGCCTTCTCCGCTCTTAAATCACTGCCCATTTCTAGTGTGACAAAACAGAGCATAGGAGCACATGCTGAAAATTGACTGAAATATAACAATGTAATTAAAGAGGTTTAGAAAGGAAACCACAAAGTGATCAAGATCTGGCATCAGCTTGCCACTAAGGACATAGGCAGCTACGCCAGACATGCAGAATTTTAGCAAGTCACCCAGCCAGGCTTTCCAGACAGAGAAAGGCAAGGGCACTGAGTAGTTTCTGTGTTGGTTTTTGTGGCTTTCTTTGGATGCTGACAGCTTATGGTACCTACGTTAAATACCGCTGACTCTATATTCTGCACGTTGAGGATGAAATAGCTGATGGTGTCATGGCTGCTGGCCACTTCTCCCCAAACCTTCTCCTAATGACTGGTCTTTTTCACCTTTATTCCTCTCCCAGGAAACGCTGGCATTTCTTCCTGAGTGGACAGTATGTGCCACTCACTCAGCACAAGACCAAACACGCTGTCTCCTAGGGCACTTCCTCCTTTCCATCCTTTCCTTGCACTGAGGGTGGACACCAGCGTAGGCACTGACTTACATCCGTCCAGTTGGGACTATAACACGATGAGCTGCACAATAGCACATGTTTTTTCAGTGCTTGTCCCAATTCCTCTCTTGGAAAATAACCTTATTTGCTTCAGGAAAGCTGTAAGCTCAGGAGTGCTGTGGGGCCTGGCTCCCAGGCAGTGCTTTCTGCCTCCCACACTGATCTGGTAGAGCTGTTCACGTGAGGACAGATAATTCAAGGAGTTAAAATGGAAGAATCACGTCCTTCAAAGCTAGATGTAATTTCTCCATGGCAGTTCCCCACTGCTCTCCATTTTTTCCCCTTCACCCAGGCACTCATTTTGAAATGCATAATTTTTTAGAACAATTGAATTCTCAGAGAAAAAAGAAAACTTTCTGCAATTCCCCTTTTCAGAAAGGTTTGCTAACTGGGAATTTCCAGGTGTCCCAGGCAGTTGGACCTTGTCCACTCAGGCGGGAGCCCGTGATAGCTTACATTATGTAGCATGGCACTATCCCATACTGTTTACTTACAGCTCGCTGAAAATAAGGGATGATGGAGCACGTTTTCCTGGGCACACCCTGACTTTATTCTTAGTAAATTGTTTACTATATTCTCGGCCTAGAAACTCACATTACTCCGAGCCCTGTTTAAAAAACTGCATACCCAACCGGAGCAGCCGCTTTCAGCTTGGGGAGAAGTTGACAATAACCCTTTCAGTGCCTCCACTGGTTTGCAAAGGGGTGACTTCAGAAAACACCCTGGCTGCCTCCTGGAGACAAAGCTGCTGCAACGGGAGAGTGAGGAGAACAGGAGGAAAACAGGGATTTGCCACATTCAGAAAAGGAGCTTTGCAGATGGGGAATGCTCTAATAAAATAAATGGAAAATTAAATTCACCTCCCTTTTCTTCCCACATGTCTCCCATCTATGCCTGCTTGGAAGAGAACAACTTGGTGCCTAGACGTGTGGACTAACAATGGCACAGCTCGGTAACGCTGCACAAACACAGGGGTCGCATTTCACCTCTGCCTGGACATGAGGGAATTGTCCCTTTTCTCCCAAGGAGGTTAATGCTGCATCCTGGTGACCAACACAGGTAGCAGAGGCACCAGAATGCATCTCCTTGTCACCACACGTATGGCTCAGCCCGTGACTACCTGCAGAGGGACGGGAACATGGGTCACAGGAAGTACCTGAGCTGTGCTGGAGGCCATACTGCGCCCATGTAGAGCAGACGGTGTGTATCAACACCAGGGAGGTTCTACAGAGCACTAAAGCTGTATTGGAAATGAGACTCATCATTAGAAATGAGTCTCGTGATGCATTTCTCCATGTGCAAATATAATAATAAAGCATCTCCTATCATCCTTCTAAACCCATCCAAACAGCATCAAGTATGGCTGAGAAAACACAGGCATCACTTCTTATTTTTAAGTGGAAACTTTGAGTGTCACAGGGACAAGTTTTGTAACTCTCTTACAAATTAAGAAGCTTGACTGCCCAGAATTAAAACAAGATGCTAGGAAAAGAAAATCCATTTTATATTCACATACCTATGTATTTTGCGTGCACGTGTGCACACACGTGTGCAGCCAACCCTGTGCCTCTGTGCATTGTTCTGGACAATACTAGGTCACTTATACAGAACATTGCCTGTACTTAAATAACGTGCAACTTCTTCTCCCTGCTCCAAACGTCCATGGACACTGCTGCAGGTCCAAATGCATGTCTTTCCCGGTTCTATTTACAAATGGAAATAGATTATGTTTACAAACAGGAATTAAAAGTGAAACAGCACAGTCTCATTTCAGTTTGGCTGCTTTAGTGCTCCTCTCTGAAGTTTGCTAAGTCCACACCCTCCATTTCCCCTCAGACTCCCTATCATGTCTGCAGTACCAGAAATCTGCTCACCTTTCCTACTACTTCCACTGCTAATTAGGCTTCATCAGGGTTTTCACCCTTACGCTCCCTATGTCAGACAAATGCAGTGGCAGCTAGGCATGCTGCAACAACTGCTCACTGCATGACTGCGTATCACAGCACTTCCAGCTGATGAGAACAGTGGGAATAGTTTGGCAAAACAGACTTGTGTGGACACTGCCAGTCAAGGAACCTTCCTTAGTGTTTCCTAAGTAGTCCCCATAAAATATTTCAGGGAAAGAAAGAGAAATAATAACTTCTTTTTTTGGGGGGGGGGGCACACGACACGGACATGACACCAACCTGCCCCCACTGAACCTGGGCTGTGTCCAGTGACATAAAAGCCAAAAGGCATTGATTTTAATTCCTGCTAGAAGCCCCTCCAAAAGTATGTTAGCAACTGGTAGCATTGCAGCCAGAGCTGACAGTTATTGAAAGCTACACAACCAACCACCACCACAAAACTTGCCTGAAAACGTGGCAATAAAAATAAGAGTTAATTTACATGTGCCCTGTATTAGAGCCATCTCTATAGCCAGGAATGTGATGGCAGCACACCACAGCTAATGCAAATATTATAGCCTAATGTATTTGTGGTAACAGATTTAAAAGAGAAAGAACGAGAAGTGATGTGGAGATGATCTGTAAAAGATTCAAATACTAATAAAAATGGGGAGGGGAAGGGGGGCTTGAAGGAGGGGAGGGCAAGGGTGTTAATCATTATTTCATGAGGCCTGTACTCACAAAGCAGTTCTTTACAGATGGCTGGAGGTATTTCTCAGCCCTTAACTGACAGGGATACAGGAGGCTCTGAGGCCTTAAGCAGCAATTCTATTCATAGGCCTTTATATAATTGCATTAAGTGCAGTAAGAGACGTAAATTAACACACACTGACCCCATGCTCCTAGCAATGTATGCCTCGACCTTTGAAAAAACCTCGAGAGTAGTACTAGTTTAATATTTGATACATCCTCTTTTGGGGGAGATTAAATGCTGGTCTAGGACGTGCATGCACTTGAGGCTCTAAGAGGCCTTTTCCATCTTAGGCTGTGAGGATCTGCTTTTCTTTCCTATCTTGACATGAGCAGAGTTTGTCTATTTTGGTGGTAAAGCAGCTGATACAAGTAAATCACTGCAAAGCTTGATGGGTCCTAACGAAGTGTTTGACCCAAGTCAGGTGGCAGCAGAGCCTCTAACATCTGGACACATCTGCATGTGATGGCAGCTTTCTGGAGGAAGGCATTTTTGTTGCTTCACAGCAATCACACGTAGCAATTCGTGGGCAGATAACGGCCGTCGAGAAATCAGGTGCTAAAAGGAAAGGACAAAAATGGACCTCCTGCAAAAAGCCTCCCTTTGTGATTTATTTACTCATACAGTTGCGTTTAAAATTCAAAATATGGTGAAAAAACATTGCTGTAGTTACTTATCTATAAACTTTGAATTTGGTGCCTGGAATGTTATTTCCCCTTTAGCCAGAATTCCCAGGTCTGGAAACAGAGCAGGGGATGATGGCTAAAACATGACTGAAAGCCACAATATGTTTTGTTGTTTTACTGGGAGAGGGTCCTTTTCTTCTTAAAACAAGTGCTATTGATCAATTTGCCTCTCCGCCTTCAACCTCAGGATTACAGTGGTAGGCAGTAAATGGTGCTGGCTGTCTAAAGGATCGTGGATGTTAAATAAATAAATAAATAAATTGAGACCTACGAGACAAAAAAAACCACGAGGACTGCAAATGTCGGACGAGGCATTTAGCTATGAGGTGGAAGAGAGTGTTACGTAGTGAAGAAAGAGGGAAAGATGAGGTTAAAAAGGAGAGTTTTAGGCAAAGCCCACTAACTTTTTTTCCTTCCCCACTTTCTCACGACAGTTTTCACTGGAGAGCAATGCGACGGCTGCGGTATGTGCAGTTTACACGACGTTTAAGGGGATTTTCCTGTCTCTTTCGATGCCCTGACCTCCCTTCCACCAGCCTGGGCTCTCCCTGTGCTGGGGGTGCTGCCCTGGGCCCTGCCTGAGCTGGGGGTCCCGGTCTGGCAGCGGCCTAGCGCAGCATTAGGCCGGGCCTGGCTGTAACCACCTCCAGGCTCACAGGGGAGGCCGGGGAGGGGAACCACAGCCCCCGTCCCGGTTCCCTGCTCTGTGTGCGCGCCCCGAGCCCCTCCTCAGCCCGAGGGAGCCACGGGGTGTGGGGAAAGCCCGCGGAGCCGCTGCTCTCACCTGTCTGCGGCCCTCGCTGCTCCCGCGGCGCCTCTGGCCTCGACGGCGCGGCCGCACCTGAGGGGAAAGGCAGAGGGAGAGCAGGGTTAGCAGGGATCGGGGCGCCTGCTCCCGCTGGGGTCTCCGCGCCGAGCAGTGGGGACGAGCTCACGGCCCTTTCCCCCTTAGGGACACCCACACACGCGCAGAGCACCCGCATAGAGACCCTCCGGCTGCCCACAGCCCTGGCTCTGCACCTCAGGGGAAGGCGAGGACGAGCCCCGGCAGAGGAGGAGAGCCCCGGGTACTCCCCCGGGGCGGGTGCCCGGTCGGCAGGGCAGCGGCCTGGCCCGCCCGACGTGCCTGGCTTTGCTGCTGCGGATAGAGACCTTCGAGGAGCGAGGGCACGCACAGGAGCAAGGCGGGCGGGGGAAGAGGTGCCCTGCGGAGCGGCGGCGGCTGCGGAGCCCGGCCGGGGAAGCCCCCCGAGCAGAGCGGAGCGGTTCCCCGCTGCCGCCCGCAGCTGCAGCAGCCCTTAGCATGGCAGCAACAGTTGGCTGGCGAGGTAAAGAGACGCGGAGCTGCACCACCGTGGCTCGCATTGCCACTCGCTGCCCCCCCCCCCGAACGCTCCTGGTTTCAATCCTCTTGAGGGACGATGCTAGGCAGGGAAGAGCAAGGATGCTTTTTTAGCTTTAGCTTGGCTCATGCCTCTCATCACTCCTCTGTCTCGCCTCTTCTTCCCCTCCAAGTTCCCTCTAGTACCTTGTCTCTTCCTCTAGAATATGCTCACATGAATGAACCCCCTGCAAAAAGGTTTGCTGGCAACCGGAAAGGACAAACATCTTTTTTTGCTCTCAGTAGAAGAGGATAAATAATTATGAAAACGCGAGTCTACCTGAAAGATGCTGTGACCCTTCCACCTTTGTTTTCATCAAGCCAGCTAGTGCTCAAGCTACGTGTCCTGAGCAAGAAAGAAAGGAGGGAGAGGAGCAACGAGGGGCTTTTCCTTCACCTTCTTTCCTTGCTTATCCCTTAGCCGGCCTTTTACTCTTTTCTAAAGTGCAAGCGGGTCGTCAAAATCTCTTTTATCTCTCGAGAAATGTTAACTCTTAGCCTCGACTGTGGTCCTCGTCCGATCTCTCCAATGCAGGCTTCCCTGAAATGCAAGATCAGCCCTTTCCCAGCAGGATCTCCCTCCGTGCCGCTGTTGGGGGGGGGGCCGAGGGGAGAGCCCTGGTACTTTCTAACTGTTGAGGTATTACATCGCCCCCCCACCTCCTTTTTCTTTTACAGCCAGGAGAACCATAGGCCCCTGTGTCGCGACGAGCGGCCACTCTGCTCCCAACTTGCTGCTCAGCTCTTGTCTCTTTCACGAAGCTGATCTGCACGGACAGATCTGCTCTTCATCGCTCCTTCTTTTGGGGGGCGGCAAGGAGGGAGGATTTATCTTTGCTATTTATTTCTTGCCCACGGAATCCGGGCTGGTAATTACTGCAAAGAGAGGGAAAATGCAGCTTCCTCAACTCCTGCCTGAGATGCTCTCAGTGCTGTGTGCCTGCACAAGGCAGTTTCAGAACCAGAGAGCTGGTGCTGATGCTGCTTTGCTCGCTTGCAATCACCTCGTCTAAAAGCATCGCCTCGGCTGGGTTTTCCCCCGGATTCTGCCGGTTTTACCCTTTTCGGGGGCACTAGCTTCTGGGGAAAGAGTGATCGGAGAGATCGCTGGACTGCAACTTGCTTAAAATCGGGTTGGAAGTGGGCAGGGGGGAGGGAGGCGCCTTTGGCAAGCGCTTCCATGGTGCATCTCCTGCTAACTGGGGTCTCCCCCAAACCGCGGCGGCTCCGCGCGCCTCCCCCTCCTCCCCCCTCCCTATTATTTATGGGGTGATCCCAGTAAATCCCACCCTCCCCACCTCAAAATAAGCCGAGGCTCCCGATTACAGAGCCTTTAATGAATCGCTCCGAAGATTATTTTTTATGAATTAATCTCCATCAGCTAGGACACCCGTATTTCTTAAAACACGGCTATGCCCTAGAAGGGGGGGACAGGGGGGGAAGGTGAGGGTAGGAGAACTTTTAGGAACTTTCATTCTATTTTTATTTTTCCATTAATTAAATAAAAACCACCATACATTTATCCGAATAAACGTGGGATCTGCTCCGATAGGCAAAAGTCGATTAAAAAGTTAAGCTAGTAGACGACGGTGAATATTTGAACGTCTGGGGGACCAAGCGGAGTAGGAAGGGGGGGGAAGGGTGTTTATTTCTCTCACTACATATATATCTAGGGAGACACATATATACACTCACACCATGGGGGGGAGGGAAGGGGGGGGTCTAGACGGGGGAAAGGGAAAGGTGCCAGGAATTAATAATAGAAGCCCACAGAGTCTAGATAAGTCCAAGGCTCGGCGATCGCAGCTGCTGCTCCTTCGGCGAATGCGCCCTCCGCGAATGCTTTTTGGGGTAAGGGCTTCCCGGGTAGGTAGTTATGTACAGCAAGCCCAGACCGCAAAAAGATTCGCGAAGGACAAAGTCTCCCGCTGCTTCCTACATCCATTCATCCGGCTGCCACCACAACATCCACAAGGACCCACGGGCGATCGGCTCCGCCATCCCCCGCCACGCCGGGTCCCCACCCCCCCATCCCCACCAAGTCCCGCTCCGAAAACCCGGGACCCCTCCGGGGCGAGGCGGCGGAAGGGGGGGGTCGGGGGGAGGTCGTGGTGGTTCGGAGGAGGAGGAGGTGGGGGGGGTGTCCCGCCGCCCCCCTCCTCCATCGCCCCACCACCCCCCCCCCTCGCAGCCGGGCCGGCGGTGCGGGGCCGCGGGAGCGTGTCGGAGCGCGGCGTGTCCGCGGCCCCGCTCCGCGCAGAGGCTCCGGCGCTGGGCACGGGCGCTGCGTAAAGAGAAAACTCTCCCCCCTGAGCGCTAAATAAATAGAGGGCAGGCGGGCAGCTCATTGGTGCGGGCTAAAATCGTCACCCACCAATCAGGAGGCGCCGCCCAGCGCCTCGTTCGCTTTTTTTTTTTTTTTTTTTTCCCCTTTTTTTTTTTTCCTTTTTTTTTTTTTCTCCCATTTTTTTTTTCCCGAAAGAGGGAGAGGAGGGGAGGAGAGGGAAGGGAAAAGAGAGGAGAAGAAAAGAGGGGAGAACGGGAGGGAAGGGAGGAAGGAGTAGAGGGGGGGAAGGGGAAAAAGAAGGGGGGAAAATGGGGGGAAAAAATAGGAAAAAATAAAAAGGGGAAAAAAATCCCAAAAAATCCCTCTTCACGTTCAATCCATCACCAAAACAGTGACAAGAGCACGGCCGAGAGCACGGCCGGGCCACCCCCGACCCTTCCTCGCCCTTCTCCAGCTGTCTGGCTACCGAAGCGGTGCTGTCAAGCTAAAGGCCCGCCCCGACGCGCGGGGCCCCCTGGGCGAGGAGCCGCTGCTCTCCCCTCACACGCACACACCCCTCCGGGGGTGCCCCGGGCCGCCCGCCACCTCCCGGCGGGCAGATGAGGACAGGGGGACCTGCTGTCCCGTGTCCCCCCTCCCTCTCTAAGAACGGGGAGCCCCGAGGGGACACCGAGCCTCCGGGGGCGGTGGGACGCCCCGTCCGCTCTGCTCCTCCCCAGGCGCCGTGGCACCGTCGTGGACGCTGCGCCACCCGGGCCAGCCGCCGGCGGCGGGGACACCCGCTTGGTAGAAAGTTTCCAGGACCTGTCACCGAACTCCAGGGGCTCTTCCACCAAAACCCTCGCGGGGAACCGGCGGCCCCGCCCGCACCCGGCGGCAGCAGGAGCAAAGGCAAAAAACCACCCGTCCAGCGCCGCGTCCCGCCCGTGTTGGGACACGGACCCCCACGGGGGGAACCAGAGGGGGCGGCTCTGACCTCGGCCCAAACTCCAGAACTTCCAAGTCCACAGAGCGCGGGAAACGCACCCGAGACGCCTCCGCGCCAGACCCATCCCGCACCGAAGCTTCCCGCACCCCGAGCCCCGGCGAGCCCCAGCGGCAGCGGCAGCAGCGGCGGCGGCGGCGGCAGCGGCGCGGAGGAGCGGAGCACGGGCAGGACGGGCAGGACGGGCAGCGCGGGCAGGGGCGGCCGGGCAGCGCAGGCAGCACACAAGTTTGAAAACCCCCAGCACTTACCTGGCGGGGCGCGTCCCTGGCCGCTCCGGGGGTCCCGCGCGGGTGCAAGCATCACCACCAGTGTTTGGGTTTGTTTTGGGTTGGTTTTGGGTTTGTTTGGTTGGGTTTGTTGGTCTTTTTTTTTTTTGGAAAGCCCCAAAGCAAAGCGTCCCTTCCTCCAGGTATGTATATAAGTTACTGTACTGTGTGGGAGGGTCACGATCTCACTAGGTGCAGAAGATTCCCCAGGATTAACCCCTCCTCTCCCTTCCCCTTCTGCAACTTGTTGAGGATTTTATACACACAGACGCGCAGGCACGGGCAGACACACACACACACACACACACACACACACACAGAGGGACGGACGGACACACGGACACGCACCGCACACACACAAGCGGGAGAACGGGGCCGTCGCCAGCCCCGTGGAGTCCGGCTGCCCCCGGCGCCGCTGCGATTGGATGGTCTTTTCATGGAAAGGGGACGTCTCAAGTCGAAGTCACGATTTCTCCTCAGTTTGGAACCATCTGTGACTGGAGCCATGACGCAGCCAGAGCACATTACTCACTTTTACAGTCACGACTTGGAAATCCGTGCAGTTTCCAACCAAAATTACACCGCCACCATTGAATTATTTAATAGGATCCAGTTAAGGGTAATCTTATGCATTGTGCCAAGAGAGGCAACGCTCTAGGAGGGGAGGGCTGGGGAGGCGAGGGAGGGGGCGAGGAAGGAGGGCATTTCTTCTTTCTAATGACTGTTTTATAGAGATATATTAAGAGTTGCGATGATTGGCTACACGTGTTGTAAGGGGATTTTTTTTTCCTCCTTTTCCTTTAAAAAGCCAAACAAACAAACTAGAGATCGGGTCCGCTTGTAAATACGACCACGCAAGCTCGGGGAAGGGACGGTTTCGACATTAAGGGCAACCGTGGGTGGAGTACCGTGCTGTGGATTCAGGCGCTGGTATTTGACTAATTGCAAGAAATGATGTCTTTTGTATGCCTAGATTAGAGCCACTGCATGCAGGGCTTGGCCAGGAGGTGCTCTCACACCCCCCCATCCCAATGTGCTGGGGTATCCTGATGCTCATGGCTGCATCATGCCATTGTCTGCAGGATCCGCAATTGTTGCTGGGCTTTGTGTGGTAGGTGCACCATTTTCTAAGCTTGCTTTTGCTGGGAGGCTGTGGCTAAACGTGCTGAGGGGAAAGCTGCTTCCCCGGCTATTGTCTGCCGTGTGCTTTGGCTACCCCTTGCAGGTCTGGGTCTGCGGCTGAGCCCCCGCCGCGGCGGCTCCGGAGGGATACCACGGTGAGGGATAGCGGGGTGGTGCGTGCGAGCGCCGGCCGGTGGTTCCGCGGCTCTTTTAATGCTATGTGCTGACTGACATGTCTTTGCTAGCCGGAATGCCCGTGAACCTGCATGCTCATAGCCTAGCAAGAACTTCCCCGGCTCCCAGGAGCGGTGAGGGGATGACGGGCGTTTGCAGCACCGAGGTAACCTTACATCGCTACTCTGCACACACCACAACAATCCCCCCACTGCTTCGCCTCTAATTCAGTCATTCCACCAACTCATCTGGTGAGGATATGACTAAGGACGCGAAGGACGGGCAATAATAAAAACAGGCACTCGCACACACACGATCTGCAGAAGGTGTGAGCACTCGGAGGGGGAAAATGAGGTGGGAGGAGAAGGGGTGAGTCCAAATAAAGCAACCTATAGCCTCTTATTTTGCGGAGCACCATCATCAGGTGCAGGCTCTTTCAAACGCACGGGCGGGAAGGGCAGGCGGCGCCGGGCACAGAAGCGGCAGCGGGGAAACCTCCGCGGGCAGAAGCGCTCTCGGACGGCTCCAGCCCAAAGGGCAGCGGCGGTGGGAACGGCGACTAACGGGGCCGGGGCAGGGGCCGGGACCGACCCCCTCCCACGGCGGCGGCGCGGGGCTGCGGCGGCGGGTTCAGCACCAGGGCGCGGACAGCTCCCGGCGGCCGCCCAGCGGGGAGCGCCCGGCCCCGGCTCGGCCTCGCCCCCCTCCCCTTTCGGAGGGTGAAAATAGGGAGGGGGGCGGGAAGGGAGAGGGGCTCAATAGCGCCGACAGAGAGACGGAGAGAGTTGCAGCTCGCTATTGATTCAGAGATTTACCGTCAGGGAGATTCCCCTTTCTGCAAGAATTCCCTGTCTCTGGGCTCCGTGCATGCACCAAATTCATTATGCAGACGAGCGTACCCCTCTCTCTTTTTAGATGGGAAGGAGAAAGGAAGGATAAACCAAAATATAACCCAGGCATGCATAAAAGAAAGACAAGACTCACAGCCACTCTCTGCACCATGCACAGGAAAGATCACTACTTACCCAAACGGGAACTCCTCTGTTAGGGGAGGGGGGAGAGGAGGGGGCGAGGAAAGGGGGGGAGGGGGGAATCCAACAATTAATTTCCAGACAGGAGTTGGAAAAAAATACTGCGGTGATGTCCAGGTTTTCTTCCACCCGCGCTCGCTTTTTATACAAGTGCAACCCTCTGTCTATTTCTGGAACGCGATCAAAACCCTGATGCTATTTTTAGCAGGTACTGGGGAAAAAAATCCACACACAAAGGCATTTTGCTGGAACGCTACGTCCAAAACATTAAATGTGCATTAAGTCTGTCCCCCTACAACACAACCACCCCAACCGTGCATCCCCCTACCCCAGCTTCTTTCTGCACCACCGTCTACAGTTGCTTTAGGTGCATCATTGCAGAGGAGTCAGAAAAAACAACACCACAAAAACAACCACCAAAACCACACCAAACGACCCAAACTGACCGCCTTCCATGCTGTCCTAGTGCACAACCCCCTAATCCATAGTTGTATTGGGTCTGTCTCTGTGCATTTCTGCCTGTTGCCTCGCAAGCATTATTGTGGCTGTCTTCTTGCCGTGTCTTTCTAAAGTGGGCTTGGGAGGAAAAAAAAAAACCACAACAACCACCATGCACCAGTTTGCCATCATGCACAAATGTGGATTTCAGGCAGGGATGCTTGCTTTGCCGAGGGGCAGAGAGGGTTTTCATGTAGTGAATTGCACCCAGCACAAACACGGGTTGTTTTTTTTAGGGGGAAAAAAACCCCTCTCCTCCCCGCCCAGTGCTTTCCCCCCCTTAAAAAAATCCTTTGTTTGGAGAATAAAGGATCTATAAATACATATCTGAACAAGAAAAAAGGGTGTGTGTGTGTTTGTGTTCTAGTAATTCACTACAAGGGGGGACTGGGGAAAAAATAGAATCATTAGGGCTTGCAGGCTGCAAGGAGCCAGCCTGAGACTCCTTTGCAAGGCTGCGTCAGTTATCAGCTATTGACGTCACGTTCAGATTCTCCTCTTCAGAGGCTCTAGTTCATCATAAAAGATGTCTGTGCTTGGAGCTTTGTGCTTGCAGTAAGGCACTTCAATTCGAGGAAAAGAGTTCATTAGCAAGCCCCACGGTTTGGGCTGTGCAGCTTTCTGGACAGTTGCACAAAAATCCTGAGGGGTGTGTATGTGTGTGTGTTTGGGGGGGGGGGATATAATATGCACTGGGGACAGGGAGCTAGTTCTTAAAAACACACACACATATCCCATGCAGAAGGGCAGGGAGAGCAATCTGCGTAGCCAGACCTTGCAAGAACATCTCCCCCCCACCCCCCCACCCCACCTCCCCCATCCCCTCCTCGTGGTTGGCAATTTTAACCAAAAGCAATTGGGATAAAAATAGCAGGGTTTGAATATTTGTAAGGCAAACAGCATGGGGGTGGGGGTGGTAAATGTATTTCAGCATCCTTTCTCCCCCTTTTACATCCCTTATCCCCCCCCCCAATATGACCAACAGCAGCAGCTAGTCCCCCTACCACCTTACACTTGTATTTGGCTACTGTAGCAAAAGACAGATATTGATAAAACCAGGATTAATTCTGTATATTTGTCAGGCAAACAGCCCCGTCTCCTAGAATGACGCAAATAACAGATTCTATGGCTCTGGCTTTCTATATTCTGCACCCACGCACTCTGCTTGGTCTCCCACGGAATCAGCTACAGAGAGCAATGATCCAGATTATACAGAGGGAGAGGGGTGGGGGAAAGGGAGAGAATATCAAATGAAATTGCAATTAAAAATTATAAAGCTGCTATAGTCTGTACGCAAATGGCTAAACCTGAGCTTGCACTTGGAGGCACGCACCCCTGTGTGTGTGTTCCCCCTCCCCAAACCCCCATGCCCCAAACCCAGGCGAGCAACAGCAAGCAGACAAAAGAGAATTGTCTTGCTGACAAGTGCGGGGGTTTATCTGGCCGAGAGAGGTATTTCCTTTATGCACCACACCTTGCCCAGCTCCCATTGAGCAAAACACATCTCTGAAACGACCTCGCTTGCCACCAAGCGTGTGAGGAGGGGACGATTAACACACAGGGCCGGGAGGGAGGGGAGGGGGCTACCAGGAGCCCTTCCTCTGTCCCAGGGGAGCTAGTGAGGACCTCGGAGTCCAGGTCATCTTCCCTGTCTCCAAGACAAAGGGACGCAGCTCTTTCTCAAAATGCCTAAAAAAAGGCAAGCGCAAAGGGCTGTTGCTATTTTTAAACACACCTCACATTTGTTGGAAAATGGCACCCAAAGCAGCAAAGAGCCTCCCCCGGGGAGAAGCTCAGACACAGGCACCAGCACCCGAGGGAAAGCCAAGGTTTATGGGGGCATCTCATGCCCAGGTTGAGTATGAAGAAGTCCCCACCATGCTCTGCCCACCATCAGCCCACCTCACACCTTGTATGAAAAGAGAAGCAAAATGCCGGGGCAATCAAGAAGCCGGTAAGTTATTTACTGTCTAATCTGTACACACACATTCCTTATTTATTAACTCACTTAATTATTACCAACTTCTTTCGCAGACAATGAATTTCCTAATGTCAATAAACTGCAATCAATGAGGTAAGGCTGCTTCTCCCTCTCTCTCTTTGCCAGACAATGCCATTGCCAACTACTGCTACTGATACAGGGAGGGGGCACCGCACACCTATATGAGATCATACTGTAGGCACTGCCAGGCTCGGGGAGATGGATCAGTCATTTAAAATGACTACACACTCTTTACACACACTCTTCTCCTCCTCTCTGGTAGAAGCGAGCAGACTCATTGTCATTAGCACATCTCCACACACCACAAACCCATGTTCCCAGAACTGGGAACAATGCTGTGCTTCAGATCTGGAAGGAGAACCCAACCTAAACCTTGTTTTCACCAGATACACCTGCAAAGCCAGCCTTTACAGCAGTAGTAGCCCAAAAGGCAGGACACAAAGAAACACCACAGTAGGGAAACACCTTATCTTGTCTTGTCACCTCAAGACCCCAGACAAAGAGCCAGCCATAAAACCTACCTTCTCCAAGAAGCTGCAATGAAGCTCATCCTGAATGAATAAAAACATTAGGCTACACAGGAGTTTGAGTGTGGAGATATTCACACCTAAGCTATCTTCTGCCACACAGACCCAGGAGTGTTCAGACAGGCCGCAGACTACTACAGAAGGAGGGGATGGTCATCTTCTGTCTTCCCCCACACATGCATACCCTAGGAGCTTTGCATTTCTCTGTAGTGATGTCTCTGTGCATGTGAACAGGGGTAAGCTGGTCAGCTTTAGGTTTTCTGTATTGCAAAGGAAAGATACCAACGTGGTTGTGTAAAGATGGTCTCAGTCACAGGTTGGGAGTGAGCTCTTGATCTGCTGGACCTCAGGCTGGGCAGATGTGTGGAATTCCCTCCCCGCTTCCCATCCTGAGCAGCTCCATGCATACACATGGGTATTTATTTGCTTTCCTAATCTTAGTGAAAGAACTAAATCTTTGTACCAAAGGGTTTGACACATTCTTCTGGTACCATCTTTCAGCCTCAATTTCACAAAAGCAGCCTGCCTCCTCCTTGGCTCTCCTCTGCTTCTCCACCCAAATGTGTCATCTCCAGCTCAGCAGAACCATCTCCTGTCCTGCCTGCCTGCAGCTAAAGGCTTGGTAGATACAAAGTCCAGTGCCCAGGGAATCTCTGGCTTTAAAAAAGAAATGGAAACCATCCAAACTGGAAAGAATGTTTGGCAGGCAATCATGTACCAAGCAGCAGTTCCACTTCTCCTCATCATTAGAAGCACTAAAAGGAAAATTCATCTTCTATCTTGATATTTTACTTATCAGCAAACTCCCTGTTTCCAAACAATGAAGCCCCCCTACCATTGAAGTCTTAATGAAAACAATGGATCCTGTATTTTTTCCTCCACTGAAAAGTAATACCACTGATACTGGCTGAAGCACCAGAGTGCCCATCAGCTGCAGGTATGTGGCCTTTCACTTAGACGTACTTGAGATGCCAAAGGGAACAGCCCAGTCCCCAACACATGCAATCTGCATATCAGACTGTCCTCACCCTTGAAATTTCCCTTCCAAACTCTGCCCCAGTGGCACATATCAGGATACGACTATTATTAGTAGTAAAATATTAGCCTGCACAACATTTGCTGCTCAAAACAACTATGATCTGTCACTTGCAAAGTAGTTTAGTTTGCAAGTAAAGCTACTGAGTGGGATTCCTTTCTTCTTTGGGGGTTTGATCCAGCAAGTTCAAGGCTCCATCTCTTTCTCATTTTGGCCTAGAAGACGGTTTTCATCTTCTCTCTTCAAGACAAGGATCAACACTATAAAACAAGAGGGAAATAGCCTAACAACGTTTTGCTGTAGTTTGAGAGGTACCTCCTCAGCCCCTTGGAGTTCTGCTAACCTGTGAGCCATTCATTAATGCAATTGTTATAAAATGTTCCCCTAACACAGTCTTAATCCCACAGGCAGAGTCTGCTCTTGGCTTAGATCACCTGGGCAGCTGAATGAAACATAGTATGTTCCAAACATAGGGAGAGCAGAAGACGACCAGAAACAGAGTGAAGTGTCACCAAGATATACCAGGAGCTCACAAAAAAAAAGGCATAAGTTAGTGAAAGGACCTGAAGAAGAGTAACTACTAGCTAAAGCAGGGGATTAGGATCTAGATATTCATCTTCCATATACAAATTTTGCTGCTACAAGTGTTGATCTGAAATTTCTCACTGAAAGGCTTTTTCCTTGGGTATCTTGAGGTTCTCCTCAATTTTCAGGTGAAGTGCCCATTGATTTATGCTTGGTATACCCTCCCATGAAATGAAGACAAGACAATACCTACTTACCTAACCAGGATGTTCTTGAAGATATCTATAGCATTGAGATAATCAATAAAAGTCATCAGTAAGAAGACAGCAATATCATAAATAATCAGAGAGATCAAGAGCATACAAGGAATCAGGAAGAGGAAAGGAATGCTTTTCCTCCAACATCAGAACAAGAGGCTATGCAGTACGTTAGTAAAGAAAATCTCACCTGTGTCAGAAGATCAAGGACTTAGCAAGACTTCAATATATGGAATTTTGGAGAATCTGGATGGATAGAGCAGGAAACCAGCAAAGTCGACAACTCGTGTGCTAATGTCATCTCACACAGATTGCATTAATAAACACTTTGAACAGTTTGGGGTTGAAATGCCACTATACCTGGGTTGCTTTGTTATCTTTAGCTTTTCTCTTTACACTATAGAGATATATCATGGCTCTAACATGGAAGAGGATTGGAACTGGATCTTCTTCAATGGTTGCAAAATCAGACCCTAGAGACATACTTCTGTGTAACAGGGATGAAAAGAAGAAAACCATTAATACAATGAAGTTTGTGGAAAAGAGTACTGAGGTCTTGATATTGAAGATGATATCACAAGAAAATTATACCACTTTTTAAAGGAAGTTGAACCTATGGAAGAAATACAGTGAATAGGCATCATACTTCAGATACAGGAGCATAACCTTTGAGGAATCCTGCTACAAATTTGATGAGCCTTTAAAATTTGATTTCCATTAGCCTTTAAAATGGGACTTTTCAAGAGTAAGACCCATGACCTTTAACATAAAGTGCACACATATCTGACAACCACCTTAAAGAAAGAGTTATAAACAAGAAAAGAAGGATAAGACAACACTTCGAGGTGCATTACCCAGGACCTTGTACTGGTAGGAAAAAAGAGAAGGCGGTGATAAAGTCTTTACCTGAAGATAGCAAGTATTGTAACCAGTGGGACAGAATGGGATATGGAGTGGGGTGATAATAAAGTCATTTAGGAAGACTTTATTAACTGAGGTAATAGAACATGAAGCCAAAGGATCCAATCAAAGGAAAAAAAAAACCAACCAAGTTTTCTCAAGGAAGAAGACAGTGGGGTGGAAAAGTAAATACATTCATGTAGCTGCATTTCATAGATGGTGAGGTGAAAGACAAGGTGAGATGCCTAGGGTTATGGAGACACGGCCTTGTGAGCTGTTATCCTGACCTATGGTGCTCCTGTAACACACTACTTTCCTAGTCTGTTGCCTCTGATTTGCTCTTCCTTAGAATGTAGTTCAGTCTGGCTATCAAAAATGACAACATAAAATTGCCACTCAGCCAGAAAATTCCAATGGATATTCAAACAAGGATAGGATGGCAATTCTGTCAGTCACTTCCCTACTTACCTTTTGTGGCAAAACCATCTCAAATTCACACCATTCAGTAATTCTGGGATTCCTACCTAGCTAGAGCCCAGACTTCTAGAAATCCACATTCAGTAGGGCAGAAACATCTGGCAAAGTGGTTGCCAGTAACATCAGGGAAAATTAAAACATGAATGGAGCATAAGTTCTAGATCACATACGACTTCTTGTCTGAACATCTATTTTTATCACCAGTTAACATCTATGCACTGCGTGCTGATAGCAAGTTCAACCCTATAAATGGCTCCAAGATCCAAGCTGTTTCTGCTTGGATCCAAGCTGTCTTTGCTATGCACAGTTTACAAATTAAGCCACTGGTTCCCTGACTGTGACTGGCAAACTATCAGTGTGTACAGAACTTGTGGAAGTCCCAGGAGGACCAGCTGGCCAAGCAGCAATGGCTTTTATTTTCCCAGCTGCCGAATCTTCTCTATAGAAACTTAAAATACTTCATGTCCTTTTCCTTTGCCAAATAAATGACTCTGGCTATTGGTACGTGGTGTTATTTGATCATGAATCGGAAGGAGGTAATTCATGTGGCTGGGCATGGGAGTGGAAACATCTACAAGTTTTTACTGTTCAGACACGTTTCAGTTCCCCTAGGGAGTACTGTGACAGCTACTGGACTAACCGCTAGCACTGAGGAGACAAGACATGCCACGAGATTAACAGGAAGAAGGACACACTTCCATACTCAAAAGAGTATAGGCCCTTAAAGCAGTCTTCAAAAACACCGCTGCATTGCATACACCTGATCACACCACTATCATCAGCCAGTGTATGACCAAAGGCATGTAGTGGAGCCACAGTGGTTTCCTCTGCTTGTACCCTCATCAGCAGACCCACCAAAGCAAAGTGTGGGTAGCAGCTGTGTCTCTGTTCCTTGCTGTGGCTACATTCATATTCTCTTAACATCAGGGGATGTGAATTAATACTTACCCAGCTCATGATGTGAACTGGATGGGGAAGTGAGTACCGTACATAACTCCCTGAGTATTAGTAGAATATCTGGAGATCCATGGATGAGCAACGGAGTAGTGCAGGCTATTATCATACTACTCTAAATGCCTGCTGCAGAGCCAGCTGATGAAGTGCATATACTTCTGCAAATTCCTCACAAATCATCATTTTGGTGTTGCTTTTGCAGTAATTGCCATTATTGTAGGTCTATATGAACAGACATACAAAGTCTGAATGATATTCCATGGAATGATTTTCTGAGTGGTTCAAGGTTTGCATATAGAAGCTATCCTGAGCTGTTGTTCAAGACTGACAATGAGCACTTAGCTAAATTTAGAAATGTGTTAACTGCCTTTTTTTTACTTTAATATTGTATCAGTTGATTGCTCCTTGCATTAGCAACACATGTCACAAGTTACACTTTCCAAGGGGAGCCTTATTGCTACATATTAGCAAGCACAGATTAAGTTCCAATTCTGCCGGATGCCGTGCCAGCGCAGAATCAAAGAGTAACCACAGTTTGGGTTGGAGAGGACCTTAGGAGCATCTAGTTCCAACCCACCATTCCTGCGGTGGGCAGGAATGCCTCCCACGAAACTGTGCCACCCAAGACTCTTTCCAGCCTGGCCTTGAACACTGCCAGGGATGGAGCATTCTAGCATGGAACATCCTAGCTGGGAGCCAATGCCTGGGAACAGAGGTTGAGGCACTAAAATAAATCTGATCCTTATTCACTAGGGAGGAAAAGAAAGATAATGACAGATTATGTCATTGTTACCTAAACACTAATGGGGAGTGGGTACTGTACCAAATAATGAACAAGACACGGTACATGCCCCAGGAGGTTACAATCCAAACGGAAGGGCGTGAAGATCAGAAGAAGATGACTTGCATCCAGCATGGTTTTGTATTTAGGAAGAGACAAGGAAAAACTGAATTTTGCAGAAAGATATTCCAGCTACACAGACCATTTTGACATGATCGCAGTAAGAGACACAAGTTGATAGGAAGGGGATCTTGTGTAGAACAAAGAGGAGTAAACCTCACAAGTGGCAAGAGCAAGACGCATGGCCGCACACTCACAGTAGGAGCCAAGGGGAAAATGGAATAAACTGAAGCTTCTATACAACAAGTATCTGCAAGAATGCATTGCAATAAGGCAAATACCAGGGGTGAGGCAATCTTACAATCTTACTCGTGATTCTGGTGTTTTGAGGGGAAAAATGTCATGAAGTACCAAAAATACTCCATGGAGTATTGTGGATGAGTAGAGCCACTCTTCTTGGCTTGATACTAGTCTTTCAAATGAGAAAGTAGAGGGGAACTAACCTGGCAGTGAGACTGCACATGGGTGTCAATGAAGTTTGGAGTGTCTTTCAGAGAGGTCTGTGATAAAATTGAGAGAGGGTAATACTTCTGCCAGGCAGTTTGTGGTTTTGTGCCCTCTTCTTCATTTTTCTATCAACTAAAGGTGAGTCCAAGAAATAAATTGTTTTGCTCTTCCATTTATCCACTCATAAAGTACAATATTTAGCACAATTGAAGCCTGATTGATCAATGGTCATGAACAAGCATAAGATGTCTTATGAAAGAAGAAAATATTGTTCTACCTCACCAGCATTGACTTCTTGTCCAGTCCTACTACGTACGTAGTTGAGTAGAAGAGTTTTGCTTGTTATTCCTTAAGTATATAGGGTTGTATGGGATTGCATCTTTGAAGGTTTCTTCTGTAAGAAAGTACTAGTTTAGTTGCCCATTTTCTATGAAGACAACTGTATCTAGATCTCTAATAGTGTGATGCAATTTTTGGTAAGACAATCCAGAGAGGAAATGTGAGAAGAATTGCAGGATTTTCATCTTCATGGCTGGCCACCTCTCACTCTTAATGTGTTGCATTGTGGCCTACGCTGTCATGATCTTGAACAAAAGCTTCATTTTAGAACTAGTTTATGTGGCCTCCTCATGGTAAGTGGCTTCACAGGACATAGTTTGACATGAGAAAATGTTGAGTAGCAGAAGAACATGTGAAGCTGGAGGTGCCTTAATGAGGAATATCTGTCATCACAAGCATCTAAACCTAGACAAGCACTTTTAGGATAAGGTCCTGTGTTGATGCAGTCCTGCTCACTATTGGACTAGGAAGCAGAGCAAAAAGACCCAGCAGAAAAAGAGGTAGTAGTTCATTCTTTCAACACAGAGAATCCTTCTAAAGCTGTCATGAAAAGACACAGCAACTGCTGCAGGAAGGTAGGTGAGCTGTGTGCAAGCTGGAGAATTCCCTCTATTGCACAAGCTATGCAAATGTAATTGTAGGCTAGAAAGTGCAGTGACTCATAGGTGAAGTGGATGTGAGAATATCTGGGTTAAAGAGATTTTGTACTGAGAAGACCATGTGGAGGACCTCAGAAGTTCCCAGAGAAGGGGAAGTGAAAGGAGTTAATGAAAACTCATTGCAAAGAGTCATACTGTCACAGACAGCTTCTGTGAGGTGGCAAGCGAGGAGCTCCTGAAGGTGCTTAAACCTGGTGGCCTTTCAGAACACTCAAGATATCCTCAACAGTCAAAGATTTGGGGGTGGGGGTGATGAGCAGAGTAAAGAAATCAGATTAACCCCAAACCTCAGAAGGTGAGGGTTGCGAACAACTTGCTTTTTTTGGCTGGAGATGATACAGGCCATTGAACCAGAAATCAGAGGCACTAATGTGCATTATGAGGGCACAGGCTGGACCTAAACCAGCACCCCTGGGTGATGGACTCCAGCTGTTGTAACGCCATGCAGAGGAAAGAAACCCCACGGTGTTTCACCTCCTGCAGTTCTCACTAATCAGGTGACCCCAATGACGTACACATCAAGATTCACAGCAATAAACCACAGGATTTCTACCTTTTCCCAGCTGGATAAGCAAATGACAGATAAGGGGTGAGCAGATGGCAGAAGGGGTGACTCAAGGCCAAGCTAACTCAAGATCTCAGTATTTCTGCAGGGGAGGTGGGACCGATGGTGCAACAGGCTGGAGAATACTTAGGCGAGGGCTTTGTAACACCCAGACTGTTCCTGACCCATCTGCACTTCACAACAGTGGGTGAAAATAGTGCATGAGCAAGCAAGAAGGGAAAATGCTGCCTCCAAACCACCTCACTTTGGGCTTTCTGCACCACCTGCCGCAGCTTTGACTTCCAGTGCTACCTCGTGCTTCTGAGGCATTTGGCTATCACCCTGCAGCTGCATGTTGGGTCCCCTCTGAGGTCAGGCTTCTTCACTGTTCTACTGAGTGCCCTGAGGCTCCTCAGAAGAAAAAGCACTGCACAAGGTATGGCACATGATTCACATCGTGCCCCGTGTCACTTATGACAAAGTATTAGTTATTACTCTTCTGGTGACATGCCAGTTGAGCAGGATTCTCTAAGGGGAAAAGGCTTTCCACTGGTTAGAGCAGCTACTCTGGAAACCTTCCCTTTAGACAGTTCCCTTCATCCAACTTTTCCCCATTAGGAAACCTGCCTGAAATCAGCAATAAATCAAACCCACTCTTCTCAAGCAAGACATCTGTTGATAACCACATCGAGTGCAGCAGCAGTAAAGAAAACCAGGACATGCACCACAGATGGCTGCAGCCAAGGTGGAGACTGAGACTCAGTAGCTGCTAAACCCTAGTTTCCCCCGAGCTAAGAGGCTTCTGCAGCTCTCAAGCCCCCGAGAATTAAGCGAGCAGCTTGGCATCTCGGCTTGCACATTGCAGAGCAGCAAAGTTTGGAACATGTAATTCCCTTTAGTTTCTCTATAGATCAGCTATCAGAAATTACTATGTATAAAGATTTCCCTCTACAGGTGGTTAGAGTTTGTAACAGCCTCGCACTTTCCTGCATCACTTTAATTAGTATTTTGTCTCATGATTTACTTTCCTATTATTTTGCCTCTCCCCCCACCCCAATCCCTCCCCGAGCTTTCAGTCTATTCCCAATGGTAGCAAATTCTCTATGCAAGAAATGTCAGCTTCCTCCCATCCTCCTTAAGCTTTAAGGCTGCTGACTTGGACCCTTTCTGCAATTAAAATTGCATTTGCAAGCTCGTTACCGGGGTGAGTCCATGGTTCCCTTCTCCCCCCCCCACCCCCCCCTTCCCACCCCAAAATGTGTCGAAGTGAAAGTTGCAGCCTCTGCAAAAAGTAGTGGTTGAGGAGGGGGGATCTTCAATACAGAGCTCCCTGCCTGCAGTCGGAGCTCACAAAACTAGCATGCTTTCCTGCAGGAACATCAAACACACAGGACACACGACACGACAGCCTCGAGAACTCTTTGCAAGGGAGGGGGGGGACACCCGCAATGTTGTCCAGTCTTTCTGTTCTCCAAAGGCAGGCAGCAGAACAAATCAGAGAAGTCTACTTCTTGTCAAAGCATCGCAACAACCTGAAATCAGGAAACTTTGCAAAAGAAGGGCAAACCCACCTGCACACACCCGCACACACACACACCCGCACACAGAAACCTACCTTGCCAAATCTTCTCCACTTAATTTTTGTATGCAAAGAAAAAAACGAAACAAAAAAAAACCAAACCAAAGCAAAACCATCCCTAAACGAAACAAAAATAAATCACTTCCCTCCCCTCCGAACCGCTTTTCCCTTCTTCCCCACGCCTTAGCTGGATTTCTAGGGAATTTGGGGACGGGTTGGGAAGAGCCGAGGGTGGAGGGGCTGTATAAATAAACTCGAGCGTTTGGAGCTGTGTGTCGCGGAAGGCTGTGGGTTTCGCGTAATGTGTGTGCCCGCGCTCTGCCGGGAGAGCGGCAGCGGGGAGGGGAAAAAAAACACAGGGAAAAGGGGAAAAAAAAAGGAAAAGCGCAGGTTCGTGTTCAGAGCCTGACTTGGAGACAGCGAGAGGCGGCCCCCCCCCTTCCTCCCTCCATCCCTCCTCCTCCCTCCTCCTCCTCCTCCTCCCCCCCACAGCCGCCCCCGCAACGCCCCCGCACCGCCGAGCCCGGCACCTCCGGGGTGGCATCACCCCCTCCACACCCTTCATCCTCCTCCTCCTCCTCCTTTTCCCGGTCTCCCGGTTCCCCCCTTCCAGACCGACACCACCCCCCCCCCCCCCCCGGTCCATTCCCCGCGCCCCCGCCGCTATTTATAGCGCCGCGGCCGCCGGCCGGGCACACGCGTGTCCCTGCGTGCTCCGTGTGCGCTCACCGCGGCGGCAGCGCTGCCTTTGGCAGGTAGCGAGGGGGGGATGGATGGATATATGGATATATGTCTATCTGGATATAGAGACGTGTGATTTCTCCTTCCCCCCCCCCCCCCCCCCAGCACTGCCTCTCGTCACGTTAACATTTATTAGTTATTTATTATTTGGAGGGGGGGTTGGAAATAGGGTGCGGAGGGGGACGGATTAGGGTGGGAATGGCGGTGGGGTTCGTGTGCGGGAGCTGGGGTGTTGGAGCAGGCTCCCAGCCCTTGGCTCCCGGTAGCACAGTCAGTTCCTCCAGTGTGTGCTATTGACCTGCATTGACGTCATTGCGTCATTAGGTCTCCCTTAGAAACACTGACTTTCAAAAATAGTATCAAATTAATTCAACTGGCAGAGAGAAGCCACTAGCTGGAATGAGCCATAAAACTCCAGAATCTTCAGCCTGGCTTGGCTCTGCTGCCCCCCCAATTCCCCCCCTCCCCAGCCAAATGGGCAGAAATCAGATTGTATGGAAAATACCACCGATGGAATAAAAAAGGAGAAAGAAAGAAGGGGGGGGGGGGGAGGGAGAGAGACCAAATTAGATTGCAAACCCTAGACCAGCCTCTCTCCCTCTCTTTCCTTTCTCTTTCCCTCTCCCCTCCTTTCCCTTTTCTGATCTAAAAATATCCCCCTTGCTTGAGCTGACTGCGGTATCTTTTGTGTTGCATCTTTCTGTTTTTAGCCTTTGCATGAGCCATTGAAGGGTGGCCCGCGAGAGATCAGAAGCACAAGATATTGATCTATCGATACCCTCTGGGGCCAAGAATTAATCTGAAACGAAAGAGCTGCACCTTGGTTTTTGGCAGAGGGTGGGTGGGCAGATGACAGGGGTTATTTTAGGATACCATTCACATTCTGTGAAGCCGCAGCTTCCACTTTCTCCCTTTAGATTCACTTTAAAAATATTCTTCCTTCCTTACCCCACCTCTCTCACGTGGACCTGTGGGCAAGCACATGTCACCCCCATTCATACAAACACAATGCAATGGAGCAGCGGTAATTTGCAGAGATGGTACATTCACAAACAGCAGCCCAGTCCCTTCAATGCAGGTTGATTTCACAGAAAGGACACGGCAGCCCAGAGGAATTTGATTAGACCCGTGATTTAAATTCGCAAGCTGCTTATTGGGTTCCTTATTGTCTTCACCCGAACGTAGCAGAACCGATGGCATTGCTCTCCCTTTCGTTCATAAAAAAGGAAATAGGAGAAAAATTCCATTTACACTGGAGATGGGAGTCCTAAATCTTAGAACCAGGGGTAAAGGGCAGTAAAAACCACTGCCGGTGATTGCCTCCCAAGCGCTTTGCATCAGAGCTTTAAGCAGGCACACACCCATGGCAAGATACAGCTTGATCCACCCGTGACCTGCGCTATGCAGAGCTGTGCATAGGTACCACACAGCAGATCTAAACCTGCAACCTTCACAATTCAGGGGGGTGTTTGAACCTTTTCACCTGCTTTTCTGTTCCATCAGTGAAACTATTCAGGAGCAGAGGCACTGTGCTAGACAGCAATAATTTGCAAGATCAGGCCATAAATAGGGCTCTCACCCTGCAAACATTTATTCACGTGCCAAGTGTTAAGACTGTGACTAATCTAATTTGAAATCAAGTGGATTACTCATAGTAGTAACATTAAACTCATGCATGTTTGCAGGATCAGGGCCTAAATGATTAATCACCACTGCAGCCCGGCACTAGTGGGTACACCATTTATTACTTACAATACTTGAGCACTGTACATGCTCCGATCCAACCCAGGGAGTGTGCATTGCTCTACTATAGTGAAGAACAAGCATCATATTCTGCTTAACGAAGCAGTATGCAACACACCTTGATATTCCTATGCTCAATCTGATTTTTGTGATGCTCACGAGCCTCCCCGAGGCCCTGGCTAATGTCTCTTGAGGCAAATTTGGAGTCATTTAAGCAAGAGGCTGTGGCTGCGCAGCCCGCTTGAGATGAGCATCTCACGTGTCACTGTTTTTCATGTCATGGCTACACACGGGCTATGGCTGCAAGAGGATCTGCAGACTGCTGACTACTCCAAGTTTAGCATCGGTGTGCGCAGAGGCTCCACCCTTAGTTCTGAGGGGAGAATCAAGGGGAAGAATGAAAGCACAGCCATGATGTGAATCATTCATTCATGCACTCATTCATCTTTGTGTTACTGTTGGTGTTATTACTACTTTGCAAAAGGTGGGTGGTCCTGTGCAGACTGAACCATCCTTTGGTATGCATTTTACTGGACCCAGCACCCCTTGATGGCACTGGACTGCAAAGGGATAAAACCCTTGAGCTCGAGTCCCCACATCAGCTTGTGGTAGGAGATCGAGTCAAAGACGGTGCACATGAGCTGTAAGACATGTGCCGGAGCGAGCAGCTTTCCAGGCATCTTGCTGCCAAAATGATTCCAGGTGACACCGGGGGTGTTGGCTGAACCTGAGCTGCACCCCTGCACCTTGCAGGTGACTCCTGCTCTGATGGCTTTCGAGAGCAGAGCGACGCACACACTGCTTGCGTTTTACAAGGCTGCCTTTTATCCAAACCCCACAATCTCTGGTTTAAAAACAACATTTGTGAGAGCTCGAAAGTAAACAATGCAATGTTGTTTTAGAAACGTAAGTAGTCAGGGGAAAAATCAGCAATGACTAACTGAGGGAAGATAGAAGACAGGGAAGGAAAAAACAGGATTAGGTTACCTGGAGCAAGGAAAGTGAATGCAGCCAAAGGAAAACAAGTGGCTTGGTCGTCTGCCCCAATAAGTCATTGATACAAAACCCCTTTAGCACAAACTATTCTAGAGGTTTCTGAGGTTTGTATGGTTTGGGGGTGGTGGTGGTGAACAGAGGGAAGGCTTTGGGGCATGTGTGTTGACTGAAGAGGGGCAGGGTGGGTTGGTTGGATGCAGCAAGAAGGGGCTGGAGGAAAACACAGGAAGGAGAGGATAGGGCTCTGGTAAGGAAAAAACCATTATAAGAAGGGGGTTAAAAGGTGAAAGAAAACAAAAAGCAAGGGACTAGAGCTGGGACCCTAACCCAGAAGTGTGATGAGGGGCTTGGTGGAGGATGAAGGCCAGGTAGGTTAGAAACCGTCTCCCTTCCTGCCAGTGTAAGCAGAATGTGTTAGCCAGGGTGGAATCTGCATCCATCTCACTGCCCTACTGCTGGGCACCGAGCTCGTCTCTGGCCGGAGCCACTCGGAGCTGTGCAGACAGCGTTTTCCTTCATGCAGCATTTTTGTTCCACCAAGAATGAACCTCTGAATTCCCAGGGCTGTCAACCTCCTTCCTGATGCACCAGGAGCAGCCTGGAGCTGGACCTTGGGTCCCTTTCCCTGTCCTGCCATCCTGAGCCTGGTACACCATGTCTCACAGCACTGCCATGTGTCCATCTCACAAGTGTCGGGTGGGAAGGAGAAGGGTCAAGCTGAGATGGATGCATAGGAGGAAAAGAGGGAGGAGAGCTGCAAGCAGTGCATAGTGTGGAGAGGAAGAGGAGGGTGTCAGAAGACATAGAGGTACAAAGTATGGGTGTAATGGAGGAGTTTTCAGGGGAGTTGAAGCACCACAGGGGAGTAAAAAGAGACAGAAGGAACATGATGGGTGAAAGCAGTGAAGAGGAACGGGAGAAGCTGAGCAGCTGGGCTTCACAAACTTCACAACCAACATAGAATCATAGAATCACAGAATCATGGAATGGTTTGGGTTGGAAGGGAGCTTAAAGCTCATCCAGTTCCCACCCCCTGCCATGGGCAGGGACACCTTCCACTAGAGCAGGTTGCTCCAAGCCCTGTCCAACCTGGCCTTGGACACTGCCAGGGATGGGGCAGCCACAGCTTCTTTGGGCAACCAGTTCCAGCTTATCCTTACCTCATGGGGCTTCAGAGTGCTCTGTTTCAGGTCTTCTGGTCATCATACCTGCTCCTTTCACATCTGCCTTCTCCCTTTCAAAATGTGCTCAGTCATTCCAAGCCATTCTCCAGTCCTTCCCCAGCTCCTCTTCAGGGCTCCATGCTGGTACCTGCAAACACAGGAGCGTAAAGGAGAGGGAAGCAGGGTGCAATACAGTGAACCACATGCAGTGTGGGGATCTGGGCTCTGGACATGGAAAAGGTTGTGTATGGTGGGAGTGTGTGTGAACTGAAGAAAATTGGATGTTCCAAAACTTTGCTTAGAGGGAATTAAATTTCCTTCTTTTCCTGTCAGGAAACAAGGAGGCAGAGAGTGGCTGAAAGTGAGCACGGAAACCCTGGGGACAGAGAACTGTGTTGCACACAATCTGCTGTTTGCAATGTGCCTTCAACTCTGCTCTCTGGGCGCTGCGCCCCAGCAGGGCCCTCACCTGCACACCAGCACCCTCCCTCATCCACCACCACAGTGCTGGGAATGAGCAGGAGCACGGAGAGCTCCTGGATGAAGTCTGACACCTCCTGTGGTGTGGCAAAACACAGGGGAAGGTCACACACAGCAAACAAGCACAAGTTAGTCTTGGCCTGTGTTCAAGTGCTGAGCCTATGTACATCACACTAGAAGTTATCGTGGCTTTTCCCTTTCTCTATAGATTCCTTCCATGAGATGGCTTTGCTCATCCCCCCACCTCTCTCAGCGACCACTGAGATCACACTCATGTACACCACCAAGCTGAGGATGATTCCTGCACAAGAGATGACTACGGGCACATTGGCCAAACCAAATAACCTACACTCCATCTCTCAACATAGACCTTGCGCTGTATCATGATATCAGCTTTTCCAGGCTGCACCAACGGGTAATCAATACAGCTACAGTCAACACAGTTAGTACACTCGGAATAGATGCAGATAAATGCTGGATTTCCAATGTGTTGTCTGTGATGCTAATAATAGCAAACCCAAAGAGAGTGTCTCAGGTCTATTTATTAAGCTTCTCACTTTTTGCTGTGCCATTCCCAGGAGCTAAGGCCAGCAGGACGCAGTTAGGATTGTGTTGGGGAGGGATATTTCTCTTAGTGTTTTGTTGCTGACTTCTCAGACATTGCGGCCCTGTGAATTTCAGTCTTCTGGAAGAGCAGGGAGACACCATGCTACCTATGCAGCAACAGACGTTGTAAGCACTAAATAATGGTGAGAGAAGGCAGTGCAGTGCACACAGTGCTTGATGGTGAAGTAGAGGAAAGCACCCTGTACACAAGGAGATGACATTCTAAATGGGGAACTGTACATGAGAAACGCGGTAGGAACCATACAAAGAAGGATTAGAAAAGGGGAGGGAGGATGGGCAAGGTCAGTACCAAATTTAACTGTAGGTGGGTCAGACATCTTGCTGTATACAGCTTTTTAACCAAATTGGTATCCTGTGTTTAAAGACTACTGGGATTTACTGCAGAAGGTTTGGTCCTGGAAGGAAAACCAGGAGCTTTACAGTCTGGATAGGCTGCATGGCACATGGGTTTAGGGTTGTTAGAGGCCACAGGCTACACAGGCATCAGAGCACATGAGCAAGTGGCTGCGTCCAGTGCCAGGTCAAAGGAAGACATCATTTTTCCCATGGGATGGAGGGCTGCCTTCCCTTGAGGCCCAAAGGGAGTTTCTGATCTGCAAAGTGTGCAAGGAGACTGAGGGATGGGAATTCATCTGGAATTCAACGAAAGCAAAATCACAATCATCTCTGGCACTGCCAAAGCCCAGGCAAACTGGTAACACAGCAAAAGGCATCCATTCTGCATCCTGCCTAACCAAACATGTCCCAGGGGTGAACTGGACTTCCCAAAGCTTTGCCCATGCCACAGGTCAGCACCATGAAATGGTCACACAGTTTCAGACAGGACACCCCTGGGCAGCAGGCTCAGATATGATGGTTCAAGGCATGGAATACTTCAGGCTGGGTTTGTGTCTGCTGATCTCCCAATGATTTTATCATACACGCACATCACTGTTGCACCAGAGCATTGTTCAGGGTAGAAAACCCTTTGCATGTTTATTTCTGCCTCCACTGCATTGTAACTCAAAGTCTCAGAGAGGCCATTTTGGGCAAACTCGTTCAAGAGCTAAATCTGTTCCATACTACAGGTGAATCCAGCCTGCTTCTCCTGTTCCTTTTCATGTAAAACCTTGCAGCATCTATGTCCTGCTTGTACCTGTGCAGGGGGGAGATGGAGACAGAGGGCAAGGTTACCTTCTGAACTGCATGGCAGGGGCTTTCTGCCTTTTATAAGTGAGATGAAGGGGCTTTAAGGCTGAATCACTGAAGCTGAATAAGGGTGGCTATAGGCCTGGTCCTCCCCTGTGTGGTTACTGGAGGAGGTGCTCCCTGTGACGCACTGGCTTGTCACTATGGAGCAATCCAGTATCGTCCCTCCGCACGTTGTGGTACTTTTTCTTTCTGCCTTGCTTCTTCCCTCCCCTTTTCCATCAAAGAGAGGAAAGGGAGGCAGGAAACAATTCAGAGAGTGGGGTCAGACTTGTTCTTTGCAACCCTTTCCCTTATTGCAATGCAGTCTGCACCAACTGATGGAACAGCCCTTGACTGGCTCCAGCCTGCAGTGGGTGAAAGTCTCACTGTTGGAGGGGAAGGGCTGCAGCAGACAGGCACAGGCTGCAGGGCAGGCAGAAGTGAGGGTTGCTTTCCCATACCTTACATTGCTTAGGACCATCCTGACCGCTCCACTTTGCCAAATTCATCCTTGGCTGAACTCCACTGCAGTCACTGGAGTTACCGGCCCCGAGCTGCGCATTTTGACTCCTATCCTGTGAAGTTATAAACCGACTCCCAGCACATCTGGCTCCATTTTGGATTGTGAAGGCAGAACTCTAAAAAGGCACTGAAACGACTATTTATGGTGAGATGCCCAGACATAAACACCCACTGCGTATTTTCTTCTACCCATTGCACTGGGAAACGTTTGAAAGCAAGGCTTTGCAGTGGCCATTAGCAGTTCTTAGGCCTTTAACTCATCAGAGCACTCTCAGGCACCTGTTAAGACCATAGCAGAACTGGGCAAAAGCCTCCCCAGGGTTCAGTGCTCAGCCCCACTCTCTTCCCTCTGGTTGCCCTTTGGTGCAACACCCGAAACCCCGCTACAGTGCTGTAGGTGAGGAAGAGACAGTAGAAACTGGGGAACTTACCACGGTGAGGATGGGTTCGGTCACACCAGGTTGGGAGATGGAGACGGACGTCGAGTTGGCTTAGAGATAACCGTTCTGTGTGTAAGTACTCTTCTCAGCCATCAGCCTCCTCTCCCCTTAATTAAACACGTGTGGCAGCTGACCGCATTTACTGCAACACCTTACAGGAGCCAACAAAGCATCCCCAGAGCCAGCGCGGGACGGAGCCTGTGGCTGTCACCAACACCCTCCCGCCCTCGGTGCTGCCGCTGCCACTACTTTCAGCGGAGTTTGGGAGCGGAGCTGCGCTGCCTGACACCCCCCCACACCGGAGCTCGTTGGCTTCAGTGGGATGGAGCCCCAGAGGAGCCGCCTGGGAACCCCCTGTCCCTGCGCCCGAGCCCAGGGCCGCCGCCGGCCCTCCCCTGCCCGCGCGCTCGGCGGCCGCGGGAACTCCCGCACTCGCCATTCACGATCGCCCGCCGCTTTTTTGTCAATGGAGGCACATTTTATGAATCACAGGAGCTCGCTCCCCCTGGTGGCCAAGCGCGGGTACTGCTCCCGCGCCGCGCCCCGGCGGGGGCTCAGCGGCACATGGTGTGGGGGGGGACGGGACCTGGAGGGGTTAATACACAGCCCACGGCAGCCGAAGTGACGGCTGGAGATTGGGAATGATGAGCTGAAAGGACAGCAAGCAAAGGGAAGGGATATAAAAGCAGCCCTTCCCCCCTCCCCCGCCGTTGCTCGAGGAGTAAAGGGATATTTAAGGGATATGCGTTTCCACAGGGTTCTGAGGAGGGTTTAGCTAATTGAAGCGAACTGAAAAGCAAGGCGGCTGACACATACGCGGAATGCAGCCCCTCTGCTCATCCCTGGAGCAGGTACGGCAAAGCAAATGGCTTCTGCCTGACCTATATGGCTCAGACACTCGCTAGAGAGCACAAGTGGAGCTGATTCTTCACAGGCTTTTTTCTCCTCACCCCTTCCAGTTCATAACATGGGGTTTTCTGGGGTTGGCTACAGCAGCAGTTTAATTATGAGAACCTGTTTTCACTGAGAACCAAAATAAACCCCATAGACTTTATCCTCAGAGGGACTCCTTGGGAAGACCTGGGTACGACACTTTGATTTGGGAAATACAAGACCGAACGCACCTACCAGCGGTGAAGAAGCAACACCAACAGTACAGAACCTGCCCATGGACCTCATTTACAATTAGGGTCACATCCTGCAGTTGTTATTCATGGCAAAACCCGAGGAGACAGAAGCTGGAATAAACCTCGCAGAGTTAGTGACAGCCCTGGTGTCACAGGTTGTGGGATTGCTGTCTCCAGGGTTGTGGCTGGGGTTAGGAACTGGGAATGCCAGGGCTCTGATCCCAGCTAGCACATCACTCCTTTCCTGGGCAAGTCCCTGTAAAATGAGTAGTTAGTTCTCCACCTCCTGGGGGCTATGTGGCTGAATTATTGATGGTGGAAGGTGAAAAGCAATAAACAAGAAATCAACCAAATTGCCAGCATGAGGGAAGAGCAGGTATTAATGTAATTACAAAGACGAAAAGCTTTGTTCCTGCCAACGTGGGAAGGAGTGCAGTCTCATGGTTACCGGAGACACGGAGAGGCAGGATTCCCAGCCTGCAACGTGCGTGTGGCAGCTTGTTAGGCTCAGCCTAAACCCTCCCATCGGTTTGGTCTTTACTTGTGGTTGTGTGTTCTTTTGTCAGGGATTTGCTCATCATGTTTGGGGGAGCACCATTTGAGTAGAGAAGAGATTCAAAGCAGCCCTGCAGAGAAGGACTTGGGGGTGTTGGTTGATGAGAAAATGAACATGAGGCGGCTGCAGTGTGCACTCACAGCCCAGAAAGCCAACTGTATCCTGGGCTGCATCCAAAGGAGTGTGACCAGCAGGTGGAGGGAGGTGATCCTGCCCCTCTGCTCTGCTGTCCTGAGACCTCACTTGAAGTATTGTGTGCAGTTCTGGTGTCCTCAACATCAAAAGGACATGGAACTGTTGGAACAAGTGCAGAGGAGGCCACGAGGATGATCAGGGGACTGGAGCAGCTCCCGTATGAAGATAGGCTGAGAGAGTTGGGGCTGTTGAGCCTGGAGAAGAGAATCTGCATGGAGACCTCATAGCAGCCTTCCAGTATCTGAAGGGGGCCTATAGAGATGTTGAGGAGGGACTCTTCATGATGGACTGTAGTGATAGGACAAGGGGTAAAGGATTCTAACTTAAACAGGGGAAGTTTAGATTGGATATGAGAAAGAAATTCTTTACTGTGTGGGTGGTAAGGCACTGGAATAGGTTACCCAGGGAAGTCGTGAATGCTCCATCAGCTGGCGGTGTTGAAGGCCAGGTTGGACAGAGCCTTGGGTGGCATGGTTTAGTGGGAGGTGTCCCTCCCCATGGCAGGGGTTGGAACTGGATGATCTTACAATCCTTTCCAACCCTAACTGTTCTATGATTCTATGATTCTATCTGGTACTGTGGGGCCCACGGGCAATATCTGAAGAGCGAGGATGCCACACATAAGATGCACACACATTTGTGTATGTGTGCATTTGTGGCCCCCTCCTGCATAACTGTCCACATCATTAGATGTATTTTGGGGTTAGCACCTTACATTTACATCTGTACACACGAGGACCTCAGTCATGATTAGGGCTTCTGAGAACAGACATAATAAGAGTTTAAAAATACATACGGTAGTGGGTGTTCTGAGTGACCTTTGTTTCTTCTGCCTTAGACAGAAAGCCTTGTTTTTCAGTGAGCCTTACACAGCCTTCTATAGCTTGTGGGGCTTTTCACTTCATGTGCCTGTCAGTTTAAAATACTCAGGTGGAATATTTAACGTGAGCGCTTTCCACCTTCTCTCTCTTTGCGTGAACTGACACAGGTTTCTCCTCCTGAGTGAGCAGGGTGCCTCTAATAAAATCGATGGCAGCTAAATCTGGGGTTGATGCGTGTTCTCCTTCACAGGTCTTTGTTCAAGATATTCAGTCTTGCAGAGAAAGCCCCTTCACACACGGGGAGATGTAGAGCAAGCAGTAAAACAGATCAGCTCTTTCCTCCTCAGGAATGCAGAAGGAGGGCAGCTTGCTAAGGCATCTTTCTTGGGGCCAGGGGCCAGCTCCGCTGGCTCCCCCAAAGAGGAAGGATCAGCACTTGGATCGAGAATTGGAGCTGCCACCTGCTCACAGGAGAAGATTACCAGGGCTGCAGCCCAAGTTTCCCCTCTCTGCTTTTCAAAGGCGCGACACACAAGATGCTATCCAGGAGAAGACTGGGTTTGCCATGCTGGATTTGGTGCTCCTGTTAGAGACGTCTGGAGGGTTACTCCAGTTAGCAAAAGCATCCTAAGGATTTAATATGGCCCAAAATACCCTTAGTGTTCCATGCTACAGAGAGATCAACCCTGCCAAGTTCCTTGTCTCATGCCCACTAAATCAAGGAGGAAATTAATACAAAGATGCCTCTGCTGAGACACAGCTGCTCCCTGATGTTGCTGGTACCTCTCCTGTCTTGTTTTCCAGCAGAAATGGGGGTGCAGGAGAGAGGTTTAGGGATTTGCCCCTCTGCTGGCCAGAGTGTAACAACCTGCCCCTTTGAAGGGAAGAGCAACTCTCCACCTGGATGATGGAGATGAGGCCTCAGTCCTCATCAGACTGACTGCCTCAATGGGAGCTGGGGGGCTCAAGGCTAACCCCAAAGGGTGCTGGAAGCCCCCACCAGAGCTGGTTGTTTGCTGGGGACAGGCCTAACCCTGCTGCTGCTGGCCACCACCGCTCCCAGGCACACTTCAGAGAGTTGGTTTCTCATCCTTGCTCACCATGTTTGCTCTGGTGTGAACCAGGGATTTGGCCCTCTCTTTGTCTCCCCCACCATGAGATGGAGTCCTTGCCACCCCCATGCTGGAACCAAGATGCTCTAAAGAGGAAATCTGCTTTCCCTTGCCCTTGTCTCTGGCACGCCTGGTAGTGCCTGAGAGGGTGAAGCCCTCCAGGTCTTTGCATGGAGGCAGCCTTAAACAGAGGGTGGGAAGAAGCTGGCTGGCGATGGGCTGCGGAGCTCTGTGCTGACATTATTTCTGCATGATAGAAATGATGCATCCAGGTGGTTCATTCATTTCGGACCCAGCGTTGGAAGAGTGGATGGTAAGAAAGCACTGCATAACCTGGGCAAAGGTACAAGTACAGAGGATAAACCTGTGCTGTCTGTTACTCTGGTGTAAACCCCAGTGGGGTCGGAACAGCCATAGTGTCACAGCTGCATCAGCCCACCCACAGCCGGAGCTGTATCTGGGATTCTTCCTCCCCTCCTTTTCAGCTCCCTGTCACAGGGGGGATGCGACTGTTGGAATCAGGCAGAGGAGGTGGCCTGCCACGGCTTGGAAATGGGGGCAGGCAGGGGGACCAAGCCCTGGGAATGAGGTGGGGAAGCAGGCTGCAGTGTGGTGGGGCTGCAGTGGGGACCATTCCCCACCCTGCTGCCGGATCAGTACATTTACCTTGAGGATCTCCGGGGTTTGTAACGAGGTTGTTTGGAGCTTATTCTCCCCCCCAGCACGTAGGGCTTACGTGCCTGTGTTTAAATATAGACTCAAGCTCCCCGAGCCCCCGGTTTCAGGGTGGAAAGCAGAGGCTCGCTCTGCCCCAGCCTGCGCGGTGCCGCAGGGATGTGGAGGGGAGCGTGCGGCTGATGTAACCCCAGTCCTGGGGAAGGGTGGGATTTATGCTGGCACCGTGCTGGTTGTCTGTGCAGGGACACGTGGAACCGCTCCCGCATGGTGGTGGTGGTGGTGGTGGTGGTGTGTGGGGCATGAGGCTCTGGGCACCCGGAGGGAGCGCGGGGCTGGGGTCTGGATAAGCTGCACTTAATTCCCTTTAACGAACTGCAGTTTGGTGTCTTACTGGGTTTTATTTCTCTCTCCTGTTCCTCTCTTGCCCTGGAGTTCTGTAGTAGCCCCGAATTAGCATGTCACGTGTATGGCATGTGGAAATGAATCAGGGGCATGTGAGGAGGAGGAGGACGCCTGTGTCTGTGTTTGCATCCAAGGATCTCCTCTCACTCTGTGTTTGCGTAGGTGTCTAGCTCCCTTCTCCCCCCTCCCATCCCTGCCTGCTTCTCTCTCCCTGCCTCCCTCTCATCTCTCCATCTGGCCAGCCCAGCTCTCCCTGCCAGCTCAAGCAATACCTCAAGCAGAAACTGCAGCTTTTTTCCTGCACTCCATTAGGAAAAATAGGGTGGCCCTCGACTCTGGACACATACTTGTGGGGGAGAAGGGCATGGACTCATACACAATCCCAAATGTGAGCTCCCTTTACTACCCCACCCCCCCCCCCCCAGGATTTTTGCTCCTTAGTCAGCACCTTGAGCCCTGCAGACTGCACCAAGGGCAAGCTTGTTAATGCTAACAACAAAACAACACAGATGCCAACCGAGCCCCAGAGCCTGCCTAGTTATTGGGTAGGGTACCCTCACCCCCGCTTAGGAACCTGCCCCCAGCACACGTGTGCACATAAAGCCAGGCACGAATCAAACCCACCCACGAGCAGGGAGGGGAAATGGCCCCAGTGGGGAGCAGGAAGCAGGCAGGACCCCCGGGGGGAGCCAAGGCTCAGCTCAGTGAGAGTGGAGGGGCTGGGGAAGAGGTACACAGACCCTCCTGGGAGGATGCTGCACACGTGCTCTGCCCCTCTGCTCCAGCAAATGGCAGAGCACAGCATCCCAAAACAGGAAGACGCTGGGGAAAGGGGTGGGGAGCACACCCTGCACCCGTTTCCCTGCTGCGATGGGCTGCACAAGCCCAGCATCCCCTCGTGTCCCCCTGTCCCAGCTACAACTCTCACTGGACCAGTCCCCCCCTCCCCATGGGGTAGATTCCAGAAGTGCTCTTTTTTAAGCTCTCCCTCTGTACCGGGTGAGATGGGATGTTTCTGCATCCCCAAACCCACATCCCAAGAGGCAGGTCCCACTCTGACCAGCTCCCAGGCAAGGGTTTCCCCAAGACGGTTTCATTCAAAGCACCCACCTGACCAGGGGAATAGCTGCCTCCCACCTCCCTCCTCAAATCTCTCCCAATACAATCTTTGATGATTCCAGCTTCCGTCCCCTGCTAAGCATCAGAGACAGCTCCCCCTTGTCCCCTTCCATACCATGCCCCCAGATTTGCATACCTCCTCTGCTTTCCCTCCTTGCCTTCCATGCTTATCCCTCCCTTCTGTCCTTGCCTGGGTGCCCTGCCCCATAGCCTGCCCCATCCAGCCCCCCCTGGGCAGCTGCTGCTGCTGCTGCTGGCAAGGTGCAGCCTAGTGTGGTGAGAGGCTATAAATAGCTCCGTAAGCTCTGCTCTCATTGACACCGTTTGGACAGAGGATGGAAAAATAAACAAAGGAAACTCCTTTGGAGCCAGGCTCCGAGCAGCAGCCACATTCCTCATGCTAAATAACAGCAGCGTTTCCACCAAGGTGTGTGGGTTACGCACAGATTGGCATCGGGGAAAGGAGGGGAGAGAAGAGATAGAGAGCGAGCAGGAATCAAAACAAATCATACACACCCAGTGCCTGTCAATATTTGGGTCCCTCTCCCTCTGCCCTCTAGTAGTTCAGCACATGCAGATTGCCTATATTTAGCGAGGGTGTCTTTTTAAAGACTAGGAGATGGAGACTGTTTCCATTAATAATGGTGGAGCACATCGGAGCAGGCGGACCTGGCGAGGAGCTGTCGAATGCTGCTTCAGTGACAAACAGAGGCCTGAGAGACAAAGGCCAGGGCAGGAGCAGAGAAAATATTTTGAAACCCAGCAGTGACTGCCCTGAAGTTTGCAGCTGTGCTGTTATTTTTGCACGGGGGGGGCTGTTTGCAGTGAGAGGTTGCTCATGGTTCCCTGGTACGGAGTCTTGAGGCAGTGGGAGAAGAATCAGAATATCGGGGGCTCTTTTATGTGGTGGGTTTCCCTCTTTAATTGAGGGCAGAACATGCGCTGCAGCAGGAAGATGGAGCTCAGAATGGCTGAAAGCAGGGATGGACACACAGAAAAGTAGCGTTTATCACCCAGTTCTAGGAGGCAAACTCAGCCTGGCTTAGGAAGGGCAGTGCCTGTGTTATAACAAAATCCTTTCTCTCCCCCTCCATCCATGCTGTCCTTCTCAAAATAACCTCTCGCAGTCTCAGTATTCCTACAGGGATTTTAATGGGGAGTTTGCATTTATGTTGAGGGAGGAGGTAAACAAGCTAATATGATCTGCACAATCACATGCTAGGAGCTATATGTGCCCAGTATTGAGAGACTGCCCAAGAAGCTTAATATGGTGAAGAGGAAAAGAAGAATAAGGAAAGAATAAAGACAAAAGGGAAAAGCCCTTTACACTTACTTTATATCTGAGTAAATGAAAGGTGGGTGATTCACTCAAGGCTATAGAGGGAATCTATGGCGTTGCTGGGATGCAAAGCCAGCTTTTCCATCCTGGCACAGCTCTCTTCCTGCGATTGAGAAGATGCTTCTGCTTTTTTTCTCCTAGATGTTCCTTGGCTCTTTCACAGGCTGGAGCCATCCCCAGCCCAAAGGTCTCTTGCCCCCTGGGAGGTGAGGGCAGAGGAGGTTCCTGGCATGTGGGGCTTCAGCTTTTCCCCCTTAGTGGTGTCCTGGTAACAGTGGGGGAATCCAACCCTGAAGGGACAGGACCTGTCCTCCATCCTCACTTCCTGGTCAGGGCTCAGCCCCATTCCTTAGCCACACCAGACCGGGATGGTCATCTTCCTCTGTGGCCTCCTAGCAGGGAGCTGTTCTTCACCAGAACTATCACATCGTCACATGCAAATACACCTCTACCTCCTGGCTAAACCCATTCAGGCACCAAGTTTTCCCCACAGTCCCATGCAGAGAGAACAGACATGGCCTGACAGGTAGGAAAGAGCTGGGAGCAGATGCCCCTCAGGCCTCCTCTTGATTCTGCCATGGGCTGAGCCAGCAGGACAGAGCAGGATTAGCCGGGGAAGCCATGGGGTGAGGTTAATCAATGACTTCTAAATGCTAAAGTTAGGTGATGGAAGATGCTGAAGAGTTTGGGAACATGGGGGAGCTCCCAGCTGGAGGCTTTCTTGCACCACGTCTTTAGGAGAGGACAAAGTCCTTCCCCTTCTTCAACTGATCCTTACCAACATGAGGGCTGCCAGCTCACTCGTGAGGATCTCTGTGGGGTTTGGGGTTTGTTTCGTGTTAACTTGGAGTGCTCAGCCCACATAGTGGAGCTCTTCCCTCACAACTTCCTTACAAACAGGCACAGTGAGATGCAACAGAACCAAGCTGCCTCCTTTCCCTAGAGCGGGAGGACTGGATCGAGGTGGGCATTTTAGGCTAAGCCTACTACAGTAGTACCTCCCTTTAAAAATACTTCCCTTTAAATATAGAGTGGAGTTCAAATCTATCTTCAGCTGAACCTCTGAATGAAAAACAAGCCTCATTCCACTGCCTGATGCAGCAGCACACCCCACATGCACGAGCCAGGGATTTGGGGGAGAAAGCAGCCGAGGGATTCCCATTAAGGAAACCCCACTCACTGTCTGCTTGGGTAAGGAGCGGGGGAGGGCTCCTCTCCTTCCCAGTGCTATGAACAGGAGATTGGTTGCTTCATGGTTGCATAATTCCCTCTCTCATTTGGGAATTCATGTGCTACTCCCATTTAGAGCCACTTAGAAGACACCTCATTCTGGGGGGATTAAGGGCCGAAGAGTGTGGCTCCAGTGACATTGACCTTGTGCTCTCACCATCCTTCTAGAACCATCTCTCTTCCCTCTTTCCAGGCTTTCATCTGAAGGGAAGTGGCTGCTTCACCTGGGGCTGGAGGTGGGGGTGAGTTAGCATTTATGCTGGGAGTATTTATGCTACAACCTCCCTCTAGTCTGCTCCTTGGCAACAGAGGGTGGGGTAAAATGGACCCTGGTCTCTGTTATGACAGGGTACCAACATCTGCAGTTGTGATATATCTGTATCTACACAGTCAGAGGTTCGGGAGTACACTGATTTACTACAAGCTCTCTTCCCAAAGTGAAAATGGCTTTAAGCTGAAAGAGGGGAGATTTAGATGAGGTATTAGGAAGAAGCTCTTCACCATGATGGTGGTGAGGCACTGTAAGAGTTTGCCCAAAGAAGCCATAAATGCTTTATCTCTGGCAATGTTCAAGGCCAGGTTGGACAGGGCTTGGAGCAACCTGCTCTAGTGGAAGGTGTCCCTGCCAGTGGCAGGGGTTTCAAATTGGATGAGCTTTAAGGTCCCTTCCAACCCAAACTGTTCTGTGATTCTGTGAAAAAGGCTCTTGGCTCCTCTTTACATTTTGGTTGTGAAGGTTCATCAAGCTGATGGTGATGGAAACTTCTCCAAGGCAGTTGTCACAAGCAGCAGAGCAGGGCACCTGTATTGCTTATCTACTCTATCCTGCTAGCTGGAGCAGAGTCAACTGTAATCAGCATCATTCCTGACAGATGTCAAATCAACCTTCTTAAAGGCTTTACCAACATCCATTACACCACAACCTCCACTTCACAGAGGACATCTCCCTGCTGCAGAGAATAAGTGCAACGATTCAGCATTGGCCACACTCATGTCAAGTGGAGAAACTGGATAGGCTGCCCAAGGAAGTGGTGGAGTCACCATCCCTGGAAGTGTTCACACACCATGTAGCCAAAGCCCTCAGTGCCATGGGTTAGTGGTGGCCTTGGCAATGCTTGGAAATGGTTGGACTTGATGATCTTAGAGGTCTTTTCCAACCTGGTTGATTCTAAGTGTAGTTTGAGCCTGTGCTGCAGAGCTGCAAGAGCTGTGGGCAATGTAACTATGAGAGGAAGACACTCAGATACTTACTATTACTTCTTCAGAAAACTCTCTTGGGATCATGAAAGTCAAATGGGAACATAAAGACAAGGAAGAGAAATACATTTATGGAACACAGCTCTGAGGAAGACTTGCAAGAGGAGTCTGAGGTGTAGGGTTTCTCTTACCCCAGCACCAGGACTAAGATGTCTATTTGCCTTGATGACAATAAGCTTCTAGCTGACAATGCAGGCTGCTGTTATGCTCTCCTATATCTACAGGGACAGTGGCACCAGGCCAGCTGGGTGTTTTATTCATATTCTTATAAAGATAGGCTCAAGTGGTTCATACGTCACTGGCCACACACCACACATTCAAAGTCATTGTCACAGACTTAATTTCTGGGGGTTGTTTTCTTCTTTTCTTTCTTTCTCATATTAATTCCTTTCCCTCTGCTCTCCTCAATTTAATTATTGCTGTGTAATCTGGGGATCTGTAAGGCTCTAGCATGAGGCTATCAAGTTTCCGTGCTCACAATTAGCAAATGGAGACAAGAAGAGCGACACTGGAAGACAGGGGGTTTAACTTAAGATCCTTAAGAGGATCTGTGATGCTGTAGTCTCATCACTAGAAGGAAAGCTATGGATGAGGAAGGTTTTTGGTTTCAAGCCCAAGTTTTGGGACACTTAAACCAACATGAAAACAAGTCTTTGCTGGGCTTTCTAGAGGTAGATGAATGTTATGCAATTAGGAGCACTAAAGGGATTTTTAGTCTTCTGAAGTGCTCAGGGACACTGAACCACACTGAAGTCTGCTGATCTTAGCTGAGAAGTTCCAATTTCTGGTCAAATGTCACCGAACAGAGGCTTTCGAGCAACACAAACCTGAAATCAGTGCAGGGTTTTGTTCACAGTCTGATTGTCAGCTGCTGCTTCCTCCCTCTTTTCTGCCCATCTCATCCATAGCACTCTGAGACCTCTCTCCAACTTGGCACTTGCTCCTAGACAGATCCTTGTGGAGGGCAAGGGCTTTAGGCACAGTCAAGAGGAAGACAAGGAGCTCAGAAAAGTCAAGGATATTGCCTGTGGTGCTCCCCCCAACACTCCTACACTGCACTGACACGTGGAGAGCACAAACACGTTAAACACCAGGCAAACGGATTAGCAAGATCGGCCAGAACCTTGCTTTGAATTCAGTATTGGTCCATCATGCTTTTCATAGCGTGTAACACCTGAATGCCTCATACCACATTGCTGCAACTCTGTGCAAGCATCTTCAACCTAGTGTTATCTCATCTTAGGATGAACTCAAAGCTTAGACCCAGAATGGCACCAGCATTGAATGAAGAAAAGTAGCTGGGATGTTTTGGGATATGGATACAGCTCGCGAACATTTTCCTTTCCTAGAACAGATGTGCAGACATAAGGAATTCCCTGACACAAATCCCTCCTTCCCAAGAAGCCATTTCCCCCATTTCTTTTGAGGGAGAAGTTTCAGTTTCTTCTTTTTTGTGATTTTCTTGCAGTAGAGCAAAAACTAGGCATTACTTTACGCTTGGCTTGCTCAAGGAAAACACCATTCCTGTGGTGACCTACCTGTGTTCAAGGATCTCCCCTCTGTCACAGGAGTTTCACTGCTGTCCTAGATACTATGGAGCCTCTCGCTCAGGTCCTGTGATGTACCATGATCACTGGCTGTCAGGGACATAGAGAGCTGATGGCTACCCATCCCCCATGTAGATACCAGGCAGCTGGTGTTGTCCAGTCAGACCTGAAAGTAAAACAAAAGAGAGAACTCAAAATGTACTGAATATGGTGGGATATGAGCTCCTTTAGGCAATGCTCACCCTTCATTGCCATGGCAGTGGAATTCTTCTCCACTGTTCCCACTTGTTGCTGCAGCCACAGCTGAGATTTTCGACAGGCTGCATCCTTGTGCAGGCAGTCCCATGGTGAGACTTTGAATTCCCCACAGATGCAGGGAAAGGAAATGGAATAGGAATACATGGTACATCAGGAAAAGCACCAGATCTTCTCACTGTGCTTAAACATGGGACAGATGGAGTGACACAGTACCTGAAGTAGGTCATTTCCATGTAATTCCCTCCTTGGTGACAATGCTCCATTATAGAAATGAAGGACAATGCAGATGATGGTGAAAAGTGTGAATCTCCCAGTCCAGCTTTTGAAATGGCAATCCCTAGAAAGGCAGGGTGAGGGTCTGAGGGCTTGCAGGCTCCATGTTCCTCCACCCTGATGTGGTACCAAAGGTGGCAGGAAGATGGAGGATGCTGTGGTGTGTTTGATGCTGCAGTGGTTTGGCACTGCAGGTTTGGGAAAAGGGAGAATCCTGAATGATTCAAGTAAAACCTGAGAATCCCACCTCCTAGTTTCTGTCCCCGGTAATGCCTGTAAGGTCCTTTTCACAAGTCCCCTCCATAACTCACTGCCCCTCTTTGTACAAGGGGGTTAATCACACCAACCATCTCTTAAATGGGGGTGCCAGCAACTGAACATAACAGTGGCTGCAAAGGGCTTTAGAAACCTCAGTTAAGGGGTGAGGGATAGCAGGATATTAACTGGTTGGTAGTAGACATGCACTAACCTCCCTTCTGCGTATTTACTACAGGAAAGCAGAGGGGGAAATGACTCCAAAAGCTTTCCCTTTTCATTCTGCTTCAGGCTTCTGCTGCCTATTTCTTGTGTCTGCCTCACAAGGGGAATTTCCTTGGATCTGTGACATGGGCAGGAAAATCCTGGACCAGGGTTGTGGGGTTTTTTTTGGGTGAAGGCAGCTGCAGAGAGGTACTAAGCCTGTACCTTTTAATCTCCCTATCTGGCCAGATTAAATACATTTATAGCACTCAAAATGTGCTGCAAAGTAGAAAATAGGAGGCTGGCTTTTTTGGGCAGGAGAGAGTTAATCCCTATGGGGTGCTCATGTACGTCAGAGCAGGTTCCTGTCTGTGCAGTGCTCAGCTAGGATTGAGAGCTTTTGTTCCTTGTTGTTTTTCATTATTTCTTTGCATTTAATAGAGCTTGGATTTTTTTTTTCCCTTTAATACATTTTAAAGAGCATTCCTAGCTGGCAAATGGGGAGGGGGGAACAGACGGGGAACCCTGTAGACCGCAGTCCCCTACGCATCCTGAGGTATTAAAGAACATCATAGACACAGGCAGGACAGGTCCCCACCATGACCATAGCTCCTGTGCCTCATCCTGAAGGGGAAAGCCCCAGTTCATCTGCCACCAGCTTCCACCAGGGCTGAGCAGGGACTAGGGAATGGTGATGGGACATGAGGTGGGGATGCTTGCAGCACCTCACCAGCCCTGCCCTGCTGGGTGTCCAAACCGGCAGCTGCTGCCTGTCTCAGCAGGTCTGGTGGCAAACAGAGGGGAAGCCCCAGTGTTTCCCTCCCAGGTCCTGAGCATGACTCTTCTCTTTGCTGTTTTTGACTGTATTTCAGTCAGTTTTGTAAGCAAGCGGTGTCATTTTCCTCCGAATAGGAATCCAGCCCCAAAGGCTTGAAGCTGGCAGAGCCTGAGGTGGCTTCTGGTCTGAATTACAGACATTTCAGGACGCAGGCAGCGCTGGATAACACCTCTGCCTTCTCCAGAGGGGGGAAGGTGAGCAGGGAACTCCCCGCGGACAGGCTGGGGAGGGATGCTGCTGCGGAAGCTGGAGGGCACGCAGAGGTGAGGGGCTGAGCTGCTCAAGGAGCTGAGAAGGGTCAACTTGAAAGAAAGAATCGTGCAAATCGTGCCATCCATGGAGATGTGACTAAGGTCTGGGCCAAAACAACAACCCACGGTGAAAGGGAATTGCGCAGCTCAGCCCCAGGGCGGATCGGCGGGAGGCTGCACAGAGCAGCGGGCTCGGTGGCTCCGAGGATGGGCTGAGGGCTCCCGTGGCAGCATCTAGAACTGAAGGGGGTGAATCACGCAGCAGCACATTGCCCTGGAGGGGATGTCCGGGAATCCCGCACCCCTGTCCCGCATCCCTGCCTTGAAGAGCTGCCGTTTCCCGGCGGTGTGGGCAGCGGAAGGTCCCCTCTAGTCCCCTGCGCCCCTCGCGCGTCCCGTCCGGTCCCTCCTTCTGCGCCGGGCAGAGGGGCCGACGGGTTTTGCCTCCCCGGCCGCCCGCTGCCACCCTCTGTGGGCAGCCCTCTCCCTGCTCCGTTTTGGCCCGAAGGGACAAAGCGGGTGGCACCACCGGGCCTGCGGGGCCCGTACTTCGGCGCGGATCGCGGACACCGAGCCTGGCGCCCACCCCTGGGAGCTGGTGACATTTCGAACCGTGCAATGACCCATAAGGCACACTACGGGGAAGCCCCATGCGCGGGGCGTGCTGGGCACGGCGGGCGGACACACCGACGGCAGACAGACACACACGGACACACCGACGGCAGCCGAGGTCCTGCGCCCAGGCGCGCACCGCTCCCCATCAGTGTGGTGCCATCCATCCCCTAAGTGGGCTGGAGCCGGCAGCGGGTACCCAGCGGGGCGCCCGGTCCTGTCCTGGCAGCGCCGTGCCCCGCTGCCAGGCGCTGCCCCGCCCGGTCCCGCTCCCCCTGCTCCGCCGCCGCAAGCTGGGCTCCGGCTGCCACCTGCAGGCAGCGCGCGGGAAAGGCGCATCCCCAGCCCTACCCCGGGCTCCCCCCGCCGCCGGGACCGGGGCTGCGGGAGCAGCTTTTGGCTCTGCCGGCAAGAGGAGCCTGTTCCCCCTATCCCGCACCCCCGGTTCTCACCCCATGACCGGGGCAGAGCGGGGCATCCGCGACACGAACCCCCCCCAAGTCCTGGCCAGGAGAGGAGTTTACTCCTAAAGTGGTACCCAGGTGCATCGCCCCAGAGGCAAAACCGTCCAGGGGAGAAATACATGGAACAGACAGAGAGGTGCCATCAACCAGTTCAGTGCGGCTCCCTCCATGGATGGGCAAGGGAGGGTTTGTATGGGTATCTGGGATGCTCCAGTGCCGCAGGGCACAAACTTGTGCTCTCAGGAAGCACAGGGCCAAGGCCGGCACACAAAGGCAGCAAGGGGGACCCCAAGCCCAATTCTGTCAGTGAAGACCGAGAGCATGGTGCAGAGGAGGGGCCACTTGGGAAACAGTGCTCCCAGCCCCAAACAGACCTGAGGCCCTCGCACCACATGGATTCCCCAGGGAAGATACTGGGACAGTCTGTGGGATAGGACAGGTGTACTGGGATGGGACAGTTCTTACCTGCTCCTGGTAGGGCAGACCATCAATTCAAGTCCAAATATGTCCAGAGAGGAGGCAGAAACAGTTTTGTCCTTAGACACTCCTTTGCTTCAGCTGCCCATTCATTAGCACAGAGGTACAGGGAATAAAGCAGTGGCAGTGCTGGGGAGGCTCAGTACCAGTAACGGCTCTTTTCCCGGCATGGAGGAAGGCAGAAACACTGTGAGGGTGATGGGGGGAGCTGCCCCACAAGCCACTGCTCACACCACTGCCTGCTCCTCATCCCCTTCGGCTCCTGGGTGGGTGAGAGCAGCACAGCTGGAGGGGCTGCACAAGGAGCAGGCATCGAGCCTGGCTCTCAGCCCCCAGGTGCTCTTCCCTCTTCTTCCTCCCACTCCTCCCACCTTTCTCCAGCTGCTGGTGCTGCTCTTTCCTCCCACACAGCAGCTCTAAGAGGCTGGAGGAGACTGTAAGGAACAGGGGAAGCACTTGGAGGCTGACAGCTGCCACTGCCTGGTTGCTTTCCAGAGCCCCATCTTCCTCCGACCTTCTCTGTCTCCTCCATTTGCTCTGTGCTGTGCTCACAGAGGTGGTTGAGCTGTGTGATGTGCAAGTGGAGTGCAGAGAGATGTGGGTGCCCTGGAGCTAAAGCTGGCCACCACAGCCCTAAGAAACCGCTTTGCTGTGATAAGGGAGGATCTTAACAGGATTAAACCAATAAAAGAACATAAAAAGAGTCAAACTCATTGGTATCCCCCCAAAACCTGTGCCAGCCAGGATCCGTTCTGCTGAAGACCTCAGGAGCAGTGTGCAAGCAAGGGAATGAGGTGGTAACCAAGGGTTGCAGGTAGCACTCAGAAGAGAGCCACAGGAATGAATTCATTTCCACCTTATCCGCTTTGGTGGGGAACATCAGCTTCTTAACTAACACGGGGAATTTATCCACCGCTCCCATTCCCCTCTTGAACTTCCTGGTGCCACGCTGGGAGTATTAGAAAACCTTGTCCTTCATTTTCACTAACCTGAAGGGCTGATGTGTTGAACAGACAAATCACAGTAAGCTGATGTGATAGGACATGCTATCCAGAGAGAAGGAAGTGCAACTGCCACTCAGGGAAGAAAAAGGCAACAGAGGAAGCTCAGGGCTAAGCCAAGAAGTAAAAAGATGGAAAGAGAATAAAAGCCCTGTCCCTGGGTTCATATAAGGAAGGCTCTACTCCACCTCACACCGAGGAAGGTTGAAACTACAGCACGGAAGGGGTTTTGTCTCAGCTTCTGTGCTGAAGGGTTTCTAAGGAAACTCCCACCCAGATTCCCTCCACTTCCCTTTCGTTTACTCTCGCAGGTGCTCCAGGTGAAGGAAAAAAAGCCTTGCATGCACTAAAACCTGCCCAATTGCCTGTTCCTCCCATCAGAATGCCTTGGAAACACATTAGGAAAAGTAGTCCCTAAGAAACACTCTGGGTTTCCAAAAGCAGAGAATACCGTGTTTATGAAAGGGGACACATGGAGCTCTTTGTCAGGATACCTGCATTCATCTGATCGGCTCCAGAGGGAATGCTCTCCTTCCTGCCTGAGCTGGAGACGCTGGAGAGGACTCCAGTCAGGTTGTAGCTGTCAGTGATGCTCCTGCTAGGGATGGCTCTTCTATATGTGCAAGGGGGTTTCCCTATAGAAATTTGAAGGAAGTCCCATGTAAACCTACAGTGATGAGGATAAGAACCCTTGCAACCAGATGTGCTGCCCAAGCCACTCCAAATAACTAAAACTGCCCTATGACAACAGTCAGGGATTAATTGGGTTTTGGAAGATCATTCAGTTCACTGAAAAAGACTGTAAGGCACTGCTGTAACCAACAGGTAACACAGATGACAAAGGTTTTAGGTCCAATTTTCATTATGGTGGTCTAATAGTTAATAGAACTAGCTTAGTGAATTAATTGGTGATTCATTTTATACCCCATGGTTACAATTAACCCCAGGGTTGTTTCCCCAAGTGGTACACCCATGCATTCACAGCCTGGTATGCAAAGACATACCACTGTGCTAGGGCAGACAATGCCATAGAATCACAGAATGGTTTGTGTTGGAAGGGATCTTAAGCTCACCCAGTTCCAACCCCCTGCCACAGGCAGGGACATCTTCCACTGGAGCAGCTTGCTCCAAGCCCTGTCCAACCTGGTCTTTTAGTACAAAGTCTTTAAAAAAGCATGCTTTGTGACCCCACTGAGCTTGTCCGACCACAGGCATGATTGGCAAATGATCAGCAAAGGGGTGTCCTATTCCTGTGACCTGACAAGGCAGGGCACATGTCATGTACTTCTTATTACACAGATGTGTGCATCCCTCCATGCTTGGGGACATACACACTTGCCATGATACCATCCACTTGCATAGAAGACTCGTCCTCAGATGTCCCCAGAGGCAGACTTGTCCCTGTGCCACCAACACAGACCTCACTGCACCTGCAGGGCGTCAAGGAAGAGGGCAAGAGCAAGCGGGCCAGAAGATGCATCTGGTGTATGGGCTATAGCTTGGTCACCTCAGTGTTAACACCTCAGTTACCTGAGTCACATCCCGACCTTTCTTTTCCAGCAGTACTTGCATTCCAGGTGGAGAAAAAAAGCAGATTACAGATAATGTACAGTCTCATTAAAGAGCCCCTCACCCTTGAGCAAGCGCTCTACCTTCCCAAACAAGTTAATAAGCTAAAACCCAAACCAAGTATAGTCAGGCTTTGGATTAGTCACAAAGGCATGTTTTAGATAAGTATCTAATGGATAAAGTGAAGGACAACAACTGTTCGTGGTGTCTTCTAACACAAGAAGTACGAAGCATCACACAAAACCAGCAAGTTCAACACAAAGAGATCTTCGTCAGAAACTAAACTGAACTCTTGAACTCCCAACCACAGGCAAGTATGGATGCTAAAACGTCTACGGTTCAGAAAATGGACTGATAGAGTCATGGGAGAAAACTTCACAGTATTACACAACCGCTTCCAAAGGGAGGGATGGCAGCGCACAGAGGTGTAGGTGTTGTAAGGTAGAGCAGAGGAGGTGCTGGTGTGGCTGCAGAGCACTCTTAAGCACAGTGCTCTGGGACCTATCTCTGCACTGGGAGTTGAGAAGATGCTCTGGAAACTTTTGTCCCATCACCCAGGGGATGTTTCCATGCTTATGCTCATCCCTTGGCACTCACACCTGCACTTGCTGGTGGGGGTGAGCAGCTTCATCCTCCAAAGACTATGAGAACATACAGCACATCTGGACATGCAGAGTTCTATGCATCAGTGGCACCACCGTCTGCAGCATCAACTCATGGCTTCTCATCCATCCTCCTTCTCTGACCGTCCCAGACAACCAGAAGAAATCATTCATTCAAGTCACCTCTTTGCACTTTTTACCTCCTCTGGCCCTGCAGTCAGAAACAGTCTCTGATGCTACAAAAGCAGGACCCTTGGTCCTCCTTTCACCAGGATCTTCCTCCCCCTCCTCTGAGAGTCTCACCACTAAAGCCTGCTTTCCTTCCCTAAAGAACATGATTTCCCACCTTAGCTCCCGGCCTGGCAGTTGGACAGAACTGGCTCCCTCCATTCATTTATACTGTTTGGATTGCACCTGCCCACAGGTTAATGTCTCTTAATGACTTCTAAATACCTCTTTGTTCCTCAGCATATGGAACACTAGGCAAGGCAGCAAATGGCGCTCATAAGACACAGTGGTAACTCAAGCTATCATTCTGTGACCTGTAACACCTGCAGCACTGGGAAATAACTCACTTCTTTAAAAACCAGTAGATTTAGACAATTATAGAGAGAAACCAAGATTGGATTAAGATCAAAAAACAGCCAAAATTCAGGTTGAAAGTTTTCCATTAAATTGTACTAAAATGATAACGGTTTGCTTTGGTAGAGATGTGGATTCTAACACCAGCAGTGGTGCTGCTGCGGAAGGACTGCAGCCAGATGGTTTGACTGAACAATAGCCTGATTCTGACCACAGAATGAGCTCCACAAAGTCTGAAACCACTGGAAAGTTACTGTGAGCTAGCTGGTGTCTGCGGCTGTGCACCCTACAGAGCAGGGATATGCCCTTCTGTGGAACACCTGCATGCCATAGGCACAAATACATATAAACAGCAAAACTCTTGTTAGACCAGTAATAACCCAATTCTGAAGGGCTGAACATGGCAGGAGCAGCCTGAAAGTGGATTAAAGAGAAAACAAATCAAAACACCTGCTTGGAGATAATCCTCCTGGATTATAAACACCACAAAGCCAACTCACACTCACCTCTGTTGGAAACTGTTCCTTCTGTGGCACTGTGATTGCACCTCCTCTGGGACTGCTGAACTCGGTTACTGTTGGTTTTGCTCTGGAATCCAGCAGCAGATCATCAGGTTTAAAAGGTTCAGAGAAATCAACTAAGTGCCAAAGTTCAAGGAGCTGTCTTTTTAAGCAGTCAGCCTTATCAAAACACTGTTCCTAGCCAATCCTGAGATTTTCAATACTTAAAAATGAGAAAAACTTTAAGTATGAGCAACTTCACCCTTAAATTCAGACTTTCTTAACATTTTATGTACAGAATATATAAATTCCCTTCAAATAATAGTAACACCAAATTGCCTTTAAGCTGCTTGTCCTGTCCTGGTAGCTACTTGCACAACAGCCTTCTGTTGGCTCTCAGAGATGGCCAGCCATCAGACACTGCAAGACCATCACAGACTGACAGGAAAGCTTCATAAGCTTCAGTGCTCATAGGCCCATTTGCATTGTTTGAATCAATACTGGCACACTTGAGCATGTTCAGCAAACTAAGAGGGGGGAAAAGAATCAACAAAAACTATCCCACAGGTGACAGAGTTTACGCTGTGGGGACATCTCTTTCAAGAGAGTCTCATTGATTCAAATGCGGCCAACCGGTCCTCTAAGACAACAAGGCAATCTGCAGCACTCCAGAAGGATACCTCTAAGTGATGCTGGAGATGGGAAGACCACCCATCCAGTAGCTCTGGAGAAGGAGCCTGCATTTTCTGAATGCCAAGGGAAGTTCTCCTAAAGCATTTCCACTCTTTCACTGCTGATACAGAGACTATTAAACTCTTCATGTTCCCTGCTTCATGGGTCTCCACACAGTTGTTTTTAATTTGCATTGCTACTATTTGTGTTCTCTGGCACTAAAACTGTTTCTCCTACAAAGACATAAACAGCGATGATTCCAGCTCCAAAATCCCCCATATGTTCTAGGAAGACATCAGACAACGTGTGGGAGGAAGAGAGGTACAGTGAGGAGGGGAAATGCCTTGCCTGAAGTCATAGAGGAGGACAGCAACAACGGGGGGAACGTTACTGTTCATGAAGCAGGTCTAAGCCCAGGAGGTCCCAAATTGCTAGTCAGACCAGTCCGTGGCAATCCCAGGGAGCAAAAGGCATCACAGTACTGCGATAGAGCTAATACATAAAGACAGGTTATGGGGGGTTTGTTTGGTTTAAATCCTTTTCTTGTAAGAGGGAAGGAGGGACGGTTAGAGAGTAGGGAAAAGAGGTTGAAAGCTCCATCAGAAGTCTTTTCTGGTTAATATTGTCTGTTATGAAAACTGGCCATCACAGGTGATGCAAGGTGTCCACAAGTGATGGAAATTAAGATCCCAGCCTCCAGTGCATTGTAAAATCTGTGGTTTGAATGTGATGGTCACATCAGGTGCCAGTGTGGTATATTGGGGTTTATTTTTTGCATGGCATGAGTGCAGCCCTGACCAGTGCAACTATCCCATCAATATCGAATCTAAACCACCGCACAGACAAAAGTTGACTGATTTTCTTTGCCTAGCTTTTGCCCTCAAAAGCCCTGCATATCAGGAGCATGATGCTATCTGCATTGAGATTTTTATACCCCATTTATATTTGATTTCTGAGGAAAAAAGCTTTTTTTGGAGAAGAGAGGATTTTGCCATTTACCTACGGTTGTCAGGTCGGAACTAGATAATCTCAGGTTGGAACTAAATGATCTTTAAGGTCCCTTCCAACCCAAACTATTCTACAATTCTATGTCATCCCTAAATTAGACTACTTTGGTGATATATTTAGCAGAGCCAGTCAACATGAAACGAGTTACTAAGTCTCCTTATTAAAAATCATATTGAAGTTCAGCTGGTCAAAGGTACCTTAACAGTCAGTGGAAAGGAACAGGCAGTTCGAACAGGCAGTTTGTCATGCTCTACAATAGGGAGGGTGGATCACCCTCTCAAGGTAATAACCCTTTCCATTTACTGAAGATAGAGCCTAAACAACTACCTTAGCTTATTTTAAAGTATCTTAAATGGGAGGAGATGAATGTCATCCTTAAATAGCTACCTCGTCCCGCAAGGAATTGCACCATTGCTCCATAAAATTCACTATCCTCCCTTTCAGTGGGCTGCCCAACTTGTTCATCAGACCAGCATGAGTTTTTCTTTGACTGACATTAGAACAGACCTAAACCAATCAAACCCACCACTCTTTGCATTTACACAGAAGAGTTGAAGACATGGAGATGAAAGTCTTCCATTCACCTTCTCCAAGGGCAGGGGCTGGCATTCCCCAGTAAGATTCATCAGTGAGTGATTTAGACACACACGCTATTGCAAGCGTTAGGTCAGGTTTATGCTTTCAAGTAGGTCTTTCTGCTTCTTTGCTTCAGTTTTACGTATTGCTTATGCAGTACATAAATAAAGAGGAATTACCTCGAATTTCTGAAAATACAGCTGAGGGAAGCTATTTTACCATTAGTTGTATGGCAGCTACAGCATACAGCAGCCAAGTAGCAAATGAAGAGCTGTACATACAAATTTTATGAGAGTAAGGCAGTACACACTCCCTTAAAGCATTACACTAAGATTCAGGGGAAAAAAATCACATGAAATCAGATTACTGCAGTTTCAAGAACCATTTGTAAGGTGCAGGATCTCTGGAGAAGCAAACAAAGCAAGAGGAGCAATGGCCTTCTCTTGGTGGCAATATCAACCTATAGTATGGTCATGCACACAAACATAGTTTTCCTGCCTTTTGTATGGTGTTTGTATGGAGCACCTTGCTGCATTTCCTAATAAAAAATACAGAAATACTGCAGTAAGCAAGATGTAAACTGACATGAGTGTTAATGGCTAATTTTAAGTGTTCATCAGTTCTGTCTATGAGCATAACCCCTGGTGGTCTAAAAATGGTCTATTTTAATTCCATCTTTATTCAAAGCCAAGGATGACCATCTGTGCTCTGCATATTGCTCCTTTAGGTTCTTAAGGACCAGCCTTACCCTTCACTTAATTCCAATATCTCCCATCATCAGCAAGACAGACATAGTAGAAGAGTTCAGCATGTGGCAATCACTAGATCTGACCATATAACACATCAGGAAACTAAACAGTAAGGTGGATTTTCTGTACCAAGAGGAGTTTTTGCATACTACGTTTTGAAACTAGCATATGAAATGGAAGATTTGCCCAATATATTTAAGTGACTCCCAAGTATTTATCAACCCCTATAAAAGTAAAGCAGCTCAGTCAACAAAACTCAACAAAAGCAGCTTTTCTGCACAATGTTTTAGTTCAAGGAAAGGCTTTGCTCTTTTTTCCTAGCTCAAATGGAACTTCTTTCCATTTCCTTGTACCCACTTTACCAGTTTCCCCTCCCACACCTCTAATGTAAGAAATCTCTGCAATTCACTATCCCAGTCCACAATCCTAGCAATGGTGTATCAGACCTTCCAGAAAGGGATCTTCCTCTTGGAGAAAGTAGCTACAGCTACTCCTGTCTCCAGTCAACACGATCCAGCCTTCAAGTAGCCTTGGGAAAGGAATAAAATTTGACACGCCATTGGCTCTGTTGACAAAAATTTATCACATTCCCCCCTTTTTAATAAAAACCTACCCAACGGTAGCACTTGCTCATACCTCTGTCAGGCTTTCTGTAGATGAACAAAAATTACTTGCAATAAAACAGAGGTAAAATTTGCATTCCAACAGGTCATCTTCAATTACATAGAAAAACATTCAGGATCCTTTCCCAAAGTAAAAAGTTACAGTATTGAGAAAAAATATGTTGATGTCATAGTCTCCACTGCTGCTACACTTGGTCTTAATTTGCATCCCTGAAAGAGGGAATAGATTGGAAGTTCATAAACACTGTTAGTTCCTTAAAAGGAATCACTAGGCAGTGCGTTTAACACAAGAAGCTGGAGGGCAGGTTACACGACAGCAGCTGATTGCGTTAACTTTCCCTATTTCCTTCTGTCATGGAAAAGGAGTCAGGCACAGAGGTGCAGGGAATTTTCCATGACAGGCAGAAAATCACTGTCTAATCAGGAATGTTAAAGGCTTTTCTACCTCCCCAGCTCTGTCTGCTCCTGAGGATCCCCAGACCTCGACTCCTGGAAGCGGCGCATCGAACACACTGGAAGAGAAGCTGGAATTTGTTCGTAAACAATTTATTTCCAATATGTGCCCTTGTTGATTCATCACTGATGTCTGGAGAATCATGTCTTCCACCAACCTGAACACACAACTGATTTGGAAATCTTCCACCTGACTTATTTGCTGATGATACCTGGACACCGCCTCCCTCCATTTCCTCCTTGGAAGCTCAAAGTATAGCTCAGAGTGAGCACAAACTTGCACCTTATTCCGAAACAGCTAGAAATATAGTCAATAAAGAATTAGTAAATCAGCCACTCAGGGAGGCAGAGGGCTATGAATATACAGACAAACATAAAACACCTTCTTGGGATTTTTACCAATCCTCTTTTCTGCAAGGAAGATGCAAAACCACTTGGATTCAGTGTCCTGCTGCTCCCTCCTCCTCATCCACCAACAGGAAGAAACAATTCCAAACCCACCTGATGTTCCTAACGGGGCTTTTTTTGTTTTACAAATATTTAGAATCTTGTCCCTCTCCTTCCAAAAAAGCAGGTGATGTGGTATGGAGTGAACAAGACTGGACAAAGCATGAATTTCAACATGGATGAACTGCTGATTATCTCTTCTTACTAATTTGGTATGGGTGTATGCTTTGCATTTCCACTGTCTTTGGCTGTAAGACATGAAGCAAGTTATTTTAGATGCTGATGCCAATCTGAGCATTAAAGAAAAACTAACGGTGCCAGGGTCCTGGTACAGGTGGTCATGGACTCATGGAAGTTTCTTGGTTTAATTATTTACACGGATGTTTTCAAATTATGGTCTGTGAAATATATTTTTCAAAGATGTTCTGATATTTGAGAAAAACAACAACAAAAAAAAACCACCCCTTGATCCAAATCCCATCTCTTTTTATAAGTCTTGTTAAAACTTTTGATCCATCAATTTCTCTCAGCACACTTAAAAGCAGAATAGAGAGTGATGACATTGGTGTAAAAACGAAAGAGAAAGATGCTGATCTCTAAGGAGACCGTCGCTCTTTCTTCAGGAGTAAATGACACTGAATGGTGTGGATTCGATTCTTTGCTGGGGCAAACTCCGGCTGAAGTTTTAGTGTTGACTCATACCATTTCATTGCCTTTTCAAACTCTTCCTGTAAAGAAAGAGAGAGATTGCAAAGAGTCAGATTCTAAAAGGAAGCACACTTCCTTCACCTTTCCTGTCTTAAGTAGTTGAGTATGGTACACACAAAAGTAAGTGAACCTGACAGAAGAGTGGTTCTTCCCTCTCCCCCAGATAACTGATATTTTCTTCGATTAAATACCCAGTTCTGTACAATCTATGGAAGGGAGTCAAGTTGCTGCTGAGCATTCATTGTTCTCACCTTTTCCTTTTTATTTTCACTATTGTAGATCGTAGCATTCTTGCTGTAAAAATACCTTTTAAAACAGGTTTTGGTCAGAATTTACACAGATCAAGGCTTTAACATCTTGGACAATGCAAAACCATCAACTACGCTGAAAAGCCAACATTGCTAAAAACAACCTGAAATTACTTTTTAAGGATTACTCGAAATAAAACCAAAACAAAACCCACCGAAATCTTAAAAAGCATATAATAGCTAGACAATTTCAATAGATAAGCTAGGCCCCAGAATGGTAGTAAGGAGCACCATGCTGAAATAACATCTATTTTTATATAGCTGAAATCTAATTACCTATAGTACCCCACTTTTCTATTGACTAGGAAAGCACATCAACATCCAACAGTGTTATTAGAAGAAGGAGAGAGGAAAAGATCCACGTTCTGGGGTTTTAAGTTACTTTCAACACTGGTCTTGCTCTCTTAAGTTCCCTGTCTCAGTAAATCGATTTGTACAATAGAGATAATATTAATTTCTAGCCACATTATAAGCACTGACAAAATCACTGTGAGTTGATTCTTTTAAAAAGTGTATTTGAATACAGTTTCAACATGGAATTACATGGAAAATCCACATTAATTTGTGGGAGCACTGACACAGTAATGAAAAGAATCAGATCTTTCCATTTTTAGACGTTATAATTTACATTTGCTGTGATCTGATACTATTATGATGTTCCTTTAGATTCCAATAGTTTCAATACCATCTATCCCAAGTTCTCAGTCCTTAACATGGCCAACTGTTTCCCCTTTGTAAGACAACTTACTGAGAAGCTCTGCAGATAAAGGAATGTTGGGCTCTACAATGCCATACTATCAATTAACATGACAACTACAATCTGTTGGTCAGTCAGCTCTCAAATACAGCAGGTTAAAATGATGTAAATAAACTTGTCTTTATGTTAGTATAATTTAATCCAGAAGATGAATTTTGTCTCGTTGCTACAGTCATTTCTTATAATGAATATGGGGCTTCACTGAGAAAACTCTTAGATCCAGGGAAAATGAAGTTATCCTTAGGCACTGTGCTAACTTGAAAAAGATATTGGCAAGACAAACATCAAACTTATACTTAATTTCTTCCAAGCAATTGTCAGAATTCCTTAACAGAAAGAAGTCATGCCTGGTTTCAGTTTGCTTCCACTGTGCACTGCAACTCTTCTCAACCTTGATAGCCATAATAAATGATTACCTGCCCAACTTGCCCTGTTATCTCTGTGATCCTCTCAACCACAGGAGCAAAACATTAAAGACAAATCTGTGACAAGTGATGAAAACTGGCAGTGATACTCAGTAATGTGTAATTGAAAACACTTTTGACACAGACATACATATCAACTATGTCTCAAGTCTAACCGTGCCTCTTTTACCCTTCAAATATACTGGCCCTGTTAACGATAAGGATGAAATACACAAGAACAAACCCAGCATTAATAAGATAAAAGGAACATTTTGTGTTCAGAGTAAACACTGAAAGCTAAATTGCAGATTAGAATATATAGACAGCATGAAGAGATTTGAGTTCAATTTATAAATCATTTTGGGTGTTGATAATCCAGATGGGGAAATTAAACTTGCCTTGTGTTTGTTCACCACCACAATGAACCGGGATTTTATTGCGCTAAGCAAAGCTCTTCAGTATAGAGACCCAATTTATCATTAATGTCCAGTATTATAAAAACACCTTGTGTTTGTAGAGACAGCCAACCTGAATTACCAGTTGTTTACTACGGTCTTAAAGCTCTGCAAGACAGCATTCTGAAGCTAGCTTATAGAAATGTTTGCCTTCAAGTATTAAATGAATAAGAGTAAAATGAGTAATGGGAGTTCTGGCATTCAAAAATATTCTTTCTTGTTGATCTTACCCCAACTTCTTGCATGTTGCTCCTTCAAAATGATTTATGAGAGTAAGATTTGTATATTTTATGTCTATATACTGTACCAAAGACAGATATAAGTGGGTGACAGCACACTCACCATTGCTACATAGACATTTGCCAACGTGAAATGATTAACCACAAAGTGTGGTGCTATTTCCACTGCCATGGTAGCCACAATGATGGCATCGTTCCAAAGTTTTGCATTGTGGAAGATGTTTGCTAGGCTTATTAGTGGTACATCCTGGAAGAGAAGAGCAAGTGATAAACAGTGAGGTTCTTCGTATTGGAACTGTCTCAGGATCAACAAGACCACTTGGTTGTTGACTCCACCACTTGGCCACTCTCACTTGGTTACTTCCCACTTCACTATACAGTGACTTTGAAAGTGATGAGTCAGATTTATTTTCCTATGAAAGGGCATTCAGACCTGGGTTACAAAGAAGAAAACTTCATCTACACACATCTGCTCACAATAGTGACAAACACTACTGTGGCATAGATAACTCACAAAATTAACTCACATAAGTGTCCTAGGATGTACATTAATTTTCAGATGATCTTACACTACTTTTCTCCCCAAAGATGAGATGTGTCCTCAAGAGACAAGAGAAGCTGATTTTCTTTGACCACATTTCTTCAGCCCTTGCATAAAAAGGGAAGGAATATGAACAAAAAGGGACAGCAAGAAAGTGAAAAAAGGGTTTGCAGCTGACGCTGTGTTTCTTATCCTGCCACAGAATTCCTATATGATGCTGGATAAGAGACAGAAATACATTTTCCCAGTTACTCACTGATGGTATGGTTTTTATTTCCTGGATTTCCAGACTGTGACCTTGTCTGAAAAAACTGTTAAGCCCTGGCAGCCATAACAGACTCTCTGAGAGCTGGGCTTCAAAGGACAAAACACTGCAGAAGAGCAAGTCTTAGGTGCTCTCAGCAGGACAATAAACAATTCTGGATGTATTTGATCCCTGCCTCCACAAGGCAAGGAGTACCTCTGCTGGATAAGTCATTCACATTTGCAAAGCAGATCTTACGGACATCAAAATCCCAAAAGAAGTCCACAGGAAAATTAATTACCTTTTATTTACACAAGAAAAGGCAAGAGAGAGTAGCCAGAGTGCACAAAATCAAAGAGGAAGATGAAACAAAAGAGTAAATAGCTGTTAATTCAGTGCTAACTCTCACTGAGTTCAAGCTGCAGCTGGATCTTTACAAACAAGATCCAAGGTTTTCTCGGCAGGCAGATTCAGTATGGAGGGCAAAACCAAGGCACAAATTCGGAGTCAGCCAGTCCCAGGGAACATTACATCACATTTCTAGAAAACAACATTACTGAATCATGATCTTGCCATCCTGTAGTTTACGATCCATACTCTGACCCTCACAAGTCAGAAAGCTACGGGCTCCATTTCTGAGGAACCATTCCCTGGTTACACAGAAAGACAGGAAAACAAGCAAGAACTTGTGTTAGATCTTGGCTCCAACTTTGTTTTAAAAGGACAAGTGCCAGGAGATAGAATTATAGGAGAGAGACATAGATACACAGGACAAGCGGTGGGAATGTGCATTTCTTAGCTGGGGCATTTCTACTGCTAATGGCTAAACCTTCCTAACAATACGCTGAGAGTATAAATTCCTTTGTCTCCTGATTTTCAGAGAAGGATTTAAGACCAAGGTTCAAAAAAAGGAGTACACATTTCACCGTCCTGCCCCACTTTGTTGTTCAGGTCCCAGAGTGAAATCTGAAGTGCTGAGTGAGGAGCCTATATTGCATTTATCAGTTTGAAAGGGGGAGCCTGGCGTATAACAGATGCTGTAATGCTCAGCATTATATGTGGCAAGGTGAAGGGTACAAAGCACTTTAGTCAACTGAAACATTAACAGAAGATTATGTCCAAAGTCCTGCCTTTTTTGGAGTAAAGCACAACTGCTGCACAAAGGCACCAGTGTCCAGCTGAGATCCACAGCCCAGACACTTAAGATTTAAGCATTTAAGTTACTCCTTTAGATCTCACTTCCTCCCCTCTTTAAACACATAACGAGAAAATATATTTCCCACATCTTAGAAGACTTGTCCAGTCAAAGGCTGATGAAGATTCCAAGTCCTAAATAACAGGGGGAAGTCTGAGCCTGCACGGCCCAGAGGTGTCAAACCCACTGATATCCAGAAAATTCCACAGAACCTCGTGTGCAGTTGTCCTTTCTCTTATTATTTTTAAGGAGAGACTGTTCACACTAAACATGTGATGAAAGTTGCAAGGTTGCACCACAACTAGCTCATATCTAATACATTATAGACACTGATACACACAAGATTGGTCTTAATGGTAGTCTGTGAAAGCTTTATAGTGACAAGCAAAACATTGTTTCATCTGAGTAGTGGGCACATGCATACACACCTTCATGTGATGGGGTGCATAGTGCAGTGCTTGCCGTAAACAATCAATTGCCTTCTTTCCTTGGCCTTTCACTCTCCAGTAAAGAGCTGCCATGCTAGAGAGGACCCATGAAGTCTGATTCTGGCAAAAGAAGAACACAAAAACCAGTCATGTAAACACCTTTAAGAAAGTCTTCCTGTCTTTGACTCTTCCAAGTTATTTATATATTGAAGTAGAGGGTGTTACACTTGAAAATAGCATTAAACTATTTCAAAGCACCAGAAAGTTTCTTATCTAACAACATATATGCAATAGTCAGGTAAATGAGATTGCCAGATGAAACAGATTCCAAGTGCAGCATCACTTTCTTCACAAAGGAATAGCAGCTAAATAGCTTTAAACAGCAACAAAAGTTTCAGCAGCCACAACGGCTTCTAACCAGCTGTCTGAAGCTGAGCATCTAGATGTGTATACATGTTACTCAACATAAAGCAACAAATTCAGCTAAGTTAGGTGACTGGGCTCTCTTTTCCCCTTTCTCTCTAGGAAAACGAAGGATGCTCTGGGATGCAGCTCAGAGCAGAAGCCTGACAAGATTAGGCGATTAAGTTTGGTGCCTCAAGCTGGCTGACTCCCACGTCACGTGTTAGAAAGCAAAATACTATGTGCTTGAATTCTATGGACTCAGATACAGTAAATGAATGTTTATGCTCACATATGTAATTAGATAAGTAGCCATCTTGATTTGTTTGATTAGCTCTTGTGAATACTGAATGAGACTGGTAGACACAAGAACCGTACTGCATTTCCAACACAGCTAGCTTTACTGAGAATGCCTTTTCTGCTCTCAGCACTCGATTTTCAGCTTATGTGGATAAAGCTTGCTGCCTGCAGGGGAAACTGTAGCATGTAAGAGAAAGAGTTAGTATACATCTGAAGTATAAAGAAACTAAGTCCTGTAATGTGAGCATAATATCTTTACTTTCTGGGAATGACAAATAGATACTTTAATTTCAAAGCACAGTAAGCTCCTCGGATGGCTTTAGGTAGAATAGGCTAAGGGCACCAAACTGTTTTGGCTGAGCTCTCCTTTCTACAGCAGCTTGGGATATCCTCCCCACTAACTGTAAACATATAACAATAATCCCTATATTCTTATCTACCTTGTAGATCCTGAGAAAATTATGTCCCTAACCATCTCCTCCCAAGGCCTTCAGCTGATGTCCTTAACAGCCTCAACCTAGCTTGGAAGCTGGGCTTTCTCTAGGGAGAACAGTTAGTGCAGCCATGCATATGGTGCCGTACCTCTACCTGAACACATCTGACACTTTGGCCCAACCCTGCATAAGGTAAAAAGAAGTAAGAAGTAAAAGCTGTCTGACCACTGCATGCCAGGATCATGACCAGGTAGGAAACTTTCCACAAGCTCCAAGTCAATGAAGCATAGAAAGAAAGAAAAAGGAGGGCTGAGAACCATTGAAATAGTTCAATATATATCCAACAACCAGCAATACTGCTCACTACAGGGCTGGAAACACTGGGAAATTTGACAAGCTTAAGTTTAGTAGAGAGCCATGCAAGACACTTGACAGTTTAAGCACAGGATTTTGCTCAACAAGATACCTGTGAGGGCATTACAGATGTTGAATAGACACAAATCCCTAGTCTAAGTACTAATACATTCGTTGACTGGGATTTCAGACAAATGGTTCAGGACTGGATTGACCACTGTGTCAGTCATGAGCGGTAAGCCCAGCCTCCTTATTTTTCTCATGTACACATACCTTTTCCAAAGCTTTTGCTATTCTAGTACCAACTTGTTCTAATGACTGTGGGGAGTATTGGTCTTTGCCAAGATTTTGTAGCACCTGTGGAAGACAAAGAACAGGCTATAGTTGGAACGTGGTAAGAGACATCCCTCACTTGTTGGTTGCTTATTTATAGAATCATAGAATAGTTAGGGTTGAAAAGGACCTTATGATCACCCAGATCCAACCCCCCTTGCCATGGGCAGCGACACCTCCCACTAAACCATGCCACCCAAGGCTCTCTCCAACCTGGCCTTCAACACCGCCAGCGATGGAGCATTCACAACTTCCCTGGGCAACACATTCCAGTGCCTCACCACCCTTACAGTAAAAAACTTCTTCCTTGTATCCAATCTAAACTTCCCCTGGTTAAGTTTAAATCAGTTACCCCTTGTCCTGTCACTACAGTCCCTAATGAAGAGTCCCACCCTCAGCATCCCCATAAGCCCCCTTCACATACTGGAAGGCTGCTATGAGGTCTCCATGCAGCCTTCTCTTCTCCAGGCTCAACAGCCCCAACTCTCTCAGCCTATCTTCATACAGGAGGTGCTCCAGTCCCCTCATCATCCTCGTGACCTCCTCTGGACTTGTTCAAACAGTTCCATGTCCTTTTTATGTTAAGGACACCAGAACTGTACACAATACTCCAAGTGAGGTCTCAGGAGAGCAGAGCAGAGGGGCAGGATTTCCCCAGCCTTTCACAAATGCTGTAACCTGTTCCAACCTAAACATCAGTGTCTATCTTGAGTTAATACTATCCATATTATCACACTGTGTTATAATTCCATGGCCCTGAATACTCAGAATACTAGAAGTTTTATGTATGCTCAGCTGGACTTTTCTTTCACTAATTCACCCATCAAGACATAAATACAAAGATACAAACAGTGGTTTAGGATTTCCCTGAGGCCAGATCATAGATGGCTGGGAAAACATTCTGGTAAAATATAGCTTTCAGCCTTCATTGTTCTTAGTTTTATCCAGGCATTCATTCACAGAAGTGACCTTCAGTCACTTCTGGAGACAGGGCACTGATCTAAATGCACCTTGAATCTGCCATGCTGTGGTCATTTTTGTGTGACACCCTTCAACTCTGACATACCTCTTTCAGTTGACTTTCTCCACTGTAATGCAAACTGCCCCGACTAGAGACACCTTGCAAGTGGTCCAAAGTATGCATGCTGGCTGGTAGATTTGGGTTACAGAGGGGCTCCATGGCTGGTTCTTGCAGCTGTGTGGCAAAATCAATGTGCTCTGTAATGCTACAAAGGTCATAAAACAAATTGAATCAGTCAGAAGAAGAAAACAGAATAGTCCCTACAATGTCCTCTAGTGAGTATAAATTGTCCATAACCTGGCTGAATCTCATTTGAGTAGCTCAAGAAGCAAGAGAAACTGGATTTCCTATCTGTATTTCCACTTTGCAAATCTATTGATGAAGTACCATGTTTCCAAACTTCTTTGAAATCCTGGTAGTTCTTTCTTACTTTAAAGAATACTAAAGTCTTCAGTTTATGCACACTGAAGGCCATACAACTGCCTTGCTTTGTGGGAGTAGCTTATTGAAGGTTCATATACAAGATACTTACTCAATGTTTTTAGCAGAAACAGCAAGCCATGTGCTGGCTACAGTTGTAAGCTCTACCCTACGGAGTTTCAGGCATTCATCAGGACTTGGCCAGCCAAGGCTACGATAGTCACGTCTTTTTCCTTGAGAAAGGAAAAAAATATATAGAGAAGAAACTGTCTGGAAGCAGGACATTCTACTTCACTACAGTGATTTACAAAATACAGCAGTGGATATATTCCCTATGGTATAAAAGTCATGGTCCTGAAGTCAGATTTCTTTAGGAACATTCCTGAACCTAAATGGACTGACTGGAACTGGTGGGACCGAAAGACAGAACCAGATCCTACACAAGACAGATTAGGAAGTGGAGTTTTAAATACCATTTCATTACACTCTTTCAACAGCTACAGATGAGGAACAATTGCCACTCTTGTTTACAGGCAACGACTCTACTTATATGTCCTTAAAGAAAGTTCATAAGTGAGGCACCATTTATGTTCTACACCTGTGGCAAAAACTAATAAAAGCTGATTGCTCCATCTTCTGACAGCCCCAGGTAAAAAATATTGCCATTTCTATGCAATGAATATTGTTTAAGACAGAGATTGGCTTTTACTGCATTCTTACATTCAAGACAGCAACACTTCTGAAACTATTAAGCAACTACACTTCAGTCCTCCCATTCTGCAGAGAAGTTAACCAAGGCAGGGAAAGGTTAAAGAACTTCCTTTACATTAACAAATAGATCACTGGGAGAAACAAGAACCCAATCTTTACATTTAAACCAACTCCTGCTGAAATCTTTCCCTTACATTTGGTGGATACTGTACCAAGTCCTAGGAATGCAGCTTGTGTTAACTGTTAGGAAACATTTTCCTCTCATTTGAGAAACATCCAACTGTTTGAAATGTAAGAGGAATTCATTATAGACGTAAGTTTGCACAGTGGGAAGCCAAGTTTAACAACGTGCCAGTCTATTGCACCAGCTATGCAGACTGTGTTTCAATAGTTATTTCTAGTTACCTGAAATTTTGCCCATTTGGATGCAAATTCTATTTCCCATCCAAGGCATAGTAAACTGATTTACCATAATTTGGTAAAGTAATGAGTAAGCCTGTAAGACCATGTCTTTCCTAAAGTATTCTGATTAAAGGAAAATTAGCTTTGAGAAACACTGGGGAACTTCAGAGGGGAATGATCAGTTCTTATCAACACCACTGTGATCTATCTGCTTGTGAGCTCTGATTTGCACAAACAGCAAAAAATAGTGAGAGGTATGGAAGTGCTACACAGAGACAGTTCAGTAGCCAAACAGAGGACAGCTACTATCATTTCCCTGTTCTACCAGGAATAACCCAAGTGACTTCCAAGATGTTACTTCCATTTTTGTGCAAAAAGAGAATGTCAGCAGAGCCTGCCCCACAGGAGCAGTAGGAAGGTAACTACTTTACAACTGAGGGATGCTATGTAATTAAGCCACAAAAGTAGCTCCGAGGGAGAGAAGTTACACTGAGGAAATGACAAGTGTGTGCTCACCAATGATGATCCCTTCCCCCCTATTTACATATTTAATTTCATAACTTATGTTTGACAGTTGCTAAAAAAGGAGCTTGTTAAAGATTTAATGTAAAAGCCTTCAAGACGTGAAATCACTTTCCAGGTCATCAAATCATCAAGGACTAAAAAGTATTGGTGAACACATCTTTGCTTACATGTCAGCTCTATGACATTAAGATTTTAGCTCCACTGAAATAAGCATAAAACAAAAAGTATGAAGCACAATTCCTTTGGTTCTCCTCTTTGGCCACATTAGGTTCCAGCAACATGAGATCTCATTCCATGTGATCATGTGCTGAGTATTTCTGCCCACTTGAATGTAGCACTGGAACCATCTTGCACCATATCAACAGCCCACTCTCCAATTCCTGTTACTCAACCAGCAAAAGCTCCACCTCCCTCTCTAAACCTCCTCATCTACATTGGTGCAAAACTCTACTCTTCTGTAGCTCCAGTACCTGGAAGGGAGCCTTTATGTTTTCTCTTATATCATCACCAAAACAATCACAACAGATCATTTAATTTTTAAGATGTGTTTTGGTTTTATGAGCTCAAGCTTTCTGTGTTTTGTTATTGAGTTGTGTGTCTTGTGTTTAGGGAGTTATCAGTTCAAACTCTCATCCTGCATTTGTCCCTGAAGAGGTGTGTCTCATCTGATAAACTAACCTCTTTGACTACTCACCCCCTCTCTCCTTTACTACTTCTGTATCTACCTCTTTCATTCACCACTCCTATCACCTCATCCCCTGAAGATGTGGGAATTAACTAGAAAGTTTTCATTCAGGAGACAAAGTTATGCTGTACTTCATGCTAAAGGTGTAGATGGAAAAGAATTTACCCAAAGGCATATTCACTACATAGTCTTTGTGACACATATTTATGGTAATAAACCAGTGTAATGTAAAAGCCACAAAAGAAATAAACCATAGTAATATGAAAGCTGGAAAAGACTTGCTTTCTCTAGAACCAGCAGGTTACCTATTGGTACAGGAGAAGGTATCTTAGGTCCACTGATCTCCAGGGCAGTTTGGTAAAAGTTTTCATTGTCTCCATTAGTCCCATCTTCCCCGTTTTTCCCAACAGGTTCCTGGAGATCCAAGCTTTCAGCTTTTGGTTTCTTTAAACGTTTGACCTGAAAAGTGATCTACCAAAAGAACAGTATTAGCAAGGTTAACAGTATGAAACACCATGAATGTTATCAGCTCCAGCACACTACTTGTTTTAGCCCAAAGATTCAATTTCTAAGATGCTAAAGATGAGATCTTTCTCTCCCTCCCAACTCCATGCCAACCCATTCTCTATGGTCTGCCCATTCTCACTGCATCACACTATGCAAACAAAGTACACAATTCCAAACCTCCAAAACAGGAGAAAACCAGTTTAACTGTTCAGAACTGAAAGGCATTTTTCATTATGCATTTTGTTTGTAACATGATCATTCAGGTATTTCATTTCTTCACGCTAGCTAGAACTTCTGGTTAGAGACTTTTCTCCTTTTAACTGTGAGCAAGAAGTTTGAGGGCACCCAGCATCATTCAACACCTAAGCTCTTGCTGCAGATACTCAAGGCTTTTAATGTCAGCTTTAGTGATGCAGAGGCCCTCCCGTTAGAAGATGGATTGAAACTACTTGTTCATTTCACACAGGCCATGAACCAGCTCTTTGAGGCCCATAGGGCATTTCCTACAATATATTCCAGTGTTAAACACCCTGGCCTGTCCTCATCTTTCTCTCCTCCCCTTACACTATTATAAGTTGGTACAAGACAAACCCATCCAAACTTACCCATTCAGCTTCATCATCATCACCACAGTCCCCAAAACAGGAGCTAGCCAGTCCATCCTGAGATCCCTTCTTTAGGACCCGGATTCCCTGCAAGTCCATCCGACGACCTTTTACCTCCAGTGCCCCTTCAAAAGCTTCCTGAGGCCAAGAGTTTTCAAACTCATCCACCAAAGCCAGCATCTCTTCAGACATCTGATCATCTTCTAAACCCTCCATCCCTTCTGAACCGTTGCTTTCTGCAGAGACTGTGTCTAAGAGGGAATACCATAAAAGCTTCTTTTCCTGGTACTTCCACAAATCACATCAAAAAAGATCTGTTTTCTGTGAGCTGACTTTTCCACATGCACAAACCAAGTGTCAGTGACTGCTCACTGCACACTTCAAATGGAGAGGGGGCCTGGTGAACGCAGATTTCCCTGCTACAAATAAGTATCATCTACAGCTTCAAAATCAGCACCTCTAAGCCACTTACATCAGTTTCCTTTCCAAACCAGAATTCTGCCTGTTTAAGGGAGCAAACGGGTAGTGTCTCTTCTCTACACACATGCATTAAACAATGACGAAAGCTCTCTCCACCTTAACCATAGACACTGTCTCTGTTCCCTTCTGTCTGGCACAGCTAACACAGAATTCACTGAGGCACAGCCAACATGTGTTTGTAGACCCTTGCAAAAACCTACATCCTTTAGCTTGGAAAATGTCTTAACATTTATTTTATTGAATGCATTTTGATATTAAGCTTGCAGAAGAGCAACAGTGAGCAGAATAAAACTGGTTTTAAGAGTTACTTGTTGCTTTAGGGAGGGAGAAGAGTAGCTTTTTGGAGGAAGGAAGACGGCTCTACTGAAAAATCTAGAACCTGATTCATTTGCCAGCACTGACTTTGTAAGGTTGAACTTACTCTCCAGTCTCAAGAAGGAGGGATCCCTTGCTGAACTCTGAGTAAGGACTTCTGGATCTTCTGTACCTCCCTCTGAGCGTCCTTCTGCCACTGCAGTAACTGACTCATAGTGGTCTTCAAAGTATTTCTCTTTGTCGTGACTGCCATCTGGATTTTCCTTGTGACAGTGGCCTGAAGGAGAGAAATTTACTGATACACCACGTAAGCCTGCTCCTCCTGGCTACAAGCACAGAAGCTGCACTGCAGAAGCTACAGGCTTCTAGTTTTCTACATATGGATTAGCAGAGTAACTCTACAAGGTACCAAAGGCTTCATTCAGTGATTAAAAAGCTAACGTGCCTCTTGACAATGCAGATGACCTAAAACAGCCACAGGAAACTATGTTAATAGGCATACACAATGAAGTACTAATGAAGGAAGAGTCAGTTATCTTTTGAGGGAAGGTTACACAGTACATAGGAAATGACTGTGTGCTGGTGGCCACTCCAATGAGCATTCCCAAGACATAATTTTAGTAACAATGCACCATATGTGGGGGTTGCCTGTCATGAACCTCCCTGAGACACCATAATGTTTCCATGCACAGGAAAAAGGGCCAAGGCAGATTGACATGTGATTGCCAGGCTCTGACCTTCTGAGCCAGCAACAGGCAGCGCATAGGTAAGACTAGCCCATTAGACAGACAAAAGCTACAAGTATTAGTATGTGCCAAAACCCAGTTTATTCAGCTGAAAATTTAACATCTATAACTCTGTGGTCAGGTTCTACCAAATGCAAAGATCTAGGAACAATGAAAAAGCCAAATGCAGAGCCAGTAATAAGCAGGTAAAAAAAAAAACCCCAAAAGAGCAAACTTGCAATACAAGCATTGAAGCATCTTTCAGTGATACACTGTTAAGCTTAAAGGGTAACCACCTTCAACTTTGTGGCAATATATTTTATCTTTAATACATTTTAACTGAAGATTTGAGAGCTTCTAACAGCAATTACTTGCCAGTGTTTTGAGGAGAAGAGATGCTTAGAGAGCTGCTGCCCTTGGCCGACCCCTGGAGTTGCACAGGTAAGAGACAGGAGTCTTCATATGCGGAAAGGCTGCCCCAAACCCCACTGCCACAGCTATGGGGCTGAGACATGGAAGAAGGTACCTGCCTCTTATCACATGGGAAGCATGTCCCCACAGAGAAAAACATATTCTGTGTACAAAGCTGCTGCTCTCAAACCTTCCTTTCAATCACTTGTGAGTGAAAATAGCATACATACACAAATGAATTAAGAAGCACATAGTGAATCAAAGAAAGCTTAAATTAAACACAAGATTCTCAAGTATGTTCCCCACTCTACCCTCATGAATGCAAATTGCACTGCTCCGTGCACATGAAAAACATTATTTTTTTAAGCTGGCAGCATAAAATATGAGAATGTGAAGAAATAGACCAGTGACTCCTTTCTTCTCCGTGCAATGATCCCATGTTTCAGAAAAGTACTTTTAAGTCTCACTCTAATCAGGCCAGCAGGACAAAGGACCTGGTCCACCACTTCTCAGCAAAGTGAAACCATCGCTTTTTGCTGGATGCTCTCTACTTTCGCATCTGTGAACACCCTGGTGGCATGTTTGGAGGAGAAACAGAACAGTTTCCTGGGGAGTATGGTGGTGTCACCAAGCATCAAATAAAACTATACTATTATACTATTATACCTTCTGAGAAAACTATTTCCAGCCCTACCTTTTCTGCTGTATAGAAAAAAAGTCAAATAATGTATTTTAAGAGTAAATCTGCAAACCAGAAGCAGTTAACGTCATAAACTCGTCTAACATCTGCCATAGTTATGCTCTGCCTTTCCTACTCTACCAGTCATTGACTCTTTCTTTAATCCCCTCCTCACTTCCTCCATGCTGTCAATAGAAAATTAATTCGTTTCATCAAAACAAACAAAAAAAATCACTTCACTCTATGGAGATCTTAATGTTTAATTTATGAGAGATGGTGTGCACAGAACCCTCAAGCTGAAACCAGCCCCCCTGCCTGCCACCAAACCAGCCTGATTTTGATGCAAGTCAGGTGCGTCTCAGTAATGCAATGACCACAACTCTCTTTGCTGAAGGTCAATTCATCATTCGTGTAAAGAACAAAAGCAAAGGGGCTGAAAAAGAGATCACTGCTTTAAATTGAAATAGGAACAGCAAAAAGAGACGGGAAAAAAAAGCAAAAGGGAAAAAAAAACCCACTTAAAATTCTACTTAAGAGGAACTCTGTTAATATTAATTTAGAAACCCTGGCAGCCAAAACCAGACTCGATGAATACCGGCTTTCTTGGGATCTGAGAGCTGCTATGCATAGAAACCTGAGTGGCCTCATTCTTCAAATGGTTGCTTTCAGTTGTCTAACGTCACTGGTTGAAAAATCAGTGGAAGTTTAAGATCTGTGATGAGCATGAAGCTGGCGGCAATGAAACACTGTAAGAACTTCACAGCTCCTATCAGCCAGATGCTTGAAGATCAATGGGGAAGACCACCAGGTAAAAGTGTGAGACCAGCAGCACAGCCCCAAACTCCAAGCACACTCACTGGCTGTAGAACATGAGTTGTATCACTGCCATACTTACAGCATCTTAGCCATGTGAAGGACAGAAGCGACTGCCACCCTATGGTCAGCTAGGTATTAACATTGCACATATATTCTGGTTGTCTAAACAAGCCCATGTGAAGTTTAGGTGTGAAGTCCCCCCACAGCGATACGGCAGCTACAAAACTTGAAGTCTAAAATTACTCTGTATCACTTGATCAATTCAGCTTGCTCCATCCTGAAAACTTACTATAGAAGGAGCACTTCCATGCTCATTTAATTTTCTGAGAGCCACTTTTCCTATTGACTCTACAGAACTAAGAGAAGAAAGTACATATCCTACCCTCTGTATTACAAGACCTGGTTACTATGTTCCAAGCAGTGAAGCAAAGATGCTATAGAGATGACACAAAACAAGTGTCTGCGTCTTCATTTAGGTGATAGAAATAATACAAATAACTAGCCTGACTGTGCCAGGTTAATGTACAAATTGGCAGGGAAAGAAAGAGAATAGAATCACGGAATGATTTGGGTTGGAAGGGACCTTAAAGCTTCTCTAGTTCCAACCTTGTTCTACAGAGAGGGACACCTTCCACTAGAGCAGGTTGCTCTAAACCCCGTCCAACCTGACCTTGAACACTGCCAGGGATGGAGCATTCACAACTTCTTTGGGCAGCCTGTTCCAGTGTCATAAATTATTAAGCAAATCCACTGGAGGGAAAAAGCAAATGCAAACTCTAAACTGGGACTTTGGAGATTGAAAGCAGAACACAGTATTACATATTAAAGGTCTCTTATTTCTCATACTGTTCTAGCTCATAATTTTTGGGGGCCAAAGTGAATGCACTTGTGCAGCACCAGCACAACACAATTTTTAAATAGAGAAAAGATCTGCTAGATCATCCATCCCACCTAATATTAACCACCTTTTTGATTTTCAGGACCCCTCTCAAATGCCACCCAAGCTGTGGTACCTACTGCAGTTGGTAGGGCTAAAAATCTCCAAGCAAAAGTCAGACTTCAATTTTTGTTTAGGAATTGGATGATTCCAAACTCTTAAGTTGAAAGCCACTTCATGTAAAGAAAGAAATACGCAGTGTTGACATCTGTAGCCAGGAAGGAGAAATAGCAAGAAGCAGAAGTGATGGATGCAGTAACTGACATTGAAGACTTCTTCCATCTATAAAGAGATAACAAATATTTATTCTGAACTATACTTCATATTGCCACATTTCTCAGGAAAGACACTTAGAAGCAATCTAGAACTTTCCTTATTATATATATTGCATATATTTATATACATATTTCTGATACTACGTGGGGTGTTTTGTTTGATTAAGAGCAAACTTCTATCAGTTTAGGTGACTCCAGACCCTTAGACTCAAAGCTGCTTACCTAAAGGAAGGAATGAAATGTGAAAAGCATGAAAAAGAGGAAAGATGAGCAAACAGCACCCTCAATGTATCACACGAAGTGCTGCATCTTCATGAAGGTCCCAAAGTAATCAAACTTCACCATTAAAGAGGGAATTGATTGTTTTAAAGCTCTTAATTAACTGCCACTGCAGCTCTTTGTGTCTTGTGGCACATCTGGCAAAGAGAATGAGGCCTCCCTAAATACTGTCACTGTTTGATTTCTATACCAAGTTAAGATGGATGATCTGGTGCCATCAACAGCATTGGGCATCAAATGTAAAATTCTCTCTAAGTATCTTTGGTTAGCACAGAGTTTTTACTGACTTTTTCTTCTTAGCTTGTCAGCCCAGAGCTTGTGAAATACAGCATTCCTAACGCTACCATCTATGTTTCAACATAATAGCTTTAAGAAAAGTATCGGCTCCTAACTTCTTATGACAAGACAAACAGATTTCCTTAGATTTTTTGGAACACACTTGGAAATTATGATGGCAGAATAATGCCTCAAAATTAAGTCATTTAAAATTTATGTACTGCTATTTTTCATACCACTTGGAATAAGCAGCGCTGGATTATCTCTTGAATGATTACAAGAGTCAAGTGACTATTGCTGCAGTCAGTGACTTGCATTAGATTACACAAAATGCAAGTTAAATGGAGATGAGTGTCACTTAAATGATGTGCCCCTTTGCATTTAAACAATGCAAAGAGAGAACTCTACTTAATACAGATATTGTCAGCCTAATACCCGAGTTGTCAGAGCACAGAACAGACTGAAACCAATGTACTAACAGGAATTAACTCCATACCTTTTGATGCGAGCTCAAAACTGGTATTCCCCACAGTGAAACTGAGTAAAGGTAGTTCTCCTTTTCTATAGCATGAATGACATGTCACTGAGCTTAATGGAAATAGGCTTTAATCCCTGCATGCTCACAGAAGGTCTCATCTACAGACATTTCTGGAGCAGGGCATCAATAAGCTGTCTTCTTTTGACTTTTGCTAGTTACTGCTTACAAAGATACAGAGAGTCAAAGGGGTTGGTACATTACCACCTTACACTTGAAAATGCATAACAATGATGCTCTTTGGTGATGTGAAAACTTTAGGGGTGCTCACAGCTTGGGTGACACTTCATATGTTTTTAGGGACTGTAGTGATAGGACAAGGGGTAATGAGTTAAAATTTAAACAGGGGAAGTTTAGATTGGATATGAGGAAGAAATTCCTTACTGTGCGGGTGGTGAGGCACTGGAATGGGTTACCCAGGGAAGTTGTGAATGCTCCATTCCTGGCAGTGCTCAAGGCCAGGTTGGACAGAGCCTTGGGTGACATGGTTTAGTGGAAGGTGTCCCTGTCCATGGCAGGGGGGTTGGAACTGGATGATCTCAAGGGTCCTTTCCAACCCTAACTATTCTATGATTCTATATAGAATTAGGATAAAATATATTCATTATAGAAATCAAACTGAAGCCCAGCATATTGTCACCCATCACTTTCATTGAGCAAGTCTTGTTCACTGCTTTATGTCACATGCCATATAAAATCACAGAACAGTTAGGGTTTGAAAGGACCTTAAGATCATCCAGTTTCAGCCCCCCTGCCATGGGCAGGGACACCTCACACTAGACCATGTCGCCTGAGGCTCTGCACAGTCCTAATCTTGAACACTGCCAGGGATGGAGCACTCATCGCTTCTCTGGACAAACTGTTCCAGCACCTCATCACCCTCACAGTACATAACTTCTTCCTTATATTCAACCTAAACTTCCCCTGTTTAAGTCTGAACCCATTTACCAGATGGTTTAATTTAATAGAGTTTACAAGAATAATCTGGAATGAATGAACTCACCTACCAGAATGCTACAACTACTGGAATCTCACTAAGTCATCAAAATCAGGGCCAAACTAGCACCTGTAGAACTGTCCTACTTTCTGCACCACAGTGACTTCATTGCAATATAACATTAACAAGCCAGGGTAGTGTTATGGGGTAGTGCTCTTTGAGAGACTATCCTTCAAACAACATAGAAAGCAATGAGCTATGACTTTCATAGTGCTGTTAAAACACACTGCATACCTGAATTACCTTGATGTTTCAAGGTGAACATGGTAATTTTCTAAAGATCTTGTGAGCCATTAAAAGCAACTATGTTATTCCAGTCACACATGAACAGATACTTGACTGCAGAACATTTGTTAAGGGGAAAAAAAATCCATGCCAGTTATTTTGAGATGAGTATTAAAAGCAATAGGATGAGCAGTAACTAGAGACGAGACCTATCTTTAGCAGCTTGTGCTCTGCTCACCTTAATTATAAATGAACACTGTTCTATTAAGATGCAGCTCTAAAACTCATACATTCCTTTTCTTAATGTTTTCCTGGAAAAAACACATATTTACACTTCAAAATGAATCCCATGATTGAGCTCTGAAAGCAGAAACTGCAAACCACTTATGACTGAACAGGACTGTCATCAAAAACATTACAGAAAGGTCACAAGTCATAACTGCTGCAAGACAGCACTGTGCTCCAGAAGCAACATCAAAGAAAATCTGGTGCTTTCCACACACACAAACATAAAAGAATATGGAACCAAAGTTTTTGAAAACAAGTTTTCAGTTCATTTTTAGTGAAAAACGACCAACAAAGTGACAAGCTGAGAAGGGAAGTAAATGGAGAAGAAAAGTTCTTAATACAATTACCTGGCTATGCTGTACTGACCTGTGAATGCTTGACAGGTCTATATTTAACTGAAGAGAAATGCACAAGTCCCACTATTCACTATGCACTATGGGACCCAAGAAAAATACAAAGCAGTGGGCAACCTACTGAAGGTTTTTAATCTGAAGCACCATAAAATTGTCTGAAGCCTTGTCACAGGCTCAAAAAGCCCAACAGCCCACCCAGCAGTAAGCCTTGCCCCCTCTAAACCCAAAAGCATCACTGCTAGTCTCAACAAGGCATGATCAGGCTCCAGAACAGTAACACACATGTACCTCCAGTACCTTTTGCAGTTGTAATATCCCGATGTTAAAAAATGTATCTACTACCCACATATCATCATAGCTAGTATTCTGGAATAATGAAGAGATAAAAATAAGTTATTATTGTAAGACAGAAAGTTCCTTCTCTGGTCATAGAATCATAGAAACGTTTGGGTTGGAAAGGACCTTAAGATCATCCATTTCCAACCCTTTGCCATGGGCAGGGACACCTCACGCTAGACCATGTCACTCAAGGCACTGTCCAACCTAGCCTTGAACACTGCCAGGGATGGGGCATTTACCACTTCTTCGGGCAACCTGTGCCAGGGCCTCACCACCCTTACAGTAAATAACTTCTTCCTTATATCCAACCTGAACTTCGTCTGTTTCAGTTTGAACCCCTTACCCCTTGTCCTACCACTACAGTACCTGGTGATCAAGTATTTCAAGTTAAGTACCAATACGGGTAATGGCAGAGAACGATGAGTGCAGTGCCCGAAAATTCAGACTGAAGTTTTGATGTGTTTTCTCCCCACACAGAAACAAAGTTCATTTTTAGCTTTTCCTTTAATATAAACCCTTCTTTGCAGCACTGAAAATACAGGACAAAAATAAACATTTTCAAAGAACAGGACATTCTGCTAACTGAGAAATAGAGGCTAAGGATAGAGAACAAATACAAGCTGATTTTCATAAATTCCCACCTCTTCTCTAAGTTTCTCCCTTAGACGGCCCTTCTGATGAGGGGCATGCTCAAAATTGAGCAGTAAGAAGAGTGTGCTACATAACAAGCTTTGGTTTGATGCACAGCAAACAGGATGATGATTTATGTGGTCAAAGACTCAGGCACACAAAAGGAAGCATACAAAAGTTGGTTCTTTTTTACCACTTATTCCAACAACCGGTTTTCAATTAAGAGGATAATGTTGTAAAACGACTATTCTCACTCATAGGGAAAGCGTTTTTAAATCTTATTTGTAGCCAAAAGATGCCTCTAAATTGGCTTAGCTATAGATTTAAAGATTATCTGTCTCATTACATCAGTTCTGATTAAACCTTTCAAAACATACAAATGCCAACAATACATAACCAGACTTCTTGTTCATACTAAGTGAAATACCTCACCATTGCGTAACACACCAGTCCCTGATGAACAAACACACAAATTCTCCTTATGAAATATAAAGAAGTGATAAATAAAACATGGGAAAAAATTTAAAGAGGAAGCCAAACCTATTTAAATTAGAACATGATAGGAAACAAGCATGCTAAACATCTTGAAGAATTCAGTAGGCTACTTTATAATAGAGTAGCAAACCTCAACCCACCCTCCCAACACCTCTTCCATAGTTCAAAACAGGGAGGGCAAAATAGAAGAGGTTGAGTACCTAAAGTTTGTACTCTCCTCCTTCCTCAGTACCCAATAAAATAGGACTTGTTTGGGTTTTATGATGCACATGTAGAAGCAAAGCTTGTTCTATGGGCCTAAAATAGAATCACAGAATAGTCTGTGTTGGAAAGGACCTTAAACTAGTTTCAACCCCTGCCATGGGCAGGGACACCTTCCACTAGAGCAGGTTGTTCAAGCCCCATCTAACCTGGCCTTGAACACTGCCAGGGATGGGGCAGCCACAGCTTCTCTGGGCACCCTGTGCCAGCGCCTCAGCATCCGCACAGGGAGGAATTTTTTCCTAAGATCTCAATCTACCCTCTTTCAGTTTAAAGCCATTCCCTTTTCTCCTATCACTATATGCACTTGTAAAAAGTCCTTCTCCAGATTTCCTGTGGGTCCGCTTCAGATTACGGAAGGCTGCTATCAGGTCCCCCCAGACCTTTCTCCAGCTCTCTCAGCCTGGCTCCAGAGCAGAGCTGCTCCAGCCCTCGCAGCATCTCTGTGGCCTCCTCTGGACTCGCTCCAACAGCTCCACATCCCCCCTGTATTGTTGCCCCAGAGCTGGACACAGGACTGCAGGCAGGCTCTCATGAAAGTGGAGTGGGGAGGAAGAATCCTGTCCCTTGACCTGCTGGCCACGTTCTTTTCAATACAGCCCAGCACATAGCCAGTTTCTGGTCTGCAAGTGCACACTGCCAGGTCATGATGAGCCTTTCGTCAACCAACACCCCCAAGTCCTTCTCCTTAGGGCTGCTCTCAATCTCCACCCAGCCTGTATTTGTGCTTGGGATTGCCCCAACCCGAGTGTAGGACCTTGCATGTTGTTTTGTTAAACTTCATATGGTTGACACTGACCCACCTCTCAAGCGTGTCAAGGTCCCTCTGGATCCCATCCCTTCCCTCCAGTGTGTTGACTGCACCACACAGCCTGCTGTCATCAGCAAACTTGCTGAGGGTGCACTCGATCCCACTGTCCATGTCGCTGACAAAGATGTTGACCAGTGCCAGACCCAATACCAACACCTAAATTTAAACTCTCCAATCCCGCCAGTGGATAAAGGAGACTGGAAAATGTCTCTTTCAGGGTCTCTTTCTAGTGCTACATACAGAGGAGGAAGACAAGTAGAACTGCAGTGTGAATTTCAGCCTGTGCCTCAAGAATAGCTAGGTTTTAGTTATTGGTTTGCTTTGGGGAAAAAGGGAAAGCCAAGAGAAACAAGCACATGTAAGTTCTGAAGGCAAAGGCTTGTCCTCAGTGACATCTCCTACGTGCCAGAATTTTCTCCTCCTGTCAGATAAGAAAATAGTTACTTATTAATTCCTCACTGATAAACACTCACCCACAGCAGATCACAGCATAATGCTTGCTATGAATATCGAATGACTAATGCTTGGCCCTCTGCACACAACACACTTCTGAAATCTGTCTCTGATGAAGCCATGGAAATTCTTAGTTTAAGGATCACTAGTATAAGCAAAGGCAAAGGTGGCTTGCATTTGTTTTGCTCTCTTTCTAATCTTTCCTCTATACTATATACATACCTCATCTTATGCTGAAAATTAAATATTAGATCTTGTGGTGCCCATGAACTCAAATTTAAAATGGACTTTACGAGTAACTCACTGATGAGAAATGGCATCCTGCAGTTGAACTGCACACAGTTAACTAACCCCACTGTGAGCTACTGTTAGCTTTCCGCTTCTCTCAACATACGGGGTTGACATTATAAAACCCAATAATGGCTTTATGTGTGTGTCTTTTCACTACCACTGTCTGTAACGTGTGCACCATGCATTGGAACTTAAACAGCATCCCACAGGAACCTGATTTCATAGTTTTTATTTTAAGAGAATATTTTTGATAGGCTGTATTTTTGTTTATCTCTTCACTAGGTTATACTGTTCAACAGGTTAATACACAGGCCTTGACCAACCTCGTCTAGCGTGAGGCGTCCCTGCCCATGGCAGGAGGTTGGAACTAGATAATCTTAATGTCCTTTCCAACCCAAACAAGTCTGTGATTCTGTTCCAATAGTGAGACTTGATCCATGACAATTTATAGATCTGTTTGAGATAGATATCAATGCAACCTTTCTCCTAACTGGAGACCAAAGCCAAGACACTGACACACTCAAATAGCAAAATAACGTGCTGGTAGGTATATCCCTTATTAATCTAAGATAGCTCTTAAGTGCTTAGCAGTTTGTCTGACAGGCCACATTTTACACAATTCCATGAAGAAGTAGAGTTGTTGCTGTAAATAAAGAGAAAAAGTAAATCAATCCTGGTTTTGAGGAAGTGATGACCAAGAATTGGATTAGCCTTTCCTTGAGTCCAGGTAAGGAATACCTGCAGAAGGTTGTTTGAGAAGAATACTGCCAACTACCTTAGTGTAGGATTTAACAGGAAAACACCCTCTTCTCACTGCCAGAATAGTCCAGATATATAGAACAGTACCTGCAGAAAGACTGGGAATTATTGGAAGAATGACCCTTCCCCCCAAAACTGCTGCACTGAAGAAGCATCATTCTTTTCCTCTAGGGAAACTTTGAACTGTCCTAGTTTCAGTCACTAGTAGCCATAACATAGGATAGATTGAAAGCTCTGAGGACTGTCAGAGCACAACACAAACTCACATGAACCAGGCAACCAACCTGAAAAGGAAAAAACAAATCAATAAAGTAGACAGATGAGGGGTAGTTAAGTGCCTGGCACTCCATGGCTCAGCATGCAGTGCTCATTTTAATCTGAGCACATGGCATTGCATGCTGCTTTGAGACAATCTCAACATGACTCATTACAGGCTGAGGCTACACTTCACCCTTTTACAAGTTCACAGATTTAAGCCAAGTAACTACAGCCTTCAAGGTCTTGGCAAGCAATGTTAATTATGCATTACCAGATCTCCCATATGTGGGGACCACATGTCCTTCCCCTTCCAAACACGCTTTAACTCACTAATTCAGTCTGCACAGCTTTACTATGAAGTTGTTTGTGCAACTCTGTCTTCCTGGAGATGTAGCTGGAGAGTTACTGCTTTGGGGAATCCCCAAAAAGCTCTTAACCATATGCAATCGTTGGGCCTTTTTAAAAACTATTGACTATTCTGGGTCACTTAAGAATTTTTAGCAGCTACATGCAAGAAACTGCCAGTGGCAAATGCAGCTTCCTCAAATGAGATGAAGACAAAGGCAGTAGCAAATGCCTCCTTTTCTCTATGTTCCTATCATAAAAAAAAAGCACCACAAACATTGCAAAAGAATAATAATACCTCTAATAACTGAAGGTATCAGGTCCTGAAAAATGTAGTTAGGAGAACCTTTTCCTTCCACTTTAACCCTTGATGATCCTTCTACTACACGAGTGTGTAGTTATGCTGAAGTAACTGAAGGGTGCAAATAACAGCATGAAGAATCATTTGCATTATAAAGGCAGATAAAAATGGCAAATGTCACATTGTATTTAGTTTAACACTGTACTGCTTTTTCTCCATATATTAGTAGTTTTGTATCAGTGAACTCCCACTGAACTGCCCTACGATTCTAAATTCCCTTCCACTGTGCTATTCCCACTTCCATAGTTACTCCTGCAGCTGAGGCCACGACTGACTTCTCCCTTCTCTGCCAGCCTGTGGCCTTCTGATCCTGGGAAAAGACAGAATGAATACAGAACACTAAATATTGCAGGCATGCCATTCTTAACAGAGCACAGTGCAAAGTGAGACTGCTGACTGCTGCGAGAACTTGTCAGGTACACTGTCATGCAGTAAATAAGCAGAGTAAGTACATAAGCTTGCAAGACAGACTTTGCATCATGCAAAGACATCACCTAATGCTAGCACAAAAAGAAGCTTCCGACTAAATTCACCCAATAACATTTAACAAATGCAACAGAGATACACTTAAGACAGCTCACTTCGTTTGCTGGTTATAGAAACCTTTAATGTGCACGACTTCCTAGCAAGCAGTAGCTTGGAAACATGTGTGAGTGGTGGGTATACAGCTTTTGGATACTGGCATAGCTAAAAATGCCACCTTTGACACAGTACCACATTCTTTGATTTTTAAACCTAAGAACCTCAACCTATACATCTCTGAAGAGTTTTGAGAATCAAAATACATGGAGCTTGGGAAGGGCAGACAGGTTTTAAAGTGAGCCTCGCATGGTGCTATCAGTTCGAAGTCCTCCACTTTCAACTTCCTTCAGCCACTCAAGTGATGCTAAGCAAAGACTTTTCAAGGAAAGATCCCATCTATACAGCAGGCACTATATCAGAGAGCAAAAAGTATTTTCAGATCAGAGGTGGAACTTGCAGGGTGAACAACAGACATGATGGTGCATGTATGCGCATGGAAGAGGTAGAAACATGCAACTGAGTATTTAACTTCAAATGGTAACACTGATTTTAGAACTGCTGCTGTGTAAGACAGAACCCACTTTCTCTGTGCTATTAAGTAACAACGCAAACATTTGCCACGATGTGTTTCTGAGAGCTCTCAGATTCTGGCCTCCTTCTTCAACTAAAATAACATTAACTTCTGAGCTAAGCTCAATATCCTTCGCCCCAAGAGTTAAACATCCTCTCTTTCTACCTAGTAACACTCTAAGTGATGAGCACTACTTGAAGCAACAAGATACAGCAGCTTGAGAAGGAGGAAACTATAAAGGTATTATGATAAAAATGTCTAAAAGGCCCTCATGCTACAGCAAATGTAAATAAAAGGTAGCAGCCCCTTGCTGGGACTATCAAGAAAGTCATAGCTTGTAGGGGATCACTGAGTAACTGAAAGGTGCATTTAGAAATGCAAAGCATTTCACAGCTCTATGTTTTAACACACTATTGTAAAAGAGACATGTGACGCTTTTGCTTAGTGTTTGTGTATATGAAATCACTATAGGGAACTCGAAGTGACTGCAGTTGTCAGAGGCTTAAACTGTGACGTAGCTTTAAGTAAGTTATTTAATCTGTCCATAAGCTTACTATTAAGAGTTTCAAGTGGAGTTTCTCCTTTCAGGTCAAGCTCTCCTCTACAGGTCAACCTGCCTAAAGGTCTAAGCTTATTAACTTTGTAAGAACTTAAGTGCTGGGGAAAAAGGAAAAATTAACACACTTAAAAGATCAAATACCTTTCCCCCATGTTTTATTTTAAGAGGAGGAAGATGAAATAAAACAACACACTTGTTTTCACATGGTATAGGTATTCGTACCACAAGAGGGCACTAAGCCCATACTTAAAGCAGATGATTAAGCTACTGCAGTTACAAAGTCCTAAATTCAGAAGTATGCATTGCTTTCTCAAACATACATACTCGCTGTGTAAAAGCATCTGGATACCTTAATGGCAAGCACATACATTCATAATGTACTCATACTGCCTCTACTTCCAAAGAAAGACAGTGAGACTAAAGAAACCTGAAGCTTGAAACAAGTTGCGCTTCATGTTTTAAATACCATCAGTTTATTACTACTAAAGTTGAAGACTGAATTTTGATCTTCTCTAAAAGAATCTGAAGTGCATGAGCTCATAACAAATTGGAACTGTCAGTCAGAGGCAAATGCTTACTGTCAGATAAAAGTATTTTGAGTACAAATGACCTCTAGTTGTCCAAGCAGCAATTCTCTTTATACACATAAGGAAAAGTCCTACACAACAGCAATTAACAGATGCTTCAAAGGACAGCTGACCATCACACTAAAAATGTGCTTCAGGTACATTATAACTATTTTATTAAGGCCTGACAACATCTGAATGTGCCACGGGATCAATCCCTTAGGCTTTAGCTGGATATTCTTCTGCAGAGCTTACCACATGCTAAAAGCTACTTGTAGATTTTTAAGCCATAAAGGTGTGCAGAACAAATCCTGGAAATGCCCCATTTCACTATCAGTCTAAAGTAATGATGGCTTTCTCTATAAACTTAATGAGCAGCACAAAGCCAACGTATCTCATTTCTCCAGAGAGTTAACCCTGTTTCTCACATTAAGTTTTTACACTTGTTATGCAAGTCTCTTGATCCTGTTGTGTGCCAGGTATGTGGCCCCTCAAGTTATATGTCAAGCAAAATAAAGTTTCTGCTACTTAACATGCTTCAGGAACTGCCTTGCCAGTAACGGAACAGTTGATCATTCAGTAGCAACACCATTAACACTGTCAATAAAAAAGCACTGGTCTGAGGTTTTTAATTCCTCTTCTCACATGCATGGAGTGACCTGGGTTTGAAATACTAATTTATATCTACAACAGAGGTAAGTTAGGGAAGAGAAAAAAAGGTACCAGGTAACAGTACAGACAGGAGCATATAAGCAAGTATCCAAGTCCTGTGTGAACAGCAAATGTCCCAACATGCTACTTCACCCATACATCAGGCACATAGTGTAATCAAAAATCAGACTATACATTCGGATTTTTGATCCCATATGCCATACTAGCATATAACTAGCATACTAGCATATAACTCCCACTGACCATTTGCTGGAGTCTGCCAATGGCTCATGGCAGCAGAGCAAGTAATCCCCATGTCGTACTAGTTAGCTCAGAGCAAGTAACCTCATGTCATACTAGTTAGTTCTTGTGAAAAGATGCTTTAGACAGGCAAAGCAAAATCACAGCTATCATATGGGCCTACCACCCAGAGTACAGGCAACCCTACTGCTGTTACTTTCAGATATAGTGAATGAGCACTTATCCATGTATTTACAAATGTGCTGCATTAGGTCTATACCTGAAGTCCCATTCAGAAAGGTGTGTGAAAGAAGTGTTCAGTTTGCATCTCGTCATCAAAACATGCCTTCCGGTCTGTCATGGAGCCAAACAAGAGCAGATTATGAATCCTGTAAGTCTATATGATATTAATGTTTTAACAAATGCTGTAAGTGCAGTAAATAATATTAAATATTAGCATCTGAATACAGTTCGCATTTTTAAGGTTCTACGTAGTGGCTGAATAATTGTACATACGATTGTATGTAAGGAAAATTCAAACTTACAATCTCTTTTCAATTGTTTTCTTTGGACTGAAGGATGAACAGGAGACTCCCAGTATTTCAGGATACTTGTAAACGTGAAGTGTGATTTCTGGGTACGTATTCTTGTAATAACTCTGGTTTTGGAGACTTAACCTCACTTACATACAGCCTGTGAAGGTTCCTCTCAATTAAGTTGAAGTTTACAGTGGGGAAAAAAGTATTTCCCCAAACCTCATGACAATAAGACAGGCAAATCTACCTGTCCATTTTCGAGTTGAGTTTTGACTTAAACCACAAATCATCATCAAGGTTGAATTAACCAATGTGTTTATTTTACACTCTGCACAAGAATGTACAAAGAACATTTACACTATTTGTCAGGTTTGTACTTTCAGGTTTCTTGCTCTCAGACAAAAGACGACCTAGAGGATATTATAAACTAGAAATGAAAAAGAAAGAAAGATTAAGACAGGAAAAGTCCCAGAAAGAGGCAAATAAAGAGAGTAAAATACTTAAATACTGGAATACTGAAATTCAATGAGAAGAATCAACATGCTAAGGCATATTCAGCTCTCTCTTGATTTAGCAGCCTCACAAGTTTGTTAAGAAACAAAATCAATCCCAATGTACCAGATGAACATATTCATGCTCACTTTGTTAACCTGTGGCCAAGTAAGTAAGAAAGGAAAGAAGCACTTTTAATACGGGTTTTTCCTCAAACAAACTTCCTAAACAGCATACACTGTAAGAGTTGACCTCAAAATTAATATCCTGGATCAGGAATCAATGCAAACAGCAGCTAAGAATTATCCAAACTAGAGCAGTATATTTTTAAGTAATATGACAATTTTAAGGAAGAAAAGCATACAGAAGAAAAGAAAGATGTAAAAGATCATTCTGGGGTTCAAACAGAGCCATTGCTCATTGCCATCTCAGTTCTGTCAATATACTTTTAAATTACTTTCTGCTTAACTTCAAAATAGAGTGGCTGTCAGTAAGGTTTGACTGGATCAACTCTAACCTTGTGAGTTACAGCCATATTTAAAAGATCTTAATAAAAAGCAAACAAACATTGAATTTTATTTCCAGAACAGTGGAAGTGTCTCTTGTGCAGGTTTCACTACTGCTTACAGTATGGCAGGAGTTTTAGAAGGGCAATCTGATGTTAAAGAGATTCAAAGAAAGGTACCAGTGTGGTACCATTATACAAGTCAGTAATAGGCCCATCAGCTAGCCCATAATATATTACTTAATGCACTGCAGTTAGCAAAACAGCATTAATTTCTCTGCACAACTGATATGCTGTGAATCACAGCAAAAATAGGCGAGGCTATAAAAGATAGCATGGCAGAGTCCTGGAATTTCATCTACAATGGCATCATCCATATTGTACCAGGAGATACAATGGCCTCTCACCTGTTTAGATAGCGTAATTCTAGATGCTAAATCAGAGATTTCTTCATGTCTTTCCACTGGAGAGGGAATTAAAAACGAGTAATTCAGAGGAAGTTCTAGCAATACTGAAAACCAAAAGCATTTCTCCCTTGTAAGTTTTTAATTTAAAAACAAAGGAAAGATTAGATGGAGAGATACCTTAGTTTTAGAGGAGGGATTACCATGTATATTCATATACATGTTCTTCAAGATCATGTACTGTTCTTTACGATCATGTGCTGTTCTTCAAGTATCTAAAGTGCGACTATAAGGATGCTGGGGAGGGACTCTTCATTAGGGACTGTAGTGATAGGACAAGGGGTAATGGGTTCAAACTTAAACAGGGGAAGTTTAGATTGGATATAAGCAGGAAGTTTTTTACTGTAAGGGTGGTGAGGCACTGGAATGGGTTGCCCAGGGAAGTTGTGAGTGCTCCATCACTGGTGGTGTTCAAGGCCGGGCTGGACAGAGCCTTGGGTGGCATGGTTTAGTGGGAGGTGTCCCTGTCCATGGAAGGTGGGTTGGAACTGGATGATCTCAAGGGTCCTTTCCAACCCTAACTATTCTATGATTCTAAGATTGCTCATGAGCAGTATTTTAGCCATATGCATGTACAGACCAAATCCTTGAAATATACAGTGAGATTGACTGAAACAAAAGAATCCATCTCCAAAACATAGTATTGATAGGGGTTTTTTAAACAAAAGTAGCCAGTAAGGACAATAAAGCATTCTATCTCAAATATTTGGAGGGTTAAGAGCAGTGACCACATACCCCATACAAACAAAATTACACTGACAGAACACAGTCTGCTCTGTAAAGACTGAACACTAGAAAATGACATTCAAAGTACTGAACACACTGAAAGGATATGAATTAAAACTAAACGGCTATTTACCACATTCTTCAGCTTTAAGAAAACACATCTGTCTGACTGCGAAGTTTGAAGGGATGTACAAAGGGTCTGTTGAGTAGCCCAGCAGTAGCAGCTGTGCACTTCCATAAATACTGAATCCAGCATTACCCATTTACCAATAACAGATATTGGTGAGGCTGTTAAGGTATTACTGACACACTCAGGAAGTCATTTGCACTCAGTGGCAGCCCTCTAAATATTTAAGAAGTTATCCCCAAGCACTTCTTAGTGGACTGTAACTTTTCCATTAAAAGTAGTGCCTCAATCTTGGTCGTTATAGGGAAAAAGCACTATAAAGGGAGGATCCTTGGAAAAAAGAAGTCATCATGAATTTCAGGTGCAACGCGCAAGGCAAATAGACACTATTTCACTTGTGGTCCATCTTTGAGCAGTTGCTTACCACTGCACATAGAAGAGGCAATGTTGTACAGAAAGGGATAGAACTGCAGACAGCGGATCATCTTCAGGCTGCTTTCACATTCCAAGCATTTGGTTGTCAAATCCAGTGCATGTCTGAAGGCCTGCAGGGCTCCACTGATGTTGTTCAGAGCCAGATATGCATTTCCCAGGCTCAAAAATGTCAGCGGCTACAAAGAGAAAAGCAACATAGAATAGAATCATAGAACATACCCCAGCATAAGTATGTTCACTGTTTAAAATTGAAGCCAACTAGGAAAACCCCTGTCAATCCATACCTCCCAAATTTGGCTGGATAGAATTTAGGAAGCTTCTAAAATAGGGACTGCGTATTCTTAGAATGGAGAACTAACAGCTTGATGCACTGGTGCTAAACAAAAGCTGTTTTGACATAAGGTTGTGCTCAGGATTCCATCATCCTACGATGAAAAGCAGCTGTTAAATACACACAAGCTGAAACGAAGCATTAAATACTTACTTATAACCCATCATGAACATAATGCTTATTGCAGAGAGTAGAAAAGAACTAAATTGAAATGCTTGAAGACATTATAGAATGATTAAGAGTCAGCAAATCCATAGAAGTATTACTATTGTCTAGCAGGACAGATGCATAGCATTTGTCATGAGTGTTCAGGATTTACTTCAGCAGAACTAGGTTACTGAAAATACCAATGTCACACTAGCTTACTAGTATACATTTATATTTACTGTTAATTCTTTATAAAAACATCATATATTTGTTCACTGTTTTTAGCCAGTCTCCCTAAAATAGGTATTTTTTACAAAGATCATATCAAACACCTTTTTCACTGAACAGAAATGAATTAGCACTTAAATATAGGCACAGAGTAAAGCTTTACATTTTGTTTGTTAACTGAAAAGACTTTCACTTACAGAAAGCAATTTGCTGCAATTAACAGCATAATGCTAGAATAATGACTGTAATATTGTAATTTAGAAGTCATTTTTTTCCACTGCAATAATTTTACATTCATTATCTGAATATGTGGAGACTGATAAGCAGCACAGGATTTTTCCAACTCCTCTTAGCTTGTATTATTAAATGCCAATCAGAAAAAGGCCTAAGCTGAACAACAGTGTGTGTGTATATATATCTATATGTGTACTTTTTAAAGCTTTTGCTGATGTAGCACATCCTTCACTCAGTGCAGCTATAATTCATTTTTATTTGTATTTAGTTTCCATTATACTCCAGGAAATACTATTCAAGTACAAATTCTCCTGCTAGTTTTTTTGATACTATAGGTACTACAGGACTGAAAATGCCTGAAAAACCAGGAGCAGGCATTATTGTAGACTTGCCAATATTTCTGAAAAGTCTTATTTACACAGCATGGTCCTCAGGATCCCTCAGCTCCTCGCCTCCAAGGCTGTGCTTTCAAGTGTTCTTCTTAAGGCACATCATTCAAGTATACTTCTCTCTACAGCTCCTTTCTGCACTCTTACCTGTCACCCAGATGGGCTAGATTCCTGTCCAACTATTGCAAAACTGTTTCTGAATGCTACATTGAAAAACCTTTTTCTGCTTTTAGCTTTTTTATGTGACTGGTGGCCCAGCAGATTTAGGCTCTCTGCTTATCTAACTACAGAAGGAAAATGTCACATGAACTTAATGAAGCATCTCAAATGTAACACCAAAAAGTACCTGTTAGAGAAAAGGTGGCTCCTGCCAACCCTCCTTCCTTTCCTTGTCACAATTATTCTGGCCAGCCCAGTAGTTTAAACAGTTTATATAGAAACTTTGTGTGTCATAGATAACACCCTACCAAATGTTTATAATAATACCATTCAGAAGTACAAAAACCTGTTTTGAATCTGTGGTTGAAAGTAAAGTCACCCAACAACTAGAACACAGCCTTTCCTCTAGGTATACAGACAAAATCTAAGGATAAATAAAAGAGTACAGATAAAAGTCAAGTGGCACAGAAAGATGTCTCTACAGCCACAGATCTTGGTAATGTATGTGCTACTTTAAGCTTTTAAAAATCAAGACACAATACTGACAGCATTATGGATCTCTGTTTTAGAAGAAAGTGTTGCCAAAACACTAGGATTAGATTCCTTAGAAGCACTGCTGATAATACAGGTTTGAGAAATAAAAGGTCTGTCATCTTTTTTGGAAGAACTTCTGTGCTAGATGTTCATATTCGCAGCAACCAGCATCACCCCCAGTAGAGTCAAGGATCTGTTGCAAATCACAACCTGGAATTGAACTGCATGTACAGGTAAGTAAGCACAAGTAAGTAACACATATTTAGAAAATAATGAAGGAAAAGACATTCACTGCTGAATGACCTTAAAAAACTATCATCTTACCTCGGAGGCATTGATGGCCAAAGCCTTCAACAGGAGCCTGCTGGCATCCAAATGAAGACCATAATGTATCAAGAGGTTAGCAAGATTGACGAGAGGGATGTCCTGATACTCATGGGGAGCCAAACTGAATGCTTTTTGCAAACAGGTGATAGCAAAGGTGCCATTTCCAACTGCACGCCAGTACAATCCAGCTTCATTAAGCACAAGCCATAGAGGGCCTTCCAGCTATAGGAGAGTCAGAGAGAAGAATGAAAACACTCACAAAGAGGTGTTTAAGGAAGACAGAATTGCCTGCTCTTCAGTAAGAAACAAACCTCACCACTGCATACTACCTTATTAACTAGAGACAAATGACACTTTGCTGTGATTGCTAGCAGATTATTCAATCTGCTCTACTCAAATTTATGTGATTTACAGTCTGAACTGTAATTTAGTAGCAGCTGTTGCTCACACTACACACATATAAATGCCTTATATTGTGACCACAAAATCCCTTAAAATATACAAGTGATAAGTTAGCTTGCTTCGGGAAGCAACATCTGTGAGCCACTTTGTCTTAAAATTACATTAATACTGATCTATGAATAAATGTTACAATTTGCAGGGCAGGCAGCTTTTAAATCGCAGTTAGACGTGCTTCCAGGTCTATAGCCAACATTGAGATTTCTTGTCAATTTAAGGCTTCAGAGTTGATGGTTTTCTTAGATTTAGGTATCAATTTGTCTTCTGAAAGTCAACAAGTGATACACATTAGATACTGTTTAAAGATTATAAAGTAGCAGGCAAGAATTAAGGGCACATTGAAGAATGGAAGAAGTGTCAAATACACCCTGAATGTTTCTTCCCATTCTTTCACCTATAATAGAATGAACAAACACTCATCCTTGAGGAGAAAACAAGAAACTTTAACACTGACAAATGGACAGAGCAGTGTGAAAGATCCACTTTCAGAATGAGCAGTTTGAAATGGTTTAGAAACATTTACATTTTAGTCTTAATACTTCCAGCATTTCATGTTACCCAGTTCTACAGAGAGTTTGAAGATGAGTGTGATTACAGAAATTGAACTCCAATCCAACCTACACATCTAAAGCCCAAATGCATGAGGAAATGTGCAGCTAGGATTAAAGTGAAACAGATAAGGATCTTTACAGTAGTATTGTATTAACCCAATAGAGCTGCTATTATAGTAATACTGTGTTGAAAAGGTTAATCAGTACAAAGATTTTCTTCCAGATTTTAAAAACAGCCTCACACAGGAGGGTTCTACCTATGGTTCAAGTGAACTGGAAGAAATCAATTGGATGTATTACCTCTTTGTTCCGAGTATCTTACATAATCTTTAAGAGTATTTATCACCCCTATTTTGCAATGCATGTACATAGTATTACTTGCATGTTATTCATGCCAAACTCCTCACTGAATTACACTCCAGATCTCAATGACCTTTATTTAACTAAAACCTCAGCAAGTTATTAGCACTTTAGTCTTTCCCAACACAAAGACAGTAACTGTGGCACTCCTGCTCTAGAAAGTTTATCATTAGCAGAACAGGAATGACACAACAGTGCTCTTACATCAGCATCTAAATGACCAGGAAGTTCAGACTTCAACATGAAGGCAACAGACTACTACAGATAAAACCAAAATACCTATGCACAGCAACAGTAAGACATTAGACATGTACAGGACTGTTCTGAACAGCACAATAATAGGAATCAACTCCTACTATTAACTCTTCTTCTGGGTAAGACAGGTGCACATAGTAAATGGTAATGATTTTAGACTAAAAACAATACATACATACACTGCCTTGACACAACTTGTACAAGAGAGTTAATTTGAGAAGTATCAACTTGACACATCAAAACGAGTCAACCTCTATCTCAATGCTTCCTGTCATTTACTTGTGATGATTCTCAAAGGCCCCACGCATGATGGAGGTGGCATTCCACAGGGTGCTATACAGAGGTAAAATCTTTGCCCCATAGTGCTAGTTATCCTGACAGAAGATTGACAGATAGCTTGTTTCTTTGAAGGGGAGGAAAGAGGGGAAGGTAGGATAGTGGTAAGGAGGAGGAACAGCAAAAGGCAGGCATATAGGGAGGGGTGAAGATGGAGGAGTAGTTCCAAGCTATTTCTCTCGGTTAAGCAAACGGCTGCAAGGATTAGCCAATGTATTGCTGCTCCATGTCCCGCAGCCATAACAAGCAACTACAGGGCAGTTTGGTGCACACTATGCTAAATTAAATGGCTATTTCTCTATGTGCTTGTGCTTTACTTGTAAAGCATGGACTTTTAAGTTAGTTTCATCTCAGCTGCTTTCTTGCACATCACTGACTTCTTTCAAAGTATAAAAATGAGCCTCAAATAAGAATTGAGAATTTATCTAATGCTACAGTTTTTGACATACCTTTTTCATGGCATGATCTAGAAATGCTCCTATCTTCGCCTGTGAAATAGTTTGATTGTTGATACGAGAATGCAAAACCTGGACAACAAAGATTTATGTTTTTAAACAACTGAATGCATTTTACATGATACATCTACATCAGTCATTCAAGTTTCACTTCCCTAAGTCTTCCCTTTAATAAAACCTTAAAAAATATTGTTTTAAACAGATGATATGAACATATAATGATTAAAGCAGCCAATCTCCAGAAAGCAACATGAAGGATTGATCTCAGCCTATAGTTACCAACTTGGTAGAATACAGTAGTTACTGGAAACCCAAGAAGATGAATCATGTGAAGTGACTGCTTAGAAGTTCTAAAAGTAATCAGGAATTTCAAATAGTAAATCAAGTTTTCTACTTCTGTGTGCTTTTGGTTAGCATTTGAAAGAAATCATAGAACCACAGAATAGCTGGGGTTGGGAAGGACCTTAAGAACATCCAGTTCCAACCCCCTTGCCATGGGCAGGGATGCGTCACACCAGACCATGTCACCCAAGGCTCCCTCCAACCTGGCCTTGAACACTGCCAGGAATAGAGCATTTACCACTTCTTTGGCCAAGCTGTTCCAGGGCCTCACCACCCTCACAGTAAATAACTTCTTCCTTATATCTAACCTGAACTTCCCCCACTTAAGTTTAAACCCATTACCTCTTGTCCTACCACTACAATCCCTGACGAAGAGCCCCTCATGCTGAATGCCAAGTTCTCCCTTTCTCCAGCCTTACAGAAAGCACTTGTTCCCCTTTTTTGGAAGTACCAACTGGCTTGTGATATTAAGCAATCTTTTAAATATCAGAATCTTTCATGTTCAGAGTAAGATTTTTAAGGCAATAAAGAAAAGAACCAAAAAGAAATCATCTCTTACTTGTCTTGCTTGATCATCCGGCATCTTGAACTTCAAATCTAGATTACTGTCTAATTCCTTGACCAGTATGTTTAGAGATTCATTGTTATGAGCATCAGTAATGGAAGAACAGTCTGGTGCCTGGGTTTCTCCATGCCCAACAGTATCTCTCAGGATACTCAGGACTGGCTGGACTCTAGGAATAAGGAGAACCAAGACAAATCAATACCATGTGCTGCATGTCACTGATCTATAAACCTAAGAATCAACCGACAAGCCTCCTACTGTAGACTGCCACTAGTCATGAGCTGCAAACAAGGAGAGTTCAAGGACAACCCTTTCCTTGAAAAGTCATTCATAAATAAGGCTTTTACTTTCATTTTTAAGCACAGAATACCTGTAAACAATGGACAATGCAGCAGAAATAAGACACAGAAGGTTCCCTCATTATGACAGTAGTCCTAAACATCATACAGTGATTAAATAAGTGGATGGGAACCTTTGCTTTAACACATGCTCAGTACTAGAATTATACTCACCAGAGAAGAAAGCTTCCTTACTATCACTGTGATAACACTGAGTACAATATTATGAAATTGCATTGATCTATGTAATTAATGTGCATTGCTATTGCAAAGGAGACACACTTATTTTTATCCTATGTAATAACAAATATTACTGACTATTCCACAATTAAGATGGTATGTTACCTCTGCCCCAAAGGAATAATCCAGGGCTTTCAACTCCTAATCCTTTATAGTATTTTTCTGGTCTTCCTAATTTTCTGTTATCATAACTAAAGCTAAGAGGATGTATGCAATGTACAACAGTTAACTGTAGTTATTAAATAGACACCTCATTTTCTCTCTTTTTAAAGTTCTTTTTAATTTAAATATACTCTACAAGACATTCAGACTCGTACTTAAATCCTAATTCCTTTAGTAATACTGTAGGCATTTCATGTATTCACCCTGTGCCAACAGTCAGGGAAGAATCACCAAGAAATTGGATCTGCTACAGTTACAGCAAAGACAACAATAAAGAAAAACATCCTCCTCCTGTGGAACAGCCAGGAAAAGAGGTGTGAACACATCTGTGCTGTTGATTGTTCAACATCTTTGTCGGTGACATGGACAGTGGGATTGAGCAGTGCCCTCAGCAAGTTTGCTGATGACACCGAGATGTGTGGTTTGGTTGATAAGCTGGAGGGAAAGAATGCCATCCAGAGGGACCTTGACACGCTTGTGAGGTGGGCTGATGCCAACCTCATGAAGTTTAACCATGCTAAGTGCAAGGTCCTACACCTGGGTCAGAGCAATCCCAGGCACAGCTCCAGGTTGGGCAGAGAAGAGATTCAGAGCAGCCCTGCGCAGAAGGACTTGGGGGTGCTGGTCGAAGAGAAAATGAACGAGCCAGCTTCAGTGTGCGCTCACAGCCCAGAAAGTCAACCATATCCTGGGCTGCATCAAAAGAAGCATGACCAGCAGGTCGAGGGAGGTGATCCTGCCCCTCTGCTCCTCTGCTCTCCTGAGACCTCACTTGGAGCATTGTGTGCAGTTCTGGTGTCCTCAACATCAAAAGGACATGGGACTGTTGGAAGAAGTCCAGAGAAGGCCACAAGGATGATCAGGGGACTGGAGCACCTCCTGTATGAAGACAGGCTGAGAGAGTTGGGGCTGTTGAGCCTGGAGAAGAGAAGGTTGTGTGGAGACCTCAGAGCAGCCTTCCAGTATCTGAAGGGGACCTATAGGGATGCTGGGGAGGGACTCTTCATGAGGGACTGTAGTGATAGGACAAGGGGTAACTGGGTTCAAACAGGGGAAGTTTAGATTGGATATGAGGAAGAAATTCTTTACTGTGCGGGTGGTGAGGCACTGGAATGGGTTGCCCAGGGAAGTTGTGAAGGCTCCATCGCTGGCAGTGTTCAAGGCCAGGCTGGACATAGCCTTGGGTGGCCATGGTTTAGTGCGAGGTGTCCCTGCCTATGGCAGGGGGTTTGGAACTGGATCATCTTAAGGTCCTTTTCAACCCTAACTATTCTATGATTACTAACTGCATCCATCCTCTCCAGAAAGAAAATATTCATTGAGACATCAGTGCTGAAAATTTACAAATAAAACTTTTAGTAATCAACACTTGCCTGAATCCCCTGTTTTCTGGGGGCAAGAAATAAGTTGGCAGTTGTTCTGGATCAGGAATTTTGGGGAATGATTTCATACACTCTGATCGCTGAGGCCACAGAATATGCTGTTTGTCCTAATGGGGAAAGGAATTATTTCTTATTAATTTCTCAACATTTCTAATATTCTAATTGACTTATTTCACATAAACAAGGAAAGATTCATTCTTTCACAACTCCTCTTTAAAAGGGCAAAGCTTATGCTCTTCACTCACTCTACTGGATTCTACACTCCACACCGAAATGATCGAGCGAGCAACAGGGGAAGACTGCGGTGACTGGCTGTGGTCACTTTGGTTTGCATGAAGATCCAAATTCACAGATGTCATACTAGAAGTTGATGAGTCTTCACCAAACTAGAAACAACAGAAAACCAGTATTTAATAAAGAGATGATATCTTACTGGCTGAATTGCTGCACATTATTTTTCCCTGCCATTTGTGTAGTTAAGCCTCACTGATAAGCTGAAATTTGGGTAGCAGGGGAAAAAACAACCCTGTTGATCCACTCACAAAGTAAAAAGTAATATTTATGTTGTATATAAGTCAACAATGAAAGCGTAAGTGCAAATCGACAAAAAATGCTAACAGGTACTAAGCAAACACTTCGAATAGACCACAAAACCTACTTATCTGGACCGCATAACTCTAGTGCAAGTCAGGGTTACTAAGGCTGATGACCACAAAACCTACTTATCTAGACTGCATAGCTCCAGTGGAAGTCAGGGTTACTAAGGTTGATGACTTGCAAAATTATCTTGACAATTAGGGCTGTTTCCTGAACTAGTTAAGTGGAAACTCCAGAACACATTCCACATTACAACATACACGAAACCCCAGTCTTTATCTGGAGTCCTAACACAGCAGCAGTGCTGCTTGGGTGGCTGTTATTCCAGATTTTCAGTTTTGGTACACACCTTGCTTCCAAAACTTCCCAATATTCCTTTATCAGGTTTCCTTGGTGCACTGCTTAATTCAAGATACACAATCAGCAAATACTCACAAACCCCATCTAACACCTTATTTTTGGGCTCACTAGATTCAACACCATTGAGCTCTGCTCCTCCATTTGCTAATTGCTTAAGGTGGTTTTCTGCTCCTGGTAAGAAAAAAGACTAAATTGGAAGGAGCACGCACAAGTTGCATAGCTTGAGTCATACAACAGTGTATTAAACTAAAGAAACTATGACCCATTTTAAGGCTGTGGAGGTAGAGATTGATACAAAATTTTAAGCACAATTCTAAGCTGTTATGATGGAATATTCTTTCCACTAAGGAGTAATTCTTGTTCCATACAGCACACAAACATCAGAAAACTCACTCCTTAGAAAATCTTTGCCTCTTCTTTAACATTAGCTGCCTACTGCTTTTTCCCTGGCCTCTCGGAAGGAAGCTAAACCAGAAAATTAAACATGTTTCGCTCTTGCAGTATATTTATGTTAAGAGAAAGCTGTACTTCCTAGAAGGAAATAACTTGGTTATTCTATGCAGGTTGAAAAAGCAAAGGAGTCAATATAGAGGTGGTTGATAACTCATAGGAAACTAAGACTTTGGACCAAAATAATCTTTAAAAATTCAAATAATTCTAATAGTTCCCTTTTCCAGGTTAAACAAAGTCTTACACAGTAAAACCTCTACATTTCTATAATTCATGGATGACCTCAGCTTGTATTACCAGCAAAAATTAAATGCTTCACAGTCTGGAAAAGAGACTGAACGATTTCTCACTCCAATTACCACACTCAAAAAGTACCCCCTTTGTTAAGCCTCAAAACAAAGAGGGAATCTTTTGCTAGCAAGGCAAATGAGATGCAACTTAGAGCAGTGGTATCAATTCACAGACAAACCTGAACATATTCCACATTCTCAAAAATGTCCCCACGGTGATAACGAACAGGCTGGTCCCACTGGCAGTGCAAGCTATGCTGCTGACTGCCCAGTCTACAGATCTGATGGTTCCCTGCAGAGGCACAACATAATGTCTACTACAAAAGTGAGCTTTCTGAGGAGACAAACACAGCAAACAGTCAACCCTTCCAGCCCCAATTTGGTCAACCCTTTTTATTTATTTAATCAGCAAAGAGAAAATTCCATATTCTTAGAAAGATGTAAGAACATGTTCAAGAACATATTGCAATCCCTCATTTTAATAAGAAAAACACAACAGCCACTCAGGGCCATCTGTATATATAAAGAAGTTATGTCCTGACATTAATCTGAGTATGCGCAGTTCTTCATTGCTATAACGAGAATGAACTCTAAAAAGTTGTACCTAATTGAGCTTCTTTTGCCATCTGTGTCTCGTGAATGATGTTCCTCAAGATTTGTTCCTCCTGGATAAGCTTGTACTTGTCTAAGACATCTTGTTGCCTAAGGTAATGGTCATGCTGCTTCTGATATTCCTTCAATTCATTTAATGTTCGCTGAAGTGATCTTGAAAATTCAATAGCAGAAAAGATTTACTTTGAAGGCTTTTTAAGGTATCAGCTTTTCCTACAGTGTTGCACATTTCTTAAAGTATTCTTATGCATAATTTTATTGCACAAAGAAATACAGAAAGCTTGAAAAACATTATTCTATTTGAAATGTAAATAACTGCTCCAATAGAACAATAAAAGTGAGACTGTATGAACTACAACTAGGATGCTTCTTTAGCTACCTATGCTGGGCTTCCAGTTTTTGCTCAAGTTTTTGCTGACATAGGACAGCATGCTTCCTTTTTACTGCTTGCTCAAACCCTGGTTTGGCTTGTAGAGCATGATCGTAACACAGGACTGAGTGGTTGTACTCTCCAAGCATCTGAAGAAAGAGAGAGAAAGAAAGAATTAGCCACTGTCTGGAGATTCATAAAAACATTCCATTTTTAAAGAAGTCATTAGCTCAGATTTTAATTTGTAGTAACAAGCAGCCTGTCATTTCTGAAACTCAAACCACTATACCTACTAAAGAAAGGCTGCAGGAGAATATTCCTTGGATATGAAACGCATGTGAAACACAAGACACTGTAAAAGAGTACAGCTTTATAAGTCAAGCCAGATAGATTATGTATTATTTGGTTTTCTACAAATCTTGAAAAATAAAGATAGTATTTACTGCATATATATTTCCCAAAGTGTAATAGCTGGTAAAGAAGTCACTGTAATCCAGAGCTGCATGGACCACGATAGCTGCATCTGCAGAGAAGTGAGCCCGGTGCAGAATATTTGCCAAATTCACCAGTGCAATATCTTTATTTTGCCTACAAGAAGAATATTAGAAGAAAAAACAGATATTAAAAGAAGATCCAACTGTCCAAGAATCATTCATTTGTCATATATTAAATATGTAATTTGATAGAAAATGTCTAAACTACATATGTACCTAGTATAGTATATAAAGACCAAGAACAAGTAACACGGCTTATCCCTTAGGATACAGTCTTGGAAACTAAAACCTGTTTAACTAATTAGGATAACCAGGAAAGCAATTTGAAATAAATCTTTACGGCAATTCTTACCTTGAAGAAAAATGAAGAGCACGCATGGCACATTCTACTACTTGGTATGGCTCATTCTTTATTCGCCAGTAAAAAGAAGCCATATTATAAAGTACCCAGGAAGAAGAGTTCTGCAGTAAAGAGAAACACATTAACTGTACTAAAACATGAACTAAAAGGTTAATCAGGGCTTCAATTACTACAGGATAGAAAGCTGAGCACCAAACCTGCTCACAGTTACCCGTTTCCTTTAGAAAGCTGCCATTTGGCAATAGTTGTGAATGTTCAGAAAGAATGAGCTGGCATATAAATGCAGTAAAGAAACTTCTGCCTTTCAAACAGGTAAGAATTCAAGATGAGATTAAATGAAGTGGCAGTAGTTCAATCAGCAGCAACTTAGCTGGCATTGAGTGAGGGTTCCTATATCTTTCAGGAAAGCGTTCAGTAAGACCATACACCTTTCAGTACTGTTTCTTTGTTCAAGTTTTGGTTTAAAAGCTTATGCATTTTTGTTTAAAAGCTTTTACTTATTACCTTGAGAAAGCAATGAATGTGGTTTGCCAGACCACAGAATACATGAGTTATTAAAGATGACAGTCAGTACCTTTCTAGCACTCTTTTTGGGCATACAGTAAGATTAGTTTCATACCTTCATTAGCCCGTCATAAATACGATGACCTATTTCCTCTATACTTCTTCCCAGCCTTCGTGATAAGTATGTGAAGATTGGATCTTCTTTAGGTAACAAGGGTGCGGAAAGATTAACTCTTTCTTGGACACCCTAAAATAAAAATTGAATATAGGTATTTGCTAACACTTTTAACTAAAAGCAAAGAAATAGACACAAGGGCATGACTCCCAGGAAAATGTAGAGCTTGGTTATTGTACATTCCTATCGTCCTTTCATATCACTATCTTAGGGGCTTGATAGGATAATGCCACCTTTGACACATGAATAATACATATTATTATAGATAGGCAAATACCAGAAGCAGCCAAAAGCAGCCTCTGCTTGTGAATGCTATAGAAGTATTTACTTCTGGTAGCACTACGTATCTGGCAGCTATTGATTTCACTAATGACCACTGAAGCACTTATCTCATGTTTGTCAGATTACAGGCACACTCTGAAAGTATCCCTACATCTCTTCTCTTTCTTCCTTCTGCAACAAAAAACACACTCCTTTCAAAAGCACATCCAGACAAAGGAACAGAGCTAAAATACTTCAGTTCCTGTTTTGTCTCTAAGAAAATCCTTATTTATTACTTATAATAAAGTAAGTACCAAGATATAAGCACTACAGCTGCATCTGCATTAGAAAATTTGCTCATATGATACTGTTGACAAAACCAGTTTTTTTAACGCACCATATTTCCACTGTAACCTTTCTCAAGCAGGTGAACTTCAGACTAGTAAAGAACAATTGTCTCACCTTCTAGGTCAGGGCTTGACATTCAGGACACCAAAGAGACAGCCAAGTATGTGAGGAGCTACCTACAAGCCTGCAAATAATTTTCTGACCCTCAATTTTCATACAGTTTAATGACACTGTTCAGCACTCTCCAATTTCAACCGAAACAATTCACAAGTTCAAGGCATTTCTAATAAAAGCTACCATTTTACTAATGAAATGTGTGTTATGAAAAGACCCCATTTTCCTAAAAACACCCTCTAAAATCAGGCAAAAAATAACAAAAGAGAAATAGGATTTGTGTACCTGATCGAACTGTCCTCCTATAAGCAGGGCATGAAAGAAGTCTGAAAATGTCTTGAAAGATTACAGTATCTTTCAACCTTCACTGAGAACTGCCAGAAGGAGTTTCCTGTCCCTCTTCATGATAGGGGGAAAAAATCCATACTTGCATTTGCTCACTCACCCGTAAGTGCTGAAAAGCATGAATACTGTATGGAAGATCTAGAACTTTTGTACAGTCTGGCTGCTGCAGGTCTGGAGGGACTGGTGACTTTGTGTCTATATAGTCTTCAGGGCTGAGGACGTAACAACATAACACAGTAGACTTCAGATTAAAATGCTGCTAAAGTTCATAAGAGACAGTATTGCAGTTGACAGACACAATACACTGATTTGACTGTTACAAAAACCCTGGTTTTGACCACGTCAGACCGTGTCTAATGTCTTCACAGATTTCAGTTGTATCAGAATGTCACCACTATAGGATAACATAAACAAATTTCTGTCTGCTTTAGAGAGAACATCAGCATTTGGATAAACTCCAAAATATATCAGTGTAAATCTAGTGTATCACTACAATGATTAATGGTCTATCTGCCAGGCAAATGGCAACGCATGCAGAAGTCTCTTCAACCGAAACAAACCAACCCTGAGCATTAGCGAGAAGCCCAAATGAAGGTATCTTAGGATAAAATTAATCTTTTCCCACTTCAAGTACTTAATCTGATTACGTTATTATTAATACTACAAAACCAAATCAGTCAGCCCTGAAGATGATTTGCCAGTGAAGCTGAATGTCAAGCTGATGTTCCACGCATCCCTTACTTGCTAAACACAAGGGATGAAATATGACCAGAAGGTTCAACTGCTTGGTAATCAAAAGCATTACATTTACATTTAAGCCAAGCCAGTGCCCACTACAAGATGTGTATCTAGCTCAAAACATCCAAAGCACACTCTGGTAAATTCAACCCTCTTCTACATGATGCACACCAGTTTAATTCAGTGTTTGGTTGTATTAGGTCAGCGTCACAGTGGCAGAACTGACTGGGAGACTAGGAATAGAATGGAGAAGTTCTAGGGCATGGCTAACATGAACAGTTTGTGGGAGACGGCATTTCTGTGTTGTACCCTTTCCTGATGAGTGGCAGAAGTTGTTTCACTTTTATTCCACAGTAACACAAAATAAAACAACCGTCATCTAAAGGAGAGTCAGTGATAGCATTTTTCTTTTTACTTGCATTTAGAGGTTTTGTTGATTTTTTCTGTTCAGTAAAAACCTAAAAAACCAAGCATCTTATTACCGGATATCTTTGCTCTCCAAGGTGATGTACGTGCCATCATAAAGATCCAGGTCCCCCAAGGGCACCTTGGCTTTAATGCAGTCTGGATCCTCTTTATTATGCCTTTGTTCCAGCCCTGTGTCTCTGTCCTCATTTTCCTCTATATGAATCTTTTGAGCAACTAACTGTTTCTGTAGGAATAAAACAAAAAGAATAATGCATACACATGAAAGCAAACTCTACAGATGCTATGAGCTGAACAGTCCAACTTTTTCCTTAAAGTCCATTTGAAGAAAATCTAAAAGCTCTCTTCAAATTTTGGGAATATTTTCCTGTATTTTATAACATCTGTAGGACATTTTTTGATTTAGATGGAATATAAATACTTTAATTAGAGATACACAACCTGAACAGGACATTATCTCTCCTGCTGTACCTAAAAAGAGGGCTAATAGCATTTCAAATTCATGGTAGGCCACTCAGAAAAGGAAGAAACAGTTGTTAACAGTACATCAACTTTTCCATATTTGGACCCTTCTTCGGTTTAAGACTTCATGGAAGTAACAGATATTTCAAACAAAATGAACTTCTTAATCACTCAGCATGCTAAGTACAACTGAGCTGGCAGATTAATGCAAGAATTGAGACTAATTTCTATAGATTAGCTTATGATGTGCCTTAGGAGCTACCTGTTGCCCCATAAAGCTCATAGGTATTGATTAGCAAAAGCGGTGACTAGACTAATGATCTGTCACAGCACAGTAACTTGTATTTCAGTCTCGCTAGATCTGTAAATTGCAAACTCATTAAATATCATCAGGATTTGCATGTGTGATATAAGAAAATTTGCATTTTTAATTAAAGCCATAATTACACAATACTATGCAATATCAGAGATATACACAGTAGTAGCAGCTTGTAGATCTTCACGATAACTTCTGCTGAAAGTCATTCATATGCCACAAATTGTAGATTAGTAATTTCCAAACCCACAACCCATGTCCTGAAAAGCTTATAACTATTGTTGCATCCACAGGTAAAATGCCCATTACCACAAAAATGAGTATACCTTAAAGAGAAAGGCTGGCTGAATACAATCACATAATAGACAGTCCTACTTTTTTCTCCTCCCTTCCACGTCTCCCGTTCACCTAAAGCTACCTCTGGTGCTCATCTAACTTCCCAGTTAACTGGTTAGGCCAATCTGACAAAACCAAAGCTGACACAGAGAAAAGAGTGCATTGCCAGAAGAAAAGCTGTGATCTGTTCACTTGCCCAGCCCATGCTATATTTAAACTGTACCAGTTTGAAGTTCATTAAAGCTCTTTTCAGAAGGGTGCTCTCAGACCCTTTTTCAACAATAAATGGGCTTGAAGAAAAACAAGCAACCTTCTCTGTGTCCTTCTGGAATATAGCAACGGAATCCAGCACCTAAATGGCTTTACTTAAAAATGTTAGGATTTATGGATAACAACAGGGAATGGTAGAACTGATAACCTGAACAATAATAACCTGCTGAGCAAACATAAGGCACAAAATTCTTGAGATCTAAAGAATTACTCATCCTTTCACTGAAGCAGAATTATGCCCATAATAACTTCTGCTCCCTATCTAAAGCTATCACTAAAAAGCCTATGGAAAAAAAATCAGTATTTTCAGAAATCAGTTAGTACTTAACATTAATGCTTTACCTCCAGTTCTTTGAGGTAGTTAACGGTTGTTTCTTGTCTCATTAGTATTACCAAATCGTGTGGGTTCCTCAAGTTCATTGGTGAATCCACCTGCAAGATATTTCAACAGCCCATCATGTAAGACATTCTCCTAAAAAGATCGATTTTAAAAGGTAAGAAGTTATGTTCATTCAACTACAGTTTGTCTGTTCAGAGGTTTTCTGTTCATTCAGCATCATACTATGTCCATAACTTCAATCTGTACTTCAAAAAACACTGTTATTTCAGAATCCAATTCAAACCAGGCTTTAATTTTAACCCTGTTTTAGTTTATTCAGGCACACAACTTCTAAGCATAAGGGGCAAGCAAACTTCTCATAATAGACGTTACTAAGAGTACCTACTGCTATAATTCTAGATACCAAGCACCCCCGATGATCCATATCAATACTGATACCATACTCATAGAATCATAGAATGGTTAGGGTTGGAAAGGACCTTAAGATCATCCAGTTCCACCCCCCCTGCCACGGCCAGGGACACCTCACACTAAACCATGTCACCCAATGCTCTGTCCAACCTGGCCTTCAACTCCGCCAGCGATGGAGCATTCACAACTTCCCTGGGCAACCCATTCCAGTGCCTCACCACCCTTACACTAGAATATTGATGTTGTTATTGAAGCATTAAAGCCTACAGCATTTTACTTACATATATTCATATTTCAATATACATATTGGAATGCACATATTTCAATACATATTTCATATTTCCTCCTACAGGCCCCACCTCACTTTGAACTGGTTGCACACAAACAGAGTTATGCACTGAATGTAGCACTTGTTACGCCTCATTTGCTAGGGAGGCTACTGCAGGTATGTACAAGCGAATGAGATACGAATTCGCAAAGAAAACAAGGGAAAGTTTTACTGTGTTTAAAGCACTTATCGCCCATTCCTAAATTGCACTGTTCCTCTCACACTGTAAAGGCTGCTTGCATGATACTACAGTCACTGAGAGCATGATACTACAGTCACTGAGAGCAAAGTCAAGCTTCAGCTCTACTTTCAGTGACAAACTGCATCTGGGGAGCAATTTTTCAGCTGAACGTTATGCAGGCATCACCATTCAGAAAGCTTTATTCTGAAAGACGAAGGAACTTGGCTTATCATTCATTCAGAAACAGGAATGATGTTCAGGGACAGCTTCTGTTTTGAACTCCTGATAAAAGAGTCTCATGAGAGTTAGGTCTGCATTTAGGGTTTGGGAATTTAGAGTGGGATGTTACCAATCCGGCATGCACTGGCTGATAGAAAAGCAACACAACAAGTACCAGATTCATATGAACTATTACCTGGCAGCAGCAAAGTGACAACAATCAAACAGCAATGTACACTGAATTCATTCATAAAATTATGGCAGTCCACCAGGAAATCATCTCATGTTAAGCAGCATGCATGGTATTTTTCTTTACTCTTCAGATTTTCACTTCTGGATCTGACCTCAGTTTATCACCAGCAAATGATACATGATAGTAATGACAGTCATACTTTCTAATGATAGTAAAACCCTTCAACCTAGTAGAAAGTTCCTATTTCTGTAATTCTATTACTATATGATTTCATTAGTATAAGTTTATATGATTCTATTACTAAATAACCATAGTAGTGTGTAAATAAAATCTTTAAAACCAAAACTTCACTACTAAATCAAACCTTATAGTTCACATTTGATTCTTTTCGCACTCTGAAAGTTTAAGATTTCCACTGCAAGAAACTTTCACAGTAAAGACTATTATTAGCTTCATTTTAGGTGCAATAATTGCATTTGAATGGAAAAGATAAGCAACTACACTGGACAACCACGCAAGGTTTGCAAAGGCAACTTAAGCCAGCACATCCAATGCATTCAGAGCACTTTTGACAGCTTGTAAAATAAGACGAATATACTGTATCAGTCCTCATACTCTTCAGTTTATACATTTACAATATAAAGGCATCACAGAATGAGAACTGAGCAAATAAAAAGCATTCAGAGCTACAAGAAAATGCTATATGACACAAATAGACACGAAGGAAACAGATTCTTAATTGAAAACCACAGGAGATCTTATGCTATCATGCCTGCAAATGGGGAAAACAATGCCAACTTGGCCTCCAACAGGCACGAGTTAGGAGGACGATGGTGCTCAAACTTAAGAACTTCATAGCATTTAAAGTGCAATTTCCTGAACTGCTTACATTGATCCAAAAGGGAAAAGGAGCCAAACAGGGGAATTCTCCCTTTTCCTACTACCTATAATCTTACAGCTCCACTGAGAAACAGACCAGCTGAAAAATAACAGATCAAGCAATTAGTTTTCAGGCACATCTGCAGATGAGTCTGAACTGGCCTCAAGTTGCCCTTCATCACCCTCCTCTCTATCGCAAGAGCCATGTGACTCATGAACTGCAATCTGTTCCTCTCATCCAGCCAGCAACGCTGTCAGGACTTGTGGTCCATTATTCACCACTTACAACACCCCTCCCCAGATCAAACACGTTTTCTTTTACAGTGCCAGCCATTTCCACAGCTGGAAGACAACAAAGCTGACCTACAGAGTTGTGAAGAGTACCAATACTACATTTGCCATCAAGAAATGCACTAGTCCAAATAAAACTAATTTGATGGATACCTGGAGACTGTTCTGGATTACATTCCTTCCTTCCCACAAGAAAAAATACTCTAAGGACTCTAGATTTTAGAAGATACTGGTTTCATTCAGTCTCACGTCATGCTTTTGCTCCTTCAGACGCTCACAACCTCTACTTAATAGTCATCCAGAGACTGATCAGGTTGTGGAAATGCCTCCAGTTTCAAGGAAGTACCTAAAACAAAACAAGAAGCAGCTGGTTCCGCCAAAGTAGTTCTGCATCTTCATGGCATCCACTGCAGAAAGTACTTCTTTGGACAGAAAACAGTAAGCAACATGAATGGTACTGGATCATGCTGAGGAAAGAGTGTGTTATATCTACAATTGCGCAAGATCTTATGGTAAAAGTGCATATTCATCAGCTCATTGCTATGGCTCCCCTCTTTTATGACAGCTCAGGTATTTGCAAATAATTATGCATTAAAACCCCCCTGCTGTGAAATAAAAGGGTGTATGTGGCCTCCATTTTACTAAGCTTCACTAGATTTGCTGATGATAAAGCCCGGGGACTGCTGGGATGAATTAAAGATTGTATTTGTTCTGAGCACTGCTGAAGATGTGCCTGGTACAGCATTTGCATTTAAAGTCAGTTTTTCTACAACTAGTAAGGAAACAGCACAAAACTTGGCTCTGGAAACTAGCATAGGTCTCACTTCAGTTAAAACCTTATTAGAGGGCAGGTGTTACTTCAACACTGGATGAGCTAGAATCAAATATCAAGGCGTTCTTAGATGCTTCTTTTTACTTTAGGATTGAATCTACTGCCAGGCAGGACTTGGGTCTCACTTTAGAGTGTCATGCCCTCTTCCCTGCCACACAGAAGGCTGCAGATACACACACATAGAGTGCTACCATAAATTCAAATTGCATTAGAAATCATAGCTTCACTTTTACGACAGTGGCCTACTACAGATTCTTCACCCTTCATAGAATCATAGCATAGTTAGGGTTGGAAAGGATCTTAAGATCATCCAGTTCCAACCCCCTGCTATGGGCAGGGACACCTTACAGTAGGCCATGTCGCCCAAGGCTCTGTCCAACCTGGCCTTGAACACTGCCAAGGATGGAGAATTCACCACTTCCTTTGGGCAACCTGCTTCATGCAAAGTCTGTTGCACCCCATCATCTGATCAGAGGAGTGAAAACACAGATGGATGTTGTGGTTTAGCTCATCTTTTGCCAAATGTAAGCAACTCCCTCTAAGGTTCTGCTGGGACGAAGCAGAATAGATGTCAACTTCCAGAGCACCTACAGCTTCCTGGTGATGAGAGTAGAGACGCCTGCGCCACAACAGATGCTTGTCCTGACTAACTCAAAGCATTAGGCTGATGCCACCACATTCATGTACTCTTCTTCCAAAATGCTGAAATGGTGACATTCAAGATGAAGTGCTTGAAATGCAAGAATCTGACTTCAATTCAGACACAGTAAACAGGGGAAAAAATAGTGCTGAAAAGCTTTCCTTGAGCCCCTGGCGGCTCTTACAGCTACACTGCAGAAAGCCTGCCAGCAAACCACTTCTAGAATAAGTGTTCTCTGTTCAACTTTGCCCAAAGGTGAAAGTTTCTTTATAAAGCACAGTTCAAATTTATTCACCATCACAAAGTACACCAAGAACCTGACTCGGCAAGAAACACAGAGGATTTGTGTAACCAAATAGCCCAAGGCATCAGAGTTGAATCAAACCATGAAGTTTTGGAGCACCTCCTGCGTTACCTGCATATATCAAAGTCATTGAATAACTACACTTGTAAGTTTTGCCAAACTTTTTGGCATATCTTCCCCAAATCTGTTATAAATGAGGGTCAATGAATGCCTCAGTCAACTATTTATAGGTAAGACTATAAAACTTCTTTTTAAAGTACTGTGGAAATCCCACTGTTAACCAAAGCAGAGGAACACCAAAATTCAGTGCCTCTGCATGTCCTAAAAGCATTCTATCACACGCAGAAGGCAGACTATGACAGAAAGAAGCTGGAAAAGATACTACATCAAATGATGGTGTACAGCTAAATGGCTCCTCACAGTTCTTTTATAGACTTGTTTTACAGATAGTGGATCTTTTGTCACCGTGCTTGGAAATTGAAGGCAATTCCCACTCAAATAGGCTGGAACTGTTTGCAGTCTCAAGTGGGAGTGAAGCATCTAAAAACTGATGTTTGCTTTATGGTATATTCTTGCTGTCTTGAGATACTCTATATTCCAACACAGCATTCGTGAAAAAGCTACCAAAAAATCTGCATATGTTTCAGGACAAGACAAGCAGCAGCTTATCCAAATGATGAACAGGGAGTGCCAGAAGATACTTGTTCCAAGGGATGTCAATGAAAACTTCATACAGGAAAACAATGTGGAACTTGAGTTTTTATAAGTATTGAGCCATTTCAAAGCTTACAGCTGCAGAATCTGTTAACAAAGAGCATTAGGTGTTTGGATATTATTTAGAGTAGCTGCACTATAAGAAAAACAGAAGCTTTAAACACTTGCAGCACTTCAAGCCTAAAACCTAACCAAGTCTCAGTATTATTTGAATAGGTGTGCTCCACTGAGATCACTTCCAGAAAGTACATGAGCTACAAGTATCACAGATATACAAAGGAAAACAAGACTTTATTTGTAAAACCACTTCTTTGCAATGTGTTGTTGGTCATACTTAAGAGTACTAAACCTCTCGCTGAGGTTTATATTCTACAGTAGCAAAACAAATGCCAGCCATACACACTGTTGAACCAAAACAAGAAATGGAGAGATCACTCATATACATCAGTAATGAACAAGTACTTGTTTTCATAAAGACAGACTAATTCCTGCTGCCTGCTCCCTCCCAAATCCTAACAATATGAAGTGTTCTAAAGTTGAAAGTACAGAAAAGGAACACTACCAATTAGACTTAAAAGACACCTATAAAAGGTCAACCCTGAGCAGCGATTTCTTCCGTAAATGGAACAGCAGACAACCCATTAGTTTTTTTCTGGTTAAACTTTAAGGGAAATTACTTTATTCAGTGATGTATTTTTAGGGCAGGCACTTTATGCCAGGATTCTCATTTCCTCACTGGAATAGGTAGTAATTAGGTAGGGATTCAGCGTCAAGTGTTAAAAGAAGAGTTCAGCTACATGAAGTAACAGTGGATTTCAGAGTCTTGCTAACTTTGCTCTTCTGGGCTTTGACTGGGGCTTTCATGCAAACATGCTAGGGCCACTTCTAGACTATCCTTGCGCTGTGAAGCTCACAATATGGGGAAGCCATTGCCAGGTACCAACCACAGCTTTTACCACAGATTAATCAGTTTTGAACAGTTCATTTGTATCATCTTGTCATTTTGTCCTACCCTTCTCTGAAAAGACACTGAAAACAGCATGAGAGGCCAAGGAAATCAAAGCGTGAAGATGCTAAGAGGAATGGGACCTGGGAGCCACCCTGTGCCCAGGGGACACAAGCTGTACAGAAACACGAGGAGTGAAGGAGTGACCAATTCGGCTTGAGTTTAAACTAAAAGAGGAGAAGTTCAGGTTAGATATAGGAAGAAGTTCTTTGCTATGAGGGTGGTGAGGCACTGGTACAGGCTGCCCAAAGAAGTGGTCAATGCTCCATCCCTGGCAGTGTTCAAAGCTGGGTTGGACAGGGCCTTGGGTGACATGGTTTAGTGCGAGGTGTCCCTGCCCATAGCAGGGGCTGGAACTGGATGATCTGAAGGTCCTTTCCAGCCCTAATTATTCTATGATTCTATGACATGGTGCCTACCAGCCACTGCTGGGGCCTTCTAGACTTACACACTGAACCACCTTGGCATATATTACTACTCAAGGCTAAATCCAGACGTTTTTGTATTAAAGCTTTGCTGTCAGCATACAAAACCTGGCATAGACTGCAGCAGGCATGAGGGGCACGAGACCAACATCCTTATTTCAGCAGCTCTTCAGTTCTGCCTCTTTGCTCCTCTGCCTCGGATGCAAATCTTTCACCGCTGAGCTGAGAACAGTGAAATCTACTTCCCCACCACTGCCCCAAAGAGCAGAACATTTGCATTTGTGACTGCACTCCACACACAGGCTACCACAAGACCTTTTTTTATCAAATTCAGGTCTAGCCGTGACCTTCACAGCGATACAGAAAGAGGCAGCACTCCCCTGGGAGCAGGCAGGTTCTAGGTCAGCAGCACCCCACTGGCGACAAGGATGCAGAGTGTCTCAGCCAGTTGCTACACAAAATGTTCAGGTTCCAACTTGTCAAACATACTTACAAAAAAGCAGAACATTTAAAGTGAAGGAAGTTTTAAAAATGATTATTTTTCACACCAGAGGAAGGCCTAAACCCCACAGCCCTTTGGTGATCAATTGGCAAGTCTTAAAACACAGCAAGTTTCCCTTTTCCTGAGGATAAGCTGACCTATGCTTCAAAACCATCACGCTTTAGCTCATCACCCTGGGGCTGGATGACAGCTAACGGACTGCAGCTGACTCACACCAACCTCCAGCCTAGGTCTGTTCGCAGTCACTCATAAAGAGGCACTGGTAACAGTTTTGGCGAAGGCATGCTACCACCTTACACACTTCAATAAGAACAAACTATGCGGGGTTTTGGTTTGGTTGGAGTTTTTTTGTTTAGCAGATAACAGACTCGGAAGGATAAGAAATGCAGTGAATACAGAGGTCATACAGCCAAGCAAACTAACTGTTAGAGAAAGCACAAAGCAAACATCCACCTGTCATTGCCAAGATAGGTCTGAGTGACTACTTCATATATCACAGAAGATGCTTTTGTACGAAGCAAATAGCTTTTATTTGGCTGCAATCGATTTTCAGCTTTCTTTGGGTTTGGATGGTGACTTCTCCTATAGTCTTCAGTGTATGGACCACTGCTTTAATCTCAATCTGTTTGCATACACATGCGGTCAGATGACAGACATCAGTAATGCACGAACCAACTCTGAAGCCATCCATGAAACATGTTGCCTTGCTGCAACTTGAGGCACACTTGCATTCAAATCCACAACTCATCCAACAACTGTTAGGTAACATCTCCCCTCTATACTTATACTAAGCCAGAATTAAGCACACTACTGCACTACATGAAATTCAGATGTCTTCTTAGCCCTGAACAGGCCAACCAGCATCTCCTCTCCAGACCATTTCTAACAAACTTCAAAACACATGACAGCACATTAAAAACAAAACGACTTTTTGCCAACTCGGATTCCTTGCCAGAGGCTCTCTGCTCCTGGCAGCACTTCCCCAGTCCTGCTCTGGACCGTCTGCCTGGGAGGCTTCCTTGCTTCTTTTAGTCTGGTTACTCAGAACTAACTTCTTCAGCGTTTATATTAGTACCACATAAAGACAGTCCTTTGAGTCCCTGCAAGCTTGCTTGGCTTTAACTGCCTCCATGAAGGGCTCTTTAGAAAGACCCCACTGCAGCTCTGCTATGTCAGGTCTCTGAGAGATGACAGCAGCTGGTCCCCATCAGTAGAGCCATGAATAACTACTGAAATTGTTTCCTGCACCACATTTAATCTGTCAACTGCTCATCCTCTCCATGAACAAGTTTCTCCCTCCCCTTGAAGTACACTTGCATTTTATGTAGCTTCCCTACTTGCAGGCAAGCACTGTCTACAATCAGTTATATATTAGCCTGAACTTTATACCCTGAGTTGTGAAATGACAAGGTTTATAAACATGTGCACTGAGCAGATATAATCTCATTAAAGAGAGACAATTACTCAGTCCTGGCTTTGCAGGAATACACATCTGAAGGTGGACTCGGACTAAAAGAAAAATACAAACTGATCCAAAGAGTGATGTATCTGACCTGAAAACAGGCTACTAGAGCAGCAGATACAGCTTGATGGCTCTTCTCTTGATGGCTTACTGAGACAATGAAATGTTACATGCACTGCTGGGAATTAATTTGTTTCATCATTCAGAGATGCTCACTAGAAACTGGAACAGCAGGGCCTACTTAGCGAGCGCTCCCATTTAGCTAGATGAGATGCTGCTGATACATGGAGAATTGCTCAGTTTGCATTCATTTTGCCGTCCTTGTCAGGTTGTTACAGTACTAGGAACTGCAATAAGAGTCTCAGGGTACTGCTAGTCGTCTTACGGCACAGGAAAATCCATCTCACTTGAATGTAGCCTCATATTAAAGGCTTACACCCTTGCCTGTGCTACAAGGAGAAACAGCTAACAGAGATTTTACAGCAACAACATAAACTATGTTCACCCTTCTTCCCCCAGATATTCCATTTTGTATATTGGCCATGATCTGTAACTTCTGCTTTCAGCATCTCATCCATAGCACACTTTGGTAACACAGAAATCAAAGCTCACAGCAGCAAACTAAATGTTACAGGGCAATCACTTGTCACTGGCGCTTATCTGTACATCCACAGTGGCTCATTTAGCAGAGGGACTGTTTGGGTGTTACTAGTGCTTAAGTTTTGCTCACTGAATGAATAGGCTTTATTCAGATGAAGTGAGATAGTCCAAGTGAAGATTAACCCTGTCCCTCTGTAAACATGGTGACAATCTTTAAAAATGGGTTTCAGACTGTTTGAGAATGGTAACGTTTATAAAATTAAATAATACCGATGCTACTTAGCACCACCACTCTCAGCCACCAGACAGTAACAGCCACTTTCAGTTAGAGACTGCTGTGCTGGAAGTGTTGTGATCAATGGTGCAAAGTCCAAAAGAAGCTGATAACCAGCAGCATCCTCATGGATCAATACTGGGACCAACACTAATGTCTTTACTAATGACAGGACAAAAAGAACCTCACCAAGCTTGGTGTCCCCTGCAAACACAGGGTGAGGGACAGCCATGCCGAGACCTCATGAAGTCAACAACAGCAGGCGCAAATCCAGTGCCTAGGATGCAATAGCCCCGTGGAGCAGCAAAGACTGGGCTGAACAGAAAACAGCTTTGCAGAAAAGGATGTTTGGGCTCTGGTGGGGAAAAAGGTGGCAATGAGCCACTACTGTTTGCCCCTGCAGCTGAAGCAGCCAACTGCACCCTGAGATGCAGCAGCAAGGTTGGAGCCAGCAGGGCAAGGGATGTGATTATCCCCCTCCACCATGAGAACGCACCTCCTTCAGCTTTCTGTCCCCAGTTTCGAGGCCAGCAAAGACCATTCGAGGTGGCCTGGACCACATAACATACGGGGCATCTGAGAGAAGCAGGCTAGCTCAGCTGCAGGGGGATATTGCTGCTGTTGTAAGCTTCCTAAAGACAGAGCACAGAGAAGACGGAGCCAGGCTCTTCTTGGGGTGTGACAGTGAGAGGCATTGGGTATCTGTTGCTACATGGGAAATTCTAATTAGAAAAGATGACAAAGAATTCACACTGAAGGCAGCTGACTGTGGGAACAGGCACCCAGCAAGGCTGTCAGATCACATCCATGGACACAAAATTCAGCCTGACAGGGCCCTCAGTGAGCTCTGAAACTCAAACCTGGGCTACTGGGCAAGCACCAAGAACTAGCAGATTGGATTGATACCTGGATGGTCAAAAGAGAAGTCTACAGTACTATGGAAAACCCAGTGCAACAATATTTTTCTATAAGAGTAAGTTAATTAGAACTAGTAGAGAAGCCGGTGAAAGGGAGCTTCTCTGAAGGGGGCCTACAAGAATACCAGAGAGGGACTCTTCATCAGGGACTGTAGTGATAGGACAAGGGATGATGGGCTCAAACTTAAACAGGGGAGATTCAGGTTGAATATAAGGAAGAAGTTATTTACTCTGAGGGAGCTAAGGCACTGGAATGGGATTGCCCAAGGAAGGTGTGAATGCTCCATCCCTGGTGGTGCTCAAGGCCAGGTTGGACAGAGCCTTGGGTGACATGGTCTAGTGTGAGGCGTCCCTGCCCATGGCAGGGGGTTGGAACTGGATGCTCTTAAGATCCTTTCCAACCCAAACCATTCTTCAGCTGAGAAGCTGAAACACCAGACACTGCAGAGAAACACAAAAAGCTGCACAGGCAAAGTGTTCATGAGATAAATGTCGGCAAGGTCCCACTAAAAATGCACAAAATAACTGGAAAGAAGGATTGAATGGCTAAGTGTACTGGTAAAAACACAGGTGCTCATGATAAGTATAAACTTAAAGATAGTCTGAACAACGAAAGCAAAGGGATGCTCTGCAGAGAAATTTTAGGCTTATGTTTTGTTAATAAGTCTTAGTATTAGATGGATAGCTCAAATATTTGGGAATGTTGTGGTTCTACCAGTGAATTGATAAATCAATTATGAATCATCCCACTGCCAATGAATCACAGGCTATCATAAGTTAGAATGGACACCAGGATTGAATCCAGCTCCCTGCTTCTCACAGGACTACATGAAACTAAGCCATATAACTGAGAGCATCATCAGGACACTGCTTGAACTCTGACAGGCTTGGTGCTGTGACCACTTCTATGGGGAGCCTGTTCAGTGACTCACCACCCTCCCAGTGAAGAGCCTGTTCCTAATGTCCAGTCTGAACTTCTCCTGGTGCAGCTTCATTCCATTTCCTCGTGTCCTGTTGCTGGTCACCAAGAAGAGATCAGCACCTTCCCCTCCACTTGCCTCCCTTGAGGAAGATGAGGTCATCCTTCAGCCTTCTCTTCTCCAAGCTGAACAATCCAAATGACCTCAGCCACTTCTCAGAAGTCATATCCTGAGGGCCCTTCACCATCTTGGTCACCTCTGGATACAGTCTAATAATTTGATGTCCTTCTTACACTGAGGAGCCCCAAACTGCACACAGTACTTGAGGTGGGGCTGCACCAGTGCAGTGCAGAGTGGGACAACAATTCCTTCCTATTGTTGGACAATGGAGATTACCTATTGGGTTTGCTGCTGATGCTGACTATTGACCCACAATTACATTTTGGCTTATAAAACAACATCCAAGTTCACTCCAGAAAATGTCCACTCTTCTCCATTGCCCAAAACACAAATAAGTGGAGAAAATATAATTCAGAGGTGTTCTGCAGGGATGGCAATGGCAATAACCACAAATTTAAGTACCGTTTCCACAAAAGGTACGGAGATGACCGTAACAGATGCTGAAATACATCTTATTACAAAAAAAACACTGGCAAATTAGCAGCATTACATCCCAGCTACTGAAGAATCCCTCACATTCCAGTAGCACCATATTTATAATTTGAGTTCCCTTGCTGAAAATGGATGGATTCTGACCACACAGGCAAGAGAAGTTATTCCACAAATATTTTACCACTTCAGCTATAAACCTTGAGAGCTTTATACACAGAACAAGGGAATGCCTCTGCTTAGAAAGCACTGGTAACTGTAATAGAACAGGTTACTGCATAGCAATGGTACAATGGAAGCTTCAACATATATCCTCAGTTAACTGACATCATAAAATGTCATCAGTACTGTATTCAGCTAATCAGATTTTCAAGCAGTTTGCAGCTAATTAGATTTTTCCCAGCCACGGCTGCTTTTCATGCAATAATCAAACCAACATGCAACCCAAATTTGATAATACACAGTCAATACAAACAGAGAGCTGCTCCCAGATCATTACCATACACTCTCACCACTTCCCAGTGAGGAAAAGAGGTGAGACAGTGCTGTCATTCATTCACTTATGATTAACCAGGGTGAGAGCCAGGGTCCATGCAGACTCAAGTGCCTGAGAACCATAAAGCCAGCAGAGGCTTCCCGCAGAGACAGATAGTTCCACCCTAATGCTTTCTGACAGGAGACCCGACCAAGGGTTCTCACCCAAGGAAAGCGGTGTTAGCAGGCACTCATCTCGGGTTTTACGAGGGGGACTGCTGCTTGCTACAGCGATTCTGCTGCAGAGAAGGGCTCTGGCAGTTATGCTTCAGAACCGAAGCAGATCAGACACGAAAGTGCATTTCTTGTGCTGTTCCCCCTCCAGCAAAGGGGGAGCAAAGCATGCAAGCCCCAACATGAGAAACACACTGACCCTTTCAGCCGGTTATTGCACACGAGGCACAGCCCGGTATCAAAATAAGCCGCTCTAACCCCACTCCTCCTCACTCCCAAAGGAACAGACCAGCCGGGACAGGCTCGTCTGCGCCGGACCAAAGCAGGACCCCAGCTCCGCGCTTACTCAGCAGCTCGGCCTAATGAGCCGGAGGCTCTGTGGAGGCTGCAGGTGAGCACCGCTGCTTGCAACACGGTTCCAGCTAAGACGCACCCTCGGCCCGCCCGGACCCGCCAACCACCGCCTCAGCCCGGGGCTCCCGCAACTCCAAGCCACGTTTACCGAGCGGCGCTGGCTCCCCAGGGCAGGACCCCCGTGCGGGGCCGCCCTCCACCGCCGCCCGGGGGGGCTGCAGCGGCTTCCACACAGGCACCACTTCGCACCAGGTCCCGTCCCGCTGCCGCACCGCTCGGGGCAGGCCCGGGACTGCGGGGTGGACGGCACCGCAGACGGGGGCTCTCCCCGCTGCTCCCCGCTCACCTGCTGCTGGATCTTCCCGTCCTCGGTGACCACCCAGTGCGTGGTGGCAGCGGCGGGCCGCGTCCCCGAGGCCAGCAGCGAGCACAGCCCCAGGACCCAGCCGGAGAAGACCCACGCCGGCCCCAGCCCGCCCCTCCCGGCCGCTCCTGCCACCGCCATCTTCCCCAATCCCGGCCTGCCCGCTCCGCCCGGAACCGGAATCGCCGCCGCCGCCATTTTGGGAGGGGAAGGCGGTGCCGCCGCTCTCGAGGGAAGGGGCGCTCCCTCAGCCGGCGGCGGGAGGCTCCGGGCGGGGTGCGGCGGCACCGGGCACCGGTGTGGGGCTCCGCGCTGCAGCAGCGCGTGCGGACTGCTCCGCTCAGGCCTGAGCGCTGCCTGGTAACGCTGAGTCCGGTTAATGGGCCTTTTTGCACTTCAAACGGGCAGAGCCGCCGTGGGGAGCTCTTTTTCATTAAAAAAGCAGTAATTTCTGTGTAGTGCACGCCGAAAAGTTCGGCACAACAGCCTGAGGAAATAGCAAACGGAACCGTGCCTGCGGCTGTCCACAATGCCGGCGCACCGAGGAGCGGGGTGAAGGTAGCTCTGAAACATACATACCACTCCTCGTGCTTCACAGGTACAGCTAGATAAACCTTCATTTCCTATGCCAGTTAACAGTAAATACGAACCCAGCAGCACCAGTCCCCTTACCCAGCCCTCAGTGAGCTAGAAAAGCTACCACATTCAAGTGCTGGTCTGACTGACCTTTCGGAATTTGGAAGCAAGCTGCAAACAGTTCTGCTTTTTGGGACACCCAGACTTCCCAGAGCCTGGAACACACTCACATTTGACAGTAACTCAAACCCATAAATACAAACAAGGAAAAAATGCTTACAAATGGGGTCACAGTGATTAAACTAATGCAAGGCATTCAGCTGTCTTTCAGGATAAAGAACATAGTCCCATGATAGTTCATTACTGATGCTAGTGTTCATATCGTGTTCTACAGGTTTCACCTAAAAGACCCCAAAACAAACCCCACCACGTGCAGGCTGCTGCTCCAATCCACTCTTGCTCTACCATAAGATACTAACAGATTTTACTGCACCATCAACATCTAGGAGATACAGACAATGAATTACTCCTTTTCACATGATAATTCCTATATAAAATATATGACATGTACCTTTTGCTGAACACTACTCAGAATTTTGAATTTAAAAGTTAGAATCAGAATGGTTTGGGTTGGAAAGAACCTTAAGATCATCTAGATCCAACCCCCTGCCGTGGCAGGGACACCACACACTAAACCATGTCACCCAAGACAACCCAAGTTGAATTGCTTAATACCAATATTACATTAACTGTTTCAACTAAAACCTATTCATTAATGGCAAACATCTATAGCAATCTAAGGAGTAAGGCGCTAAAACAAGGTACCACAGTACCCTTTTACTAAGCCAACACAAAATGCTGCAGAGTAACTGTCAAACAGTGAGCCAAACAAAATTACAAAATGAATTTATTCCAAAAGCATAAGGGAACATGTACAATTCAACAGGATGGTAAACGGGTGTCTCCACAAGAGATTAAATATGAAACTGGGAGGAGAAAGGGAGAATTAACTACTTCTGAGGCCACAAGAACTTTGCACATCACCTCTGAAAACAGGAGTCCCCTAAAGAAAACTCACTCAAAATTCAAGGAGAAGCTGCTAGTACCTGGTTATTAGTCTAAATACAAGCTATGTTTAGGCTTTGAGATTACAGTTTTAAAGCCCTTCAAAACACAAATTACAGCCACAAGTGCAAAATGTATTTTTTTCCCCAGTGGAAGCTTATTACCAATCTAGTGCTTATTTTCAGAGTGATATTTCGACCTCACAAATTTGTCCTCGAAAGCTTTTTGCCAAGTTTGTTGGTTTTAGTGACAAATCTTGAGTTAAGCACCTGGCACGTCACCAGAAACAGTTCACACATTCTGGAATGTCCAAAGTTTGCTGCCTACTCCTCCAGAATTAAGCAAAACCAGACTTCTAATTCAGCATCAGTGTCTCCTAACTTTGCCATACTTCTGGTATTCTGGCCTTCTGACTGTAGTGATAAATACCAAAGAGTATTAAGGAAGACACCTGAGTCAGATTCACAAGCTAATACAAATGGAACTAGGTAGAGAAACATCACTTTCAGGCATTTGTCTGTGGATATCAAATGGCTGGACAAAAGAAAAGGGTAAGGAATAATCTTCATTCTTCTAAAGTCTACGCTATTTTACATCAACACGACGTGGAACACTTATTAAAATCCTTTGTCTCAACTTCTTTTTACTACCTGCTAAGTCCTTTACAATGCTGAATGACCTGAGAAGTAAAAGTTTTGAGTGGTGAGAATAAAAAAAACCCCAAAAGCATTGTGCTCTTACATTGCATTTTCTGGGTGTACACCAGTAAATAAGAATCCCAAGATGCTATGGAAAAAAAGTAGCATGGAATTGTTAGCTTTTCCACCTGAATCGAACTACATAGCTTGGAATTTTTTCAGTGTTACTCAAAATATGATTTTATTTATATATTTTTAAATGCAACTGTATTGTTTAAAAAGTTAAATCAAAAACCCCACAAAACCAAACCAAAACTAAAACCAACCCTCACGTGCCAACTAACCCAGAAACCTGCAAAACACAGAAAAGAGCCAGGTATTGCTACGGTCCAGCTCCAGACTATGAAGCTTAATCACTGCATCAGTCTTTGCTCATTCCTGTACGAATTCTAGTCATTTATTGGTTTTCCTATTCATTCAGTGAAATTTCACGGCATAACTCTATGCTCATATTTATTTTCAACATTAAAAATGAATTTGCAAAACATCACTTTCTGCATTACAATGCACGGAGAAGAGTAAGATGTGCAAACCAAAAGCCACCACAATTTTCCACATCTCTAAGTAAAAGGACTGCTTCATGCTACAGGCAAAAGTTGTTGCAAACTTTATAAAACCAGCATGGATTTCATTCAAGTCAATTGGAAAAAAAAAAAAGGAAAGAAATCAAAGCAAATTTAACAGTACTCTTCTCCACATATTGCAAAATGTGGTTATACAGATGAGGAAAGGATTAGTTCAGCTGCTAAGCTTATCTGACATGTATCTCTGTTGCCATGCCTTTCCTATCCATTACTTAATAGATAAACTCAATTATATAGTTTCAGTTATGCACTAGCTAATTTTTAGGTTAATGTACAAACTGTCAAGATGTAGCTTTTGATAAAATTCTACACTCTTTTCCAATTTTGAATCCTGAAGACACTTCAAAAATAAAGAACCCAAAACTGCTAACTGGAAGCATCCAAAAATACAGTTGTAGTTTCACTATGGACAAGTTGTAGTCCGTTAGAAAAGTAGATCATACATACAAAGGTATAAAGAACATTTAAGTCAGTCTCAGTGGAAGGCAGTCCTTGAAGGAAGCAATACTGCAAGCAAACTTGCTGAGTAGCACTTTCATTTTAGCCCTTGAGGGGCATGGAAGACTTTAGCGCTTTACTCAGTAGATTCTTCCTCGGCTACGATTGCCACGTCCTCCCCAGCCTCTTCCTCGGCCACCCCGGAAACCACCTCTTTGCTCTGAAATAGAAGTCAAAACTTTTCATGCAGGTTTTGTGCTGTAGACAGGTTAAATAGCAATAACTGGAGGTACTGAAGGCTGACTGAAACCTCTGAGGTTAACACTGCTTAAACACCATGAGATTTCAGAGTTATGCTTTGATGGACAGACACCACTACTTCTAAAAGGAGGCCAGGAGAATTGCCTTCTATTAATTAAATGTAGTCCTTTTGCATGCTGACATTATGACAAAAAACTGTCCCATTATTTTGGAACTATACTTCGGCCAATCTACTATCACGGGATTGAAAACTGGTCTGTAAGGAACTTCATTAGGTTACTTAGCTCATCCTTCTGTCCAGTAACACCATGTCTGTCTTGAGGTCTGCAGTGGTTTGCTCCTAGTGACTTTATAAAATGACGGAAAAGCACAACTTTGTCAGTCTACCTGTCCTTTTCTATCCTTAACATTGAGTTATGAGCAATACAATGAAGTTTTTTTGCTGGCCTGATAACTATATCTAATCAGAAATCTCAAGACCCAAATAGATACTACGCGAACTATTTGTATGCTATAGGAAGTTTTTTCCTTTCCCTTCACTAAAAACAATCTGACCACAACAAAAACAACCCCAAAACCACTGTTAAAGTTTCTTTGGATTTGTTTGATATCAAAAATCTCATTCCCCCTCCATGCTTTCCCTTTATGAACAGTCTTAAAATACAATTCATATTAATCTACAAAGAGAACTATGTTCTTATTTTAAAGATTACAGAAAGCAAAAGCTGATCAGAGGCCTACGCATCTCACTAACAAGAAACAGCAGCCAGCAGTGAAACATTTTTGGTTGTAAACCTGATTTTTATAACTGTAGAACTACAAGCTTATCTTAAAAGATACAGGTGCATCACCTGGAGTCTCCAGTAAGGAATTTGCAATAGATTTCATCTTTTCACCTTGTTTCATATAAAAGTCAGTGCTTTATATCAGTTTTTCAGCCTGTGGGCATGGGTGATGTTTAGGCTGTTTACCTGACACAGCAGGACCAACGGGCCTACAGGGAAGGCAACAAGAACAGGCTGCTGCCATTGTTGGGCCTATTCATCCAGTCTGCAACTACTCTCGTGCTTTGCCCAGAAATAAGGCTTGCACAGAGAAAAAATCACTCTGACTGGGAGCATGAGGACACAATTGTGTGTATGCACAGTGAACCTGGCAACTCCTAGGAGTTCCGGATCAGGTCTGCAACATCAGCAGTGGCTGTAATCGGAATTCAACACCAGTCCAGTCGTATGACAGGAGGTGGCCCAGCTCTGCCACTTGCAGCAACTGGTCTGTCCAATGGGACATTTGGGGTGCAAGTGCTGTATGTCATAACAGAGAACACAACAGTTCAATTACTAACTCTGTGTATTAAAATATGCAAAGGACATTAAGTTTATAGGCTGGTAACACTCAAACACTGTAATAAATCAATGACCTAGAAAGAGACCATTACACACAAAACCAGATGACAGTACAATCTGATCTAATGAGAATGTGATAGTAGCATGGCTTAATTTGCTTGTTCCCCCCATCCAAGGCACAACTGTCACTATCAAGCTTTTTCCAAGCTGCCTAACTTACCATAAGAAAAACTGCCCAGGTTACTGCTGTATTTTCCACTGGGAGGATTATATATTTGCCTGGCATCCCTTTTTGGTCCTGCCGAAGCTTTCTTTGGAGGTGAACTTGAAGTTGTATCTTCACTTGTTCTTTTTTGACTGACAGAAGAAAACAAAAACAGATAATTATACCCCTGTAGTGACAAGGACAGAATAGAAGTTCAGCCTGAAAGATGAACCACTGGAAGCTAGAAGCAGCTAATGAAGATGCCCTGAATAACATTTCAAAAGAGGAAATAAGGTAGTCCCCAGGTGATTTGGTCTATCGTATCCCTAAAGGAAGAATAAGATTATCACTCCACAGCCTTAACTCCTTCCAGGATGGATGTTATTTTGGATTGTGAAACTTTTAGCTCACGTTATGGATTATCTCTCTCTCTCTCTCTCTCTCTCTGGATCTTCATTTTGTAAACAGCAAAAATTAACACCACTGTTTTCATTTTCTTAATGAAAAACTCTCACCTGGCATCTGCCTTCTGCACTGGTTTCCAGGACAGTGTAACTGTACTTTTGTAGGAAGGAGGAATGTGGAAGAGGTCCTATGGAGGCAAAATCAGAGAGTTTATTCTACAGTTAAATTCACATCAATTGCACTTCAAAACTTTAGCGACCCACTTAGACTCCACAATAACAGCTATGTTCCTATAATTTTAAATCCTTTTCTAAGTCCCATGGCAGAGGAAGAAGGTGCCTTACTGCTTTATCTGGCTAACTTAGACTTCACTAGGAAATTCAAATGAGATTTATACTAACAAAGTAATGTCTTATACTGACATTATATGCTTTCTCTCTCTCCCTTTGCACATCAAGCGTCCTATAATGAACTGCAGTGGTTCCTGCAGGGAGATATCTGATATCCCTATGATGGTAAAAGATAAGCCTCTCAATACTGTGGCCAAAGTTTTTGGTTCATTGTGGTAAGATGGGAAGTGAAGAAAGAGAGGAAAAGGTGGTCAGAAGTAATCAGAATGGTTCTGAGGGCTCTGGATTGAAGTCTCTTCCTGCAACCCATCTCTTCTAGACTCCCTCGCAAAAAAGGTTCTGTGTGGCAGCTGGCTTTGCCTCCTCCCTGCTTTGTATCTCCTGCACTTCTTCGAACTATTCCTTACAGTCCCTGTCACTGCAGGAAAGGGAAATTGCAAGAAAAGAGACATGGCCAGAATCCAAAGACCACTGGAGCATGGTCTTCTGCTCCTGGGGCAACTAGTGCTGTAAAAAAGGGTTTCACCACAGTAAAGCAGCAGCAACCCTGAGCTGACAAACACTGACTAATTTAACATAGTACAACTTTGATCAAATATATTCCTTTTCTCTGTACAGGTTACTCTACTGTGTATTTACTCCTTCACAATGTGAGGACTTACCTTGATTAAAACATTAATGTTGTTGGTTATTTTCAAGGCAACCACTTTTATCTTGTTCTGTAAAAAAAGAAACACCACTGAGCACCTCTTCCAGTAGTTTTAAATTACGTCAACTGCACTTGAAGAAGTTGCAACATTAAACTGTGCTCTTCCTAGCGAACTGCTACAGCAATAGTAATAGTGAAAGGTGTGTACACTTCTGAGTTTTCATTACAACTATTTTTAGGTTTCTTGCAGTTTTACACTAATTGCTTTTCTTGTTCCAGTGTACTTCCCACTAAATCCCTCCCCCTATATGAAGATTTCCCCTTCGAAACAGAACCAGAGCACAGTTGTCCCAAATACATGGGGATGCAGAGAGCAGCTGTCAGTTGAAACTAAAATATCACCTTAGCCTGCAAAATGCAGCATTGGTTGAGATCCATTTGTAACAAATGTTAGCAGTACTATTGACTTCATCTGTTTGCCTGCTTACAACAGACTGCAACCCATTAATGTGTGCCAATGGTTACTCTGGTAGGCTCAGTTAGTAAAATCAGCATTCCTGAGCAATACTTACCTCCTCTGTTTTCAAAGCTTCTCCTGTTTTGCCTTGAAGTGCGAGACGAAGCTGTCGAATATACACCTGCAACCCTCGAGCAAAATACTGTAGCCTAAAAGATTTAAAAGCAATCTGTTAATAACATATTCCCATGAAATTGGATTGATTGGTGTGTAAAATAAAAGCATAAGCAAAGGGAAGCTGAAATCTCTTTCCCCTTTAGGAAAAACACTCAAAGTCTTTCACTAATCTGATTTGTGCTTCTTTAGCATGTAATAATCCACATTTTGTAATAGAACCCTTAACACTTGTCTCTAAATGGTTACCTGATTTTAAAGTCTTTCAGTTTCTCTGCATTCAGCTTGGCTGTGAGGAAGTCTGGAAGCTTACGTCCCAGCTGATGGAAGCTGTACAACAAACACTCCACATAACTGAATTGCAACTTGGGCTCTTCACTGCCAGCATTTTCCCCATTCTCTGCTTCCTCTGGAGGAAGGGGCATATACTCCTAACAAACAGAAAGGAAAAACAAATGCATGAGATACATTTACACACTCTGACTGTAAATCTTTTGCAGTGTATGAACTGGAGGATGTATTTATGTTGACATTTTAAGAACTATCCCTCGTCCCTATACTAACATGATGAACTGCTGCATGAAGTCCTGGTGCAGGTAGTTTGCCTATACTTATGTGACTTGACACCTGTAACTAAGAGCAAACATTACAGGAGCACTGCTACCACAGGAAGCAACAATGTACTACACCAGGGCTTCTGAAACAGCACTGAATTTGCTTAAAATTGTCAGTGCAGATACAGCCTTTAATGAGATCAACATGAGTCATAATTATAATACTAAGAACAAAACCGCATGAGTTTACTGGATTAAAAACATGATGCAGGTAACAGCTCTCTATAAAGGCTTTGAATTGCAAAATGATGTTTGACCTTTATCATGGACAGAGCTATCTTTGAAATAGCCACTTCAGAAAAAGGATGAATAGATTAACAGATAAAAATAACTTGTTTTGATGAGAACTTTTTTAGCGTTTTACACTAAAACACTAAAAACTGAATGAGTCTTACCAGTAATTTATCAAACAGCTTCTTCAAATTTGATTCAAGCTTTTCCATATCACCACAAAATGAGCTCATTTCAGCAAGCAGCTTCAAAACCTACATGTAACGACAGCCAGGTTTTTTTGTGTTAACAAAAAAGTATAGAGGCTTAACTTTAAACCTAAAAGTGTAAACCTCACATCATTAAGGCTGCAGAGCAGAGGTCAGCGATTACAATGAAACCTAAACATCAGGCAAGACAACAAGGAGGAACATGCCTGGTCTGTTTTTCATGTCCTCAAACACAAACACAGGTTTGTGTGTCTAATCCCAACAGGCACCATTAGCCAACAAGTAAACAAAGCTTCCTCTCCCACGTCAGCAGCACAGCTCACCTTCAAAGTGAGACTCAGAGATGTAACTGAAGCTGCAGCACTGATTAACGTAAGCAAAATTACAGACATGCAGCCACTCCCTTAGGAGGCAAAATTAACACAAGCCATGTCTAATGTATGCAACAATCAGTTCAGTAACTGCTATGTGCTTAGAAAAGATTGACAGCAATATAAAAACGATTACACTGATCTACTTAGTCCAGCCTTGCCTTGAAGCTGGGGACTAATGACACATGCTTTAAAAGGCAATGCTCAGTCATGCCTCAGTACAGCAAACTTTTTCTCTAGTTTAACTACTTTCTCTCCCAGCCAAGAAGTGAAAACCCCCTAAGAAAGGAGTTCCCAATTTGTAAAATAGCTGTCTTCATCTAAGGGGCCTATTTTTTTATGATTTCAAGGACATTTTAGCTTTGGCTTACCTCTAACTGGATATCAAGACCCTCTACTGGTGTAGTCAAAGAACCGAGGTTGGGCAGAACATGCTCACAGAAGTAAGTAACAAATTTTGTGGAATGAACGTTTTTCTGCAGAGAACAACACATTATTCAGGTTACTCTGAGTTTGAACAAGTTAAATGTTTTTCCCCATCACTTCTCCAACCTTATACATAAGTGCCTACCACATAGCTACACCTTAAAGCTTTACTTAGTTCCCTGTAACTCCTACAACACAGACTCTTCCAAGTAGCTTAAACTCAGAGGCTGTCTGCAACAGGGGCTGAAAAGACTGTCTACAACCCAACAGGTCTTTAAACACTGCAACTGCCTGGCATTAGATATAAAATAATCAAACTCATACATGTATGAACCTAATGTGAGAATTTAATCATAATTCAAGGTAACATCTTAAATTTGAAAGAAAATGTCAAGAGCAGAGAATAACACAAAACCTCTTTGTATTCTGAGGCTTTAAGGATGTTTTCCAACATTTTAATGCATTAGAAGCTGAAGGTAGAGAGGTACTGATATACTCTCATTTTAACATAATCATTGACAACACCAAAGAATAACTACAGCCATTAACTTTCCACAGTATTCCTCATGCAGAGCAAACAAATACATACTGAGAAGAGTGGCACTGCCTGCCGGGTACACTGCAGGAGTCTGTCCACACAGTCTGGATCAGATGGATTGAATGTTTGTTCCAGGTCAGCTTGTTCAGCCACCAGCTCCACCAGTTGTTGCCTCCCGCTTACTGTCTGTAAGCTTTTTAATCCAGACAATATCTTCATGAACAGAACAAATTCCTCACCCGTTACATCTTCCAGCACCTTAAGAGAGTAAGTAATAGGTTACTGTAGTGATAGGACAAGGGGTAAAGGGTTCAAACTTAAACAGGGGAAGTTTAGATTGGATATAAGGAAGAAGTTCTTTACTGTGAGGGTGGTGAGGCACTGGAATGGGTTGCCCAGGGAAGCTGTGAATGCTCCATCGCTGGCGGTGTTCAAGGCCAGGTTGGACAGAGCCTTGGGTGGCATGGTTAGTGTGAGGTGTCCCTGCCCATGACAGGGGGGTTGGAACTGGGTGATCTTAAGGCCCTTTCCAACCTGAACTATTCTACGATTCTAAAATATAGTTAAGTTGGTAATTTGCAAACCTCCAAGTCAAACTCAATTGATTTGAAAAGGAAAAGTATGCAAATATTAAGCATTTAAATTCAACTTCTTGTGATTTAAAGATATAAAAGTTTAAAGGAACACAGGATAACATGCAGTATAAGTGTATGCACCCCCAAATCAAGGCTAACTACCATCAAGTTGTGCATAAGAAACATTATTTTTCTTGGATTCTAATTTTAAGAACAAATTTCTTATCTAAAAAAGTTGTACACTTCAGGTAGAGTAAACAGTAAATAAGTATCTACTCATTATAAATTGTTTTAATACTTTTTGGATCCTTCTCAGCATGTGGAATTTACAGGAATCTCATGGAATTCAATAAAGACCAATTCAGAGTCCTGCACCAGGGATGAGCTAACTTCCCTGCATCAGCACACGCTGAGGACTGAGTGGCTGGGGACTGAGTGGCTAGGGAACTGCCCTGCTGAAAAGACCTTGAGGGTTCTGGGGGACAGCAGGATAAACATGTCAGTAGCATTCCCTGGGTGATGAACAGTGTTTCTGCACTACGACAACAGCATGGCCAGTAGACTAATAGAAGCAAAGGGACTGAGGATTCTCCTTTGCTATACTCTTGTTAGATCACATCGGGAATACTGCACCTAGTGTTGGGTCTGTCTGTATAAGGAAGTTGATAAGCTGCAGAAAGCCCAGCCACCAAGATTATCAGAGTCTAGAGCACGTTATCTGTGGGGAGAACTTAAGGAATTGGGCTTTTTCAGCCCAAAGGAAAAAAGTCATAAGGGGATGAGGCAACTTAACAGTCATTTTCCAATAATGAAGAGCAAGTCACCAAGAATAGGAGCCAGGTTCTTTACTGAAGTGGACAGGATGAGAATGACACAGTGATAGAAAACTGAAATAGGAGGTTCAACTGGAAAAAGAGGTGTAATAGAGGTGTATATAAAGAGGTGTATATATCAGAAGTGTTCAAAACCCACTGGACAAAGCACTGAGAAATCCAATCTGAACCCAGCTGAGCACAATTCACTGAGGTCACTGATCTCCTAAAGTCCCTTTCCCATGTGAATGATTCTATGGTTCTAATAGAAGTCACTCTTACAAAATGAGAAGAGCCTATTTTAATGTTCCCACAAAAACTGCTGCAAAGTTTGGAGTGTAGCAGAATAGGATAACTAGAAGCATTTGTACAATGCTTAACCCTACATGTGGTTTAAACAAAGCAATGCCAGTGACAAGGTATGGTTTAATAATCCTTATGGTTGTACTGAAATAAGACACTCACCTTCTTTGATTCAGTCAATATGAACTCTTCCACCTCCTTTGTCATCACCTCCTCAGGCAGAGTTTTCAGCTTCGTAGAGAGGAACTTGATGGCTCGTTCTCTCACAATATCCTCTCCCTGAAGAATCTGACTGAATAAGCCACCCAAAGTCCCTGAATGGAGAATAAATCAGGTAACAAAAATGATTCTAGAAGAGCTGAACTTTCCCTGCAAAGAACTTTTCTCCTTTAAGACTCTGTGAAACATTTGCTGTACTAACTTTGATGAAAAAACATAATTTTCATACAGCTTGACATAAGAATCCACATTTTTTTGCTTGGGTTGTACAGTTCCAATCCAAAATCATTGAAAAATTCAGTATGCTTTGCAAAAACCAAGTGGTGACTTTGCCACTTCTCAACTGTACTAAAAGATACAAAACTCAGTCCTGTTCTTATGGTATTAGAGACTGGGAACTATTATTAAAATACATTTATAGAAAAATGTGTCCTTTACCTTTAGCATCCATCTTAAATATACTGAGCAAAGCATTGTTCACCAAGTTGAATTCTGCAGAATCATCTGAAGAGAGAGAAAAGAACAATATGGATATCCTTGAAATGCAAACATTAGAGCAGAAAACCAAAGAAAGATCCCTGATATCACATAAGAAGTATTCCACCCTCAGCATTTGATTACAAACAACATAATTTGTATTTTTAATGACTACCAGACAGAGGAAGTAGAAAGCCACAATTATGAAAGCTGAAAGCAAAACAAAGGTTATTTGCCACTTCAGCCTCCCTGCCAAAACTTTAACATCACAAACTTGATAGGAATGAAAATTTGGAGGGAAGTTATTATTAAATATAATTCGTAAATTTAAGGAACATATGAATAAACAAGCTGACTTTTAGTAAATTAAGGTTAAATAGTCATTTCTTTTTAAATTCTCAAGTAATCCACAGTATTTCTAGGCAAAGAAACAATTCTCCTCCTGAACTAGAGAAATGTTCGAGTCCTAAAAGAACTCCAACTCTTCCAATGAGAAGAGACTTGATCATACATTTTTAACATCAATTTGAAGATCTAGTATTTACCACTCTGTAACTTACTGAGGTTGAAAAGAAGGGGGCCTATAACAATGCTGGGGAAGGACTCTTCATTAGGGACTATAGTGATAGGACAAGGGGTAATGGGTTCAAACTTAAACAGGGGAAGTTTAGATTGGCTATAAGGAAGAAATTCTTCACTGTAAGGGTGGTGAGGCACTGGAATGGGTTGCCCAGGGAAGCTTGTGAACCCTCCATCCCTGGCGGTGTTCAAAGTCAGGTCGGACAGAGCCTTGGATGACATAGTTTAGTGTGAGGTGTCCCTGCCCATGGCAGGGGGTTGGAACTGGATGATCTTAAGGTCCTTTCCAACCCCAACTATTCTATGATTCTATAATTCTACATACCGTAGATTCAATTCAGGATTTATTTTGTACCAAAAATGCACTGTATGGAAGAAAATGCCTCCAGGATTTTTAAAGTTCCTGAGTACTTGGATTAGCAACGCAATAACTTTTCCAGAAGGCAACTTGCTGCAGTCCATAACTGGAAGGGGTTTTGTTGCTGTGTCCCTCTCCCCTCCCTTCTCCTTTTTCTACAGGTGCTTTAAGAGAACTTGAACCAAAAAAGCCAACTTTAAAGACAGATTTTCAGTTTAGATTAGGATAATGAGAGACCTTTTGGCAGAAGCAGCAGCCTAACTGTACAGCAAATATAAAAGGGGTGGTGGGAAGAGCAGAAGCAGCACACACAAGGCACTAGGACAAACTGCTTTGCAACCAATTATGAATCAACAGCAAGTGTTTTCTAGAACAAAACTCCAGAAGTTTTCAGGTGTGCCACAAGGAGATTGATCAGGAAACTACCAGTGTCTCCTACCTGACTGCAGGAGCTGGGTCAGTATGTCTGCTACCCGAGGAAGATTATCTCCAGTGGCAAACTGAGGCAATTCCTTGATTGCTTGTCGCCGGATCTGCCAAAATAATCAATATTATGGAATTAATAAATTCAAATAATAATAAAAAGTATTTCAGGCAATTCAACTACTGAAGTTTAGCACAAAAATCGGCCAAATTTGAGGAATGAACCACATTCTTTTAACAGGAATATCATATTCAGAAAGTGAAATACAAATTTCAGACTTTAATAGCAGTTTAAACTTCCTATTTGCTATGAAACTATTATGATCTATTTATGAAGAAAATTATGTCTTTTTCTCAGATCTAAGCAGCACTGGAGAAAGAACAAATTCAAGCAGCATCTCTGTTCACAAAATCATTCATTCAATCAACAAAATAAAGAGCTGGAATCTGTGTTACTGCGGAGTCTTATTTGCTAAAAGGATAGCTCTCAGTGGTGCACGTAGCAAGGAGGAACTCTAGGTTTGGCACTGACAAAAATCCTTGAATGATCTGCCCAAATCATTTAACATCTGATAACCAAAGGCTCTTCAAAGGTACAGCTCCTAGCAACAGCACAGAAGCAGCATGAAGCATCCCAAGACTTTTGCAAGAATACTACATTCAGAATCGCATCCCCGTGGCTCTTGGGTGTGAAGAAAGTTTTCTTGCCTCCCTGCAGGATTTTTTTAGGATCACTTACCATACAGTACTTTTTGAAAGGAAAAAATTAAATACATATGCAAATAAACTGGTTTTTTCTCTGTTTCTGTCCTGGGTTCTGCAGTAGCAGTCATTTTTTCTCCTTCTTAGTAGCTGGTGCAGTGCTGTGGTTTTGACTTTCAGCCTGGGAACGGCGCTGACAACATCAATGTTTTTAGTTGCTGCTCAGTAATGTTTACCCTGACCAAGGACTTTCTGAGTCTCATGCTTTGCCAGGGAGGAGAGGAAGCCGGGAGGAAGCAGAGACAGACACCTGACACAAACTAACCAAAGACGTATTCCGTACCACAGCACGTCATGACCACTATATGAACTGGGGGCAGTTACCCAGAAGGGTTCAATCACTGCTCAGTCAGACTAAGTAAAGGTTGGTGGGTGATGAGTGGTTGTATTCTCTTCCCTTGTTATTTCCCTTATCATTATTATTATTGGTGGCAGCAGCAGTGGTTTGTGTTATACCTTGTTTACTGGACTGTTCTTATCTCAACCTGTGGGAGTTACATTCCTTCGATTCTCCTCCCCATCCCTCCAGGAGCTGGGGGGGAGGAAGGGGGGGAGTGAGATAGCAGCTGTGGGGTTCTGAGTTACGGCTGGGCTTAAACCACGACGGTTTCTTTCTACAGAGCTATTCCTTTGATCAATAATGGAGTGAAAGGGACAAATGGAAACTTATGCATCCTCCCGTACCATTACATAACAGGAATACAACTAAGTATTCTTAAGCTTTGGAAAGATCAACCCTCTCCTTCCCAAAAGGCTAATAAAAATATAAATTTAATGTTATCAACTTGCTACAATGCTCTTATTCTTACAGAAACATCTTCATCCTCACAGAGGTCCAACTGGGCATTGATAGCGGAGTCAGCTAGCTCAGGAAAATGCTTGAAGAACTTAGGAATAAACTGGGCTGCGAGTCTCTTCTCCTTGGCACCTCCCTTTACGCCATCCAAAATCACCTGGTACGCATCCTTATGCTGGAAGAGGACACACAGAACACAATTAGAGAAATCTTGGCTTATTCTCAAGACAAGGATTTTTTTCTCTCCCATTCACTTCAGCTATGTAAGTGAACTATATTACACAAGCTTCATGCAAAGAAATGCATTTATCTCTTGGACCACTATAACTGTGCCATCTAGTAAAATTTGCCTCTATTGTCTGGTTTTTACTGTTACTCTGGTTCCTTTGTCTGTTCAAGCGCCTATCAAGTACCTACATTCAATCTGCCAGCCCTAAGGCCAACTGCTCTTGCTATTACATTAGTGCAGACTCAAGGAATTATATGATCACCTTCACTGAACTTGGGCAGTTTTTCAAGGGGTTTCTACCTCCTGCCTATTTACCATCTCTCAAGAAGAGGCCACTTCTCCCAAAAATGGTGCCACTGGAACAGATCACATAACTTTTAACATACACAGGGCTAAAGCATCTTTGGCATCTATTCAAGCAGTTAACCTGAGATAAAACATGGCTCTTAAAAGAAGTGCTGAATGGAGACTATATAAAAAAAAGGGTAAATCTCCAGCTAAAATACAGAAATAAACACTTCAGGAACAGAACAGAATATTCGCTACCTGCTCCAACTAGAACCACACAGACATTCCAATTCTGTGCCTGCAGGGCTGAAACTTCAGAATAAATTAAAATCTTTCTGGTGGTTAGCTATGTGCTTGCAAAAGAAAAGTCAGTAGTATAACAGCAGAAATTAGTTCTATCATTAATTTTCCTTATGATTATGAAAATGTTTTAGACAACTTTGAACAGCAACAACAGCACAGGACACTTGATTTACATTAAATCTCCCAGAGCCACATACACTGTCACTCTTACACCACATAAAAGTTCACCCATAGCAAACAGATCCTAATTTACAAAGCAGCACAGGGCATTTATTTTTTCTAAAGGAAGCTGTGTTTAAACACTCAGTACCAATGCTCCTTCAACACTCCCTACACCTTGTTGATAGGTGTCCGTGGTGCCAGATTCTGAACTGCATTAGGACATGGATCTGGAAGAAAAATAACCAAGGAATAAAATGACTGCTTTTCAGCTGACCCACATACCCACCAGTTTGTTCTGCAGCTGTGCCAACACAGTGCACTCAACAGCAAAGGCAGAACGAGCCAGCACAAACTAACAATGGGATGCATATTATTACAGTCACAGGTTCTCAAGACTGCACATTAAGAATAACTTTTCTGGGTAACAAATTACTTAATACATGTTAAAATAGCAGTCATATAGCAATGGAACATAGTAGCTTGTGTTCCATGAATTTGTATACCTTCATGCTTACTACTCCTGTCATTTAGTCAAAGTGCAGCTCAGGCAAGAGCTTGGAATGCTCAAGAAAAGAGCAGGAAACTGCAGAAGCAGTGTAATCCTTCAATATTCCATGCTTCCTCCCAATCTGTTATACAGGAACATACTAAGACAGAGAGAGTGTCAATAACTGTCAACTGACCATTAATTTCTCTAGATTACTTCTTGAACCAATTCTGTAATATCCTGTGACAAGCTGCACAATGTGCTATGGAGAAAAGTTTGTCTTCCTCTTTATTTTAAGCCTGCTTACTGATAGGTTTTTTCCAAGTTCTCACCTTCATTTCACTCCTGAGTAGACTAGTCACACCTGAGCCCCTTCTCAACTGAAACACACTTTTACAAGCTTAACATTTCCAGTCTTTTAAATGACTTCTCTTAATGTCATACTTCTGTGTGTTCCCCTGTTCTTCTTGTTGTGTTCAAAAGATTTCATTTTTGAGACAGGGTGACTATGACTTTTTTGTAGTGAGAGATCAGGTTCATGAATTTAAGAGATAATAAAGGAATAAGTGGGATAAAATTGAATTTTATTCAATAAATTAAATAATAGCTCACTAGGAACTGTAGTGATAGGACAAGGGGTAATGGGTTCAAACTTAAACAGGGGAAGTTTAGATTGGCTATAAGGAAGAAATTCTTTACTGTGAGGGTGGTGAGGCACTGGAATGGGTTGCCCAGGGAAGCTGTGAAAGCTCCATCGCTGGTGGGGTTAAGGCCAGGTTGGAGAGAGCCTTGGGTGGCATGGTTTAGTGGGAGGTGTCCCTGCCCATGGCAGGGGGGTTGGAACTGGATAACCTTAAGGTCCTTTCCAACCCAAACCGTTCTGTGATTCTGTGAATAAGTGGGATAAAACTGATGAATAAGGAACAATTGCTCATGGCTTCTCAGAATGCAAAACTTGGAGACATCAGCTAAGATTATGAAACAACAAGTTCAAAGGGGGTAATTTCTTCACAAAGGCTAATGGAGTATTTTACCACAGAACATCTGTATGCCAGAAATATAGTCAGTTAAAAAAAAGCCATCAGAAAAGTTTGCTGAAGAACAATCTAGCAAGATATAGTAATGACAAAGACACTAGCTCTGACTCCATAAGCTCACAAGCTGGAGAGGCAACGCTGGGAGAGTATATCAGGAATCATCATTCTATACTTACCCTTGGAGGTTCTTATACATCTGCACAAGCTGCATTTATTAACTACACTGGAGTTCATTCTCCCTGAGATATCCATCCCTACCTTATAAAAGCTACCCACAACTATCAAAATGATGGTGGACTAAGTATTCGCAAAGCAGCACAGTAACAGCATCTGGTTTATTCTGTATCTCTCCCCCTAGTTTCCAACACTTCCTGTGTATATTTGGTTGTCTCTGAGGTGATGTTTTTAATGGACTGTCTGCAAGGATTCTGCTTTGTTTCACTAGTGCAGAATTACACATGCAAAGCAAATGGACTTGAATCAAAAAGCTTACAAAAACCCCAACAGCACAACAGCCACCTACTATATTATTTGTTCTCCTGAAGAACCTTCCAAATGACCTTGCATAGTAGTATCCAGTTTAAAACCCATTGCCAGGTTTGTGCAAAGCTGCTTTCCTCCTTACATACATTACGACAAAAGAATAATTGCAAAATAATCTGCTTTTTCAGGAAGCCACTCAGTAAAACGAGCACATAATGCAATTCAAAAACTAGCCTCAAGTAACCATAATACTTTGTATTGGTAACACATGAAGGCATCATCTTCCTTTGATTAATTCAGTAACGCTATAAAAACTGGCAGATCTCTCCAGGATTTTACAGCTGAAAATCTCCTTTATCCACAAGGATCAACCTTTTATTCCTCCTATATAAAAGGGCTACAGGCAGTTATCAAACCGTAACAGCCTTCACCTTCCTCCAACAAGCCTTTCAGCAGGAGAGCGCTCCGGAACTGCAAGTGCACAGATCAAACATGGACAACTACCGGTGTTTCCAGGCGAAACTCCCCGCTCCCATGCAAAAAGCAGCCTGATCCCAGATAATAAACCCCTGGTGCCCTTGAACCCACGTTTAGGAGAATTGCCGACAGGACGGGAGGAGGGAGATGCTGCAAAAGCGACTAAAGACGCTGCCGCCGTCCCTGCAGAGCCGCAAGCGCGAAGCTCATCGCTTCCCGCCCCCGTCCGTGAGGGAACCTACGCGGATCACAGCCGCGGGGCTGGCCGGGTGTCCTGCGGCCCAAGCACGCCGTCCAGCAGGACCCCGTCCTGCCCGCCCAGCCTGGAGCCGCTCGTGGCGCCGGCGCCGCCGCGCTACCCAAGCCCCGGGCCTAGCGAGGCCTTGTAGGCCGCAGGCACGCCGCACCTGGCTCACGGTCTCGGTGGCGTCCGCCAGGATGCCATAGTTCCGGTAGAGCTCCTCCACGGTGGGCATGGTGCGGCGGGGAACGGGCGCGACCACCGCTGCAACCGAGGCCGCCGCTGACTTCGCCGCCGCTCAGGCCGCTGCTCCCGCTCGGGCCGCCGCCGTCAGCACCAACGAAGCCGGAGTCCCAGAGCGGCCGTGAGCCGGCTCCTGCGCAGCGACCCCAGGCGGCGGGCGGTGGAGCTGCGGGCAGGGAGGAAGGCGGGAGCCTCCCCAGGTGTTTGCGACTATACGGCTGTCTTAATTCTTCCTCGATACCTTTCTGACTCCTGCATACAAATACTGAGGTGAACTGAGCTCCTGGTGCCAGAAAGAGGCTGTTTTCAAGGGTAACGGGTTCAAACTTAAACAGGGGAGATTTAGGTTAGAGATGAGGAAGAAGTTCTTCCCTGTGAGGGTGCTGAGGCGCTGGCACAGGGTGCCCAGAGAAGCTGTGGCTGCCCCATCCCTGGCAGTGTTCAAGGCCAGGTTGGACACAGGGGCTTGGAGCAACCTGCTCTAGTGGAAGGTGTCCCTGCCTGTGGCAGAGGGTTGGAACGTATCATATTTATATATGTTGTACCATAGCATGTATATATTATATCATATACATACATATGTATTATCATAACGTGTATCTGTTGTATCATAGCACATATATATCGTATCATATTTATATATGTTGTATCATAACATGTATTATATGCCTTGGAATGATATTCTCTACTTCCTCTGGCAGTGATACATTCAGCTGTGCTCACCATCTTCCTACCTGGGAATGCACATGAAGAGAAGCATTCAGAGCCACATTGAGAAACGTTTTCATTGAGGTTTGTTCTGTTCCTGTCATTTGGTCTTCCACAGGTCACCTTTTGGGTTTTTTCCTCACCTACTTCCTTGTTGCCTTACATCAGTCTTCATTTTTATTCTCCTTACATCAACTCCCATTCCCCAGTCTTTATGTTTCACTTATATATGAAATATGTACGAAAATACATGAAATATATTTTATAATGGACCCATTTAAAATTAATCACCATTGCTCTTTAGCATTAAGATAGAAGGGATGGGAATAAAGAGCTGATGGTGTTACAAGTTTAGGAGGCATTGTTTGAAATTCGCATTCAAAGTCAGTCGGGGATCTCTTGGATTGTTAAAGTTGGGCTCTTTTTGGAAACGAATCTCTGGGAACTCAAAAGCCTGACATGCACATTTCAGAATGGCTCAGACTGCAGAGCAAGCATCCTCATTTCATAGACTACGATCAGTCGTAATCTCTTCTTTCTGCTCAAACTCTTCATTCCAACACCTGTGGAGATAACCCTGCGGTAAGCTACAGACTCATTTCAGAACTGTTATCATTCTACATCTGACTTCCATTCCTTCACATGCCTGCTAATTTATGAACACTGGCATCGTTGGCGATCTCTGCAGTTTCCAGCAGGTTTTCCAGAGGAAAAGTAATTTACTTGTGAAATCACTGTTGTATTCCCTCAGAGGAAAAGAAGATTATAATTACTATTTGTGTCCCACAACTGCCCTGTGTTTTGGTGGAGAACAGACTTGAGACAGAGACACAGGCGGGGTCAATAACAGACTTATCACAACCATGAGAGAAGAGAAGGCTGCGTGGAGACCTCAAAGCAGCCTTCCAGTATCTCAAGGGGGCCTATAAGGATGCTGGGGAGGGACTCTTCATTAGGGACTGTAGTGATAGGACAAGGGGTAATGGGTTCAAACTTAAACAGGGGAAGTTTAGATTGGATATGAGGAAGAAATTCTTTACTGTAAGGGTGGTGAGGCACTGGGATGGGTTGCCCAGGGAAGCTGTGAATGCTCCATCCCTGGCGGTGTTCAAGGCCAGGTTGGACAGAGCCTTGGGTGACATGGTTTAGTGTGAGGTGTCCCTGCCCATGGCAGGGGGTTGGAACTGGATGATCTTAAGGTCCTTTCCAACCCCAACTATTCCATGATTCTATGACAAAAGGTAAGGACACAATGAAAATTCCACACTGGAACATGGTTTAACCCTTTGGTACCAAACCTGGAAGGTGCCTTACTATTACTGGATACTAGCTTCAGTACCCAGTGGGTAATAAAGTGTCTGAAATTGAGTCCATTTGATGGTTTATGCTGGAGGGGCAATTGATCCTGAGCTCTTCTCATGTTCTGTTTCTCACTCTATACAATTCAGTCACTAACACAGCCCAGTGTTACAAATGGATACAGTAATTATCCCTCATCCACCTTAAGAATTTCTGTGTTCCGCAGAAAAAGATCTCTATATGTTACTGGGGAATACAGTAAATGCATACAAACGTTCAGAGATGCACAGCCTTTCACTGGCACATATTAAAGCTATCTTGTGTGGTTATAAGCATCTAAAGGCTGCCTTCAACCATATGCAATATCCCCCAGATTCCTTCTAGTGTAATCTGCCTTTCTTGCAAAATTCCTCTTCTGGGAAGGCTGTCTTATTTATTTATTTTGGTTTTTTACCTATTTTATTTATTTATTTTATTTTATTATTTTCCACAGGAGCATCAGCCCCTGCAAATAGGTATGTGGAAGAGCAACGCAGGCCCCTGGGCCCACACCCCTTGCTCCAGGCTCGACAGCCCAAGCCCCGCGGCCCCCGTCTCTGAGCCCAGGCCCTTCAGCACAGGTCCCGCAGCCCAGACCCCGCAGTCCCGGTCCCTCGGTGCAGTCCCCTCGTCCCCAACCCATGAGCCCAGGCTCCTCAGCGGGGGTCCCGCAGCCCAGGTCCCTCGGCTCAGGCCCCGCACCCCGTCGCACCAGCAGGCGGCGCTCTGCCCCCGCAGATGCACCCCGGCGGCGGGCGCAGGCGCCCGCTCTGAGGTGCGGGGCCGGAGGGTGACGGAGTGGGATCTACTCCTGTTACCAGCCTGGAGAGGCGCTTTTACACGCCTACAGCGGGCTCTCTGCCCCCCCTCCTGCACGTCAGGCGCTACGCTTGGGATGCTCTTTCACATCCGTCCGTGTACCCCTCGCTGGAGCGGTGCCTGTCGGCTCATCCTCTGGCCCGCGGCTCAGCCCCTGCTCCCCTCACCACAGCCTGCTCCGCGATGGTGAGTGCCGCCTCGGGGTCACAGCTCTTCTTTCCTCGCCTTCTTTTGCTGTTCTGGCACCAGCAGTGAGGCTCTGATGGTATTTGTAACTGTCAGGAGAATGAAACTTAATAGAATAAGCAATCCAAAAACTGCTTTATCCAAGCGAAGGCCAGCTAGCACCTGGTATTGCCAGGGGGTTTCCCTCAAAGCATGGAAGGTATAGGACACTCACTTCATAGTTATACCCACAGTGGTGAAAGGGTGAAGATTCTGTGACACTCAGTATTGTACATGGATGGGTTCCTGTTGCTTTGGGGCTTTTTGCAGCTATCAGGCTTCTGTGTGCACCCTGATGCATCAAAGAGGTCACCTGTTAGAAGTCAAATAATGAATCCTCAAAGGCTGCAATTTTAAGGTGTCAGATAAAGGGTTTCAAGGAGAGAAGGTGGGGCAGGTTGCATAAAATCCACGTGTATTCTGCTGAGAAACAGCTCAAGAACAATTTCAGGTGAAGGAATCCCGCCTCTCGAGTTGGGACTGCATGAAATAAAGTTGATCTGTTGATCCCTCCTGAAGCACCTCACTAAATCTAGGCCGACTCTTCAAACAGCTCCTGATACAACAGAGACTCAGCCCCCAGTGTCAGTCTTTACCCACCCCTTTCCTTCTGCAAACAACACATAAATATCAGAGTGGTTTTACTGACCTCAATAAACGCTTGTGGGCAAGCAAAGATGAGCCCAGAGACTGCCAATAGGAGGCCATTAAGATTGATGTTATGATTCCACAGCTGCTGCCATTTGGAAGGGCCTCTAAGCTTTTACAGTCTAAAGGCAAACTTGAGTCTGGTGGTGTTTAGGTGGGTGACTGGGGCTGAGGGAAAAAGGGGGGAGAAGAACAGGAGTTTCCTTCCTTTATACCATGGGAAGGGCTGAGCAGCACTCAGCAGGCAGCTCCCAGGCAGTCAGGTGGGATGGTGATGGAGAAAAGCAAGGTGAGAGGGAGAAGATGCAGAGATACTGTTCTGCTTCCTACTCTGTACCAGCTGGCAGAGCTTGCTAATTGTGTGGGTGAGAAGGAGAATACGCTCTGTCCCAGGAAGGATTTTAGGAGCAGGCACAATTCTTCTCATACCAGAATGCTCTGACTGCTTTCATATGAGTCCTGAGAGGCAAAGTTATGTCTAACAGGAATCAATGGATTTTTACAAAGCTGAATAAGCTCCATTCTCTTTTATAAGAGGACTTTTTTCCAGCAGCTAGGCAAAAAACCCACAACCAACAAACCAAAACAAAATATTCACATGCTAGCTCTGAAATCAAGCAGGCACCTGGTAAATCATTTCCGAGTGGCTCTCTCCAACAGCTTCTTACCCAGAAGATACTCAAGGTTTGCAGCTCCCGCATGTGACAGAAAGCCTCTCGTGGTAGACAATGGGGTAGCAGAGCAGCATGTACACAGTGACAGGGTGAGGGCTGTGCAATGGGACATCTGGCCGGGGAGCATCACAGCTGCTGTGCAACTGCAGATTCTCTCAGGCATTTTAGTGAATCAGGCTCTGGAGTGAGGTATCCAGTGCATCCTGCCCACGTTCCTTCCTCCTTGACACAGAACCTTGTAGCATTTGTTACTTGCCCAGTTTCCTAGGTGCTTACTCAAAGCCTCCACAGAACTTCCCTTTGTTAGCTCGTTTCTAGCATTGCCCTCTCAGTTTGGGTTTCCTACTGGACGTTACACAGACTAGCAGGGGGAAGGTGGAGCAGGAGGTGGGAAAACAGGCTGCTGGCTCACATTTATTTGTAAAAGAGGAAGCCTGACGTCAGCTGGAGAGCAGTGATTCCTGTAGAGGGATAGCAGTTGAACACTGATGCTTCAGAAACCTCAGACTGGTTTTAGCTTTCTGTACTGAGAACAGGAATCCTTGGGTGCAGGTAGAGACTCTGGAGATGTTGGACCACCCAGAACTGGCACACATATTTACAATGAAGAAATTTTGACCAGTGCTAAATAAAGCTGGATTCTGCTCTCAGTTACAGCATTATTAAGTCCTTTCCATTGGATGTCAAATGCCACATGGATGGGTCAATTTGCAGATTGCCATGGACATTCTAATGTTCATGTAGCACCTTGAGACAAGCTGTCATAAATAGCTAAGCTGCCCTGGGAACAGCGCCAAAGTGCATTCTAGTGATGGCTGCAGAGATGCCTGCTAAAAGCAAACAGCACATCAGCAGCCCTCAGAGTTACTGTGCAAATGGAGTGTGAAGTCCTGGCCCAATGCTCCACACTGTAACTTTTTTGTCTTCCTGATAATGATTAAGAGAAGTTTTGCTGGATTTGATGGTGGGTAGAAAGAAGGGTGTGAAAAATAACAAAACCTCCTTTGGAGTTTTCACTTGACCTTCAGGAAACGCCAAGGGAGGGCCGTGTGATCTGCACACAGAGGAATTAACTGGCTTTGTTTGTTCTAAAACCTAGCACTGAATTTAGAAGCCCAGGGATGCGTGATGTGGAATTACCATAAAATAAAAGGTCCCAAGCAGTTGTTAAATATTTAAAAGGCAATCTGAAGCTAGCTGTGGCTGAAAGAAATGAAGGGGGGAAGATCCTACTGCAGCCCTTGGAAAGAAATGCTACACTAACAACCCACAAGATTGGAACTGATCTGTGGTTCTGTGTTAATTTTACTGGCAATTATTCTTCCTGTGTTTTCATTTTTATTATTAATGATAACATGTCATATTTTGAGAGCACCTTCCATCTCAATGTGGTTTAAATAATTCAGCCTCCTAGTCACAGAACAATTACCACTGCAGTGCCTTAGAAGGTGCATAAGTATCATCCCATTTTACCACTCACATGGAAAGGGATGTGGTGATTTGTCTCGGCTTGCATCAGTGGCAGATTTTATTCAAACAGTATGTCCAAACACTTTAGTTTTGCCTTGTTCTGTTTGTTCAGTGTATTCCTTTCATATATGAACTGCAAATCAGAAACGATATTTGCATTTAGTAGATACAAACCTTTATAATAATTAACATTTGTGCTTTGTGGTTAACCTAGAAAATAACCAAGTTCCATTGAACTTCTACCAACTGCCATGCACAGGCCTTGGGGATGATTTAGCTGCTACAAAGCACATTCAAATCCTAGCAAGGTCACATCTTTCAACTTCCTGGGTTTCTGTTCCTAAAATGAAAGCTGCAGTTTTATCCTACGTGTTGTGTGCAGTATCTGCAGGATAAGTTCTGGACAAATGATTGAAGAGTGGGTTTCTGGCAGGTGTATGTGACATTTAAAGAGGTATTTTCTATACTAGAAATGAACTGGTTCTCCAGGAAAACTTTTCTAATAAAGACTATTTTAATCCTGAATTTTGTTTATTTTAAAATTATATTTACTAAAATAATTTCACAAGGTCCCACGTGATGATCTTAAGGTCCTTTCCAACCCTCACTATTCTATGATTCTTTGATTCTATGAATGTTGTTGTTTCACTCCCCCATCCCTCAGTTGAATACAATATGAAGAAAGCTGCTAAGGAATCAGGATTTCCTAAATGCTCTGGATGTAAGTGGGGAACTTGAAGACATGTATCACTCTGGGTATTTGTACTAGATGATTTTACATGAATTTCATTCTTAGTACTTCTGTAAGCACTGTTCAATTAGAAAGTAAATCAGATGTGAATTGCAAATGGTGCCTTCAAATACATCCCAGCAATGTTTATTTAGGAGCTATTCAGCATCACACTTTGCATGAGACTAAGTATTGCTTATTGATAACTTACAATGAAAATTTATTACACTGTATAGTACTTTTGTAACCCAGAGTGTCAGGTAAAGCCAAAATGTATTGATTCAGGCAGGTTGTGTGGGCAGTGAAGAGTTGTGCACACTGTTGTTCTAGTTTCCACAAGCTAAAAGACTTAGAAGATCAAAGGCATGACACGGTCACATGAACGCCATTACACAAGTTTGAAGGTTTTGAGGTCACAGCTTTCATCTTGCTTAGTGCCCCCTGTGTGACAAAATCCATGCCAAAATGTGAAATGGATCCATCTGGATGCTCATGAGAAAAAGAATCAAAACACAAAATATTTAGCAGAGTGCTTGTGCTGAACAAACTCAAAAGCATAACAAAGTCTGCTTTCCAAAGCAAAAGTTAAATGCAGGTGGTTAAGCAATCTTCCTTAGAGCAGAAGAAAAGGTTATTCCCAATTTTTACTTCTAAATGAAAAGAGTGGCTGTCTTCTCCAGCTGAAATATACAGATGGAGGCTAGAGAAAAGTTGCAAATAGGGAAGGAAGTAAAGGCTTTTAACTGATGGTCTCAGATCCAAGTTAGCTGGCAGATCAGCCACAGAAGTTGCTTTCCCGGAGAAAGAATCACTTCCCAAGGCATGGCCATCATCAGGTAGCCTCTGCTCATGTTTTTGTAGTGATGTGTCACTTCACCCTGCTGAGCAGCGCGGTACTGTTGGCCTTATGTTCAGATGGAAGCTGGAAGGCTTTGGTTCTGTGGAAGGAAATGATTGAAAACAGAGTAAGAAAATGCAGTCCTTCTCTGGCGTCTGTGAGGGCTTGGTGACTACGCCTCTCCCACTGTTGTACTAAATTTAAAAGGATCTACAAGAAATCTGGGAAGGGACTTTACAAGGGCATGTAAGTGATAGGACAAGGGGCAATGGCTTTAAACTGACAGTAGGGAGATTTAGATCATATATAAGGAAGAAGTTCTTCCCTGTGAGGGTGCTGAGGCACTGGTACAGGATGCCCAAAGAAGCTGTGTCTGCTCCATCCCTGGCACTGTTCAAGGCCAGGATGGACAGGGCTTGGAGCATCCTGCTCTAGTGGAAGGTGTCCCTGCCCATGGCAGGGGGTTGGAGCTGGATGAGCTTTAAGTTCTTTTCCAACCCAAACCAGTCTGGGATTCTGTGATTCTATGAATTTCGAATAATACCATGATCTTTGGCAATCAGAAAGAAACGATTCCTCTAGAGACACACTTACATTTAACATTGATCAGAACAATTTATAAGCTCTCACACAGCTTCCAACATTGCAGTCAGATCCCAGTTGGTGCAAGGCTTTGGTTCTCTAGTAGGTAAGTCTCTCAAGCCCCAAAGGTGATGTGCAAGCTGATCTTAAACTGATGCTTTAAACTGAGACAGCAGCATTGTGTCACTGTGGCACAGTGCTCACAAGCATGGAATTCACATCTGTGCTGCTAGGAGCATGTAATTAGATGAGCAGCTCACATTTCTTAATGTATTAATCTTCAGATACATCTGCAGGTAAAGAAGGCAGGTAACTGCAAGTAATTAACCATCAAGTAGGAAAGTAAAAAATCTCAGCAGGCTGCACTACTCCAGGTTTCTTGCACGACCTCTCAGGTGAGCAAGAGACAGGATGCGTAACAAAACGGCTCTGAAGTCTGCTGGGTTCCGGGCCACACTCCTAGAGTTACTGAGGTTATTTTACTCCACTCAGGCACAATTAGGAGTTGGAGGGACTTAGGAACAGAGAAGGAACAGTGAAAGTCCTGAGAGTAAATTAATGTGAATTTCAGCTACATCTTCTTCCTGGCTTCAGAGAGAGAAAGGAGTAAAAGCGAGAGTCAGCTCTGAAATTCTACTAAACGTCTGCATTTTTGTCTTTTTGAACATTACTTCTGAAGCCAAATTTCTCTGCCTCTTTACAATGCTTGTCTTTCAGCTCTGACCAGAGAGCTATAGAGCTAAGCTGGTAGTCATCTCAGGGTCACCTTGTGGATAAGAAATGACAGTTTCAGATATTTGGCAAAGATGTAATACAGGCTACTGCTTTGAAAAGCCTCACTCCAAAATTGGTGAATAACAGCAAACCCATATGCTTGTATGTAGATTTGAGAGACAAGAGAGGGTGAGCTTGGGTCTGATTGGTGGTTACATGTCATTTAATGTCAGTTGTATCTCTAAACAAGAGCTTCTCAATAAAAAGGAAAATGTAGTATGTGATTTTTTGAGGGCAGACAGACAAAGCTGTGGTGTGTGCAACTTTATTACTTCTTCTGAAGTATACAGATTGGAAAGAAAATAAATGCTATATATTGTATTAGATTAATCCATTCTTCTCTCACTAAGTCAAGCTCCTCCTTAGACTTTCCATCTCTGGGAACAAATGCAATAGGTGTCCATTATGTTTATGTATGAAAATGAACTCCACATCGTGGCTTAAGACTAACTTGTATCTGCTTCTGATGACAAAACTGTGGAGTAGCTCCAATTCAAGTGTCTCTGTAGAGAGCAGAAACAATACTTCCCTCCCCAGGAACCAAGACAGGGCAATGACAAAACCAGACATGCTTTCTTATTTATTATATCTAAAACCCCTGTGAGTAACTAACCTACTCATATCCTCTGTCACTGGTTGCATAAAACTATCCATGTTTTAAAAGGAAATGAGCTTTCTGGATAAGAACTGTGCTGTGTTTCAGCAGACAAGGCACTCCCTCTGAGATCTGGAAAAACCCTTACACCTTCCAGCTTCAGTGACGGTGAGGTAATAACCCAGACAGAATATATTGTATTGCCACATTCCTGAGGGGAAGAACAAAAACCCACTGATCTTTCTTCTAATGAGTAATTCTACTGCCAAACATAGGTATCCGAGATACTTGTTTTAAGGAAATGTATCCCATTTTCTGAGCTTGCATTATCTCCAGTCACTGTAGTGGGCTGAATTTAACCCAGAAATCAAGCAAGTGTGGCCAGACTCATTCATTTATGTTTATTAAAGTGAAATTTTAGTAACTCTGGGAGACTTTTAGAGGCCAAGATATGGTCTGGTCTGAGAAGAGGCCATTCTGCGGGCTGGATGCAGAGGCATGACTGGGGAAAGGTTACATTTTTCACCTCTCTTTGGTGACAACAACCAGGTCCAAAGCACATACTGTTAATGCAGAAGAGATTAGAGCTGGAATATTCACAGATAGATACAACGAAATAATCACTGCCACTCTCTGCAGCAATACTGTGTAGCAGGCAACTGAGTGCTGCTGTGCTTGGTAAGGAAAGGGGAGGAGGATGAAGTCCTGTGGTATAGAACTATTTGCATGCTTGTAGGAAATACTTCCAAATGATGTAAACTAGTGCAGAAAGGATCCATTTCCTGCAAAATCAAGTTATCCCAACCTTTTTTGATAGCTGCTCTGAATGTCGTATTTTCCAATGCAAAGAAGGAGACTGCAGAAAACCACTTCCATTTATTCTGTATCCAAGAAAATAAATCTTAACGTGGGAAGTATTTACCTTTTCATGTGTTTACTAGGCTTGGGAACTAGCAACACAGCAACTCAGGAAAACAAAGAACAAATTTATGTACTCTTCAGAAACTGATTAGTATTAGCTTTCAAGCCTGGCAATCCGAACTGCTGGATTATTTCCCTGGATGAATAGCACCTTCCAGTTCTATCTTAACTTCATTTGCTTCATTCTCAGCCAGTCAGAGAGCCCACCACTGCACAATGGGTGCCCACTATGGGTTTGAGAGTCTGTGGGCTTAAGCAAGTGTTGGACTCACAAATTACTTAAGCCCCATGGCTCTTCCTTACCCTGAAGAGGTATTTTGCCTTCAGACCCACACTGGTATCTCTGTATGGTACAGCAGAAGTCAAGTGTCAGGACACGCCTCGGTATAAATTAGCATGAGATTTGGCATTTCTGTATCATATTGTGCATAGGTTTATCTTCAGGAGGAAATTGCTCAGAATAGCTGCCTCACATGCTAAGGTGAACTTAGCAACTCGTATACTTGTTAATGAGCACTAACAGCAAATCAGACTACATCAGAGGGATTCGAACCACCAGACATCTCCACAGCCCCGCAGCAGAGCAAAGAACGGCCAGCCAGAAATATGGGCTCCCCCAGCTGGAAAACACAAAGCATCTTCCAGAGCTTCCATGCAAACTTTGGTCGCCCGTGGTTCATACATGTGTATAGCCACATACATTGTACCAAAACGTTGACTTTTTAGGACACATGGTTAATATACATCTCTTTAAGTAGCTGTTTAATAAGCCATGAACCCTCCCAAGGAACCTGTCACCCACCCCATGTTTATTCATGCAACGTGACAGTGCACAGGCCCTGCAAAGGGCAGCCACGGGCTTCAGCATTTCATGTCCCCAGTCTCTAAGTGGGTGTTTGTGGCCTGAATGTCTTGGTCACATCACCAAAAGCTCTGCAGAAATGAATCAATGTTTGCCCTCTTTATCCTGCTCCTCCACTGAAGTCCATGAAGTCAAAGAGCTCAGCCTGAAACACTCCCAGGCTTCGAGCTCCCTCTGCAGTACTTTGTAAGGAAACATCTCATCTCAAGAAACCTCTGAATTGTTTGGTTAGGAGCTGGATCGTTCATAACACTTCAATTTCTGGGAAACCTCCACTGAAATCTGAGCTGCTCTAATAAATAATTTCTATTAAGTTTTATTCTGATGTGGAGCAGTTAGGATCTATTGACCTTGGCAAATGCCTTCTTTGCTAAAGCCCCATGAACTCCTTTCAAAGGAAATAACTGCAGGAAAACACATTGCTCAGGTACCTTCACCTGTGAATGTGTCAAAGTAGAGTTAATGGGTCAGATTCACACATAATAAACGGGGCTACAAATCACTATGCCAGGCATTAGGAGTGAGTTTAAAAGCATTTAAGCAATGACTTACATCTTAATAAAATGATGATCTGTATCTTTTACTTCTATTTTTGTTACTCATTTGGACACCTTTAGAATTACACTTGTGTGGAACTGCTTTCACACATCCTTGTACTTTAGTGCTGAATCTGGCTGCTAAATTCATATGAACGTATTAAAATCTCAGTTGATGCTGCTTTCAATTGCATCTCAAGGGACAGAGAATAAAGCCATAAATGGCACTGATTAGACTTCCTTCACGTAGATTTATCTCTAAGTTGGGTGGCTGCCGTCACCAAGCACAACTATGCACCATGTGATTTGGCTCCTCCTGTTTTTGTAGAGTCACCTTCCTTGGCAAAATGTAAATGAGATTTTATTCAACTGGATTTTATACTTCTTAGGTCATTACTAAGGCTTACAGTCTGCTTTATAAATTAAGCCCCACACTGCAAATTCTCCTTGGCATCACACTACCCTTGCAATTATGTTCTATCCTTCAGCTTAAAGTATATTCAGAGCTGCAGACAGAAAATGCATCTCTTAAATCAGGCACATCTCACCCCAGCTCAAATTTTTAATGCAATTCCTTTCACTATTTATTTTACCATCAGACCCTGCAATAGGTTAATTTCCTCACTTGGAGTATTGTGTGCAGTTCTGGTGTCCTCAACATCAAAAGGACTATGGAACTGTTGGAACAAGTCCAGAGGAGGGCCAAGGGGATGATCAGGGACTGGAGCACCTCCCGTATGAAGATAGGATGAGAAAGTTGGGGCTGTTCAGCCTGGAGAAGAGAAGGCTGCATGAAGACCTCAGAGCAGCCTTCCAGTATCTCAAGGGGGTCTATATACTGGGGAGGGACTCTTCATTAAGGACTGTAGTGATAGGACAAGGGGTAATGGGTTCAAACTTAAACAGGGGAAGTTTAGATTGGATATGAGGAGGAAGTTCTTTACTGTAAGGATGGTGAGGCACTGGAATGGGTTGCCCAGGGAAGCTGTGAATGCTCCATCGCTGGCGGTGTTCAAGACCAGGCTGGACAGAGCCTTGGGTGGCATGGTTTAGTGGGAGGTGTCCCTGCCCATGGCAGGGGGGTTGGAACTGGATGATCTTAAGGTCCTTTCCAGCCCGAACTATTCTATGGTTCTATGATTCGAATTTGCAGCATTTAGGGACTAAAAAAGATCTCTCTTTTAAATCTCTATTTAAATTTTAAATAATCTTTAAAATATTATTTTAAAACATTTTACATGGGAGACTGAGAGCAATATGCATGTTGGCTGCTTTTCAAGGTTGGCATGATTAGGTACACCCTGCTGCCTTTCCTGAATGAGCAACATAAGGGGGGGGGAAAGGAGGCTGATGGAAGCCCCAAATTTATTGTGAATTTTAGGGTTATCTGGTTAAAAATCAATTAAATTATTGCTAACACTACATCATAGCAAAGGAAATGATTTTAAGGGAATGTACACTTGGAGGAGATGTTGCAGCCCAATGTTCATATATCTTGGGAGGAATATATGGGGAACAAATCTTGTATCTGCCATGGGTTCAGCAGTAGCAGTCATTTTTCTCCCTCTTGGTAGCTGGTGCAGCGCTGTGTTTTTGATTTTGGGCCTGGGAGCAGCGCTGATAACCCCAGTGTTTTCAGTTACTGCTTGGCAATGTTTTGGTCTGAGCAAGGACTTTCTGAGTCTCATGCTTTGCCGAGGAGGAGGGGAAGCTGGGAGGAAGCAGAGACAGACACCTGACCCAAACTGACCAAAGAGGTTATTCCATACCACAGCACATCATGTTCAGGATGTGAAAACGGAGAGCAGAGACCTGGAAAGGGTGTGGTGGTGCACTGGGGGGTTTGCTGCTGGGGGGTGCACTGGCTGGGTTGGGCTTGGTGAGCAGTTGTATTCTCTTTGTACTTCTCTTGTCATTATTATTACTGGTGGTAGCAGTAGTGGTTTGTGTTATACCTTAGTTACTAAACTGTTCTTATCTCAACCTGTGCGAGTTGAATTCTTTTGATTCTCCTCCCCATCCCCCAAGGACTGGAGGAAGAAAGAGGGGGAGTGAGTGAGTGAGCGACTTCGTGAGTTTTAGAGACTTCAACCATGACAGTATCCTATATGAAATCCACATTTTCTTACATCATGCCCACTGCTGAGGATGCACAGATGGGCTTCATGAGTATAGCCAGCTCCATACATTGGCTTCCTTGGTCTTGTGCCTATGGGAGTTAAGGAAATATTTTGGGAGTAGGAGTTGCACCTCACTTGGAATGTGAGACCGGAGAAGGATATGTGGAAGATAATACTAAAACTTGTGTGCCTGACACTGCAATCCATTTATGACACAGGCCATAGGTGCATTTGTGTGTGGCACTAATAAGAAGTTAAAGGCTGCACTGGAAACAGTTTGGCAATGGGATATGCTGGGGAATCAACGTGCTGGTGGCCACCAGGAACATGGAGATCTGTGACCTACCTACATGTGATGTGGAGATAAAACATTATGGTTTGTCTGAGCTCTGGGGACCTACAAAACAACTGCATGAACCTGAACTTCCCATTCATGAGAAGTTCACCACCTTTCACCTTGTATAGAAATTGCCTTTGGAATACAGGGACTTCAGATTTGCCCTATTTCCTCCTTTTTAAAGGTCAGGAGTGACTGTAAGTCACAACCGATCTTTGTAAGCAACAAACAGCAGGCTGCAGCCCTGCTTCCAGGGAAAGGCGGTGTACTCGGGGGCAGCCGAGGCTGCTGGGGGGGGGGGGGGGGGGGGAAGGCAGATGCAGCTTTTCTGGGAAGGCTGCACAGGAATTGTGCCTCTTTGGGAGCAGAGCTCTGCTATGACCCTTCTTGCTCTTCAGTGAGCAAGTTCTTTCATTCTTATACTGTTCTCTTTTGCAAAAGTAGCCTTTGTAGGTGCAGGTGTTCACGAGAATCCAGTAATCCTTCATTAACTGCGGAACCTACAGCTCCCCCAGCTTACGCTTTAGGCAGGTTGAGGCGACAGGACCCGACCCTGCTTCTCCTGCGGCAGGAGACCTCCCGAGCACCGCTCTGACACACAGCTTTGTGTCCAGGATCACAAAACAAACCCGCTCGCCTCTGAAGACTCCTCACGCTCCGCGCTGTCCCCAAGCCCAACCCTCAAGAAGGGCAGAACCCACCCTCAACACAGGTCGCAACCGCGGCCGCCATCTTATGGCGTCGCGGGAACCCGCCGCCTGCGCTACGTCACTTCCGAGAAGAGCGGGCGCGGGCTGAGGGTCCCGTCAGTGGTCCGCCATCGCGGCGCTGCCGACTAGCGGGCCGCTCGGGTCGGATCTCTGCCGGTTCGGGACCGGTCTTCCCGAACCCCGGCCTCCCGGGGATCCGCTGTGTGATAACGGGAACGCGTTTCCTTCCCGGAGAGTGCGGACGGGCTGGCGCCTCGCGTCTGGTGGTGGTTGCGGTGTAGGCCTCGGCGCTATGGATCCATTTTTGACACTGCTGAACTCTTTCTCCTTGAGGCTGTCGGAGGCTGAGCTCTCTTCCCTCAAGTTCCTCCTGAGGGGGAAGATCGGGAAGAGGAAGCTTGAGGCTGCCCAGAGCGGCGGGGAGCTCTTCAGCATCCTGCTGGAGCAGCAGCTGATTGCAAGCGACCAGGTGTCGTTGCTTGAAGACTTGTTTAAGGCTATTAACAGAGACGACTTGGTCGCAGAGCTAAAGCGGTTCGTAGAGGAAGGAGATGCTAGTGCTTCTGATAATCACCCAGATGTGCGTGAAAAACGTAGGTGGATTTATCTGTTTTTAACACCCCCGCACCCCCCCAACCAACGCCGTTTTATCTGTGTGCGGCCTGTAACTGTGGGTGTTGAGAGACAACACAGAACGCGGCTGCCCTCAGCTACTGTAGCTGAACCCGCTGCTGAGGGTGCTTCCACTGGTACATGGGACTGTCTTGTACCATGGAAACGTACCTTGAGGGGAGCAGATGCTGCTAACGGCTTTCTGGGGTGGGAATTTCTTCCCTTTTTAATCAAATGATCACTTGCAATAAGTGATGCATACATCATACAATAGTACGTTGCAATTCGTGCTATGTACTTGGAATTCCGAGTATATCCAGTGGGTTTCTGGAACTTGGTGTGGCTTTCAGTATGTGTGATACAGCAAGAGTAGTAGTGTTTTGCTAACAACCCCCTCCCCCCCACCAACTTCTAAGCATTGTATTTTACTTCTCAGTAAATCCATCACTAAACCTATTTCTGCTACTTCAGGTCTTCAGAATGCAGCTTTTGAAGTCATATGTGAAAATGTCGGGAGAGACTGGAAGATGCTGGTGAGAAGACTGGGCCTTTCTGAAGTGAAAATAGACAGAATAGTGGCAGAGAATCCATTTAACTTGCGTGAACAGTTGTTTCAGTCCCTGCGAGCGTGGCAGAAATGGAAGGGAAGAGATGCAAAGATGGCTGACTTGATGAAAGCCCTTCGGGGCTGCCGTTTGAATTTGGTGGCAGACATAGTTGAACAGAAGCTCTCGCTACTGGATGCTGGAACCAGCTAACATGAACATAAAAACAATCCCACATCCCACAGAGAGGATGGGAAACATACAAGTGCCTCCCACTGTTCTGAACCAAGATCAGTATTGGTGGTTCAGTTCCTTTTTCTGCTATTAATGTACATGCTTTAATATGTCGATTTGTGGTCAGATGAAGATTAACATAACACCAAATAACTTTGAGGTAATGCTTTGTAGTTTTATGCTTCCTTTAGGAGATTTGAACTTTCACAAGACCTAAACTCTGTGTGTTGTAGAAATTCTCACACTTTGGTCCTACCACTCAGCTGAAAACAAGATCTGCTTTACTGCTGGTAATTATCAGATGCATCTGCTCTGAAAATACATCCATGGGACACTTCTGAGGCAGCTGTAACTAAAACTTCATGGGGAGTTGGTTTTTCTGTGGCCCATTATAACTGTACTATAAGAGGGGGAAAGAATAGCTTAGCTCTATACTGGGTTTTGTCTTTAAGTAGCATAAGATACTGTCTCCCATAATTTGTCAAATACGTTTGCTCTTTGTAAAAGGATATGAAGATGACTGAAACCTCTGGCTTCACAACTGCAGTGTGAGCACGGTGGGAGTTATTGTGGGTTTTTATTGGCAGAAAATGATTGAAAATTAACTAATTGAAATCAAATGTCTGCACAGAGTGCCTTCCTTCATCCTGAAGGCAGTGTTCTCCTGAAGCTGTGAAAGAAACTATGTGTGTCACAGATCTTTACAGCAGCCTCTTTTTACTGCTGTCAGTGCAAGATTCTTTGCTAGGACTCCTTTCAGAACCTGCATCACAGATGTCTGTATCACAGTCATGTCTGCTGGAAGTTGCAGCTTACCTCATAAGTATCTGCAGTTACCTGTGCTCATAGCAACACAGCTGTGTGCTCTAACAGCCTAGAAAACAAACTGGGTTTAGTGAAGGGGTGTGAAAGCCACCTGAGAGCAGATTCATGTATGGACTTTTCTGTAGTGGTATCCCATGGAGATCAGCTGCGTTTCACCACAGGTTGTTGTCTTCAGCGGTTACTCCAGATCCAACAGCTCTTCCAAGTCCTCTGCAGTTGTTTAGTTCATTCGTGCGCCTTAACATCATTTGAAAGTGGTTGTGAGCAACTTGCAGAGCAAAGGGGGTGTGATCGAGACCAGATTCAGATTTAATGTGCAACGGACTTCAAAAAATGGCCTTCATGCCTAACCCAAGGCTGGAAAAGTTGTAGAAGCTTCAAGACATGCAGGGCTGTAGAGAACTATTCTCTGTGTGAGGGGAGAAAGTCCTCTGAAATCGTTGTGTTTGAATGAGTAGGATTGTTTGTTACTGCAAGCATCTTAACTACACAGATACTGGGAGAGGAGAGGCTCCTTTTTTGCTGTGACTTTGTGAGGCCTGTGACTGTGGCTTTGAGCTCCTTTCAGTTGTTATATGTGGTGCCTTTACTGTGAAGGTCAGGTGTCAGCATGTAACATACTACTGCTCTGCATAAATGCTGTGACATTGATAACTTTCAAGTTTTTGCCTCTGGTCTACACAGTGACACCTGAAAACGATCATAGTTAATGGAAAGTGCTGTAATGTGAACTTATCATTTCAGTAAGTTTTTGTGTTAAATGATACAAGTGTTTTTCTAATCATCATAAATATCAGTGACTGTATCCATGCAAAGAAGTGATGGGTAATACAGAAGTTCCCATTTGTCTGCCTTTTGGGGTGGTACAGAACTCTTTAAGTACTTGCTCCAACAGTTGTGTCAGTTGCCAGCTCCAGACTTCCAGTAGGAGATCCTTCAGCTAAATGACCACCTCAGATGTTCTGGAGGGTTTTATTTAATACATACAGTCTTCATTCTGTAGCATTTAAAGCAAATTATTGCTTCAGCCTTTTTTGCTTTATGCTTTTAGGCAATCGGTGTGAGCAGAGTGGAGTAGAGGTGAAGTTAGCAAGATGAGTTATGTTTGCGGTGAAACAGCTCTGCAACAGTTCTGAGTTCGATCTGACTGGTAACGTGTTTTTCTGATCCACTTGTACTAAGTCTTTTGGTTCTCAGAAGATGGATTTATCTGGAATATGAACTGAAGTATCCTGCCTGCTGCATATAAGCAAGCTATTTTAAGAATCAGTAGGAATAACTTGTTAGTTGTAGCCAAGAGCTTGTCAGCTGCAAGAAATACTCTGCCTCATAAGGTAAAGTCCCTTGTTTCTTTTAGGATTTGTACATTGTGGGTGGTCTGCTGTATATGAAAGCCATGATCTTGACTGCGTCAATCCATGCAGTACCTCAGGGCAAATTAAAACTGGTTTTATTAGAAATTTAAAAAATTATGTGGGGAAAAGATCAAATGGAAAGAATGGAACAAAAACTTTTAATTGGGAGGGAGGGGTAAGGGAAAAGGGTTCAATTTGTAAGGAGATGTGTTGTGATCCTGGGAGTGAGCTTTTATTTTCCAATGAAGCCTTTTGGACTCAAAAGTTATTTTTACAACTTATAATTCCAAGTTTTCTATTGTATCACTTTGTGCACATTTCATTAAAAAATACTTCCTTAAAACCAACATAAATCGAACTGGTTTGTTATATTATGGAATTGCTCTCTGTTATGAGATCCCTAATTGGGAGAAGGTGAAAGATGCTTTTAAAGCAAGGAGTGGTGCTAAACGGGTTATGTTACCAGTGTTCTTGGAACATAGGGGTGAAAAAATAGGCAAAAAGCTTTGTCACTGAATGTCTCGGAAGTCATAGACTCACAGAAGGTTTGGGTTGGAAGGGACCTTAAGATCATCCACTTCCAACCCCCTGCCATGGGCAGGGACATCTCACACTAGACCATGTCACCTAAGGCCCTGGCCTTGAACACTGCCAGGGATGGAGCCTTTAGGGCTTTTTTGGGCAGCCTGTTCCAGTGCCTTGCCACCCAAAAGTAGTAAAAAGGCTGTAGTTTTCCTGGCAGGAGCAGCATTTGAGTGCAGTCACTCTCAGAACTGAAAAGGAAAACAAATCTCTGCTGGAGCTTAAAACTGAGTCACAGTGCAGTGTATGCATGGGAGACGGGAGTTCTGTAAGTGCTTTACAATTCTTTCCTTCTTTTTCCTCTGCTAGGCGTTCTGTGGTAAGGGTGTTGTATTTGGTTTATAATTAATTAAAAACAGTTTACAACTTATTCTAAACCTGTTCAGGCTTTTAGAGGATGTATTAAGAAGTTAAATTGATAGAGGCTTTGGTGTCTCCTGAAGGATATGCTGGCACTGAGTGATAGCGTGCACTTAAAAGCTTTGACTCCGTGAGATGTGTAACTTAATTACCCGTTTTTATCAAATCCTCTATGATACTCTGCAAGAGGATCTGCCTGGGAGGAATTACTAAAACCTTTTCCTTTCAGTCTCTTGAGAGTCTTGTTTCCTTCCAGCCTGGAGAGAAAGCAACCATCAAATCATGTTGAGAGTAAAAAGTGGCATCTCGGGAGAATTCTGTTTAGGAGGATTGGTTTTCCATGTTGCTTCACAGTCCCCTCCACTAACTGTTTGCCATTTCCTATGATTTTTTCACTTATCAATTATAGATACCATATTAAGATTGTCATTACCCAGTTGAAGCCTTGCACAAATTGGGTGTCATGAATATTTCAGATGCAATGCCCTGTTTTCTCCATTCCCCACACAAAGGCAGCTCTATTTCCTTCAGTCTTTGTTTCAGTCGTACAATAATTGGCTGCTTTCTGAAATCTAATTGCTTCATTTAATTGTCTAATGCAAGAAGCTGAGTAACACATGCTGCATCTCCAACCTCTGGCACTTGGCATGCTCTTAATTCAGGTGTTTTGGTTGAGTATTTTCCAATGTAAATGTATTCCTCATCACTCCATTCCTTTATCAAAAGCTGATTTGTGCTGTTCTCATTCCCTGTGCGGATCACCTATGGCCTTAAAATGTGTGCCAGCATGGAGTTGTTTTGCCTCTTTTGATTTATTACTTCTTTTCTCTGCCAGTGTTTTTATTACAAGGGTACTGGCAGAATTATAGAAACTACATGTTTAAAGCATGTACCAGAAAAACAGAACTATGGGGGTGAGATGAGGGGTAGGGGAAGGAGTTTCAAGTAAAGGTTAAAGAACCTTTGAAGAATCTATCTTCACCTTCATAAAGACTGTTGCAGCTGAGGATTACTTAACATGAAGAGGGTGTGTTGCAATGGGCTCTGGGAATTGCAGGTTTACAGCCAAGGAAGTGCAGGTTTACTCAGCTGCAGGAAAAGGTGCAGATCAGTTCAGGCTTGTGTGTGGAGTAAACTTACGGGCACTCTTCATGAGTAAGTAGGCACGAGTTTCATCCACAGAACTATTTCTGCAAGCCTGTCGTTCTGGAGAGCGTTACACATTCATTTCTTAAAACAGACTGAAAAGGACACGGGTTTGTTCTTGTAAAATCTGATGTAATACACATGAAAATGTCTTCAGCTGGTAACAATGATGGAGTTTAAATTCAGTAGTTCTGTGATTTGATCAGTGTTGGTCGTTGAAACCTCGTTTCCCAAATACGCTGCGTGTGGTGGTGGTAGTGTGGATGGTAATGTAGCCTTCCTTTCTTTCAGCTTGGGGTTTAGCTTGTCACAGATGAGCAATGCTGTGTTTCTGGCAGGTCACAGTACTTCAGTTTCAAAGTAACCAGCTATTGCAGCAAGGTTAATGGCTTTGTGTGTATTCTCTAAGACTCTGAAGAGATTGGTGTATAAAAAATAACACCTCCGAAAGAGGTTTTGAGGATTACATCTCCAGTGCATTGTGGTAAGTACCTTTGCTAAGGAAAGCAGCTTAATGTCAGCTCATGTCAAATGCTTCAAAAGTTACCAAAATGGCATTTATATTTTCTCCATAGTGTTCAAGCCTTCAGTCCAGGCTCTTGTGCTGTGTGAAGTTACACAGGGATAAAAATGGACCTTTGTGATTAAAGATGTAAAAACCATGCAGACAGGATCTCCTGTGGTAGGTGTTTTAGTTACAGGTGAGCCCAGCTTTATAGAACTCCTATGTGAAGCAATAATCTTGCAATTAATAATGCTCCCAATTTTTGTAATGTTTTCTCTTCCATTTCTTAATTCCATTATTTCTGTTGATCCCATCAGGAGTATTAACTTCAGAGAATGATCTGCAGCATTTAATTAGTGAGCACTTTTTATTGGGGGCTAATTTTAAGGGGGTTTTAACAGCTATTTTGCAAGTGTGCGCACTACCTGTGGCAAACATAAAGGGATGTATGAAGGCTGCATTTCTGTACACAAGTTGGTAAGTGGGTGGTGAGGCACTGGAATGGGTTGCCCAGGGAAGTTGTGAATGCTCCATCGCTGGCGGTGTGCAAGGCCAGGTTGGACATAGCCTTGGGTGACATGGTTTAGTGGGAGGTGTCCCTGCCCATGGCAGGGGGGTTGGAACTGGATAACCTTAAGGTCCTTTCCAACCCAAACTATTCTATTCTATGATCTGATTTTATATATGGTGTATATATGCTGTATGGTAAAGCAAATGTACCTGATTTTTTATATACAGTGAGCATATAATCAGTGAGAAGGGTTTGGTATAAAAAGCTATAAAGCTTGTCGTCTTGTTAATGATAAGATGTTAACAGTGGAGCTAAACGCTTACCTTTGTTTCCCCACCAGTGGTCTCTCTGAGAGGTGCTTCCTGTCACTTCCAGGCATATTGCCAAATTTTGGGGGATAAAAGCCGGCAGAGCAAAAGTGAATTAAAAGGGTGCAGCACGTGGCAGGTCTGGGCCCATGGCTGCTGGCATCCACATCCTTGCTTTCTTTTCTTTGTTACACTCAATGGGAGCAGAATTTAGTCACAGCTTCCCAGCTGTAAATTCCCTATCGTGGGAAACCCTGGATAGCCTGAATTACCCCCAAAGCCATTATTCCCATGGCAACCACCATGCTCAGCAGTCCATGGGCATGCGGCTGCAGCACGCTGCCTTCTGGCTATCCCAGCCAGCTGAATACTGGTTGGAAGCTGTTACTAATTGTGAGATTTGCTGCAGTCTCCTGTTGGTGACCATGTCAAAACCTCAAGCTCGGGAATGTAAAATGAAATGTCCTGACCAAATTATCTCCTTTCAGTTCTGCTGCTCCATTGGGACAGGGCACACGAGTGAGCACAGGGCTGGAGATTAAGACATTCCCTTTCAACTTCTTCCTACCCACCAGTTTAGCACATGGTGCTTCTATTCCTGTATCCACCTTGAAAGGCAAAACTCAAACTTGTGTGTCTAACTGCATGTTTGTGCATGAAGTAGGTAATATATATGCAGATGAATTACAATTAAGTAGAGCTAAACCCAATGAAGTACATTTCTAGCTAAGGGCTACTTGCAGCTCTGTTATATGCCACCTAAGTTACTCACTGTGGACCTGCTCATACAGTTTTCTGTAAAACGTATTCTAGTGTAAATCATAACCCTCTGATGCTGAAGGATTTCCTGTCTCCTTATGGAGTGTGTGATTCTTTAGATTGAAATGTCAAATTCTGCAGATGGCTTGTGGATTTTAAGGGGTATTAAATGTTACCGTCTATCTTAGATGACTGCATTTATGAGGTGCTTCACTCCATGCACTGTTTTTTCCTTTCATTTCCTGGAACTTCAGAGTTGCCAGTACTCCAGCCTTGACTCGCTTCAAACCGCTATTCATGTGACCAAATGAATGAATTAGAACTTAAACCCCTTAGTTTCATGTTATACCAAAGTAATCAAACAGTAACGTGAGTACCTTAATGTGAGCAAGAGACTCCCACAAACCATGAAGTTGATTGTAAGAGTAATTCTGTGGGTGGGACCCTCATTGTCCACCCTGCATTTGGTACATGAATATAATGCTGGGGAAGGAAGGTGTCCAAGCCACAATATAGTGCTGAAGAAGGAAAGTGTCCAAGCCACTTCAGTGCTTAGCCAAGATCCCAAACAGTCCTTGAGCTCCTCAGCATACAAAACTCATCCATGTGCTCCCTACAGCCTCTTACAGCCTCTTTAGTTACAGTGGGTAACTAAAAACAGCTGGAGTGTGGCATAGGATACTCTGATCATGACTTTCTCCTTGGAAAAAGGAGATCCTCCTTTCTCCTCATCTTGCTTAAAGCGGGAACGGACAGAGGAATCCTCATCAGAGTGAGAAATCCTCAGCCCTGGAAATTCCTGACTCTCCAGTAATCATTTCCACTGGATAAGCTACTGAGCAGTGTGAAAGGACCAGATCATTTTGCAGCTTGACAGCCAAAGACAGATCTCACTCATCTTTACTTCTGTGAATGAAGGATTGCAGAAGTGTCTAGCCCCCACTCTCAGACTAGATACCAGCACGAAACCAGTTGGAGTGCTTGATTTCATTATCAGTCAACACCTTTGAAAAGTGTCCTGAGTTTGCTTTCACACATCATGTAACGCCAGTGCTTATGCATTTCCTAGGTTAGTCTTCCTGCTGTTTTGTGGAGTACTGTCATTAAGGATACCTGTGTTTAGTTTGAACTGATTTTTTTAACGGTGACCTTTTTAATAATGGCTGATTCAAATATGGTTCTGAGCAACCTGATCTAGTTGAAGATGTCCCTGCTTATTGCAGGGGGCTGAAACTAGATGATCTTTGAAGGTCCCTTCCAACCTAAACTATTGTATGATTCTATGGTTGTGCTATGTCTTGTGCCAGAAGAGGCCTCATCAGCAAGGTCTGATGTCTGTTGTTCAGGCCTATTTGTTTTTTGAGGTCTGAGAGATTCCCACAGGCTAATTCAGAGGAATTAGAGGAAATTAGATCACAGTTTCTTTTACTTAAATAATATCTGAAGTGCCCCATAGGGTTCTCACATTTTCTCCTTTAAAAGGTTGCTTTCATCCCTTATCTCCCTCCTGCAAACTTATCCCCACATACATCATTAAGTGTGAAATTATTTTAACACACAAGCCTGAGGGAGGGCAAACACTTGTTTTCTTGGTGGCTTCTAGAGGGCTTGGACATTTCTTGTATCATCCCTAGTTATTCAGACAGCCTGTTCCTGTGGTTTTTAACAGTATTCAACAACCTCAGCTGGGGAAGATTGGGCACGGATGGAATTGCCACAGTACCTGTAAGCACATCAGGGAATATCCTGTTTTTCACACGTTATCATGTCAAATGCTATAGCAGCAGTGGCAGCTTCCTGTTTTTTCCACACAAAGAGAAGTAATGGGGAGCTGCTGGACAAAGAATGCTGCCAGCTTCTTTTGGTCTTGTATTTTGGTACTACAAAGGTGGCATTATTAAAGCCAGACAAAAAACCCCAACCAAACTGAACCCTATGAGCTGAAAAACCCTTCCTCTGCACTCATAACCTTGCTAAGAACTACCTGCTGTCCATAAACGCAGGCTTTTCTGCAGCATTTTGGCTGCAAGCTGACATAGGTAAGAGATACTATCTCTATAAGCACTTAAAAGTGGGAGTCAAGAACCTTCCCCATTGCTACTGAACATCCTGACTTATCTGCAGAATGTATGATAAAACAACCCAATACAGCAGCAAATTGGATTTGGTACCTAAAGCTTTAATTGTCCCTGTAGATTCTGGCTAGCATAAAATCTGATGATTCTGTTTACAGCAGAAATCTGGTACTGCAGGATTTACTTGCATTGTATCACTTATACTGAATATTCCCCTTAGTAGCTGAATATCCATGGATATGTAGCAGGTAAATGCTGAATACTTATGCAAGGAACACTGCTGATTGCACATCTCTTAGCAGCATATTGGACTCAAACTTGTGCCATGTTATTTTGGTGAAAGGAAACTGCATAGTTTATTACAGGAGAGAAAGTCAGTGCTGGACACAAAAATGCTGTGCCTCCCAAATTGTGTATGTGTATATACACATCTCTGTGTATGTGTGTATAGCGTGTGTATAAATACACACACCCTTAAGTAAAGGTATTTGGTATCATCTGGAAAACAAGCCTTTCCTGACAGGGCTAGTTCTCAATGCTGCTTCTCAAATTTATGTCTATCACTTATAAGCTATATGCTCTCTCTCTAAAGAAATATGTCCCTATGACAATCCCCAGGAGCAGTAAAACAACAGCGGTGTATTTCTAGGCCAACACTAAATGTGAAGTACAGATTCAGGGCCAGCTGCTGCCTCTTCAAGACCAGGCAGAGCAAAAGTGATTTTAAGCCATTGTTTTAATCTTGCAGATTTAAATGCAAGAATTGGCTTAATTCCTAGAGTATATTAGAGCAGTCGTCCATTATTATAATGCTCAGCATTTTCCTTCAGTCTAGTATTTTGGGTTAATATGAAATCTGTGCTGCTGACATTAACCCTCTGTTCTTTTCCAAGTTCTTCTGCTCTTGCAGAAGGTGTAGGCAACAAAGAAATTATTCAAGAGTGCATTTTAGAAACAATATACCTGACCAAAGTGAATGGGAGAATCCTTCCTTCTTGTTCTGTGTATCCTTTAATGGTGTCCCTAAATGATTATAGCAGAACACAGGTGAGTCCCTGCCATTTCAGTCTTTGGCTTCACAGGTAAAAAAGTACAAAGAAAGAGTTAGGACCAAGTTCCTCAGTAGCTTTTATGGCAAGGGCAACAATTCATGAGACTGCAACTGCCAAATTAACCTAATCTTGGCTAGATTTAATATTTCACAAAGGTGTATGAAGAACTAATGATTCTTGGAGGGTTTTGGCATTGGTATTTACAATTGTTTAAGGTGCAAAGGGAAGTTATAAGTTTATTTGGATTTGTGAGAGGATCTGACCTGTATTTGGAGTACTGACTGATTGATTGTATGCAACATGAAAGGGAAAAGTGACCAATGTTCCTCTAGCTCTTTGTGCAAAAGCTTAAATGTATTATGGCAGCTTAACTTAAGGCCCAAGCTAGAACCTGTTTGTGAGTCAATATTTATTTGAGTCACTCTTTTGAATGTGAATTACAATGCAAACAGACGGTATGGTCAAATGGTCTTTAAAGTGAACTGTGCAGCCGAACAAGGAATTTAGCTTTGAGATAAAGCATTTGCCCTGCTCGCTGTGGCACAGATGAACAATGAACAAGTATCTGAAGGGGGCTTGTAAGGATGCTGGGGAGGGACTCTTCATTAGGGACTGTAGTGATAGGACAAGGGGTAACGGGTGCAAACTTAAACAGGGGAAGGTTAGATTGGATTTAAGGAAGAAGTTCTTTAAGGGTGGTGAGGCACTGGAATGGGTTGCCCAAGGATACTGTGAATGCTCCATCGCTGGCAGTGTTCAAGGCCAGGTTGGCCAGAGCCTTGGGTGGCATGGTTTAGTGTGAGATGTCCCTGCCCATGGCAGGGGGGTTGGAACTGGATGTTCTTAAGGTCCTTTCCAACCCGAACCATTCTATGAGTCTATGAATGTCAGGTTGGCTTTTGTTTTTCTGTTTCTCCCCTTTATATCCTACAGGTAGTTTTCAGCCATTTCCTAAATGTTTTTTTGCTATTCTTACTTTGTTTAAGGATTAACTTAAGACAACAACAAGGCTTCTTCAGCTTTTGTCCACCTTCCTAGAAATCCTGATTTCTTAACCAAGAGCAGGAAGAGGCCTAGCTTCCATACCTTTTTCTCTTGTTTGTTTTTTTTTGCAAGCTATGTGCCATCAAATCTCACTTTCAGCAGCTAGATTGTAAATGACTTTTTTCTTAACTGCTAGCATTAATTAACTGTAATTTGATGAAAGCTACGTCAATACCTCCATACAGAGGAACAAAGCATTCAGGCAAACAGAAAAAGGCAAAAAGAACACTCGAGTGACTAAGACTATTATCTGACACAACACAGGGACTAATCTCTTGTTGGTTGCTAAGATGACGATATGTGAAGACCTCCTGTAAGAAGCCTGAATTCAGAGGAGTGACTTCCTGAAGAGGGCTTGGTTAAAAAGCACAACCTGCATATGTGAAGTCTGACTCCAGTTACAGGAGGTAAAAACTGTGGTGTTCGTGCTCATAGATGTCTATGTTGATGGAGTGTGTGGTGGGAGTCTGTTTTCACCATTATCCCTGCTATCACCACCAGTGTCTCCTCAGGATGCTGCTCTGCCATGAGGTGTACACACCACTGTGGTGCCAGTACCACTGTACACGCAAATCCAAGCCTCCTCTGGGACTGGGCACTTGTGTCTTCGGGGCAGACAGAAAGCCATGATATGCCAGTATCAAACAGGGGGTTAATATAGTTACTTAGGGCAGCAGTAGCTTCAGTTCCAATGCAAGTACTGCTCAGTAATAGCTCCCTGAAGCTATCATATGTGATGATTAATAACGCTGGCAGAGGAGATTTTGCTGAAGTACTTTGCCTTTATAATGGGGAGAATTACTGGTATTTAGACTATGTGTACTGATTGCACTGGATCCCCATAACTTCTAACTCCAAGGGCTACAGAAAACATTTCTCAGTTTTTAAACCCTTTGCATGCTCCTTCCTTTTACAGAGGAGATGGCTTTATAGGAGGAAGGTAAATTTGGCTGCTGATGGCAAGCCAAGAAGGGATGCAAGGCCTCATTGTGGTTTTATTTATTGTTTACAAGGATGCTTCAACAAGGACTTAGTCACCCTTAACACACACCTCTCACCACCAGGATTTCTTAGCAGCACTTGAATTACAGTTTCAGACAGGAGCCCTGAAACTGCCTTTCTTTAAGGGAAATGTGAATCCCCTAACATGGTAGGGGTAACCTGTGCAAGCAGGGTGGTGCGCAAGCAGGGTGGTGCACAGGCAGCTACTGTTCCCATTGACATTTCAGAAGATGCTGCTGGTGTCCTGCCTTTTCCATTAGGCACTGTGGGTTCTCCTTCCCGCTGCTGCATGCTTGAGTTTATGGATTTGCAAGGAATTTTGCTCAAAGTCATGACGTTAATTCAGAAGATAAGGATGTGACCACATGCAGCTTTACCTTTCATGTGTTCATTAGTTAAACGTCAGTGTAGTGAACACTTCCCGGTACAGGTACCACGGAAGGGTAAGGACAAACCAAAACAGAAGCAAGCAGGGAAAGAATTTACTTACAAAGATGCTGTTATAATTCTGCCAAAGAGAAGAAGCATTTACTCTATTTCCATTATTTTTCTTAATACTTGTTTCAGATTGACTTGAGCACTGGTCCCAAAGGTCTTAAGCTTTTTCTCTCTGGCAAAAGTAAAGCTGCTTTTCCTAAAGTATTGTCTATTTTCCAGGAAGGGTATCTTCTGACTCTGATTGCTTTTAAATGTCACTCTGCTGCTTAAGGCTTCTGGTAGGTGGTCTGAGCTGAATATTTACTATGATATGGTTTATACCTATGCTTACTTTCCGTGTCACTTCCTGACCCAGTAACCTCCTTCTTCTCAAAATGCTGAAGGTGGAATTCAGTTTTAATGACTTGGTTGCCTGGGCAGGATTGCTATTAATTAGAACAGGGAAATAATATTAGGAAAAGCACTTTCCTTGATAGAATCATAGAATGGTTTGGGTTGGAAGGACCTTAAGATCATCTAGTTCCAACCCCCCTGCCATGGGCAGGGACATCTCACACTAAACTATGTCACCCAAAGCTCTGTCCAGCCTGGCCTTGAACACTGCCAGCGATGGAGCATTCACAACTTCCCTGGGCAACCCATTCCAGTGCCTCACCACCCGCACAGTAAAGAATTTCTTCCTCATATCCAATCTAAACTTCCCCTGTTTAAGTTTGAACCCGTTACCCCTTGTCCTATCACTACAGTCCCTCATGAAGAGTCCCTCCCCAGCATCCCTATAGGTCCCCTTCAGATCCTGGAAGGCTGCTCTGAGGTCTCCACGCAGCCTTCTCTTCTCCAGGCTGAACAGCCCCAACTTTCTCATCCTATCTTCATACAGGAGGTGCTCCAGTCCCCTGATAATCCTCGTGGCCTCCTCTGGACTTGTTCCAACAGTTCCATGTCCTTTTTATGTTGAGGACACCAGAACTGCACACAGTACTCCAAGTGAGGTCTCAGGAGAGCAGAGTAGAGGGACAGGATCAATCTCCTTTGACCATTATAGCTGGTTAATGCACCATATCTATAGGCAGATAATTTCATTCAAGCTTTAGGTTCACTTTGAAACTGGGGATGTTTTTGGCAGAGCACACTGCTGCCATTGCAGATTTCCATAGTTTTTAGAACTTATCTGTTGCAGTTTTCTTTATGACTTCATTATGAGGCCGGTGCTGGTTTTTATTCACCAGCTCAGCCAATTCACTTTAGCAAATTAGTATTTATAGTAAATACTGTGAAGACTGTGGGCAGTTCTGAAATGGTGAAAACAAGCATTTGACTCATGTCCATAAACGAGTGATTCACTGAAAGCCTCATTTACATTTTCATTTGCCTATAAGCTGAAGCTGGTTGCAGAGAAACACTTTGCTTATACACATACAATTTGGGACTAATACCTTACCGACAGTATCTTCACATGCACAGGTTAATATTTCAGTTCAGATGCATCTGAATGATGAAGACAGTGATTGCTGCACACAATTTCATGCAGGCAATGTGCATGTAATGAAAAGTATGTTATCACTTGAATCTCTTCAGTTGAGGATTAAAAATAGGCGTAAGTGCTATTTGAGATCTCTTTATTTTTATAAATGCTTTTATCTACTACAATAGGACTAATAATAGAGAATCCTGAGTGTATAGAAATCATGTACTCAGTGGACTCATGTACAGTCCACTTTGCTTAGTGTCTACTCCAAAGCCACTTGAAACTGAAGGAGCTTTTGCATAGCAGACAAAGTGAAAGAAACCATTTTTTGTCCTCAATCTCTGATTTGCAGGAACAGAAGTGTTACCTCCATGCAAATCCCTTTTCCTCTAGTCAGACTATTTACCAAACTCATTGCATATATTACTAAAATAATACAATCTTTTAATTTTCTGTTTTTCTCTTAACAGGTCTCAAAATATTTGGAAGCCGAAGCCTCAGTTTTGAAGTGATCTGTATCAGCGCCAACTCCTGTTCTCTCTTGGGCTCTTGCAAAGTAAACAGGTGAAAGGCTCAGTGTCTATAGAGCTCACTCTGGGATCAGTGCATATAAAGATGGTTTGGAATTCAAATGACATAATTCTTTTTCTTGCTGATTGATATTTTGCATGTCCTGAGATATTGCCAAGGCTCTGAAGCTTTAGGATCCAGTCTTGCAAATCTTACTATGAGGGTGCTGAGGTGCTGGCACAGGGTGCCCAGAGAAGCTGTGGCTGCCCCGTCCCTGGCAGTGTTCAAGGCCGGGTTGGACACAGAGGCTTGGAGCAACCTGCTCTAGTGGAAGGTGTCCCTGTCCATGGCAGGGGTTGGAACTGGATGAGCTTTAAGGTCTTTTCCAACCCAAACAATTCCAGGATTCTATGAAATACAATAACTTGATTCCAGACCAGTTAAAAATAACAATGCTGGCAAACCTTGGGTTGCTAAATCCGAAGCAATGAGGCTGGTAACAGCACTGCTTATTTTTATGGACAGTCACATTCATTTTACTTGTTGCCTACAAACAAGCTGTGCTCTTTCTTGCACGTATCCAGCATCCCAGCCCAGATTCATCTCAGGCTGGTTCAGACAGCTAACTGTGGCTCCCACAGCAGGAGTCCGGCTGCCCCAGGCTCCCTCTGTAGTCAATGAGAAGAGACAAGCATCTTGAGTGGGTGATTCATGGACCACACCAAAGATCTGAATCATTCCCATGGAGTGGCTCTCTTGCTCCACTGATTACGGAGGCAAATGAGGGTAAGTAGGTTCATGATGTAGGTGGTCAGCCAGGTGGAATGTATCCAAACCTGTTTTAGTTAGTCAGGAGCTGCATTATCACAGCTGGTTCTGAATTCTTGACTCCAGACAATTTCTCCTTCCATTATTATTCACAACTGTGTCACATGACTCTGGCCTTTCCCAAAAGTATTCTTAATCAAAATGTGTAGCTAAATAACACTCAACTCTATTGCCCTGATCTTAAAACTCAGTGCACTTTTAGGTAGGTATTTCATTATAGTTCCAAAGCCTATTTAAAGATGTCTGGAAATCAGTACATTCACTTACTATAGACTACATTTACATTAGATATTAGGGGTATATTTCACTCCAGACTGAAACAGATGATACTTTGCTTTAGAAATCTGTCTAGCTCAAGGGGGTTTCTGCTGCTGTAAATCCATACAAAAAAGACAACAGCTGCAATAACTCTGAACTGCAATTGCACAACTGAAGCTGGAATCCTTTTCGAGTTCAGTGGGTTTGTACTTGAGTGGGCATATGTGATTTTGGCTGCAGGAATAGCAGCTACATTTGGAAAATATTTATGGTCTTGACATACATATGATTCCCATCAAAAGAAATCGTGTAAGGTCATCTGGGCTCTTAAATAGTTTACTGCATGTCTCCAGTTTCTTACATGCTTTGTGGAGACTTTCCTCTTTATCAGATGCAGTAAATCCCACTCAAAACCCTCGGAAATTTCAGAGCAGCCAATTCTGATTTGGTTTACACTTGCCTTAATCCAATGTAGCTCCATGTGGACCCATGTTATATAAATGTTGATGTACACAACTGTGTCAAGGTATGTTTTCTAGATGTCATGGCTTCTGTTGCCAAAGGGCTGACACATTTACTAGTGTACTTATCTTTATACACGGTCATAACCATTAATTACCTCTGTCCTCTTCTCTACAGGCCACCTTCCAGTCTCTTCCCCTCTCATGCCTTCTCCCTCAGGCAAAGCATCTCTTCCATCTAGCAACCTCTGGAGACATTTGTTACGGTAACAGACTAGTCCAGGTCAAATCTATCTACTGACAAAAGAATAATCAATGCTGTTGGCAAAAATCCTGTTCCTTCATCTATTCATTTCGGTATAAAATGCCTGAAATGTGTTCAAAATGCATTCTGCTGCTAAGTCATTAAGTCTAAAGGACAAGGAATAAATAAGGTACCGTCTGCTCTACTCAGAAAGAAAACGGTGTAGGCGATCTCGGACTATTTTCAGCAGAGGTTTTGTGCTGGCGTAGGGTGGCTTTGAGGCTCACAAAGGAAATTTCAGTGCAAATGAACCATAAATCACTCTGTGGGCAGAGAAAGCAGCAGATGCAACCCCGCGCCGCTGTGAAGGGAATGAGAGAGTGCTCTGCTCCTTCACCCTCTGGTGAGGAGCTCTTCCTTATGGTGAGAGGGTGGCTGCAGGTGTTTGTCCTCGGAGGAGGACAGGGAAGGCAGCTCAGCACGGCCGGAGCGCGACCCCTCCCTGGCAGGAAGGGGGTTGCTGTTTTGCTGAGCTTGGATAAACATTAGGATCTAATTTATCATGTGACAGGAAAGGAAAGCACTGCTTTTCCCCCCTCCTCCCTGTTTTAAGAGCTTTTGTTTGAATTTCGTCACGTGGTTTTGAGGCGCAAAGAGTGGAGAGATTTAACCTGGGTCTCTGAACTGATTACTTTGCCATCAGATTGTATGGAGTATGGCTCTTTCCGGTCATGTCTGCAAGTGTTATGTCTCCCTAAGTGACATGGACAGGGAGCCAGACCTCATGCTGAACTCGCAAGAGAGACATCATACCCATGTAGTTAAAAAGCTCTGAGCTGCTACTGCTCTGCATCCTGTACAGTACATCTCAGTATATCATGCCCAGGAGATAAAAGAAAGGAAACATTTTTCCTGTACTTTAATAAACAGTACAGGAAAACATTTTTTCCTGTGCTTTGTTTTTCCTGTACTACAAAGTAAATAGGAATCAGAAATATGTTGGTATTTTGGCATTTGCAGAACCTGGCAGTTCTCCTGACTTGATTATTTCATGTGTATTACATGCAACACAGAGCATTATGCAAAGATCTGATTATTCAGAAGTGTTTATAGCATTTGAAGTCCTGACCCTAGGCTGATCTGCTCTGGACTATGGAGGACTACGAACAGGGATAACAACATGGCTTCAAAATCAGGCTTCTCAGATATGTTTGAGGTGCCTCAGAAATCCTGCTGTATCTACAGTCTAGGCTTTGAGCGTAGCATTTACGAAACAAGGTGTCTGATGAAGGTATCTACAGTATGTCATGTGGGAGGCATATTCGTTAACTAGGTTATTCTGGATTCAAGTTCCCTCCTGGACTAAGCCATCCTTCTGGGCATGAGTGAGTACTTAGCTCTTTATACTCGAGGAGACAGTGTCTCCCTTTTATATAGCAGACATTTATATGCCATGGGAACCCACCTGAGGCTGAAACCCATTTCTGAAGAAAGTGCTTAACCACTTACATTTCCATCTCTCCTCTGAAACTTGTTCAGAGAGTGATACTTGATTTGAAGGTGACAAAGATAAAGGTGACAACTCCTTGAGGCTGAGGAGGGTCTACGGCTAAAACTTCCTGCCTCTCACATGCAAAGTCCAACCACAGATGTGAAGAGCTGAGAAAAGTGAATGGGAGAGTGTCTGTGCCTTGTTAACAAAGTAGTTGAAGATTAGTGTATGGAATTCATTCATATTCACTCTCCATTTTGAAATTGTGTGGTAGGTTCTTTGCTTTCATAATAAAGCGTGAGTATAGTTGGTAGCTGGTATTTGGTTTTAACTATTTAAGGACAAAAAAAAACTTAATTTCCACAGAAATTACATTTTGTCTCTGTTTGGGATGACCTGGAATGACATCTTTCAGGATCTAGGTGAATACTGAGGTTCACTTATTGATGTATTCCACATAATCTGGCTCTGAGATCCATGAATCTGAGTGGATGTGTTATGGTGTCAAATTTGATAGAGATTATCAACTCTGTGCCTTTACGGTGTTCAGCCTTTTGCCCTGGCACTCACAAAGTCTCCATTTGACTCATGTTAAATGTAAATAAAATCAGGTGAGATTCTTTCTACTAACATTATTAGTTTTCACTTTTTATGTGGGATGAGTTCAAGTGAAATTGTGTTGTTCATGCAGCTGTAAATTCCGCTTTATTTTTCAGCCTTGTTTTGTTCTTGCTTGAACGTGTTATTTTGATGATGCTGCCTTGACAGCTCCTTAGGCTGAAGTCCTCTTCATCCACAGTGGTACAGCAAAAGTAATCAAGATGAAAGGTGAGGATTTTGCCTTTCCTGCATGCACTGTCTACCTGGATTTGGACCTGAGAGAGCTTCCTCAACTTGCAACATCAGTTAGGCAAAGCTGGGTCAAACAGTTCCAGCACATCTGAACTCGTGACTCCCTAAGGATAAAGGTAAAATAACGAGCACTGTACTATCAGTAAAGGTATATGATGTCTCCATTGCCCTCACCACCACAGCTGACACACCTGAGGAACATATTTGCAGGGAACAAAAATTGGGACCTCAGTTTAGGAAGGGGAAGGGCACAACCTGTAAGGTCCGCAGGCAGGAGTTAGTGCTTGGCAGTGGTCCTGCCACAGGAAAACCCCCACCACTTACCTACTTACCACCACTTACCTACTGTCCACCCACCAGTTACCTACACTGGCTCTCATACTCTGATCTCTGCCCTATGCTGGAACTGTTCATTGCTTGTCAAGGAGTGGTAACAAGTAATTCCCTTAAACTCTTGAGAATAAAGGTGGTGAGGCACTGGAATGGGTTGCCCAGGGAAGCTGTGAATGCACCATCCCTGGCAGTGTTCAAGGCCAGGTTGGACAGAGCCTTGGGTGCCATGGTTTAGTGTGAGGTGTCCCTGGCCATGGCAGGGGGGGTGGAACTGGATGAACTTAAGGTCCTTTCCAACGCAAACCATTCTATGGTTCGATGATTCTACAAATCAGCATTTCTTCATATACCTTTAGCAGTTTGTCTGTAAAAGGTGTTTTTCTCCTCTCAGAATTAACATATAACACTCTTCTTTGCTTCAAACATATTTTTTGTGCAAGTATAAGCATGAAATCTAGATCTGTATAAACTGCACCTACAGCAGATTAGTGCATGTAATGTCCGAAATGGATGCTCTGCCACTACAGGTGTAAAGACTACTCTGCCTGCAGGGCTTTATTTGAAGAGCTGGTGTCTAGAGTATTATTAACAAACAATTTCACAGTGAAATCAGTAATTCTCAATATTGAGGGCTTTCTGCTAAAAATCAAACTGGCTGTCACTTTGGTATTAGACTTGCAGTGTAAATGAGAGCAATATGAATATAGGGCAAAAAACCTTCAAGATTTCAAAAAGTTAATCTGTACTTTTTAAAATAATGAGCAAGAAGGATTTCTTTGGTTGTTTTGAGATGTTTTCAGTTTTTAAAGTCTCACTTTACTCGGCTGGTATGAGTTTGACTTCTATTTTTTATTACCCTCCTGAATATTGCATTATAGAGGAAGGAAAGGATTATCTGATAATAGCATTCGGTTATATTGAGACTATGTGGCAACACAGCTTAATTCATAGCATTGGGAGGTTTCCTCAGGAAGAGCACAATCGATTTGGGATTTTTTTTGCTACTCTTTTATATTGAAAAGTCATATCTCAGCATTTCTACAGTTATACTTCAATGGTGTATTTATCACTCAGCGTTAAATCTGTGCTAACCAGAACTTGTCACCTGAATATGCCTTATAATATTTGGCTTTTTCTTTAAAGCTCTAGCTCCCAAAGTTATATGATTACATCAAAAATGTTAAGAGGAAAATAAAAACTAGATTTAGACCTCATAACTCAAACACATGACCTGAATTCACCCTAAAGGCTCAAACGTAAAGGGAAAGAGCACAGTGTAGTAACTTTGCAATTGTAAAGATTTGTGTGTTTGGGGAAGGAAGTGTGACTCATAATGACCCTTTCTAACCAGCACTGGGTGTTGAGATGTTGTGTTTACAAATTGAGTGTCCCATAATTCAGTCACAAATCAGCACAACCTCTCCAGTGCAGGACTGCTACTTCTTGGCATGATGTGCCTCTGCCTGGGTAAGTGGCCCTTGATGCTTTGCAGAGCTTTCCACTACAAAAGCAAGTGTAGGGTTCAAAATGCAAAGGCTTTATTCATAGTGGTAACCCAAAGAGAAGAGATTTTTTCTGAGCTTTGCCTACAAACTCCATCCTTCCTCATGTGCGTGATAAAAGCTTTAGGAAAACAGTCCTCTAGGATCAGAGCAAAAGCTATATAAACACAAGTGGAAAACGTTTATATGCTGTTTTGGAAACAGCTTACACAGGAAAAAAAAGGAGTCCTTTGTCAGTGAAGCCAAGCCCTGTTTCCTGTGGAGAATAAGTCACACCGGAGCTGTGCTGAGGACATGGTGGCACCTCTTCCTCACAGGGTGAGGTGGGAGAGGCCTTGGGTGCTCCTGGAATCATAGAATAGTTAGGGTTGGAAAGGACCTTAAGATCATCCAGTTCCAACCCCCCTGCCATGGGCAGGGACACCTCACACTAAACCATGTCACCCAAGGCTCTGTCCAACCCGGCCTTGAACACCGCCAGCAGTGGAGCATTCACAACTTCCCTGGGCAACCCATTCCAGTGCCTCACCACCCTCACAGTAAAGAACTTCTTCTGTATATCCAATCTAAACTTCCCCTGTTTAAGTCTGAGCCCATCACCCCTTGTCCTATCGCTACAGTTCCAAGCCTTTGGGCAGCACACACATGTTGTATGAATTAAGGCTACACATGGCTCCTTACGCTGCTTCTAATGTTCTCTGCAGCCCCAGCACCCATGCAGGCGCTGGCACCTCCAGCCATTTCACTCACCAGAGCCGGTAATTACACTGTTCAACTGGTTAAAACCATCGCCTCACAGCTTTGTGACCTACAAATGAAAGCTGCAAGGGTGCAGATGCACCCTTGTAGGGCTGAGGCCAGATCTATGGTGAGAGGGCAAGCTGAGGTGATGGGAGAGGGCTGAGGGGATGAGAGCGGGCTGAGGCAGCGGGAGAGGACTGCTGTGGTGGGAGAGAGCTTGAGGTGCCTGGAGCGGGCTGAGGTGATGAGACGGGGCCGAGGGCTCGGGGCAGGGCCGTGCTCCCGCCCAGCGGGCGCTGCCCGCAGCAGGCAGCGGCTGTTCGCTGTCAGGAGCGGGCGGACCCGCCAGGCAGGGCCGTGCCGCGACACGCAGGCCGCTGGAAGGACTGCGATTGCGAGGCGACTCTGGCACGGGCGGCGGCGATGACTGCAGTCCTGCCTTGTTGCTCAGCCCTCAGCGAGCACACCTCCTACCCCGGGGCTCACCCCTCCTTTCGGGCGGAGACCCGTGGGCGGCGGGAGTATCGCTTGTCAGAGAGAGGTAAGGCACCCAACAGCGCTGCCGCCGGGCTGCGCGGGGCAGCGGGTCTCGAACCCGGGTCCCGGCGGTGGGAAAGGAGCCTCCCCACGCGGTGCATTGTGGGCCCGCACTGATTAATGCATGAGCCGCGGAGGGCGCTGGGAGAAGCGGGAGGCGGCGGTGCCCGGGGCCGGCGGCGGGTCGGGGGCAGGCGGCTGCGGCGGTCGGGGCTCTCCGGAGCGTGAAGGGCCTTTACCGCCCCTTGAGGCCGCGGCGCCACAGCGGGGCCTGGGCTGCTGCGGGACGCAGCGGCGCCTACCCGACCTCAGCCGGCCCCTCGCCGGCCACCACGGACGTGGAGGAGGAGGAGGCGGCGGCGGGCGGAGCCGGGCCCGGCCCGCAGGGACGCGAGTCCTCCCGCCTTGGGGGAGCTTGTCCCGCCGCTCGGTAGGGGCTGGAGGGAGGGCTCGCTCTGTGCCAGGGCCTCCACGGCCGGACTCTGCTGAGGGGCTTCGCTGAGCCCCCGACGCTGTGCGCGGGCTGTGGGGCCGCGCTCACTACATCGCTGGGGCCTCCGGTGGGGTGAGGGGAGGCCCGGCCCGGCCCGGCGCTCCCCGTGAGGAGCGGAGGTGGGGGGGATCAGAAAAGCCCCGTCTCCTCAACCGGCATCTTTGTTCGTCGGGCCCTGCTGCGGGGAAGAGGAGCGGCGAGCACGGGCGGGAGCTGCCGGTGCCCCCGCCTGCCTCCGGGGCCTTCCTCCCCCGCCTGTGCCTCCCGGCGCTGGCTCCGTTCTCGGCCGGTTTCTTTGACCCGTTTCGGCTGGATATTTCAGTTCTGAGGCATCGGCGGTGGGACTGGCCGGGGCGAGAGCTGGCGGAGGATTAACGCAGAGGAAACAACAGGTCTCCCTTCTCCTCGCCTTCCAGAGCGATACCAGCGCCTTGCTCTTGGGATTATAAATGTTTGAACTAAGACCCAGGGAACTGGAAGGAGAGCCTCCCGCTGGAATTAACAGAAGAGGAAGGAAGGGAGGCTTTTCCAAATCCTTTACGAGAAAGCTCGTGCCGTTTTCCCATGCTGTCCGTACTCTGTTTAATAACGCGATTGTGACCTGAGTGGAATTTAAGAGCGATGAACTGTTGAAGCTTGTTGAACCACTGCAGACTGTATAAGTTTTTACTCTTCCTACTCTTCTTCAGCACATGATTCCTCCATCCCATCTGTTTCAGGACCTATGGGCCATTAATAGAGGGATGGGAAGCTGAGACAGTTTGTTTTCACGTTCTTCTGTTGCGGGAACTTGGCTGGTTATCTGAAGCTGCTGCTGCTTTTCTGCTGTTTTCTTGGCAGGTTTATTTGTTTTCACGTGCGCGGGGTGTTTCAATTAAATAGACATTGGACTGGAGCTGAATGGATGCTTTGCGATCCGAAAGGTTTTTGGGGGTAGCAAAAGCCGACTGAAAACAGAAGAACTGGTACTGCAGGAAACCTGGGGCCTGTTTTCCAAGCCTTTTTATTTTATTGAGCAAGGTAAATAACGTAGCGGTGTTAAAAATACAGGGCTTACGGTACTCATGCATGGAAATGTTGCAGAGCACTTCAGGCTGTTCCAAGTCTTTTAAGGTATTGAGAGGTCCCGCATTAAGGTTCAAAATACGTTTAGTTGTTCTTTAAAACGTTCCCATACGAGTGTGAAATTTAAGTCTGAAAACACACTTTGTGGTACCTGAGAGAATTGAGGAATCTCTGATTTGCCTTAGGTTATTGTAGGGTGGTGATGTTGGGAGGATGGCTGAAGAGCTTCACAAGCCTTAATGGTTCAGTGAGAGTGTGCAGTAATTAAATCAGTTTGTCTTCCCCATGCTTTTTAAAGACTTGATGTATTTAACCTCTTGTAAGGATCTGTTAGGGTCTTTTAAAAGTCCTTGAAGGTTAACAGTAGTACAGTGCTTAATTTGCATTGTTAGCTGGATTCAGACTGTACCTTTAATTATTTTTGCTTACCTTTTATTATCCACAGTGACAGCTGCTGCCACTTCATGATGAGTTTTTTGCTTTTTATCTTCCTTTACCTGTGTATCACCCGAATTGGGCTATTTGGATTCACCTCTAATTTTCATGCATCACTTTTACCATAGACTTTCTGCAGCCAGCATAAGCTCAAAGTACTGTTTGGGATACTATCTTTCTATGTTCCTAGTGTTGGAAGAAGCAGATAATGCTGCTCAAAATATGCAGTGTAATCACTTACTGGCTTAAGTCTGTAATTTTTGGTGGCATGCTGCACACCTTATCTTTGTTTTTCTTTAAAGAGCACAGCAGCAGTTTACTTTTAACAGAAATATAAATCCATTAAAATGAGATCACAGTGTGAAACACAGCTGTAAAAATCTGGTTTTGCAAGAAGTCACAGGATTCTCATTATGAAGTGATGCCTTGATTGAGTAGATTATAAACTTTTTCTCTCTGGGTCTTAACAGCAAGCACTTAAGGTGTTGGCAACCTTTGCTGATGCTATCATTGAGAAAGCTAAGTTGGTATTATGGGTAGTATCCTATGTTCTTTTGCTTATCCTGTTTAGATTTGTTTGACTTAGAAATGTATGGTCTTTGTTTTGTCTTATTTTGTTTCAAGATGATGTGTGAGGTGATGCCAACCATCAGTGAGGCAGAGATTCCCTCTGGGGGAAATGGAGGCCATGGTTCAGGTTCCCCGTTACAGTCAGATGCTGATTCCCATTTTGAGCAATTAATGGTATCCATGTTGGAAGAAAGGGATCGCCTTCTGGAGACACTAAGAGAAACTCAGGAGACGCTAGCGTTGACCCAGGGCAAGCTACACGAAGTTGGTCATGAGAGAGATTCCTTGCAGAGACAGCTCAATACTGCGCTGCCACAGGTATGGACATTTTGAAAGGAAGGTACCTTTTGAATACTTGTATTCTTTGTGTTATTTTGTTGGCTTTTTTGTATATTTAATTTGCTGAAGAGTTATGTCAGGGGAAGATGCCTCTAACTTGGTACTTTCCTGAAGTATCTGTTGGTGCTTGCTCACTTTTAGAAAGGAAAGCAAGGCAAGCAGGGAACATCAGCACTTTTCTCTAGTATACTTTCTTGGCTTCTGGCATTTCTTTGACTTAGCCTAAGTGTGAAGCTGTATCTTCATTCTGTTGTTCAGTAGAACTTGATGGTCTTTCTCCTGTCACTGGTTTTGATGTTTTTAATTGCTGGATTCCTTCGTGTACTTAAGACATTCTGGGAAAGAGAGAAAGCCATTTTGTTACCATGATGGACTTCAGCTTAAAAACTTGCCAAGTGTAAGACTGCTGCCTTGTGAATAAATGCTGAGTGGTCACAGCATGGGAACACCACACTCATGGTCGTTGAGTGTGGTGTTTAAGTTATTTAGCTCCTTTTGGACTGACTTCTGGAGGTTGCAGTGCACCAACATACAACCTGTAGTGCTAAATGTATTACACAAGGCAGTAGTGTGTAGTTAGAAAAAGGGGTTAGTGTCTAGAGGACTTCTCTGTTTTTATTGATTCTAGTTAAGAAGAATAACGCTGGACTTTGAACACTTGGAAAGGCATTTGATTGTAGGCAAAGCAGAGGCTGCTTTCAAGTGTCAGTTAACTGTTGATAACCTTGTACTTCCTAGCATGGTTGGTTGTCCCAATTATGTCATGTTGATGTTATACTTTCATATGTTATGCCAAGAATACTTACTAATTTTACATATGTTTATATAGCCTTAAATATCGTAGTTACTGTTGATACCCTTTAAAACAACAGGTTTAAACCCTTCTGCTTCCATTGCTCTCATGCTCTCATTATCATATAATTACTGTATGACCCTTGGTATGTACTAGCAACTACTAAGGGATAGAAACTAGGAAGTAATACATGTTAATCTAGTTGTGTTACTGGGGTATGATGGAAGTCAGAAAGGACAAGTTGCCAACCTTTGTTGCTCCCTGGGTTAAATCATGTGCTGCAGGCAAAAATCATTCATTGTTGTTTTTTGGTTGTAATAATTGTAGCTTCTCTTTAGCTGCTATGTCAGGTACATTAATGGATGCCATTAACCAATTGTGTGATCTGTAAACTTGAAATTAGTGGCTGGGTAGAATCACCCAAGCCCTGAACTGTACTGTTCCTCTTTTCTCTTTCAGTTCTCAGCTTTCCTTCCTAAATCTAGTAAGCTGCTTAGTTTTTAAGTAAACATTTCTTCCTAACCATTTCTAAAAGATTAATGCAGTTAAGAACAATTCCTATTGGCAGGAATGTCTTAATTGCAGAGTTTCACATGAAATCTGTAGGAGAGCAAGTCTCAGTTGAGTTGAGGGAGAAATTTTACTGCTATGTATATAAATATACAGGAGTGTATGGATTTTTGCAGATAGCTGTTGAAAACAACTGTTGGCTTAGTGTGAAACTGACTCTCTTGTCCTTTGTGGTCCTTGGGCTCTAATGATTGTAGAAAGTGATAATTGATGGTGCTTTCAAAAGGTGAGAATGTTTTATTAGTCTTGTTTCAATCAGAAGTAACTGCTGTATTTGACAAGTTTTTGTTTTGGTGAAGAGTCAGTTACATCAGAGGTGTAAATTTCTGATGAGGAGAAACAATGTCGGGTATTTGGGTTTTTTTTGAGCTCTAATAAGTGTTCCCTGGGAAAACTGCGGTGAGTGTAATATCTGAAACTACTCAAACGTTCTTGTTAATTATTTCAAGCTGAGCATTCTTTTGAACTGCTGCCTCAAATGACCCGTTGTCCAGCTGTGGATTGCAAGGAGGGGTAGAAGCAGGATAACTTTAAATGTACTGACAGCTATGTTGTATTCTTCTCAGGGAAGAAGAGACGTAGTAGTGTACATTCTCTTAAGGTTCTTTTATCAGTAGTTTTCAACTAATAGATTCATTTTAATAGATCACAGATTGAACTGTGAAGATCCATTTAGTTGTACAGATATTAGTATAATTGCATGAATTACTAAATCACTATGGAACCAACATATTATTTCCCCCTCAGACTTGGTGCGAAGCTTGCAGCGCATCTTTGTAGTTGACTGTGGAGTGCTTTATCTTAAGGAGTATTGAATTGGCTTGTTTGTATGTCTGCTTTTCCTGTTTTATATATTTAGCTGAATCAGCCAGTTAGACTGTTCTGATGACTGATGGAAACTCCTTGTATAAAAGGAGGAGTGCCAGATTGATTTCTTCTATGCCAGAACCACTTCTCTGTTTTTAGTATGAAGGCACTCAATTTTTAGTGGCATCCCTGCACTTAATTCCTGACATTCTTTGAGTTTCTCTGCCTAAGGAAGAGCCTCGGACTGTTGTGTACATAATTAGACGATGGCAAATGGATACTTATGTATTTGCACATCTTGTAGATCATAAAAGTGAATGCAATTTAGTCTGCAGCAGTGATGTGCATTTTTGAGGTGCCAGGGAAGTTGAATTGTCTGGTATACCTGTAGTGTGGTGGTCAGCCAGTGATTTAAAGGCATTAGCTCTAACTCACATAAACCCATTAACAGCTGTTTGGAGGAAGAAGGCTTCTGTTGTGGATGTCTAGTTTGCAGAGAGAAGAGCAGTCTAATCTTCTATAGATGTACTTTATCTGTGACATTTACGCAGAGAAAAATTGACTGTGTAGTTGTTTTTGCATGGACAGCTGGAAATGAAACACATCAACACTGTCTTGATAGAATAACCGGATTCTTGGCAATGCTTTTTGTTTTCTGGGAGTTACCTACTATTACAGATTACCCCAGTCAAACTGCACTCTGACCTTGGAATGTGAACTCGATGACATGAAAATGCTGTGCCAGAACTTAAAATTGATTTTATTCTGCCTTGAATTTTTCACAGGAAAAAAGTTTACTTTGAGAACTTAAAGAAGTTTTATTTTTAATGTAAATGCATTCAGTTCTGATTTAATTATGGTTTTAGTGGATTGAATTATGCCCTTCATGTGCCTTTTAGAGTGTGTTCTACAAAATTCTAAAGAAAGGTTTTTGTGCTTAATCTGTGAAACAGACAGGATGCCACTGCATTTAGAAATAAGCTTGTGAAGCTAGAAGAGGTCGAAGCGACTGCCAGCCCTTGCTATTGAGGTGTTGCAGAGTGGGGTTCATTTTTCTGGTAGAATTTAATGTAGGTCATAAAATCATAGAATGGTTTGGGTCAGAAAGGACCTTAAAGTCATCTAGCTCTAACCCCCCTGCCATGGGCAGGGACACCTTCCACTAGAGCAGCTTGCTCCAAGCCCCGTTCAACCTGGCCTTGAACAGTGCCAGGGATGGGGCAGTACAGCTTCTCTGGGCACCCTGTGCCAGTGCCTCAGCACCCTCGCAGGGAAGAACTTCTTTCTTAGATCTAACCTGAGCTTCCCGTGTTTTAAGTTTAAACTCATCACCCCTTGTCCCATCACTACAGTCCCTGATGATGTTTCTGTAAATGGAAATGAGAGTTTAAGTTACAGAGGCTCTGGTACCTAGCGCAAGTAAAAGCGCAGCTGATGAGTTCACAGCAGCTTGTATCAGGGTGACAATTCTAATATGTAAGCTCATAAAACTCTTAACAGATGTAGAAATGTCACATTTCTATAATACAGCAACACTTATTAAGATCATCTTAATCTTGCACTTCAAGTCTTTTTTGTCTTAAATTTATAATACTTTGTTTTCATTTCTGTGTAAGGTAAGTAAAATACATCTTTTCAGTGTATACATAGGGGCAGATTAGAACTTTGTTGGAGGCTCTGTGTGTAAATAAGAACATTGTACTGTAATGTGGAGGAAAAAAAAAATGCTGCCTATAATTTTGGCTTGGCTTTGGCTTGGCTTTGGCTTTACTGGGTTGCCCAACATATCTTAATTGAAAATGAGTCTGCAGCAGGCTCTCTTCAGGTGCTTTCTAACTATAGGAAATACCTTATCACTACTGCACGTTTCAATTACAAATATAAGCAAACACATGCTATTTTGTTCAGTTAAAGTCAGGTACATCTCTATAGAATTACCTTCCTCACACAGTCTCAGAAATACCGTTCAGTATCTCACATGAGAAATATCTTAACACTTGGTCCAAGGACTGTGCTGGTATTGTTTTATAATGGTGAACTGAAGGATTTAGTTGCCATTTTAATAATGGTGGTGTTTGGATTTCCTCCAGACAAGTTTTAAATAATACAGGATGTCATAGATGTGGAAATAAGGTTTTGAATTGTACGTAATATGAAGAACACGGTTGCAGAAAGTACATTAAGGCAAGGGCTTGCCAAACTTTGCAGCAGCTGAAATTTCCTTGGCGTTTTAAGTGCAGCTCCATTTCCAGTGTTCACAGCTGTTCAGCCGCGAGGTGACATAGCTTTTACTTCTTATTCTTGCAAGATGTGGTACTGACTTCTAAATAAAAGACATTAATCTCAGCAGAGAGCACCGTGTCCAGGAATGACAGCGATCCAGAAGGATTTCACATCTGTGCAAATGGATGTCAGAGGAGATGCATCCTCCACTTCCCTCATCCCATTCTGACAGCGAAGATCAACCTGGCTCTTTCCATTGCCTTTTCAGACAACTATAATCTTAGTCTATGTTGAGTTTAGGTTGTTAGATCTTACTTGGCTCTTGCTGTTAATCAGTTACTGGATAGATTTGTCTTTACAGTAGTTTAAGTCAGATGGAGATAGGAATAAATGTTCAGAGTTCTTTACTGACTGTTTCAATAAACCTCAACTTGCCTAACATTTCTTTCTTTATATTGAAACAGACAGTTTCTGTCCAAAACTTTAAGAATATCAAGTTATTTGAAAGTATGCTCTATGACTGGTCAAAAAGAAGAATAGATGCACTTAATATAATGGAGTATATTGAGGACCAAGTCTTTAGCATTTGTTCTGACTTCTTGGTTTCTCATTTAAAGAGTTTTGGGTGAGTTACTGAAACATCCCAGCCCTACCCAGCAGGCTTCTGCTTGCCTGTTGTTAGCAACTTGCTGTTTATACTGTGCTTTAATTTATCTTGATTATGAAAAGACCTTTTAGCTAGATGGAATTTGGAGTTAGTTTGAAGTTTTCTTGTATATGAGGATGAATTTCAGTGCTGTTATGATGTCCCATCGATCCCTTGAATGAAAAGACTGTGTGAAGCCTAAACCTACTGTTCTTATTTTCCTTAGTTTATTTGGAGGAAGAATGTTTTGATGACTCCACAGAAAAGCTTTTTTTTGTTTGTTTTTAATAGGGATATAGCCCTGACAGATGAGCTGGTGATTATTTTTTCCTACTTTTCTGTGTACAAATGCCTGATAATGGGTTTGTTAGTATTTGTTAGTCTTCACTTGCAGTCTAACAGCTGTATATAAGCTTGGGTGAAAAGAGCTATAATCAAAACAAGCTGTTTTACAATCTTAGGGTATATTTAGAGCCAGGTGAACTTCACATATATTCACATCTATGCTAACTTGCCCATAGCCACTTGTGCAACAGGTAGTGTTTATTTTGGTATTCTGAGAATTCTTTGCTTGCATGACCTCGCATTTTTCTGTCCTCACTACATACTACTTTAAAGGTGTTTGTTAGCAAGACTTAAAGATTCAGTGTGGCTGCATAATTGGAATTTCCATCTCGACTCTTGGATATTTCTGTTTTTAATGGTAAGTATGAATTAAATACAATGTTCTCCTCTCCTATCCCCTCTTAGAAGTTCTTAATGTTATAACATCCATTGGTCTATGACTTTGGTTTCTCCTTTGTGGTATTTATTTGGGAGAGGTGGATGTTGGTTTCACTCACTGCAGGATTTAATCTTAAAATTAAGAGTGAGTGTTTGTGCTTCAATATATGTTACCTATAAGGGATTTACAATGTTGTCAGAGGACTTGAATCTTTTGGAGTGAACATTTTAGCTGTCTATTAGTAATTGTGCTTTATGCTCTTCCTATGTTATCACTGTGTTCCAGAGCTCAAATAATACACTTCACACGTAGTTATTTTTGCCTTTCTAAATTTTTCTTGCTTTAAAGGAATATGAAAGAAGTCTCCAGTTAAGCTGCTTTTAGCAATTTAGGGAGCTTAAGTCACTTCAAGTCTGTAAGGCTGACTGGTGTCTGTTGGCATATATTAGAGAATACTTATCATCATCTCTTGCTCATATGGATCTTGAGCTACAAATACTGAGAAGGAATAAATGTACGTTGTGTGTGTCAGGTAATCTGGGTGTTCATGACTTTCCAAGTGTATTTTTTTGTAAGCCTGCCTGCGGAGTCTCCAAGTGTAAATGGGGAAATGTGTGGCAATTCTTGCCAGGAAAATGTTTTCATATTCTCCAGGCTGAAAGAAGAATTATTATTGTGCTATTGAGTAGAGTGAGTTTTTTATTCAATTTGGACTTTTTCACAGGAGTCCATGGAAATAGTGTTTCTGCATCTGGTAAACTCGGTATAACTGAGTAGTGAGTTGAATACGTATCCGTAGGTCACTTGAGATGACACTGCCAGTTGGCATGTTCAGAATTGGAGGAGGACTGTGATTACAATACTAGTTGAAGTTAATGCTCAGTTTCATTCTGGTATGTTGTTTTTCTTTAGGTTCTCTGTAACCTGATGTGAGGAGTTGGTTAACTTGTTTTTTTGCATGTGACCTTTATCTCTTTCAGACTTTACCTTGGGTTTTGTATAAGCTCTACTGAATATCAGCTCCTTGTCTTCTTATGGGCATGACAGGGCTCTGTGGCCTGTAGCGGTTTTTAAGAGAAGCTTTGTTTAATCTTCTCTTGTGTTATTCCACAGTAGCTAGCCTTGAACTTTGTCCATATGTTTATGTTCACGTCTACTCAGGATATGGTTTTTGAGGATAGTGTGACAATCTTAACAGGAATATGATTTTAGTTGCATCTGAAATATACTATGACTTTTGATGGGTACACATGAATAAGAACAGTCAGTGTATAACCAGATGAGCTACAGGAGGAGATGTCTTAAGAAATATAAGTGTTAAAGAAATAGTATTTTGTTTTAGAATGTCTATGAAGTGCTCCAAGATTCCTTAATGAAAAAGATCCTTATGCTGCCAGTGTTAGGCATAATCGGGTATCTTCAGGTCAGATCTTAAAAGAGGACCATCCCTTGTTTAAAGGGCCATGGGGTGGAAAAGCTTGGAAAGATTGAAATGTGCAGCCTTCTAGTTTTATTAAGGAGAAAAAAGAGCTTCCACTTGGAAAAGAAGCAAGTGTTTTCTATTAGTTGTGGTAGGAAAATGGGCAGGCTTTGAACAGCAGTCTATATTTGGGTGTGCTGTAAGTCATGCTATGTTGGGCCTTACTGCTTTTGCTAGTACGTGATGGAGTTTGGTACCTAACTGTTTCACATCTAACTGTCTGGAAGTATTCCGAAGCACAGTGTTTGCTTCTTTTAATCCTGCCACCCATATAAATACATACTGAATTTGGTTCTGTTTAGTTTAAATTATGTATAGGGAAACATTGTTTTTAAATGTAAATTTATCTCTTTATAAAGAATTGCAGGGTAGAATATGTGGTAAAACTGAGTAAAGAATGTAGACCATGGGTTAATAGATTCTTTACTATTGGAAGAAGTGGGACTCTCTTCCCACCTTAAATTCACAGACCACTGCACATTATAAGGATATAATTCTATAAGCTGAATAATTTACACAGCTAAAAAACCAAAACAAAGCCACCTTAAGATGTGCGGTTTAAACGAAGAATTAGTGTTGACCTAATGACCTAAGACTGGCTTGATGTATAGTTGAAAGATCTTATTGTGAATGTTCATGTAAAGAAATGACCTTGCAGTTGAAGTTTATTAATAGTTGTCTTTTCAACATTGACAGTTTCCTGTACTGAGAAATGGTGTTTGTTTTGAATGACATGAAAAGGAATTTGGCTGCCCAAGTCTTTGGTGTAAAAGCTAAAACTTTCTTTCATGTGGAGAGGGCTCACTCCATAAAAAGGATTATAAAATCCTGTTATTTTACTGGGACATTTTAATGCTCCTGTATCCATGGTTATCTCAGTAAATAATAGCCAATTTTATTAAGCTGTTTTAGCACTATTTCTGAGCATGATCATGAAACCAAAGGGAGAGAGAGGTATCTGCAAGTGGAATTGCTTGCTTGTTTTATTGTGTGCTGCTTGATGTGAAAGCCTATTTGCTGTGTAAATCAAAATTGTTTTAAGAAGTGGAGGGAAAAGGGAATTTTGCATGCATCTGAAAGGCCTTCTGCCTTGTTCAGTGGCAGGGGTGGGATTGTGGATTCTCAAATGTCGGATGTGAGTCTGTCACAAATAATTTGGCAATATATGCTTTGACCAATAGAATGTCATACTCTAGACTCTCCTCTTCTTTGCACTGCTATCCATAAATGGGAACTTCTGTAGCTGAAATGGTGCTTTACCATGGTGGGGTTCGTGCGTCCCCATTAGCCTTGCTATGAATGAATAATACTGGACCTAAATTCTGTTACAAGCTGTGCTTTTCACTGTCGTTTGTGCTTGAGTAAGACTTGTATGTTTACTGTTCCCAAGGGGAGCCTGAAATCTGTGTAATTCCATGTTCTTTAAGGTTCTCTTGTGTATTGTATTGGAAGTCCTTACATCTTGTGCTTGAATCTCTTGCTACTACAAGGATTTAAGACATGGGCTACCTTTTGTCTTTTAATTTGGAAACCCAGAAACAGAAGAAACTATTGTCCCAAATCAAAGGTAATTAAAAAAATTAAATGGGATTCAAATGTTCAAAAGACTTACCTGTAGTATAGTATATGTTCTTCAGGTAATCTACTTATGGGAGTAAAGGATGACTCTACAGCTGAGAGACCGATGTTGAAACTGCAGAACATGTATGAAGGGTGCTCTTGGATTTATGGGTCAATCTGGTTGTGGTTCTTACATGTTCATGCGTGTCTTAGGTAAGCTTTTAACTTTGAAATATCTCTTCAAGGCTCCTCTATTTGCTGTATTACATCGGGGTGAATGACTAAAAGTTTGGTTTAGATAATGTTGCAGATGCGCTCTGAATCTTAAGCGTTTTTATTGTTTTTATTCCCAAGTCATGTATTTTGCATGCAGTATTCCCACCTTATTGTAGTTGATGGGGAAAAAGGCTTGGAAGGTCTTAGCATTCTTTTAGCTTTGCGTTGAGGAGCACGAGGCAGGTGCCTCTTGTAATTTATGCCTTTGAGAACATGGAGCTTGGAGTTTTCAGAATGTCTCTGGAGGGTGTAGTTCAACATCATCTTCCAAAAGCTGAGCCTTTGTTTTAACAATCTGGAATTACTTCATGTAAAATGGCTCTGAAAAAGGTTTTTTTTTTTTTTTTTTGATTTTAGCTCTTGCTGCTTGTCCATGCAGGAAAGAAGCTGTCCTTTCTCCCTCCTGGTATATTAGTTATACTGATACTTACATAGGTGTGACTCTGGTCCCCTGTTGCAACTGTAGTCTTCAGACACTGTGTAACTCTTCTGTAATTTGTGCAATGGTTATAAAAGGTTAAATCCTGGGAGGTAGTAGAGGAGAAATGGGCCAAGCATGCCTTTACTCAATGGATTAGGAGGCTGCAGCATTTCCCTATTGCATCATCTTTCTCTATTTGTAGCCTAGTGTGGAATAGGAGCTTCTTCTCTCCTCAGACCAGGTTCTTCACCAATCCATCTACTGCTTCAGCATTTGTTACTGGTTACAGCATGTTAAAAGGCTGTCTTTGCCTCTTCTTTCTTTTATTCCTTTCCTGCCTTTCAGTTTTATTCATATCCCTGGTTTTGTTCTTGGATGTAACATGATTTTTGGGTGCAGTTGCTTATGGAGTTTGAAGCTGTTGATTATGGGCATCTTCTGCGGCAGACAAATTTACTTTGAAAGTTAAAAAGCTTTAAGAAAACGCCATAAACCAACTCTTAGACACTTAATGTATGTTGGTGAGGTAAGTTTTCCTCTCGTCTGTTGCAAGGCCTGAGACTACTCTTTTTGCATGGGCTTGAATTGCCTTTATTTGTAAAAATGGAGAAACTTTTCTATGCAATGGTCCAGTTGCATTTATTCTGACTATTGCAGATTTGGACATATTTAGCTTCAATTAGCCTAGTAAATTCACTTAGCATGTAAACTGGGGTGACTGAGTACAAAGAAATAGAAAAAGTGTATGTAAAGAGCCTGTAAGTTGAGTTTCCTGCTGAAGGCATGTGTTTGTCCTCATTGAGCATTACTTGCTTAAACAAGTTTGAAGTTATAAGACTGAAGTGTTCATCACTTGGCAAAATAAATATATATAATAGGAGAGCACGGAGGGGGAAGTACGTGTTGATGCGTGTTTAATGAGGGTGGCTTGGCCAGCCTTATTCAGATATTCCCAACCATTCCCTTTTAACACGGTGTGAAAAAGTACTTTACAGCTACTAGCCACAGAGTTAAACCTGACAACTAGAGGCCAAGATGAATTATTAGACTAGGGCAGGGCAGTGGCTCAGCTGCTGCTTGCAGCTTTTGCAAGCAGAAGTATCTTGTCACTGAAATGATCATGCATGACTGATCTTGTCCTGGCTCTATTTCCAAAAGAATAGTATTACTCATGTGAGGATGAATTTTTTAAACACATTAGATCGCAGTATTTGGAATTAAATCAGTTTGAATTTCTAAACCTCATGGGAATTTCATATTAAATGAGAGCTGAGCCAGAATTGTGCTATTGCTTTTGTGTGCAGCTTGTGTAGAGTTGATAGACACTTCTTTTTCTTCCCTCGCCTATGGAAACTGATAAGTAGTTCAACATTGTTTACAACTTAAAGGATGTTGCTATAGCTTTGCAGTAGCTGCAATGGGGGGGTACTGGGGAAAAATACTGAACTTGCTAAATTTTCTCAGCATATCTCACAGTAGTTTAAGGATTTGGCATTTTTGAGGAGCATTGTATGCTGTGTATGGGATTCCAGATCATCTTGACCAGCTTTATGTGGAGTGGAAAAACTGAAATGAAATCTCTCTAATGTCATATTAAAGATGGAGACTGGTTTTGTCCCATAGCTTGTCAAACTGGTAATGCAGGATTCTTGCTTTTTAATTAAGTACAACTGTATTTTCCTTTTGCCATAGTGGGTATGGGTGTAGGCAGGTTTCTTCACTGACATGGACGCCAAAAATGGAGATGCTTAAAGCTACAACTAAGTTGTGCTACTGCTTACTGTATTAGTTACTAATCAAAATAGGTATAGGCTAGGTGTGCAGGAATGTGGCAATTTGTGTTGTGAAACCCTCAGAATTCACTGATTCAGAGTGTAACTGAGAGGTATTTGTGTTTCAAACACCCCCCAAGTATTGTGAACTTATTTCTAAGGTAAAGTGTTCTGGAATACTGGTAGTTGGACTGGTACAGTATTGGAAAGGATTACTCTGTTATTGACTGCTCTCAACAGTTAGTTCTGCACAGAGCAGCCAGACACATCCCAAGTTGAAAAGCCTGTTTTTCAACGATGACTAAAGTTTTCCTGATACATATTTTAGCTGATCTTGTACATTTTCCCAAGCTGAACAAGCTTGGTATGGTTTCAAATACTTTTGTTCCCTATCTGCCCTTTCAGGGGATGTCTTCATGTACGCCCAAGAGCAGCTGAGGTGGAACTCTTTTTGCGTAACCACTACAATGAAAAGGTTCTAGCCATGTGATGGAAGAAGGTTTTCTGCTATTGCATATGAATGGATGCCAAGTTTATGGCAAGTCTGAAGAGTCCTTCTCTATTTCCTATGCTTGCTGCTAGATAGCTGTCACCTTCCAGCTGTTGTAATGGTTCTGCTTTTAGACTTCCTTACTCAGAAGATTCACAGTCTTGCCTGAGAAGGGACTATGTTTTAGGAGTATTTTGCAAAGACAAGAGAAGAAAATAGCTTAAAGCTAGAAACTGCTTGTAGTTCATTTCTTACTCTGTGTATTCTGTTAAATTGCAGGGTTCAACCCCCCAGTAGAGTATTTGGAGAAAACCTTTGGGAGGAAATAAGTACTTTGGTACAGTTCACTGGTTGGATATGTAATCTTTAGTACAGGTCTGTAGCCTTATAAGTAAGGCTGTGTTCAAGAGGCTGCCTTAAAACTGGGTTGTGTCCACTCTGGATTAACTGGGCAACTTGATCTAGTGGAAGGTGTCCCTGCCAGTGGCAGGGAGTTGGAACTGGGTGAGCTTTGAGGTCCCTTCCAACCCAAACCATTCTATGATTTTAAAAGATACCCTGTGTGATCCACTGTACTTGGAACAAGCCTCAGATGCTGGCAATTAGTTGAAGTCTCATGAAAGGATTAAGAAATTACCTGGAAAAATGATGGATTCTTAATGCTTCAGTGATCACAAGGCTCATTGCCCTGCAGGAAGATGCTTAGCAAACTACCAGTTGTTAGACTGCAAGAGGAGTAAATAGATGAACCTGACTTGGAACATGACATTGTTTAAATCTTTCCTTGATTCCACAGACCTACAAAGGAGTTGCAGGATGCAGCTGTGGCTTAGCTTTGTCTTCCAGCACATCACCAGCAAGTGGTCTTGTAGATACCAATTGTTGCAGATAGTAATACAGCACTGTGTTATATGTAGGTCTAATTAATGGTGGAGCTTGGAAGATGCTCAGAGATTGCCATGTGTACGTTGCAGTTCAAAGTACAGGAGATAATAAGTGACAGTTGGTTCTCCAGTGATGCACAAAGATACATTTTTGTATGAAACTTTACCCCTAGTCCTGTATACATAACAACTCTGTTTTATGGAGTTTAGAGGAAAATTAAATACAAGAGTATAGGCAGTAATGATTGTGCTAGTCTGGGTGTTTTATACAGGCTGTAGTTAATGATTTTTTGATGGCTCCTGTTTGCCTGTCTTCAACCTATGCTTTGCTCTGTGCTGCGGTTTACAGGCTCACTTTCCAAACTGTTCTGTAGCTTGTGTAAAGTTTGAGTGTTGAGTAATGTGGTGAAAGGAAAACCGCTGATCCTTCAAGGACTGAGAGGCTGGGTTCAGCCATGTTTGAGGTCTGGGGCTTTAACGCCTACCACCCAAAATAGGACATATCTATCAGAAATATGTTAGATCAGGAAGGGGAACTGCAGGAGGGAGAATATGGAACTGATGTGTTTCTACCACCCTTTTCCTGTTACATCTGCATTCCTCTTGCAAAGCTGCCAAATACCACCCTTCGTTTATGTTATTTTGCACTTCAGCATGCAGTGCTTCCTGAAAACTCCTTCCAATCAAGTCCAGATTTAGGGCTTTGTAGTTCAGGTTCAGTAAATAAATTTAAGCAACTCGGGTAACTGGAAACCTATTTATTGCCATGGAGACTTGGTCTTTCTATAAGCCTTTCCATTTTGCTCTTGGACATATGTTTGGTACCTACTGGTTGTGTGTTATGAGTTCTTTTCCTCATTGCTGTCACAGCTAGGCAGTTGATTTTACTTTCAGCTCCTAAGTGGCCTGGAAACAGGGAGTTTCATTCCAGAGCAATAACATTATGCAACTATAAACACTTAAAAACCTAATTGCCTGTTTAGGATTGAGCAGTGTTAATGACAAAGCCTAGATAGGTCACTCCAAGAAGTAAGCTTGAAGAGTACCAGACTGAAAAAGAGGGCTGGAATGATAAGTTTCTCAGGCTTAGAATTAGTCACTGTCTGTCAGCTGGCAGCAATAGTCTACTTGAGTGTTTTCATGCAGTTTTACTGTTTCTGCCAGAGTGGGGGAAGGAAAAAACAAACTTCTGAGAGTTGATTAAAGGTGGTATTAAATGTTTTAAAATATCTTGGTGCCACTTGTTGGGATGTGAGAGGTTTTTTAGTACTGAAGAAGTCTCTGCTTGTGTTTTGGTAGTGGTCTTTTGAGTTATAAACTATCTTGTGCCTAAGGAGAAATAGGAAAGGAGGCTGATACACTCTAGCTTATAATGAATGTGTTCTCACTCTGGTGGGTAGTTAGCTCTAGTAGGAAAACCTCACAAACATATTTTAATATTACTGTAAGTATTTCCTTACATTCCCTTTTAAGTTGTTGGGGTTTTGAGAACAAAAGATAAGCTTAGTTCATTGACCTGATTCTCTTAATGCTTGAAATAAGTGTTGTGTTTCCAGGTTAGGAAATCCAGGCTGCTTGGTGCTTACTGGAAATGAATTTCACTAGGTGAAAAGCAAAATATTTTTCTTTATACACTTCAGGCTGATATTTTTTTCTTTCCTATTAGCACATGCCGGAGATATGGAAAGGTTGGAAGCAGTGTGATTCATTACTAGAACAGACAAAGTGCAATTTGTGTTGCTTGTTGTTTCTTTGGGATTTATTGTTGTTAAAGTGTGTGAAAGTGTTGTCTTGGAAGGCTGGATTTAATGAGTAAAATTTGTCAGTTCTTTTCTGTTTTAACTCTAAAATACCCTTGAACTATTGTTTAATTCTGACTGCTACCTTAGACCCATTCCAGTGCCTCACCACCCTCACAGTAAAAAACCTGCTTCTTTAGGTTAGATATAAGGAAGAAATTCTTTACTGTGACGGTAGTGAGGCACTGGAATGGGTTGCCCAAGGAAGTTGCGAACGCTCCATCCCTGGCAGTGTTCAAGGCCAGGTTGGACAGAGCCTTGGGTGACATGGTTTAGTGTGAGGTGTCCCTGCCTGTGGCAGGGGGTTAGAGCTGGACGATCTTAAGGTCCTTCCAACCCAACCCATTCTATGAAACAAAACCTACCTAAGCTGGTGTGACTTAGTAGGTACTAAAATTTGCTTGCTGGGAACCTCCAAATCTACTGGGGACATTGGTCACTGTGTACTACGTAGAACCCTTAGGTTTAAAGTGAAGTGGCTATGAAATACCCTGCTAAGCTTAGATTTTCTTAGGTTTCCTTATTTTTAATAGTGTGTATTTTTCATTTTCTTGCACACATCATTTGGAATAACTGTGGTTCATATGTAGTCTAAGTAACACGATGGAAACTTACCTCAGAGCCTGTCGGTTTCTCATCTCTGATGGCCTACGCTTTGCCCAGTTGCTCTTTTCATGCTCTCTTCAGCCTCTCAGGTTTTTGAGTAGGTTGTTTGATATGTAGGGCATGGAACAGAATGTTAACAGTGAAACAGAATATTACTGGGAGATAAATTCCACTCACATGTTTCTGCTAGAGATGTTCCTAAAGATGCAACAGTTGCATCTCCATCCTTTTATTGCCAGAAAATACATTAGTAGTATTTAATAATGTTTTCTTTGAATCTAAAATGTTTCTTTTCTTTGATAAACTTCTCTTTTTGTAGCTTTTCATCCTTTAAATAAGCTTTCTAGTCATATTGTAGCCTGTCATCCACCATTCCTTATGCAGTTGCATGGTGCTGCATTTTTTTGTAGAATAAATTCTTCCTGCCTGAACAAATTTCAGGCAAACTTAGTTCTTTGTCTGTAGAGCATCCCTAATACACAGTCATGCTGACTTTCAGGAGTTACCTCTGTTTCATTTTTCCCTAAGCTAGATACAGTCTTTCCTGTCATGTAGCATTTATTGTGTTGTGGTGTACCACTGTCTGTGTATATAACCTATAAATTATGCTTGTAATAAACATGGAGACCTGTTCCTGAACGCTGTCGTGTTCCTAAACCATGATTTTGCAGGTAACCAAGTGCTGTCAGCTCACTCATGCAATATGTATGGGCTTGGCAGCTAGACACTAGTTGATCCAACTTCTGGAAGGATGTTTTTGGCTTGGCCTCTAGAATACTAAAGGCTGAAGGTCAGTTCTGAAGGTTAATGTGAAAAGAATGCTCTTGGTTTAAAAAAACATGGAGTGAGAGGATAATAAAAGCCCCCAGAAAATATATTGCTGAACAATAGCAAATGTACTTGCTCAATTTAGCTGTTTGTTCAGAATGTTATTTCTGGCTGCATGAATGTTATATTTGGAATGATGCACTTAATTTAGAAAGATACTTCAGTAGACATTTCAGATTACTATAGAGCATGGGTGTTTGTCACCAAGTTCTCATCACCAAGAGATGCTTGCCTGGTATATTTGGCACTCTGACTGATTCTTCTAAGTGCTCTAAAGTACTTATTCTGATTCCTGTTCTTGTCATCCTCAGAGATGGGTATTTATTATCCTGATGGCAGCCAGAAGCAGAGCAGAACTTTGTTGTGATGTTCTCAATCTCATTAATTACAGAAAAGTAATACAGTTTTATGGATGAGTAGAAAAGTTTCTTGGGATTTTTCTTTCCCCTTGAATTCTTTCTGTACATTCATCGAGTGCCAAAGAAGAAGTTAAGAGATATCTCCAAACTATTTTGAGATGATACTCTTGCAAATAGTTTCCCTTTTGAACTGCTTGAGGAAATCATAGATTATCTGCTGTAAAAGGTAAGTATTAAAACTAGAAAAACATCTCTCTTGGCATTGTCAACTGAAACTAGGGGCAATTTAGGGGACTCAAAGCAAGTATATTTTATCGAAACAAACAGCAACGAATGTACTGGGCAATGCCAGAACTACGTGTTGATCTGTTTATGCAGCAGCAAAGTAAATTCCTGTGTGCATTGTTCCTTTGGGGTCATCTGACAGTGTGGTGGTTTGTGTCATAATTATCATGTGTTTGTGCTACAATTTATATTTGCACAGAAGTCTGCAATGGAATAGAACTTTCTGTACTATAATCGTTTGAAGAGTGAATAGACTTCCTTTCAAATATACAGCTGTCTTTCAGAAGATGAAGCTCATACAGTGTATTCAAGGCCAGGTTGGACAGAGCCTTGGGTGGCATGGTTTAGTGGGAGGTGTCCCTGCCCATGGCAGGGGGGTTGGAACTGGATGATCTTCACGTCCTTTCCAACCCGAACTGTTCTATGGTTCTATAATAAAATGTATATTAATGCTATACAGTGATTTTTAAGTTGAGAAAGGCTGTTGAAACAGCATCTGGTTGTCTTTAATGCTTGCTTTATCCTGTAAAAGGGTAAAGATATCTCAAGTCTTTATCCAGACTTGAGGTGGAGACTGGCAAAATAGAGAACTTTCCATGTTAGTCTGTTCTCCTTCTGGAGAACTGCCTAAGGTTAATGGTTCTAAATGTTAGTGTTGGCATTTAGAGGTTTTTATTATATTATTATTATTAATTTTATTATATTTTATTTGAAAAGGGCAGAAAGCCACTAAGAAAATAGGTTCCTATCAAGCTCTTCTGTGAATACTTAGAATCTATTAGTACTCCTGGTAGTTTCAGTAGTACATCATTATCTAACACATAGTAGGAATGGCATGTGAAGAACTGTGACTTTGGAACCACGTTATGGTTTACCTAAGCTTGTGTTGGAGCAAAAGGGATGTGTGCTGTCAGTTGCCTGGGAGTTTTGGAAGCTGCCACAGGTGGGATGTTGAAGGTACAGGAGAAGTTTGGACATGAAGGAGCAGTCTGCAGGGAAAACTTGGAGTCAATTTTTCCACTGGCTCCTGTGAAGGCTGAAGTAGGTCTTCCTTTGCTTGTTTTTGTGTTTAGAAGTTCCAGTACCTGTATTTACAGACCAGGTTGTTCTTGAAAATAATAGGACAGGTTTTTTTCTTTCTAAATACTGCAGTGAAATATTTATGTGAGCATAATTGTTAGAGAAATAGGGTTTTTTTTTTTTTTTTTAGCAGTTGAAAAAGAAATGAGTTTTCTTTGCAGTGATTTGCTGGTTAAGTGGGGGGACTATACTGAATCTTTTTTCCAATGAACTGATTTTAGCTAGGGAGAGGGATTCTGGAGGTGGATTCTGCATCTGTGATGGTGGTGTTACTATCCTTTCATAGCAGCTTTTAAAAGCCTCATACATTAATAATTCCAAAGGAGTTCACTGTAGGTATATGTTGTGCAATTTCTTCTCTGTCTTTCCAGTCACGTGTATGTTTTAGAATAAAGTTTAGCAAATAAATCTTGGAATTTGCAGACAGTATCTTTTGACTGTGTATTTTGGCTGCAAGTTAGAGTTTGCAGATGTGCTAGCATAATTAGTGCATTGCTTTTAAGCATGTGTTTTCTGTCACTTAGAATTTCACTGCAAAACTGCTCCATCTGAAGTTTTTATTTGATATGTTCTACTGTCTGTTACTTTAGGAAAACGTAAGTTACTTATGCTTTATTTAACAGTTACTCTGTTAAGCAGAGTGTCTTGCAGAGTTTGGAAGAGTTAGAGAAATGGGTTTGTGCACACAGTGTGTCTCCACAGTATTATGTTGTTCTTAGTTGGCCGTTTGCCTTGTTCATCTTGTCTTGATCATCCCCAGCTCAGCTGTACTGATCAACTGTTTATTAGATGTGACTTTTGTTTATTGGTGTTTTCCTTACTTCAGACAGTAGAGAAGCCTAATTTATTTACTGGCATTTCAATGTTTTCTTATACACATGCTTCCAAAGTGTTCGCTGGACATTGGAATGACCAGTGTGTATTTATTTTCATGTTCTCAGTTGCATCAATGACACAATGGTGTTGTTTTCCTTCAGTTTCCTACAAATCCCTCTTCTAAAGCATGGACTCACACTACTGTTAGTGATAATTTCTAACATAGTTCAGATTACAACTGAAATTTTGCCAGAGTGAGTAGATAAGGTTACGCTCAGTATTTGCTTATAAATGTGGTGTATAGCTGTATCTGTTATTCTATCTGGAGTATGCTCACTGAGTTTATAAAACTTATAAATGCGTTTAATGTTGGGTATTTTTATTGAGGCTGTTGATAATGAGTGAAAATGGTTTAGGATGTAGAGGCTCCTTCAGATACTCAATACAATCATAGCTTCCTGACAGAACCCCCAAAATGTAGAAATATATTCTTTTATAATGACTAGTCTCAGTGTTTACAGCAATAAACGTGCAGTAACTGGTGTGAGTTAGCTTAATTCCTGTTCCCTGATGACTTTTCACTTTATGTATTATTTCACTTCAGTTTGGTTTGGTGAAAGCTTTATTGAAGGAAAAGCCTTTTGAGGGCTTTGAGCCCAAGGGCTCAGCTTTTAGAACATTCTGATTCTAATCCTCTGGAGATTCTAGCAGGGCTATAGGGAAAGGGCTGTTTCAGTTCTGTTTTGTGAGATTTGGAAGTAAGTATAAATGAAATTCCTGTGTGTAGCTTAAGTAGAGAAATGGGTGAAGTTCCAAGTCCTTCATCAGTGAAGCTTCAAGAATGCTCTCTTATAAAGAAGTAACCTGTGTATTCTGGTAGCTGCCAGTGTTATGCGTTGTCTCTCACTATTAAATACTGACATGAAATTTGATGTTTTGCTGTTTTCTATATTGTGCTGTGCTGAGTGCTCTGTTTTTTCATGTCTCCCTCAACAGCCATTGAAAAAACAACCCAAACCCCACAACTTTGTGAAACAATAACAAAGTGCATTACAAACAGGGTTTTCCCATTGCTTACCAGGGAAACCCCAACTCAAATAACTGCATCAAGAGACAAATGAGTCTTCAAAAGTACTGGTCAAATATCTTTTATCTTTACAGTTGACAGTGTAATGGCTTGAAGTGCTTGAACGTAAGCCTGTTTAGCAAGTCTTATACAACTGTATTGGCTTTATACATCTCAAATGAATACTTCAAGAAATCATGTCAAGTGTACACATGAATCTGCTCTCACTGTACCCTGATATTTGATGTGCTTATATTTCTGTCTGGTTTATTCCAGGAATTTGCAGCGCTTACGAAAGAGCTGAATGTATGCAGGGAGCAGCTGCTGGAAAGGGAAGAAGAAATCGCTGAACTGAAAGCAGAAAGAAATAATACCAGGGTTAGTTCCTTGTCGTCTCCAAGATCACCATGTTAAAGCATCCAGCTGAAAGTGGGTTTCCCCTCTATGGTTGCACATGAATCCCTTGGAAGTGTTTTGATTAAGAAAGTTTGGAAGCTTATGCACAGCTCCCAGTAGTGCAGAATCAGGAAAAGCTTGTAAGACTGCACTGCTGTCTGTCGTTCAGCTTTCTTGTCATTAAAGTTTTGTAATCCTCTAACACCCAAGATCAGAGGAGTAGAGCAGACAAACTGTCAATAGACATGATTGATTCAACAGCTTGCAGTGTTACCCGTTGCTCTGATTTAGAGCATTTCCTGTGTGTATCCTGACAAGCACGCAGTTCCTCAGGCTGGTGGCAGTACTGAGAAGACCTCGGTTAAGTAGAAATCCTTTAAAAATAGACTGAGAGATGTAGGAAATGCATTAGCTCTGATACAAATTCAATCACAGGTGAAATGTTAAAAACAAGTCCTTACTCCTAATGCAGTTCTCTTTGGCTTTCAGATTTGAAGTTTAGAAATCAAAACTTGGTGTTTTAGGAGGCCAAGTTTTCTGTAGCTCTGCCGAACAGAAATAAACGTTGTTCCTTTTTTGTTTGTTGTAGCTGTTACTGGAACATTTGGAGTGTCTTGTCTCCAGGCATGAGCGATCTCTCAGAATGACTGTTGTCAAGAGACAAGCTCAGTCTCCAGCAGGAGTTTCTAGTGAAGTAGAAGTTCTCAAAGCACTAAAATCTTTATTTGAGCATCATAAAGCCCTTGATGAAAAGGTAATGAAATACCGTAGCTAACATCATCTCATCCAGTCCCTTCTTCTTTTTGTGTGGATCATGCAGTTCCTCATACTGAAGTTTTAGAAGTCTCTGAACTTTCTTTGTATTAAGATGGTGGCGTTTCTATAACTGAATCAGTAACTTCTCTCCTAAACTAATATTGTTGCTCTCAGTAGTAGTTTATTCTAGTACTTTAACAGTGCTAGTGTAAACTAGCATGGTTCAGGGGTGATGTGCTTGTTGTAGGAATGCATACATTTGCTTACCTGGATAATATCAAGATTTAACCTTTTGATTGTATAATATAAGAAATAGACTAGAGAGAACAGGAGGAGAGGAATCTGCCTACACTGTGATATACAATAAAGCTGAATTAAAGGAACTCCACCCTTCAGATGTGCCTGATGGTTAGGAACAGGATATGCAAGTTGTGAAGTTTAGTGTGAATTGTACTGCCAACTCATAGTTTGCCTAACTTCTGTGACCCTTGCATATAAAGTCTGACAAATTATTTTAAGTGGAATTCCATCTCTTCTTCCCTGTTGTAAATAAGCAAAAGCATTCACACTCTATGACTTACAATAGGATAAGCAAATCCTGGATGTGTTTAATTCTTGCCTAAACTCATAGGTCATGTTAAGATAGGATAAATTAATGACAAAAAAGGCAAAGCTAGATTGTTAAGATATGATTTGCTTCTCTGGAAGGGCTTTTTACAGTGTATGTTGTAATTAGACTCAAGGTTATGCAGGTTTCAAGTGTAATTGAAATAGTGTCTTCTATTATCTGAAAGGGCATGGCTGCATGGCAATAAATTAAATGGATTTCTTGTTAATTGGAATGATTTCAAGTTACTTGGAATTTCTCTTTCAGGTAAGGGAGAGGTTACGAGTAGCACTTGAAAGATGTAGCTTATTGGAAGAAGAATTAGGTACTACACATAAAGAGGTATGTTTCCTTATTTAAAAGAAGGCTTCATGTGTGCATTGTGGGTGTTTTAGCCAGTATTTTTACACAGTAATTTATTCAGTTATTAAGGTTTACTTTGAATTCCTGTATTTGATATTTTGACAAATAGGATAACTATAATTTTTAACTTAATTACTTTGAAAGAGCAGGAAAGGGGGGGGAACCCCTAAACCCAACTTCCCCTGCCCATCCCCTCCATCGAAACAACAAAAAGAGCTCTTGTGGCTTTAAAGTAAGAATTTTTGGGTTGCAGCGGCATAAGTTTCTGAGTGCCTGTGCCATATTTTATTAATACATACCTTGCAGTAGGATCAGTAATTGTTTTCCTCCTTTGCTTTTGCAGCTGTTCTTTATATTATTACTGAGTAAGGAACTGACTTAAAACATATGGATGTAAACTTTTCTTTCCATTTAGTTAATGATTCTGAAAGAGCAAAATAATCAGAAGAAAACACTTCCAGATGGGATGCTGGATATGAATCATGAACAGGAAAATACACCAACTACAAATGGGAAGGTACAGATATTGACTTTTTTTTTTTACCTGATGTCTGATTTTTAATCATTAACTTTAATGATGAATCATTCATTTTAAAGTATAATAAAAAGATTTTTTGAGTGGTGATTTAATTAAAAAGCCTGTTACCACAATGTCAATCTTTGTAGTTCGTGTAGTAATAAATGATCTTGGGGAGGAATGTTTACAGGTAACAGTTTGGTTTTCTAATGTGTGTGTAACATGCAAATACGTATTTTCTTTTCTCCTGTTCAATAGCGGTCCTCCGATGGTTCCTTATGCCACGATGAAAATCTTACTAAAGTGATTGAACTCCAAGACATCATAGATAAACAAAACAAAGAGCAGACACAGATGAAAGAACGTCTTACTGCTTTGTCTAGCAGAGTAACAGAGCTGGAAGAAGATCTTGATACAGCTAGAAAAGACTTAATAAAATCTGAAGAAATGAATACCAAGTTACAGAGAGATGTACGAGAGGTGAGGAATACACTGTCAGAATTTGGATAGGCACAAATGCAACTACCTTATAAAATGTCAGTCTTACTGGTGCTCAGTTATACCTTTATGCCTTTTGATGTCTTTGGTTTGATAGGTGAGAAGAAAATCTAGGACTAACCAGGTACTGCATCAATATATTAAACTGGAGAAGATCTAGCACTGTGAACTTGAACATGTTCTTGAAAAGATCTTGACATAAATGCTAAGCTTATTCATGGAGTTTAATTTTCTTAAAGATGTATGTGATTAAGGAATCACTTAAATTCAGTGGTGTGATTGACAATTCCTGTTACTGATCAGTCACTAATCTCCAAGGTCCAGTGTATTGCAGTGTACTGTATCCTTATTAAATAGAAGCAGAGCTTAGTTAAATCCAAGAACACGCTTTGTCCCCAGCAAGTAAAGATTTGCTGTGTTTGTGCCATTGAAAAGGCAAATAGCAGGTCTGTGGTATAATATAATCATAGAATGGTTTGGGTTGGAAGGGAACTCAAAGCTCATTTAGTTCCAACCCCCTGCCACAGACAGGGACACCTTCCACTAGAGCAGGTTGTTCCAAGCCTCGTTCAACCTGGCCTTGAATGCTGCCAGGGATTGGGCAGCCACAGCTGCTCTGGGCAACCTGTGCCGGTGTCTCTCTACCCTCAGTCATTTATTTATTCACCAAAAGGAAAAAAAAGGCATTAAACTTCTCAGCCCAAGTAAGACTTAATTATTTTAACTTCATTTTTTACTGAAGGAAAGAGGAGTCTATCTGACTTTTCTTTATTTATTATTATTTTGGGTTGGTGGGTTTTTTCTCTCAGTTTGGTCACTAAATAATAATCCTTTATATTCTAAATTCTGTCTTGTGTCTTGCATAGACTATGGCCCAAAAGGAAGACATGGAAGAGAGAATCACAACTCTTGAGAAACGCTACCTCGCTGCACAACGTGAAGCTACATCTGTGCATGACCTCAATGATAAACTTGAAAATGAAATTGCCACTAAGGACTCCATGCATCGACAGGTTGTAATTTAAAATATAAAGTACATTCTGTTCAGCATAAAACTAGTGGAAACAATTAACGTTTATACTGTACTAAAGTACTTTGCTTTTAAGAAGATAAATATCATCTGTGAAGTGCTATTGTTAGTGATGGTTTTTCAGTAACTGGAGGAGTGAATCATACAGAGTTTTACCCTGGAAGTGAAGATGATACCATTTCTTGGGGAGCGGGAGTGGTTTTGAGCGTTTTGTTGCACTGGATCACAGTGCAGCAGGGCTGTTGTCCCTATTAAGTGTGGATTTTCAAGTTCTTATATGTGTATCCAAACATCTTTAGTTTCATGTGTGAAAATTACTCGTTCTAAGCTAAGGTGGCTTTAGACTTTGTTTAGTGTGTAGTGATTTTGTAGCCTGTAATAGAAGCAAATGTTGCCTTACTGCAGAAAGGGATTTGACATACACTTGTCATGAAGTAGTCCAACTTTATAAACCAGAAATGGTTGTTTAACCAATCACTTCTGAACTAGAGGCAGGCAACTCTTAGTCAATAAGAGAAGTCCCTTAAGTGCTATTCTTGAAAGAAGTCATACATACTTTAAATAAAAATATACTCTGTGTAGGTTATTTAAAATACAAAGGATTTCCTTCCTTGTTGTAACTTTAAGTCTTAGCACAGCCGTGACATTGAAAATACACAACTTGTTCTGTGCTGCTTCCCATACCATAACTATGTTTGGTGAAAGAGTGGCTTTCAGAATACACTAAATTGTCTGCAGGAAAAAATAAGAAAACTCTTCTTCTCATGTAATGAAGGGGGAGGATGCCACATCTTTAGTTATGGAACCAGCTTTGGACAGCAAGGGCCTAGTAAGGTCTGGTAAGGGCAGTAATCTGTATCCTTGACTTCCTCTTTGATGAAAATTAATTACCATTCTAACACTAAACACTTGCTGATCATAATCCTGTCCAGAGCGAAGATAAGAACAGGCAATTGCAAGAACGACTGGAACTGGCTGAGCAAAAGCTGCAGCAGACTTTGAGAAAAGCTGAAACTTTGCCAGAGGTGGAGGCTGAGCTGGCACAGAGAGTTGCGGCACTTTCTAAGGTGAGTCAGTTGGACGGTGTCCTCAGACTCTCTTAGAATCATAGAATAGTTCGAGTTGGAAAGGACCTTAAGATCATCCAGTTCCAATCCCCCTGCCACAGGCAGGGACACCTCCCACTAAACCATACCGTCCAAGGTTGTCGTGCTACAGGAAAGCTGCTGTTAGTGTGGGTTTAGTTACATTGTGTTTTTTTTTCCCAGCTAGTTCAGAAAAGGCTTCTCCTTGCTTTCTGCTTTCTGTTCATCTCTCTGAACATACTCCAATTTACTTTTTTTTTTCCTTTTAAAAAAGAAATCCTCCTCTTTGGAACTTGAGGAGGTTTCCTGCTGCATGATGAGAATGTCTCTTAATTAGTATTTTGCTGCTTTTTGTTAAAATTCGGTCAATAATAGCATAAAATCTTCTTAAGAACTGTTTCTGAAGGGGAACGCCGAATTTCACTGTTAACTAAGAGGAATGTGGGGAGAGAGTAGTGGTGGTACTCATTAATGACAAGATTTTTAGAAGGCTGCAAATGGAATAATGAAGTCTGAAGAATTAGATGTAATAACTTCAAATAAGCCTTTTCAAGCATGTGTGTGTGTGTTTCCTTTTAAAGACTTAGTTTCATTTCTTTCCCTGTTATCTTTCCTGTCCCTAACTGGCTCTGTAGTCTGACCTTTTGTCTCCTGGGAACTCTGCTGCTAAAGATGCTAAACTATTGGAACTTACCACCAAGCTTAGGAAGGTAGAATTTGTAAATTAGCCCTTGTTTCTGCTTGCTGCTTTCTGCTTTGTCATGATTACTAACAAAGAGTCATGTTGTCAGTGCTGGTGAGGAAAAGCTGAAAATGCATTTATTTCAGTTTATTTTATTTTTAATTCTTGGGGGTATGAATGAACTTCTGCTGTTGCAAGTTCATTGCAAATAGGAGTTGATTCATGGTGCTCTAGGGGTGAGAGGCTTCACTGGTTTGTTACTTACCATACAGACTCTTGCTAGGTTCTTTCAGTGACAGAAAGGCATCTGTTCTGCATTGTGTATTTTACCATAAATGGCAGTTGCACAAAGCATGTTAGATATATTATTGTGCTTCCATGTTTCTGTGCATTTGAAACCTTTTTATTTGTAAAGCAAACAAATTCTAATGTTGTTTTCAAATTGACAGGCTGAGGAGAGACATGGCAATATAGAGGAACGACTGAGACAGATGGAAGCACAGCTAGAAGAAAAGAATCAAGAACTGCAAAGGGTACCATACATCTTTTTAGCAGAGATACAAAACTGAGAGAATCTAATCCTCTTCTAGCTGTTTGGCTTTCCTTTAAAGATGAGAAATAAAGAGTTCGGGCTGGCTAATAGTTGGGAGACTTGAGCCACTGAACTATGATGGCTAATCTTAGATCTCAAGAAAAAGCTTGAAGTCACCAATGTAAGTTTGAAAATATGGCTAGCAATTAGGTATTTCCAAACATACTTTCTGATGAGGAGACAACTGAGAAACTTGCCAGTTAAATGACTGTGGAAAAATTGGATCCTAGCTTATAAATAATGGAATTGGTTCTGAAATCTGCTTTTTCTTGAGTGTAAGCTCAGCTTTTCAAGCTTTTGATCTTTGAACAGTTAGTGAAGTCTTAAGTGTCCCTTATACTTCCTTACAGAGTCACGGAGATGCATGCAGTGTTAGAATCATAGAATAGTTAGGATTGGAAAGCACCTTAAGATCATCCTGTTCCAACCCCCCCTGCCATGGGCAGCGACACCTCACACTAAACCATGCCACCCAGGGCTCCGTCCAACCTGGCCTTGAACACCGCCAGTGATGGAGCATTCACAACTTCCTTGGGCAACCCATTCCAGTGCCTCACCACCCGCACAGTAAAGAATTTCTTCCTCATATCCAATCTAAATTTCCTCTGTTTGAGTTTGAACCCGTTACCCCTTGTCCTATCACTACAGTCCCTAATGAAGAGTCCCTCCCCAGCATCCCTATAGCCCCCCTTGAGATACTGGAAGGCTGCTCTGAGGTCTCCACGCAGCCTTCTCTTCTCCAGGCTGAGCAGCCCCAACTTTCTCAGCCTATCTTCATACGGGAGGTGCTCCAGTCCCCTGAGCATCCTCGTGGTCCTCCTCTGGACTTGTTCCAACAGTTCCATGTTCCTTATTCCTTTGGAGAAATATTTCTATTAAAGAAAATTGCTTTAAATTGGTTTAAAGCAAGCTCACTGTTTTTGCAACCTGGAAGTTCTTATAGACATTGTAAATTACAAGTTATTTCAGTAGCTTTTATGTATCTTAGGCCAGACAGAGAGAAAAGATGAATGAAGAGCATAATAAACGCTTGTCAGAAACTGTTGATAAACTTCTGTCTGAATCTAATGAAAGACTCCAACTTCATCTCAAGGAAAGGATGGCTGCCTTGGAAGATAAGGTAACAAATCACATTCCAGCACATACTTTAATTAGATGTTCATCATTGTGTAGTGATTTGTGTGTTTTGCAATGTGTCTAACTTCAGTGAAGAAATACTAAATCCTTATTAATAAATAGTTCATGTTAAGGCTGTTTTCTACTGTGGATTTTGAAAACAGGTTCTTCAAACTCATTTTTTAGAGATTGTCTCTGGGCATTGTAACATTTCCTAGGTGACCGGTGTGGACTGCATAAATAAGCTCATCCAGTGTAATACAGGAAGTCTAAAGAATTAGGACTAGAACTTTGACCTTTTCAGTTCAGTTTCTTCTATTTGCCACTACTTTTGTCTGTGCCAGTTAACCCTGAGTCATTGTGAGTTCTTGCAAGTTGAAGTCCTACATTTTCTTCTGAGGTAGATCTTTTTGAGACAGGCTATATGACTATATGGATGTTTCTTTCATGCATGCCTTTAAGTTAGATTCCTTTATTCTGCATCGAATAAAGCAGTGTCTTCTGAAGTAGCACTTTTCTTGATGTTGACTTTGAATTGCTTTGTCTTGGATTAGAAAGCCCACAAAACACGACTTTGTTCCTTTTACTGGAGAGTGACATGACCATCTGGTCAATAAAAGCCAAATGGCTTTTGTTTTAGAGTCATGTCAATAAAATGCTTCATCTGCAATATGTAACAATGTATTCAGATTTCTATTAGATGTTTGCTCTCTCTTGCATTCATGTCAACTCATTTATCATTCCTAAAGCACCAGTCAGGTATCTGACACATCTGACATGAATTCTTTCCAGAATTCCAGGGTTGTATTCCCCCGAGATGATTACAATGATTCAGTTAGTTTTTTGCCCTGCTTTTGTACCCTTGGAGGTGATATGTATCAGGTAGTGCAGAACAAATGTAGCTCCTACTGATTCTCAGCATTTGAGTTGATGATAAGAAGGTTTTCATCTGACATCTAGGGCTCCAAAATTGTGGGGGTTTTTTAGTTAAACATCACTGTTTTAAAGATCACAAACTGTTCCTAATACTTCAGAAATTCTTAATATGGGCTTTGATATGATATCAACAAGGTTGTTCTAGAATAGTCCTTACAAATTCATTATCTAAGAAATGGCTGACTGCATATATTCTTTATGTGTGTGAATACTGTGTGTCTTGTGGTTGAACCTAACTCACCTTTACCTTCCAAACCTTAACTATGCTCACTGATAATGAGGAAAATCTAGTTGTCCTTCACCGTAACAGCTTCTAGGAAAGTTTTCTTCCTGTGGCTTCCAGATCATTCTTTTATGATAAGTTGGGAAGAAGAATAATGCAAGTAAAATTTTAAGACTTCCTGCTGATCACTTTCCTGGAATGATTCAATTCCTGGTCTTTTTTTTTTTTTTTCCCTGGAATGATTTGTTTGCATGAAATCTTATTTGCATCTTGAACGTGTAATAATGATATTGTATACCTCAAGGAAACATGTTTAACAGAGCTTTTTGGCAATTTTGGAAAAGGAAATGTGAATGCTGCTTAATTCTCAGATGATTCTGAGTCTGATTTTGGAACCTGCTTTGAGTAGAGATTGTAGTAGTCAGAAGTATTTATATTTACTGGAGTTGTTCAGAAGTCATGGTACAACTGTAAAGATGACAGTGCTGATGTTAACAAAGGCCCTTAAGTTAGGGAGTGTTGCAGTTCTGGAGATAGGGTACCTCCAAGAAATTACTGTATGGTAGTTTTGTGTGTCAGGCAAGTGAAAATAAAATGAAAACCTAATGGTAACAGCCAGTAATGCCTTCGTAAGCACTCGGTGAATTACTTTGAATTAATTTAGCTGCCTTGTTATTCTTTTGGTTGTTTTACTAGCTTTGTCAAACAGAGCTTCAAAAGGTTGGTATTAAGTTTTTATGGAACTTGTACTGTTACTAAAGCCATTTTTAGAGGGCTGTACACCTGGGACTATAAACCTCCAACTATAATCAAAGTGAAATGATGAAAGCAATAAAGTATCTGTAATTTAAGATGCATCTGTCTGTATAGTGGTGACTGATTTTTTTGGTACTCGCTTGTGATTTAAGAGTGAAAAGCTTTCGTAAGTAACCTAATTTATGATGCACTTTATTTTAGAATTCACTTCTTCGAGAAATTGATAATGCAAAGAAACAAATAGAGGAACTACAGCATGAAAAGGTAGAACATGTTTTTCTGATCTGTTATACTGGAAAATAATTGCTACGTAGCAGGACCAGGTTTTAATTCCCCCATAAAACTTAACGTTACCTTGTCTGTTTTAAAAGTAGGGAGCTGTTGTTGCTCATGTTATGGTATTGTGTGCCTCAGCTCTATGTTGATTTCATAGGTAATACATAACGCTTTACTCAGAGACATAACGTGCTTCTGAATATGTCAAGTGGCTGGAGATACTGGCAATTTGTTTGAAGAAGTTTGAAGATTGTGTTGAACTTTTGTATTGTTTTATGTATAAACTTGAACAGTTAAAAGAGAAATGCTTTTAATATTAGGGATTTTCCCACCATTTTTTCCTTAAAGCACTGGGTATCATGAAATGCTTGTTTGCCTGATAAAGTTTTAAGCACTGGGGGGCCAGGGAGAGAAATCCGTGTTAGGTTTGGCTGTTCCTTTGCAATAGCAGCTCTCTGGTGTTTTGCTTGTTCTGGGACTGACAAGTTCCCTTCTGGGGTAATAGTGGTGGCGCCTTTCATTCCTGTGCATCCTTAAGCAGTGGCAGTAGATTTTGTGGTCACACTATGTTCTGAAATAATACTTGCTATTGCTTATTACATCACAGGTGTACTGCATCTCCCCAAATCACTGTACTAAGTAGCCAAGGCATAATGTAGAGGCTGTGCTTCTGTACTAAAATGGAGAACACATTCAGAATATTTTGCAGAATGTGCTTTGAATTTTTATATATATAGGCCAGCAGTTCTCACACAAGGCACAGATGTTCATCAGCCACTTTTTAAACTCTTGGGTTGTTTTCCCATTCATTGGATTTCTCTGTTGTTAAATTTGGAGTTTCTAGAGCATGTAAAAATGACCAAGTTCAAAGTGAATGCATTTAGAACCTTTGTGCACAGAGTTTGAAATATCTTCTTGTTTCATATTCAATACTTTCACTTGCGTATGGTAAAGTTAGTAATATGTGATTTATTTTGTAACTTTAAAATACATATTGTCATTACCTAAAGTCACAGTGTAGAGAGACAATAGAATTACTCTTGGATACCCTTTTGCGATGCTGCTGTATTGCTATGGCAAAAATCACTTTTATGTTTTACATCATTGAAGGATTATGTTTTAAAATCTGTGATTTTGTAATTTCATAGAAATGAGGTAAAACCCCACAATGTCAGTTTATAAATCAGTATTTTACACAGATATTTTTTTTTTTGCCCCCAAGCATATTGTTATGTATTTTATCTATTTTTTTTTTTTTTTTACAGGATCAACTTGTAGTAAATGTTGAAACATTAAGGGCTGAAAATGACCAAGTGAGACTCAGAGCGACATCACTTCATCATAGGTACCACCACTTAATTCTACTTCAGTCTTTTCTGATTCCTTTGAAGTCCCTTTGCCAAATGTAATTTTGTCTATTTTGACTGAAAGTACCCAAGTCATAGCTCTAAAATGAATTCTTTCTACAGAATATAAAGCAGTTTTTATACTGCTTAAAAACAGTATTGGTGGGACAAGAGGAATGATGTGGGTGGTTGGTTGAGTTTATTTTCCCCTTTCCCCTTACATTCATAACAATAAAATGTTTCTTGGTGTTGTAGCCGACCCGATTTCAGATACCCAGTGACACCTTCGTCTGTGGCTGACAGTCACACAGACTCCTATGGCACCTCCTCAGTGTTAAGGCGTCCCCAGAAAGGACGTGTGGCAGCTCTCAGAGATGAACCTTCAAAGGTAACAGAACTCTGAAATGAAAATAAATATAACCCTTTGGCAAGATGATGCTGATCTGTTGCAAGGAGATTTTAGAATAGGATTACATAGCAATAATAATAATGCTAGGTTTTACAGCTCCTGTTTTACTAACTAATGCAAAGCTATCAGTTTTTTTAGTTGTTAACAAATAATAGCAAAATTACTATTTTGAACTCCAATTTGGTTTAGATATGATGAGCCTGTAAAATATCACTTGCTTTAGTGTCCATTCACTAATCTAACATGTAACTGCTCTGGAAGCAATTTTAAGTCCCTTTCAGGACTTGTGATTTCTCATTACGTGAAGCTGATTACAAAACTTTCACTGAATTTGATAGCAAAATGCTGCTGTAATTTATGGTGTCTATAGCCCAAGAGATGTGACATTTACAGTTATTCAATGGGGATGCTCATTTTTACATTTCACTTCACTGTAAGAGGCGAAGGTTTCTACATTACAGCTTTTTTTCTTTACATTTCTCTAAACATTGCTGTCTTGATGGACACATTCAGCATGTAAGTGGGCTCTTTAAAACTTATTTTACATCTTACAAACCAGCAAAATGTCATGGTTTTCCCATTTGAATTTGGATTTGTTCTTTTTTTGTTCTTTCAGGTTCAAACTCTGAATGAGCAGGACTGGGAGCGAGCCCAGCAAGCGAGTGTGTTGGCAAATGTGGCCCAAGCATTTGAAAGTGATGTTGATGTGTCTGACGTTGAGGATGATAGGGAAACTATATTCAGTTCAGTTGATCTGCTGTCACCAAGTGGTCAGGCTGATGCTCAGACTTTGGCCATGATGCTTCAAGAACAGTTGGATGCCATCAACAAAGAGATTAGGTATGGTCTACCTGCTGTTAGGGTTTTGATTAAAAATGAGTTTCTGTGACACTAGCAATCCTTTTTGTGTAGTTATTTGGAAAATGGTGGTTGTACATTCAGTTTCCTAGCAGGGGGGTTGACACTAGTAGCTAGTTTACTTATGCCTAAATACTTCTTCAGGTTCTTTGTCCTCCAACCCATTTATGGAAGGGTTTGTGTGGTTTTAGTTTGACAGAAACCCCTGCATGGTGCTAATAGCAGGAATGCTTACCACTTGTTTGCAATTGGATTAGTAGATTTTCAGCGTATCTGTTTTATGTGACAACTACTGCTTCTTTCTAATGCCTGAGTCAGCCATTCTGTTCATATGGGTCTTGTTTAACTGTCATGTTCCTTTGAACTGTTTTTCTTTTAGACTTATACAAGAAGAAAAAGAAAACACAGAGCAGCGTGCAGAGGAGATTGAGAGCAGAGTGGGTAGTGGAAGTTTGGATGCTCATGGCCGATTCCGGTCCATGAGCTCCATTCCTCCTCCCTATGCAAGTGGTTCACTTGCTGGTTCCTCCCCACCTGGCAGTGGTCGCTCCACCCCAAGGCGGATTCCACATAGTCCAGCTCGGGAAGTGGACAGACTAGGTATCATGACACTGGTGAGTATCTGTTAACTTGAATTTTTTGGAAGAGTGTTCCTTGTCTCTAGGAAATGGGCTGTGTTATTTCCCCTTCCTCTCCTTACTCAGCTGTATTTTTTCCTTTCTCTAGGTTTTCCTACTGCTTCCTTTCAGCTTCTATAAAAAGTGTAAGATACAGTCATAATGATTAGGAAAAACGTTCAGAACTCAAGTGTATTATTTGGTCAGCATCTCATGCCTAAGTATTCATTCTGTTGTTCTGGTCTTTCTTCTGACTCCTCTTCCTAGAAGAAATAACATTTTCTTTTCAATCCCTGGTACAGCAGTCACTTTCTCCCTCTGCTTTAAACTTTATTCCACCATTCTACTAAATATTCAGCTAAAAAGTTATTTGCAAAAATTGTGTTAATCTTGATGACAATGAAGGTATCTTAGCTGTTGTAATGAGTGCTAGTGTCTTGTTTTAGCCTATAAAGGCTGGTAGGTAAAAGAAGTATCTGTTAGACCTAGTTACTGATAAAGTAGCAGCTTGTGCTTAGGAGTTCATTGAGTAGAGAAAGACGCATCCTTTCTTTGATGTTCATATGACTGCTTAGCAGAATTAATCCTTCTAGGAGCTGCTTAATTAACGCACATAAACCTGTCTATAAAATGAAGTGCAAGTATTCCACTTTCTTGGTTTTACATAAGTGTTAAGCAAACCTAACAGTTTCTCATATTTGAGATAAGCTTCATTAAGGAGCATCTTGGATACAGGTATTTGTTTGCAAGCACTCTCCAGGAAAGCTCCTTCTGATTTACTTCTGTACACATTACCTTGTCTCCAGATTTGCATCTGCATTTGGAAACGTACTTGTTGTACATGCAACACCATACTTACTATGCTGTACTGTCCTGGATTACTGTACTTGTATCATGCCTAAACCATACCAATCAGTAGACAAGGAATGTTGTCTATCACTGTAAGACCAGGTGGACTGTAAATAACAGACTTGGCTCATTTAGGTCTCTTCATAGGATTATTTAAAAGCAGGTGTTTGGGCTAGCTACTTCTGTTGGCTTTTTAAAATGAATCTGTACATATACCAAGAAGTATTCCATTTCCATAAAGAAGAATAATTTCTCCTTTCTTGCATTTAAAAACCATCATTATACTAGTTCTAGCTGTATATCTAGGGTCAAGCACGTTTCAACATGTGGCGTACTTTATATTCTCACGTTTCACAGTAATAAGTAGTTTAAGTACTTATCCTGCAGAAAACCATATACAAACTTAAGTAGCTATTTTTGTGGAAGCTAGATCAGAAAAATGTGTGTCTTGCGTTCAAATCTGATGTCACTGAAGAAGAGTAAACTGTAATTAAGTTCACTTTTGATCATAAGAATTGTGAATCAAAGGCATTTGATTTGTTATTTGCAGTTGCGTTTGTCTGGCAACTGATTAGTGAAAACTTCAAAACAGGAAGCTAACACTTCCAGTGCTACAGATAAGAGCTTTCTAGAAGCTGTTGGAATGGCTATTATGAATTATCAGACTGAGTGAGTTCTTGTGGGTTTTCCCCCCCCAACCCCACCGGTGTTTTAATAGAAAGCTGTATTAGTTTCTGATTATGTAGGCAAGTGAGCTTAATGCTAAATGCAGTTAGCATTACTACAACTGGTGGTAGGCAGTTCAGTTACCTGAGACCCCGTGATGTTTAAAAAGAATTATAAGGAATCAACATGATAAATTGTGAAACTATGGCTCTCTTAAACAGGTCCTGTTTTCATTCCATATAGTAAACGTTTTTATGGGTTATCAGAATTAATAGATAAAAGATCCAGCAAGGGCAAAATGAGCTTGCTGCGCTTTGTCTAAGAACTTGAGGGACTAGATGATCTTTAAAGGTCCCTTCCAACCCAAACCCTTCTATGATTCTGAGAACTTACAATTTATTAACATAGTACTATATGATCAGATTGAACACAACTTTACATGTTAATAATTATGTATTAATAACTGCATATTCATGCTGCATAATGCAGCATGTATCCTAAATAAAAAATAACAAACATAATGCTGTATGTATTCTAGATAAAAATGCTTAGAAGTTGTCATTTGTGGGAGGGAAAACAACATGATATTCCCTCTTCCCCCAGCTTCAAAGGGGACTGGCTTTATTTTTGGTTACAGCCTTTGGAAACCATTTGTCACTAAATGGAATGATAACTATGAAGCAAATGATAAAAATTAAACTTTTGTCAGCATTGCTGATGTAACTCTAGGGTGCTGCCTTGCTCTGTGCACTGGCAGAGATGAGAAGCACCTATCTACCGAGGAAGTGGCTGCTGGAGCGGATGGAGGGTAAAGCAAAACTGGTGGCAGACTCTTGTTCAAACATTCCAGTCTTTAAGTGTTTTAAAAATGTTAAATGTTTTTAAAAAAAACCGAATACTGTTACTGTATAGAAATCAGCTATTGTTGGCACTCTGTCCTTCACAGTTATTAAAGCATGGCTGATTCTTTATGCTGTGTAGGAAACAGCTGCCGAAATCACTAACATGTGAGAAGGGACTAGTGCAGGCACGATACTAAGCCTGCTATAGCTACCATGTAGGTACTATAGGCTATAGTACAAGGCAGGTCCTTGACATGTGGCTGGAAATCCTCTCACCTTTTGAAGGCAACACCTTACGCCCCTAATGTACTTCTTCGGTTTCTTGCTGAAGACAATGCACATTTTGTGTGCTAATTTGCCTGTGGTAGCAATACGTTCAAATATCTATATTATTTTTACTGTATTTTACAGTATATTTTACAGTATTTACTGTATCTATTACAGTAGATAATCAACTGTAAGTCTTGCTTTATTTTTTTTTACTTCCTTTGCCCCTCTTCAGGGATACATCTAAGTAATTTGTGATTTGAAGAGTACTTCATACTGTGTATTGTTGTGCCATTGCTGTAATTGTTGTTTATGTTCTCCCTAATATGTTTTGTCTGTACAAGTTGTGTGAGTCTGTGCTACAGTTTCCAATAAATACAGCTTTTCCAAATTTCTTTCCTTTGCATGCCTCTGTCAGCCTAGTGATTTAAGGAAACACCGTAGAAAGGTAAAAATCTTTAGTTTATTTACTGGTGTGCCTTCCTTCCCTGTTCCCAAACTCATTAGTGGATAACAGGAACATAAAAGAAAACATTTGCAGGGTTGCTCTCTAACAAAGCAGCATTATGTGCTCTTTGATATTAAATGTAAAATGTAAATAATTTTACCTAAAGTGCGGATTTGTTGTGTGTGGTGTTTGTTTTTGGACTCCTGTGTTGCTTTCTGTTTGTAATTGCTATTTTACAGTCTTCATGAAACAATATGTAACTTTAAAGATCCATTACTATGCACACAAGTAAGCCTAATTTCTAGTACTCAAACTGTGAGATAAACCATAGCCATGGGTACGTAGAAACTGACTTCACAGAACTGGTCATCTGCTGCATGTAACAGTGAGAACTGAGATGCCTTCTTTCACAGGACTCTTCGGTTTTCCGTCCTTACATTTTGCTTAAACTGAAGTCAGGTATATCAGTTTCATGGTGTTGAAGACATTACTTCAGTTCTTAACTCTCTGAATGAACAAATGATGACTGCGACTTGCTCATTTCACAAGCTAAGACTTAAATTGAGTAGCTTGTCACTGAAGGCAGCGGAAAATGCAGGAAAGTCAAATAGGATGCTGAGGGCAAGAGTAATCCTTTAATACTGAAAAAAATTGATTTTCCTCTATATTTTGTTTAGTGCTGATAATTGCATTTGTGGTTTGGCATTTCCATCTAACCCCTCAAGTTTTTATTCATTTTCCATTAGTCTCCAGCTTCTAGAGAAGAGGTACGCGATGATAAAACTACAATAAAATGTGAGACATCACCACCTTCTTCACCTCGATCTTTGCGTTTGGACAGAGTCCAAAAAGGAGCTTTGCATACTGTGAGCCACGAAGATATCAGGGATATTAGAAAGTAAGTAACTGTGAATAAATCAGGCTTACCAGCACCTTCATATTTCAGATCATCAGAATAATTAATAATCAGAGCTGTTCAGCCTATGGGATTTTAGTTTGGATGTTGAAATCTTTCTTAAAAGTAAAGAGTGTGAACACATAAATGGGTGGCTGTGTGACGCAAACAATAAGAATACAGATTTTGTTAATGATCAGAAATGGCTTTATGTGAAGAATTCTTCTGGTACTCAAGGTCTGCAGTGTTTGCTTTGTGGTTAGGAAATAAAAGATATACAATTCCAGCTGTCTTTTATAGGTTAGGACTTAGCTATGGACATGGAAATAAATTGCCAAATTAGCATCATTTTGATTGACAGATATTCTTTTCAATATGCTTAAGTATCTGGGGTGGATTCCACTAAAGTATTTAAAAGTTCCATTGTCCTCTCCTAGTTGTACTTTAAACACTTTTGTTCCTTAATAAATAACTTAAATGACTTGTAGTTCTGTGCTATGGTACATAAACATTATGTCCCTTTTGTGCATGATTTAGTTGTTTACACTGCTTTTTCTATTTAGTGACATGTGTTTCAGTAGATAAGTTTCTTTTCATGACTCATTAGAAGCAGAAATCAGATGTCATTAGTGAGTTTGAGCTTTCATTAACTTGCACAGAAACCAGAACTTGCCTTTTACTATGTTATGTTAGTAGATTCGTTGTACATGTTCTCCTTCATGACTTCTTTCTTTTATAAAGTTCAACAGGCTCGCAAGATGGGCAAACAAGTAATCCTAGTAGCAGTAATAGTAGCCAAGATTCCCTTCATAAAGCCCCCAAGAAGAAGGGGATCAAATCCTCTATTGGCCGCTTGTTTGGCAAGAAAGAAAAGGGAAGACCTGGACAAACAAGCAAGGAAATGTTAGGACAAGGTTGGTTTGCCTTAGTTTAATTTTGATTCACGTTAGGAGAGGGTGTAAAAGACTGAATGTTATGATGCGTGCATATTTATGACATTATTTTGCTGCTGATGTGCAGTATTTTTTGGAACTAGTGACACTGAATCTTCTGGTAGGTCCTTTTAGGTACTGCAGGATGCAAGTTCAACTAGTTGGGTATTGCTGTCTTAGCTCCCTAACTAATTCAGGTTATTGAATCTTACTGAACAGCTTATTACAGCTTGTTTTGTGAAGCAAACATTTCAATTGTATCTCAGAAGTGAAAGAGGATTTTTTTGTTGGTATTGACACCAGCAGTCATGTCTTCACCCAGAGGAACTGCTTTGAAACAAATCCAGCTGGCTTAGTAAATGCTATGGTTACCTTTCTTTCTTGTGTAATTCTTTGCGTAAAGCAGTATCCCTTGATGTTGACAATAAATGTAAGTGATATGGGAACACTGAGAATTCATGTTACACGTGGTTGAAACATGAGATTCAAGGTGTGACTCCAGCTGGTTTTAGACAGCACCTATTTGAGTCTTACCAATCTGATTTTCACATTTTTATACACTATTTTGATGGGTATGTATTCAACTAGAAAAAGGAGGGATAGATGGGTTTGGAGGTTTAGCTTTGTACGTTTCTGATCAGTAATATAACAAAGTATTAAATACTTCAGGAAAGCAGTTGTGATTTTTGAGTTACAACTGGCAAAACCTGAGAAATTTGAACAAGAGAACTCAACAAGACTGGTTTCTGGTTTGATTTTTTGGTAGGTGGTATGGCAGAAGCCGATAGTTCCTCTCAGGATGCATTAGGCCTCAGCAAGCTTGGAGGTCAGGCAGAAAAAAACAGGAAAATGCAGAAAAAGTAAGTACCAAATATTTGTCGTCCTCTATTGTTAAGGTATTGCTTTGTTTAAAAATAGTTACTTTTTTGTTTTGCTCTGTTCCCAGGTATTTTTGCCTAGTATGGTGCTATGGCTAATAAGCCTCCGTAGGCTTTTAGAATGATTATTTCCAGGGCAATAGTAACAGTAGCATAGATTATGCTAAGCTTGAAATGAATTTCAGTGCTGTATGCTTATGTTGAAATGCTGCAGGAAGCAAACTTGCAGGTAAAAGTGGACTCAAACCCACACCCACTTATGTTTTATTTAATACCTGCTTTGAGTTTGATTCATTTGGATTTCCCAAAGTTGCCTTTGGCTGTTACTCGCTGTAGAGTGTGAAGGTGTTGACAGAGTGGAAGCCTGAGGTGTTCTGTACAGACATCCTTCTGTATGCATTTGCTGGTTCCTTTCTAGGTGACTCTGAAAGTCTTACCTTTTGTGTTGCAGGTGCTAGCTGCTGCTCTGTTCAGTAATCTTTTCACTTCTGGTTGTCCTGACACTTTTTCCTATATTTTAACAGCTGAAATCTTTACTTGCCTGATTTCCTTTTTTTTTTTTTTTTCCCCACCATAAATTGTGACTATTTCCCCTTTTTTATGGCACTTTTTAGATACACAGTTACCTTTTCCTACTCATGAGAATTTTTTCAGTGTGTGTCCTAGAAAATCTTTAGTTTACTGTTCAACTTTTGGGTATCTATTGCACACTTTGTTGTTCCCAGAGTTAGAAGGGATGAAGCAAAGATTATAGGCATATGTGGAAAATAGATATTGCTACTAGTAGAAATCTTAATGCTTATGTGGTAATACAGGAAACACTCAAGTTTGTGTAAGTAGGATCAGACATTCTTCACATTTTTCCACTCAAAGCTGAGCCATTCACCTTGAACTTTTGTTGCTTCTGTTCTGTTCAGCTGCCTTTACTCTGTGTTGCAAAAGCTGACCAAGATCAAACATGTCTTGCTTTTTTACTTGCCTTCTGAAGACTGAATAATGAATGTTGAAAAGAAAGTGTGCTGCTTTTCTCTTTGTGAGAGATTTCTTGCAGTACCTAAGTTCTATTAACAAATAAGAATAATGCCTGATGACTGCTAATGCAAACCAGCAGTGTGTTGGTTTGGAAAGTCAGAATGGAATGTGGGTTTGTTTGTATAACAGAATGCTCAGCTGGTTTTCTTCAAACTGTTACACTGAAGGCAATCCTACATTATTATGATCTGGTATTTTCCCTTTTCCACAGTGCTTTAAAGTCAGACCACATCTTGGTTGAATAAATACTTCTAGGCTGGTCATACCTAAATAGGGGTAGGCCTGTTCTTGGAACAATATAGATCTTTCTCAATAGCAGTAATAAATGTTGTTCTGTAATAAATCAATCTAAGCTGTCTTGCTTTAATAAATGCAGAAAATGCAGTTGCAGTCATGACTTTTTTTGTTAACATTCTTCTGCATTTCAAAACTTACTGGTATTAAGTATACCTCATGGATGCATGTTTTTGGTTGCTTAGAAGGCAAGTGTCTATATATTAGACAAGTGAAAACTTGGAGTTTGAAATTGTCTTGCCTCCCTATAAATATGAGTATGTTTTTATTCACAAAAAGCTATGATTCACATGTTTCAGTGAAAGTGGGTATGAAACAAGAAACTCTCTTGATGAAAATACATATCATAATGTTTAGTTTCATTATTCTTACTGCGGACTGCGGCAGCAGGGCCCATTGAACTTCCATGAGAAGCAAATCTACCATTATAAAAATTCCAGAGAAATACTTGGATGCAGCTGTTTCAGATCCTTTGCTGCCTTCTTGAGGTGCACATTGTTAAAAAGAAAAAGTGGTAAAGCTGCTCCGAATTGTTTTTCACTTTGATAGTGGAGCAGAGTGGGGTCAAAATGAATTCTCAAGGTGGACTGTTCGCTTATGAACTCCTGTATTCAGCAAAAAGAATTCTAGTTACCTGAATGCTTGGAACAGTGACAGCTAGTTCTACTTAGTCTTCTCTGTATGTGCTTCCTTATCTTCCTGATTTCTGCACACAGACTAAAGGCAGTGTTCAGTATCTCTAGTAACAAAACTCTAGTTACAGAGCTAAATTGCAGTCTGTGTTATTTGTCTGGTTTTGTATGCTTTTGAGTTCACTTTAACCCTTGTTTTACATTTTTCCTTCATTGTTTTATTTTCCTTTTGTTTACCATTTGATGTGGTAGTGCAAAATCAGGGTAAGTTTCCACTTATTTTCTTGGGATAGTTGTGAAAGTATGAGAGATCTCATTTGGATTTTTTAGCAATATATTAAAAGCTCTAACTTTCAAAAAGAAGTCTGATTATGAGAGGAGACCCTGGATTGAAAAGAATTAATTGTGGAAAATGTGTTGCTGAAATAAATCCAGTGTCGTGTAGTTCAGTGTCAGTGCTAGTTCAATGTCTTGTCCTAATTTGCATGGTGTGTATTTCTATAGCGGAAATAATAAACCTCACTTAGAATGGATTTAGCTTTGTAATTTGGGTCGTGAAAGTTGTGTAGCAATGGTAGATACTTGTGGCAGTTCATTTAGAAGGTAGATATTTTTGTGAAAGTGTTGTTCTTTGTTTAGTAAATCTAACTTGGTTTTAGTGTTTTGTTCATGCTGTTCATTATCTTTGTGAGCTGCGCCATGGACAGTGTTTGCCCCAGCTGTGTTTGTGCTTTTCTGTGTACAACACAAACTTAATACCGCATTAGTCAAAAAAGAAAATTCCTAAATTTAAGATAACTCTCCTTAAAAAGATACACACAAGGTTTATTGCATCCCTGAAATCAGTATATAATAAGGATATTAACCTTCCACTGGTGGTCTGCCTGAAGTTAGTCTATTTTCATCTCGTGTTTTGCTATGGCTGCCTTTCAGTTTTTATACCTTGCAAGTCTGTCATTCCCATCAATATCACTCTCTTCACCACCACACAGCTCTGCTCTGAACTTCCTCCAAATCAGTTATTGTCAGTTCCATCCAATAAATCTGGAATACAGCATTCCCCTTTGGCTACAAGTTCTGGATTTATCCATTCCCATGCTGTCTTAGTGCCAGTGACAAAAGTGTTGCTCCAGGCTGCTTTATTTTCCTTGTGGGGTTAGTGTATGCTTGCCTACCAGGAGCCATTCTAAATAGAATCATAGAATAGTTACGGTTGGAAAGGACCTTAAGATCATCCAGTTTCAACTCCCCTGCCATGGGCAGGGACATCTCACACTAAACCATGCCACCCAAGGCTCTGTCCAACCTGGCCTTGAACACTGCCAGCAATGGAGCATTCACAGTATCCTTGGGCAACCCATTCCAGTGCCTCACCACCCTTACAGTAAAGAACTTCTTCCTCATATCCAATCTAAACTTCCCCTGTTTAAGTTTGAACCCATTACCCCTTGTCCTCTCGCTACAGTCTCTCATGAAGAGTCCCTCCACAGCATCCCTATAGGCCCCCCTTGAGATATTGGAAGGCTGCTCTGAGGTCTCCACGCAGCCTTCTCTTCTCCAGGCTGAACAGCCCCAACTTCCTCATCCTATCTTCATACGGGAGGTGCTCCAGTCCCCTGATCATCCTCGTGGCCCTCCTCTGGACTTCTTCCAACAGTTCCATATCCTTTTTATGTTGAGGACGCCAGAACTGCACACAGTACTCACAAGAGCGGAGTAGAAGGGCAGGATAAAATACAAGTACTTCAGATGGCCTTTAAAGGGCCTTGTGTGCTCACATCTACATCAACCACCTGCACTTTTGACATCGTTTCTTATCCGGTATGACCACAGTTTGTTTGTTTTCCACTGTGGGTGTTAGATGCCTTTTGAGTGTGCAGCAGCACATTTGGTCTTCTATTCCAAATGATGTTCAGCCGACCTTTTATTAAGTCTGTAGATATGTATCCCTTCATTTTGCAACCTAAGAGTTAAACCAGTAGCCAGCTACTCCTTTGACTTTCTTGTGCCCTTCATGGTGCCAGCTCTGTACCATCTGCTAACACTGCCAACATTACTGTAGTACTTTTTTCCTCACAGAGATATGAGGCTGGATTTTGCATCCACTTATTAAATGGTATAATTGGATGGCCTGTGAAATTGTGTCAGATGTTCTTTACATAATCTGATCATGTATTGCTGGAATGCAGCAAGCTTCTTGGCAAAGTTGGAAGGGAGTTGTTGGAAAAGTGAAGTTCTCTGCTACAGGAAAAAAACCATTCATGTGTTATTTGTGGATGAAACATCAACTACCTTTGAATTTCTCCTGTGAACTTTCAGTTTAATATTTCCCATGCAAGTGAGTTTTCTCTCTCTTCTTGCATATATACATATTCCACAATTAATTTTCCCTTCATGGATGCATTCCTCTTTGGGTAATATCAGCATTAAGTTATCTCATAAGCACTTTTTGTTTATTTCTATTTCTACATGTTTGCCTTCATCACGTAACACTTCCTTCCAGCCACACAGTTGTTTTCTGCATACAGTACCACTGCGAGTTTGAAGTTTGCTTCATCACCTTATGTGTCTGATATAATCCCTGTATTACTCATCTCCAGATGACTTACTCTTTCATGGTTAACCTGAAGTAGGCAGCAAGACTATAAAACTACTAGAAATGACACTGGAGGTCTCTGAACTCCATACAATACCCTAAGCATCTTTACAGGCTAGGGGAGAGGCAGTGATTACCTGTTCCTGTGGGGTCATCCTAGTCAGACCTGAGGCTGCTTTGGGCATGTCTGTGCTCTTTCATCACTAGTGGTCCTCCCTCATTGCACAGTTGTGTTACTACAACCACCAAAAAGAAAAACTCCAATTTTGAAGTTAAACTACTTAGAAAAAAACCTGTATTCCTTTCTGGCAAATACAGTATTAAGCATTTTATTCTGTTCTTATCAAGCAGTATTTTATAAGATCTTATTAATTTATTTTTCTTATGTTTTAAACCTTTAAGCAACAAAGTGAAGCAAAACTGATTGTGTTCAGGGCTAGTGATTTGTGAGATTAACGCGTTCTGCAGTAGCAGGAAAATAACTGATCCTATATTCCTAACTTAGAAATATGTCTCTTTAAGTGTACAAATATGTATTAGTTTCTTGTCTTCTCTTTGTTAGTGAAATCTAGCTATTGGACTGCCCAGTGCTGAACACTATTTCCACCTTAATTGTTGGCTCTTGAAATGGGTACATTAGAATGGTTATTTGTAACCAGCTGTCTGGCAGTTCCTTCCTCCCTCCCTTTCCATCCTTTGGCAGCCCATTTAATTAGGGTGAAGTATTGGGAAGCTCTGTTAGAGCTGTAGGAATTTATTGACATGCTGGTGGAGAAGTACTGTCTATTGATAAAACAGCTGCTAGTAGATTTATTTCTTTATTGATTATTTTTTAAATTTAGTTGTTCAATATAACGTAAGGATTCTACGTATGCAGGCATGTCTAAAAGCTGGATACTGCACATCCATTTTGTGCCAGTAGCAAAGGAAGCTACTAATATGTCAGTAACCCCTTTTAAAGCTATCTTGTGTGGTAGTTTTTAATATCCAACTTTTAAATATTTTATCATCTTAGGTCTGTTCAGTACAGCTCTGGAGACAGGGAGATCTTGTTTGGTTTAAATTGTGAGAAAGTGATAAATTCATCATGAATCTTGAATCTGTAGTGTTGCTGCTTATCTTCCTAATTCTGCACTTGCAAGCATGAATAAAAAGCTTAAGACAGTAAAACCTGTCCAATTAAAGTTGGTTTTATTAAACTTCTGAGGAGAGTGAGTGGAGACTCAACCATACACAAGGCACCTTAAATATGCTCTTTTCCAGACCTTATCCATTTTTTTGGAATAGATGTACCCAGGCAACACTGAGCGCTTATACCCACAACTCTACTTTTTGTCTTTTGGTTTATCAGGCAATTTTGGCAGCTATTTATAGGGTTCTTGTGAGCTTCCATTGTTTCTGTAAGCTGAATTGTCAATATTAAGCTTCAGCCTCTTCTGTGTCAGAATAACAAAGGAAGTGGTGTCATCAAAGGAGATGAAAGCTCAGTTTCAGTACACAGCCTTTCAGAATACAATTGCCAAAGCGTGGGTCTCTGAATGTAATGGTTGTCTGAAGCGGTGCCTGACAGGCTCACTGTTGCAGGCAGGCTGAGATTTGCCACATAGATGGTTACTGTCCCACTTTCCAGCCTCAACAGCCTGATGGACATTACCTTTTTGATGGCATGGGTATCTGATGTACTCATTCCTCTCCACAGGTTTCAAATCTGCATGTTGAATACAAATGACTTCAGTTTGAACAGAAATTTGCAGTAATTGAGAATCTGACAAACAAGTCTGACATCTCCCCTTTGTGTTGGCAGTGTTGGTTGGTTGGAGTGTCAGTAGCAGTTTCTGGCATCAGTTTCTAAAAGGCAAGATCATGAAATTTCCTGGCCAGTTCAGTTTGTATCACTACATAGTCCCTGAACATGTGCTGTGGCTGCTTTACTGGGTATATCATATAAGGCTGAGAAAGAAAGAAAGCTAACTGTTGAAAAGAAGATAGTAAATTGGATGCAGTGTTTAAATTGTAACATCTATTTACTTGTTTCTGTTTATTACTAATAACTCTTCCTGTAATTGTAGGCATGAGTTGCTAGAGGAAGCCAGAAGACAGGGTTTGCCTTTTGCGCAGTGGGATGGGCCTACTGTGGTAGTGTGGTTGGAGGTAAGTGGTCCCTCCAAAAGAAATAAATACAAAATTAAAAACCTCCATGTACACACTTCTAAGGAATTTTCTAAGGTTTTGGAGCCGGGAATGTTTCCCAGATCCTGCTTACTTCCTTTATTTATGTTCCAGCTGTGGGTTGGGATGCCAGCCTGGTACGTGGCTGCTTGCCGAGCAAATGTGAAAAGCGGTGCTATCATGTCAGCCTTGTCTGATACAGAAATACAGCGTGAAATTGGAATTAGTAACCCTTTGCACAGACTGAAGCTGAGGCTGGCCATTCAAGAAATCATGTCACTAACGAGTCCGTCTGCTCCTCCCACCTCGAGGACGGTAAGGAATGTGATCCAGCTTTACACATGTCTTAAAACCATGGAGTTTCCAAGAATTCTAGTGAAAACATGTAACTGAAAGGATTTGAACTTCAAATAAGAATTTCAGGAAATATTAAATTGTAGAGGAACACATCATTTACATTTAGGATGTTTATTTTTCATGGATATCAAAGGAATAACTACGTTTTCTTAAGGGAAAGAAGAATTTATATCAATGTAAGTATGTAATCCAAAACACTCAGAGTGCACATTATTTGCCTCATCTTTTGGCCTCAGAAGAATTTATAATACAGATGAAATACACATATGCGTACAGAAATTAGTAAACTAGTTGGAGGCTCTTTTAATCCATGAATAACAAGGCCGTTAACTCCAAATAACGATTCAAGCCACATAAAATAGGAGTCCACCTATCTTTCTATGCTATAGTAAATTTAGACACTTAGTGTGAATTTCCTTTCAGTCTAAAGTCCTCTGATTCCTGGGATAACGTACTGGACTATAAATGTATTTTCAAATTACAGCACAGTCAAGTGTTTGCCCGTTAATTGCATCAGTGTAAGATATTTATCACCTTCAGTGTTGTTAGTATCTTTGAAGAAAAATGATCCATGTTAATATTCCATGCCATTGCTTTCAATAGATATACCTTTACGTAAGACTTTAGAAACCATTGCTTTTACCCATGCCTGCTCCTTCGTGTACCGATTGCTTATATGTTCTGCAACCTCTCCTCTTTGTTACTGCTTTCCTTTCACTGGATGGGATTGATTCCCTGTGGGGTCATATTAGACCACGGGAAATGTCTGGGTAACACATGAAGAAATGGAAAATCTTACAGCCACCCAACAAACGGTTAGTTTATGGTGTTGCCACTTCTTTTCCTTAGAGTGCTTTTCCCACTTTCTGAACACTTGAATCAAGTGCCTTCTGGTCTTTTTTTTTTTTACTTTCTTTCTTTACTGAATGCATTAAAATTCTGGGTCATTACTTCTTCTAATGACTAACCTTGTAACTTGCATCTTGATAGCTTTTTCCAGAGGAGGGGAAAAAATCAGCATTGATAAGATTGTAAACAACACTTTTAAGCTGTAAAATGAAGCTCTGATTTGATTTCTAGACAAATTGAATCATTTGTGCAGAAATCTCTTTACAAAACTTCAATCAGTAGATGGGTTTTGCAACCTCTCATATGAAAATGAGTGCCTTTTATGTATATATATGTATATATATACAATGCATGATGCTTGCTTTATCTAGTCATTTTGGAATGCAGTAGACTTAGTTTTGCAGTGCACCTTTAACTTGGATCTCCTTACTAAACTTAAATACTAATATGTATGTGTTCTTTTGCTTTTCTAACCACGTAACAGGAAGATGAGGAGGGAAGCTGGGCTCAGGTTGGAAACTTTATGTAATATTACAGATTATATGTAAACTGTCATGATAATTAGAGCATGAAAGAATCTGTTTTTCCTTTATAGCAGTTTTGTTTAGTGATTTGGTGTGGTTTGGGGATTGGGATTGGGGAAACTGCAGGTTCATCTCTGTATAAGGCATACTTGGAAGAGACACTTTTATATTGATTAAAATATTTTAATGTTTTCTAGAACTTCCAATATTTGGTGGTTCATCCTTTAAACTTTGTTACATAGTACATCATGAAAAGCTATGCATAAGGGTTTTTAATAATGGGATTGTTAGAGGGAAGAATATTCAGAAGTCTTTTGTATCATTAACTTTTCAAAATATTTATCCTCTAGCTTATGAATTACCAAAACCTAGTTATTCTTCTTAATAAGCATTGCTATATTCCATGTATTGAACATGCTAGATCAAGTTTTAAAATTATTTCATGACATAAAGTGTGGAAGGTTTTGTTGGGAGATAGCTCTGGGAAGCCAGAAGTCCAACAGGAATATCTGCTCTGTGCAGAATGTCCCGGCTTAACACAGCCCCCATCATAGGTGTGCTACAAGACATACTGAACCTACATAGTTAAGCAGATTCCTGTGGACTAACTGTGTAATCCTCCTTGATTAATTGTTTTCCCTTAAAGTGATGAGAAATCCTAATTGTATTGTCAGACATTAATATAGTTGAGTGTTTTGTACAGGGATATAAACAAAACACAGGATTTGCCTGTGACACATCTTTTGTATAGTATAGTCTCCTCTTGCTCGGCTGCTCTCCAGCTTAAACCTGTTAAAGTCCCATTAACTACATCCCAGATACTCATTTGCAGATTGTTAATGATAACTATCATAGCTTGTTTCCCTGCTACAAGAGTAACATGCACTTTCAGCCTGCTACCTAGTGATGACTTGGAGAAATGCATTTCTATGTGGCCTTGCTCCGTTCCAGAAGATGCTTTCTCTGGAGGAGAAGTAAAGCTTTTGACTTCTAATTGCACAGTAAAAATGAATTATTACCTTTTAAATTCTGGGAAAAAAAGGAGCTGCTGGGGTTTGTTGCTCCAGGAATGATTCGATGCGTAGTAACAAACTTATTTTTAGAGATTTTCCCATAAAATGCCTGGTGATTTGCAGGTCAAATATGCAGTAAGATAAATATATATATATTTTTAGTTATTATTTTTAGGATAAGGAGCAGGATTTAGGATCGCCTGTGCTTCAGTAGTGGCTTTTTATCAGTTTCTGAAAATACCCCCCCCACAGTTGGGTTTTTTTTTTTGATATTTTGCATTTATATGGTAATATCCTCTCCCTCCCTCCCCCCCCCCCCCCAGTTTTCAACAGACGCTATTTTCAGCATCTTAAAGTGAAATGCTGGGACTCTTGCTATCAAAATGGTGTAGATTAGTCTATTTTTATTAGCTTTTGCATATTCATACTCTTCAACATGAAATTTAAGGTAGTTTCACTTGATCTGATTATCTAAACTTTTCTTCATCGGGATACCTTCTTTAGAAGACATACATTTTGATCTGCATACCTTTTACAAGCTAAGAATTAAATAAGCGTAGCTTAACTTGTGTTTCTTTCAAGTTTTATGAAAAAGCTTTTTGCTTTTACTTCTCATTTTAATAAGCTTGTTCCTTCATTTTTTAAAAATAGACGTTAGCATATGGTGATATGAACCATGAGTGGATTGGCAACGAATGGCTCCCTAGTCTGGGGCTCCCTCAGTATCGCAGCTATTTCATGGAGTGTCTTGTTGATGCTCGAATGCTGGATCACTTAACTAAAAAAGATCTGCGTGGGCAGCTTAAAATGGTGGACAGCTTTCACAGGTCAGTAGGTTTAAATTGGTGGCTTAACCTACAGTAAATGTTTCCCTTATCTCTAAATGCTTTCTTTGTTTCCTTTTCTAAACAGAAACAGTTTTCAGTGTGGAATTATGTGCCTCCGAAGACTGAATTATGATCGGAAAGAACTTGAAAGGAAAAGGGAAGAAAGCCAGAAGGAAATCAAGGGTTAGTACATTGACCTTGGTCTGATTCTAATGTGTTTTCACTGGTCTGCTCAAAAATCTATTTCTAAAATATCAAGTCCTAAACACAGGAGGTGGGTCTGGATGCAGGCCTCAAACAGTGGATCATGAAACACATCGCTAAACCCCTTGTGCAGAGATGTGCTACAAATGCAGGCATTTTTGAAACTCACTGCTCTGAAGCTTGAAACAAAGCTAAATGTTTTAGAAGATGAGGGGGTTGAAAATGTTTTTGTTGTTTTTCCTCTTGTGTGAGTGTTCTTGGGTCTTTTTGCATCTACGTGATTTTTACTGTTGCTTGTGGCTGCTGATTTCTGTTACCCAGCACTTGGAAAAAATATTGAGGTAATGTGGGTGTTTATATCTTCCAGATTCAGGATTATTATGGAACAAGAGATAAAGAAGAAGAAAAAATAGGCTGGGAATTCACAGTATTTTGTAAGACTTCCCATAGAAGTTCTGTCCCCTGCCTGATATCAGCACACTCTTCTGACATCTTAAACTAAAATGTTAGGTTACCTTGTGCACAATTTGCTTATAAGGCCCTGTGTCTGCTCTTCCCCATTCCTTTTAAAGTGTTGGTACCTTTTGGTGGTTATTCTACTAATTGTGCCAGAGAACATTCCCAAGAGTCACAACTGACTGGCATGAAACAAGCCTGTGTTGTGGCTGGTAGGCCTTTTTTAGCCTCCTAAATGGTATGACTGCATTTATTGCCTGTAGGGAATTGTTCCTTGGAACATGTAACTCTTAAATTCCTCCTGGGAATTGCTTGGGGAAAATGCTAGTTGACACAAGCCAGAAACATGCTGAGGATCATTATAGCAGGTCAGTTGGTACAGACATTCCTGAGTAGTGTAAAAAACCCTACTTGTAAGGACATATTTTTTGTTTGACATTTGGGCTGAACCTGTAAATGCTGTTTTGTTAATGTTTTATCCTTTAAAAAATTCAAAAGATGAGACTATTGATTGTTGAACTGTTACAGTATAAACTGCCTTCCAGCAAACTTCCAATATATTTAGTTGCCACTTATAATTTATGACTGTGGAAAAGTGTAGTAGTACGTGTAACTAAATTGAACACCTTCAGAACTTAAATGTAGATTAGATTATAAAGCTAATAAAAAATAAAGCTTTAAACAGTAATAACTAAAGCTCTCTGTTCAAATCCAGTATTGAAGTGCATGAGAAACTGCCATAAGATTTTTTTGAGCAGTATAATTTTTAATCTGCCTTGGGTGACATCCAAGTCCCCTAAGTGGCTGTATAAATAGAAGATCCTGTACTCACCATCTGCATGAATGCTACGCCCAGCTGATCTTCTCGTAACTGTGACTAGCCTCTGTCTAGGCAGAGGAGATTGAGTGAGGTCTGTTCCTTCTGGGTGCAAGGAAAAGTACTGTATGGAAAGAATCATAGAATGGTTTGGGCTGGAAAGCACTTCAAAGCTCATCCAGATCCAACCCCCCTACCATGGGCAGGGACATCTTTCTCTAGACCAGGTTGCTCCAAGCCCTGTCCAGCCTGGCCTTTAACACTGCCAGGAATGTGGCAGCCACAGCTTCTCTGGGCACCCTGTGCCAGTGCCTCAGCACCCTCACAGCAAAGAACTTCCCAATATCTCATCTAAATCTTTGCTCTTTCAGTTTAAAGCCATTCCCCTTTGTCCTATCACTACATGCCCTTGTAAAAAGTCCCTCTCCAGATTTCTTGTAAGCTTCCTTTAGTCATTGGAAGACTGTTAAGAATGATCTAACATGATCTAACGCTGAGTCATGGAGTCTAAGCATGAAGTTTTGTTGCCAATTCAGAGCACTTCATGCACACCAAAAACGCAGGGGCAGATTAGATCACAACATAATGAAATAACAAAATTCCTTGGGGGCTACTACTTAAGAGCATTTATGACTCTGTATATGTGAAAATCAATCCCAACATGAGCGTAGAGATCAGGAAAGAACTGTGGGATTTTTGTTCAGGGAAATTGTATTATAATTTGGGTAACTCCTTTTTCTCCATAGATGTCCTTGTCTGGAGCAATGAAAGAATGATCCATTGGGTAGTGTCCATTGGTCTTAAAGAATACTGCGAATAACCTTGTAGAGAGCGGAGTTCATGGTGCACTTGTGGCCTTAGATGAATCATTTGATTACAATGCATTAGCTCTCCTATTACAAATACCCACTCAAAACACACAGGTAAGCAGGAAGTAGTTACTTTATGGCTGATAGGATTTTTGTCCTCTCTCTGAGGTTAAAAATGGAACTGATTGGGGTTTTTTGCTTAGCTGAGGGCATGTCTTTCCTATTCCCAGTTCTAGAAACTTTAGAAATGGAAAGTTATCCATAATGCTACAAGATAAAAACAAAGGACTGTGCTTTTCTTTTTGTTTCCTAAGTGTTAATAACATTTCCAGTTGATAAATTTCCTTTAACAGAAGATATTATTTGAATATTTTCCTTGTAGCCCATCTTCACATTAGTGTAAAACTCGTCAGTTTTGTTGTTCGCTATTTTTTGTTCTGAAATAAGCTTGAACCAGAAATCATGAACTTTGTCACAACTAAGGGAAGGGAGAGACCTGTTTAAGCCTTCCTTAAATTTTTAATAAGTTACAAGTTAAATAGTAACTTTTCAAGTACTGGGTATGTTTATTAAACTGATAAGGTATTAAACAATGTGGGTTACTGGTCTTTGGGAATTGATTTCCATTTCTTTCTTACTATAAACTTCAGGCTCGTGCTGTTCTGGAGAGGGAATTTAATAACCTCCTTGCTGTGGGCACTGACAGAAGACTTGATGAAGTAAGTTACTTGAGCTGTTGACCCATTTTATGGTCCTGAGATCTTAATCAGAGCTGCTAAGTGAAAGAATTCAGCTTGAACCTCTTTAAGCTATTGACAAAGTAGTAATAGAAACCTTAACTTGAAATTCTTTGTCTTCAAGAGCTTTTGATTGTGTCAGGTTTTGTGTATTTAGGTAAGATGAATTTAAATGACAACACTGAGATTTGCTTACATGGTTAATAACTAAAAGCAGCACTTTAGGCTGAATCCTCTTTATCTAAAATGTGGTAAAACTAGTGACCAGTGATGCTATAATAAACTAGGTGTGAGACTTTTTTCTACACCCTGTGAACCCATAGCATAAAGGAGACATCTTTAACCTTTTCAGCTATCAATGCTGTAACTCCATGAACAGTTTCAAGCTAGTCTTAATTCCCCAAGAGAAACCTTAATTTTGTAGCTGCTTCTCCTCTGGTTCTCATGTTCTAATGGGAGTTTATGTGGTAGCACATTTAGGCAGAAGTGGTTCAGATTATGTGGCAAAACCATAATGTGGTTAACCAGATCAGGGAACCAGACCATGTACCTCAAACATATGCGTGAGTATGAGGAAGAGAACAAGGAAAGAGTGAAAGTGCTGGCATGAATGGCTTTTAGATCAAGTGAGGTGAAGCATACTCCAGTATGTTTAGGAAGGAGGCTGCTGGGACAGACCTTAATTGGTTTTGTGTTCATCTTTTGCCAAATTTTGCTGTTGGCCTTCTGTAGCACATCCTGACAGCTCTGTTCTCAGCACGCATCTCTAGTAGAGATGTAGCCTTTAGTAACATCATCAGAAAGCAGCTTAATAGTTTTCTAAGGTACTTTTCCTTAAGTGATTTCACACTGCAAGAGAAGGAGCTTTGAGGGAACAGATGTCTGCTCTGCTCTGCTTTAGCATCACAGGGCGGTTTGATCACGGCAGTCTCTTTAAATAGTGTGGATACTTCTCATTCTACAAGGGGATAAAATTGGGTAAAGTGTCGTTCAAAGGATTGAGCTGTTTCTAAAGGTGAAGCTGGCAAATGGAGATGCCATCTTCACTCTGAAAGACAGTTTTTGGAAGTGGGACTTAGTGTTCTATTTAATAAGTGCTCTATTAATATTTCTGATGTGGAATATTACTTCAAAAATGCAGAAGCGTTAATGGGCAGAAAATGCACATGGGTAATTAAATGTGAAGTTCACCCAAATGCTTAAGCAAAAGACTTCAGAGCAATATATTTATTACACGTCCTTATTTCCCCCCCTCACTATCACTTACTGCAATCTGTGGCATGAGAAAGCACAACAGTGGTATCATCATTTCTGTAAGTCAGAATTGAAGGTTAAAAGCCATTGTTGAGATTAAGCCTCTATTTGTTAGTGTTCCCAAAGCAGTTTTTACGATCTGCTCCACTCCTTGTATCCTGGAAGAATGAGTGATGTGACACTTAGGAATAACTGCAAATCATGACATGCAAACATTTGAAGTACAAAACGTTTTCCTCAGTGTCCTGGGCCTATGAATTTCCATAGTGATTGAGCTGAAGAGCCTACACTCTAGCAAATGAACAGATTTGTGCAAATTAAGACCTCTGCTGCTGTTGCACCTGAACTGTTCTTCACATTAACTCATTCAGTGGTGATACATTTACTTAAGATTGTCATTAATCCTTTTAATGTCAGTAACAATCCTACTTTTTTGAATCCCTAATGATGTTTATCAATGTAACAGGATGATGATAAGAGCTTTAGGAGAGCACCTTCATGGAGAAAGAAGTTTAGACCAAAGGACATAAGAGGTTTAGCTGCTGGATCAGCAGAGACTCTTCCTGCAAATTTCAGAGTTACAACCTCGATGTCTTCACCCTCTATGCAGCCAAAGAAGATGCAGATTGATGGTACTGATTTTGTATTATTTTAAGCATGATGCATTTTTTTTTGCTTGAGATTACAGGGGAATTGAGTTCAAATTACCTTTGTGCTGCATAAAAGCATCTGCCTTGTGCATGGTTGTATATATAACATTGTGTTTAACCACAGGGTGCTTTATCATTTCAGGAAGTTCTACTAAATGTGGAGTTTCTTGTTGACTTCACTGGAATAATAAAATGAGAATTACAGTTAAAATACATTTATTTTAAACTAGGAAAATAAAATGACATTTTAGTAGAAGTCTTTTAATCATGTGATGTGTAGTTTCCTAAGTAGCAGCAATTAGACCAATGTTAAGTCTCACTTCTGAAATGCAGTAAAATGCATTCAACAGTGATGTGACTGAACTCCCCTGTATAACCTTGAGTTTTTAAAAGTTGAGTAAAAGTCCCCCCTGCAGTGGACACTTAAGTACCTGATCATACTTGAAGCTACTACTTCCTTCATTGCTGTGTACTTAGTGATCTGTATATGTGCCTGTGCAGAGATTTGTATTAAACCCCCCAAAACCCCAGCAGGAAGTGGAAGTTGGATCAGTGGTCACATGAGGTGTCTCATCTGTTTAAAAGTAGTCTCTTTAGTACCATGAGAATAAACTTTGACATGAGCTTGTTTTAGAAAACACAAGTTAAAATAAATAGAAAATGAGTTTAATTGGAACAGACAGGGTAAGAACTTCAGCATAACCTGAGACTTGTCTCAGGGTCTGAAAACTGTATTTATAAGTAAAGCTCAAAGAAACAACCTGTGCGGCTGATGTTATTCTCTAAAATGTGATATGTTTTAAATTAATACTATCAATAGCACAAAATATTTTCCAGAATTTGTGGAAAATGCTGTAAATGAAAATAAGTGAAATCTTATCATCTAAACCCTCTTTTTTTCCTATGCGATGTATATATTAAGAAGGCAAACCAGAAAACTATATAAACTATATAAAGTAGAGAATAAATCACTTGTAGAATTACCTTTGCCAGTTTTTGTGTGCTAGTTGTCATGCAGACACGTTTAGAATTCTTTTCGTTAGCCACTGAACTAGAAGTGGTTAACACAGGGACTGTAAGATACATGCTGCTTTTCTAACTTGTAACCTTAGAGTTGGTGAGTACCATAGCTGTAATCACATTGCTGTGATGGGTTGTTTTTGAAAACTAACATGCATGCTGTGTTCTGCATGTCTTCCTGTGCTTCTGGAAATAGGCAGTGTATCAGGAACACAAAGATTGGATTCTGCTACAGTAAGGACCTACTCCTGTTAAAGCCTTCTCCTGGTGAGTAAAGTTGATAGGTATAATGGTAAACCAGCTGTTTATGAAATAAAATGTCAGGTATTTTAATGCAGTGAATTTACACACTTCAAACTGGTTTCAAGTTTTCCCCATAGATTCTTACACTGAAAACTTGTAGCTCATTTACTACAAGGAGAACTACGAGTGTTTAAATATTTACTTTTGTAAACGTATTATTCTGAGGGGCTTTTTGAAGAGCTTCATAAATAGCTATGTAGAAAGTGTTGAAATCAAAGGTTGGGTGGAACAGCTTGTGAAAGTTGCGAGGAGGGAAGGGAACTAAATCAGGCATATAAAGGAAAGAAAGTAATTTATTGTTTGACACTGCAGTTGAGATTATTGATCTTTTAGAGTCCTGGGTCAAAGTTACCCCACTACAACATATTTCAGTACTGAATTGTTAGAGGGGTAATTCCATAGTTGTCCAATTCTTGGATTCACTGTGGTTGCTTAGGCTGGCTGGTTGGATTTAGCTACCTGCAGCCTAAGTTTGGGTAGCTGTGAGCAGTGCTGACAGCAAGAAAGGAGCTTGGTAACACAAGGGTGTTGTAACACAAAGTACATGTGTTTTGGCTTATGAAAGATATATATTACTCCAGGATTTGATACAAGCATCTCTGCTGTATTTTCTCATGGAACTGTATTCCTTTCATTTTGCAAAGAAGTCTGGAAGCTAATTTTTTTTTATACTATATTGGATGTTTAAAAATGTTAAAATCTGGCCCTCATTAGCTGGTACTTTTCCATGAGCTATAAATTGCCTGTCTCTTCTGCTTACAGCTTCTTTCCTTTCCTCTCACCAGTAATATCTCTACCAGCTCATGTACTGGCTGCCTTTTCTTCAAGTTCTGAACCTTTTTGCATATACAAGTTTAGCTCTAAAGAGCTCTTATGTATGAAGTGTTGAGAAGGGAAACTCTTGGCACATAGGAACTGAGATCATGTGGCTCTGTCAGTTCATAATCTGATCTCTGAGGCTATCTTAAATGTCTTTTAGTTTCAAGACACTGAAGTTTGAAGTCTTTCCCTTCCCCCAGATTCTCCCCAGTGTTACAGGATTTTCTATTGTCAGATAACCTAGGATAAAAATTGAGGGAGCAGAAATATTTGACCTCAAGTGGTTTTACTTTTGCATTGCAAGGGAAGGTATGAGAAGGCAATAAAACTGTATTCATCATGGCATGGCAATAATTTAATGCATGACTGCTACACTGCAGAGCTGTTTGTGACAGACTTAGAATGAAACATGTTTAAAAACCTGCTAATGGATTATTTCTTGTTCTTTTTGTGCGTTGTTTCTTTTTTACAGTTTACCCACACTATTTCTACCGGTGATATGCAGCATTTTGAACATTTGGAACCCTTAACCTGTTAATACTTGTTAAATGGACACTTTGAGATATTTTATTACAGAGTTTTTAATTAGCAAATAAATTCATGAGTACTATAGAGAAAATATTTTAGAATCTAAATGTTTCTTATATTTATGTGACTTCTCATTTATATAGTTACTTACCTTTTTCTGTTTCTATTCAGTCTACAAATCAAATCATTGCTGATTTTTTTATTCTAAGTTTAGTCTTTCCAACTGAATGTACTGTAATGCTTGTATGTATATGCCCCTATAAGTAATATAGGGTTTTTGTAAATTATGCAGTTACTGTAATTATCATTGTTTTTTAATAATGAAACTGAAGGTGAAAAGGATTTTAATACCTTTGTAAAAGTATCATGACACCAAGCAGTATATATTTTGTCTTTTTGAACTGTTAGCTTAGCTCTGAAAATAAGTCCAGCTTTTTTTCAGGTAAGCCTATGTTGTCATTGGAGGTATGGTACATGATGGTTCTTTTCAGAACTGTACCTTTCCACAAAGAGAATTTGTCAAGTAGTGGAAATTTGTCTTTATTTAAAATGTAACTTGTTTTAAAAGCTGGGAGGAACTATAACACTATGGAACATGTTTTAGAAGTGATTGACTCGGTCATAACACTCTCTGCTGTACTTGTGTAGTGTATCTTCACGGTGACTGAAGACAAGCCATAAACCAAGGACTCTTTGTTTTTATTTTTCTTTAACTGAGTAAGATAGACTTCATAATAATTCCTGGTCATAATCCACAGGCCACAGAGAGTTTTTGTCCTAGATCTTTTTGATTTAAAACACTTGTGAAAAGATGCTCGTGACACTACTTTTAATGGACCAATTCTTGAAGCACTGCAATTTCATGTCAATGAGTAGTGAAAGATGAAGGTACAAGGGGCTGAAAACTAAAGCAGTGCAACTTCTAATAATGGCCTTACTTTTCTTATGTAAGTCATCATTTGTGTTTTGTAAACTTCTGAAGAGTTGTCTGGACTTTAATTTTGATGGCTGTAGCCATTTTGGACTGTATGAGTAGAAAATATATCCAACACTTGTACATGGCATATTAAAAAGCCAGCAAGAATCTGTTCAGATGGTGCATTATTTATTATGCAACAGTATATATAGCATGTCTTTTATTCTTGTTTGTTTTCCACTTTTAACTCGCTTGTAAAACTGAAATCCATTGTTACTGTTCTGTTTTTTCTATTAATCTTTTGTGTATTTTCAGATTATGTAACAATATGTACAGTCTACTTTTGAACTATTTTTATCACAGTATTATTTATTGCTTTCTTTCAATAAAGTACTGATGCATTTTCCACTGCCAATAAAACACTATTGAAAAGCTAAGATCTAATTGTATGCAGGCAGATACTTTTTCAGTGAGTGGATATTGTCAATAAAGCATCTTAATGATTGTTTGCTGCCCTGTAGATCTTGTTTCTCTCCAGTAGAGAAATGTTCCAGTAGATGTGACATTTTCTTTGGAATTGTTTAAGTTCATGTGTGTTAATCACTTTTTGAAAACCACTTTTCCAAAGAAAACTGCTCTATTGCCTACTTCTACTTGTAGTTAGAGCTATGATTTACTGTTAAAACTATCACACAACTTCAGTGTGTTCAGGTCCACATGATGAAGATTAAAGTACTGTTCTATATAGCAGCAACAGTTGCTTTGTTAATAAAATGAGATTATGACCATAGTGATACTGGGGGAGAAACATAGGAGTCAAGGGAACCGGTACAAAATTGGGTCAGAATAGGGCTGCTTATGTCAATTTTATTATATTTGTAAACCATTTCTTGTATAGAAAAGAAGACGGAAGGATAAAGTCACAGAATAATGGAAGCAGTAGAGAAGCATATTTCATCATGTCCTCTAGATCAACAGCAGGATGTGGAATGCATGGAATGGAGAAACATTGTGATTGACGCTTTAAACATTGCTCGATAACCATCTCTGTTTGTCTAGCTTGTCTGTATGAGTTGCTATCTATCTGATCATTTGCAGTTGCTTTTTATATTCTCAGAGAATCTATCTTTCTAGAAAAAGCTAAAATGAAACTGCAGAAGGAGATCCTGACTCGCTGTTAAGAAAAAGGTTGCATAGACGTTTCTGGTCACTGATGTGATAGTAGGTGTTCGAAGTCATGTATTGTTGCTTCTCGAGAGTGAAAACAATGCGAAATAGACTTGTAAAATGTGAAAAGAAAATATGTTTATTATTTTAAGGCTGTAAAACCTTAACTGTTATGGAACAATGGAATTGATGTGAGAGCTAGAATAAATGAGTGAAATAGAAAAGCTTTCACGAACTGGCAAAACGGTGTGTTGACTTCCTTCTGAATTATACAGCAAAGTTTTATCTTAAGAGAAATCTGGAGAAACACTTCTGGCTCAGTTTTAATAACCTCCCCTCCCTCCTGGAAAGAAAAACAGGCAAATGCATGTGTAGAAGGCGTATGGGTTGTGTTACAGTAATGTTTAAATAAAGGTTGGTTAAATATAACTTCTTGTAAATTGCGAAATGTCTTTAGTTGGAAAGAGAGCTATCAAAGTATGCATTTAATCTGCAATGAGGAGGTGGTAGAATTATCTCAACTTTAAACTTGTAAGTTTTTGCATGTTCAGAGGGCAGGGGAATCTCAAAACAGACGTTATAACTTCATCTTCTTTCAAGCTTGATGTAGAAGTAAACCACTGCTCTTGCAGTGCTTCATGGACAGTAGTGCTTTATCATGCTAAAACTCACAGCAGAGATCATGGGAAGTAGCTCAAAGCAGAACATGAGCTTGGAACTGGGTAGACCTAAACTTGGGAAGGCGGGGCAGCAGCATTAATTTTCAGGTAAATAAGAACTGACCCAATGTTGTGTTTGAGAGGTGATCTTTTCCTTGAAACTAAAGAGTTGCTTTGCCTTCAAAAAGAACATGAATTTTCACTTCCTGGTAAGGCCATTTTCCTGGTTGTACTTTAGGGGCACTGCTTACCCTTAAGGTTGTATATCTCACTAAGTTAATTAAGTCATTTTTGCAAAAAAGGCAGTTGTAGTCTAATTTAAGTAGCAGCATTTTGTGGGTTTATATGACTTGGATGAGAAGTGATACATGAATGTGATTGGTATTTCTTCCTGTAATCAGAGGGACAGGGGAAGACTCCACAGCACCAGAGCCAGAAGTAATGCCAAAATGAATGAGGTTCTCTGACCCTGCTTTCTCCTCTAGCAGAATTGTTTACCCTTATCTTTTAAATATGCCATACTCAATTTACCCTATCCTTAATGCAGAAAAATACAGTAATTGAGCCTATTTACAGTGACCTGACTGTGCTTGGCTTTAGGTGTCTGGAGGCAGCTGTCCCACTAAGACTGGGAATTAGTAGTCAGTTGTATTCCTCTCTCTAAAACTTACAGAACTGTTTGCCTGGGTTTTTCCCATTATTACTGTTTGAATTTGTGTATTTTGTATATTTGTATTTTATTGTAATGTTTTTTACTAGGAATGTCAGGCTTTGGGGTCTGTTTCCCTGGGAATAAAGCAGGGAGAACCCCTCCTAAAGTGTTAAAGCTGCCTTTGAAAACCTGTTTGCTTCTCTCTCTTACCATCAGTTTAATTTAGATAGCGCAGGAACAGTCAGATGTGAATCTTCTGTTCACTGACAGATCGAAATCCCTCAAGATGATGCAGTTGCAATGATGGTGCAAAAGTAAGTATTAATATTTAAAGAGAAAAACCCCAAAAGCCCGTTTCAAGCTGTACCAAATCTGCTGTAGCCATTTTTAGAGTGCTGACGGTGCATTTTTGATGTGGTAGTGCTTGGACAAAGCGCTTTTAAAACCTAGGGAGAGGATACATTATAGATATTATACATTACAAATATTATACAATATATAAAATACATATTTATATATTATAAACCTATTTGCGTATATATATATTTCACTCTCCTCCCTCCTTCCCATTCCGCGTACTCAGCCGTGCCGTAGCGGCCGCCTCTCTCCCCGCCCGCCCCACAGCCGCGTCCCCCGCCGGGGCGGGTCCCGATCCCACCTGGAGCCGCCCCGCCGTGCGGGAAGAGGAAGTGGGAGCTCGGGAGAAGCGGAAATTGCAGCAGCAGCAGCAGCCGCCGCCGGCCTGGGGAGCACCGGCGGGGAGCCAGGGCACCAGCGGCAGCGGGAGGAGGTGGCAGCGGACGGCAGCGTAAGCGCGGAGGGGACGGACCGCGGGGGTCCCCGGCTCGCTTTGCCGCCGGTGGAGCGGGGAGGCCCCGGGCAGTACCCGCACACCCCCTTGTGCCGGGGGTGCGGAGCGATCGGGAGCCCCGAGGGGTTGCTTCGTTGGGCCGGGCGAGGGCTGAGGCGGCCACGGTGGGGTCGGGGGGGGCGCGGCTTTGTCTGCAGGCCCCGCCGCCCTGAGGGGAGCTGAGGGGCCGTGAGACGGGCGGAGGAGGAAAGGCCGAGCCGAGGGTACGTGGCTGCTCTTTTGTTGTTTTAAACTCCATGAAGCTGCTCAGAGAGAACACACACACACACACACACCCCGAAGGAAGATAAAGCCGTCTGCTGAGGGCTTAGGGGGCTTGGTGAGGGCGTAAGGCGAGCCATGGCCAACGAAAATCGGGTCCGAGGTTTATTGCGCCCTCGGAAAGGAGAGGAATCTCCCCCAGTGTCCAGGGGGAACGGCAACCGAGGGGGCAGCATAACTGCGAGGTGCCCCATGCAGCCTTTGCATCGACCTGGAGCTGCTGTTGGTTTCTCTTTGCCTGCAGTGTTGCGTCTGGGCTTAAAGCGTTGGCATTTCCCTTTGTTCCTTCTAGGAGTTTGTCCTAAGGCCTGGGGAAGAGCGGAGTTCCCGAGCTAAAGGCGCTGGGTAGGGTGGTGTTACCGCTGGTTAGTCATAACAATGGTGAGGGGCAGAGCTGGCCAGATAAAAAGCCTATGTTTAGTCTGACTTTGAACCGTAGTGTTTTCCTTCAGAAACTTGACCATGTGAGTCAGTGACTCATAAAGAGGTCATATTTCTCCCCATTTTGCTTTGGAAGAGGTGCTGGAATAGCAAGCTTGCGGCAGAAACCAGGCTTATTCCTGTTAGCTCCCCACTGGCAGTCGAAGGTCTTGACTAGGATTCCTCATTACTAAGCTGCTTAGCTGTCTTTTGTAATTAACTTTGTAGAATGCAGGGTTGAGCTGTGGAAAGATGTTGGCGTTCATGTGCATAATTTAGGGAGAAACGTGGTGGATTCTGGATTTTGTAAGGGTATGCATGTGAAATCCTTCTTTCCTTAGTGTTTGTGAGAACGTGAGGGGGAAGCAAAGAAATCTATTTTTCTGGATCTAGAAGATGTAGCTTTTGTTCTTTTGAATGCTTGAACGCAGTTGAACGTGTGGAGCAAACTGAAACAATCAGGTAAATGCATGAACCAGGTTGTCTTTTGCACCAAATGTAGAGTAACCATGCACACCTGCACTTCAGCTATTGTCCCCTGAATTCCATTTCTAAGTGAATTGCAGAGCATGCAGCATGGTGGAGCACCGGGGGAAGGATACAAGCTGTCCCTCTTAGGTTTGATTACAGAGTTAGAGCTTGCACCCCACACTGAATTTCATTGTTGAGCTGGTTTGGTTCTTCTTTCCAGCGCTTCAGGTTTGTGAGAGATTTGATTTAGTGAAGGCCATGTGGCCAACTAGGAGAGCCTGAGATATGATGCGAAGGCTTTAGACAGGATATTCTAAGGAGAATGGTAAGATGCTGGTGTTCTAAAGGTGTGTTTTACAAACTTGCAGTCTCACAAGCTTTCAGAATATTAAGTAATGTAACAAAGGCTAATACTTTAATGTTCATAGGAATTTGGAGGTGGGAGGCCTGAAGAAGCATAAGGGGAAATGTGCTACTACTTTATCAGGATATTATCTGCTTTACTCTTAAACCGTCCTTCCAGGCTGCTCTCTCACTTGCTGCCTTGGTGTCTGACTATTGGTTGCTCTCATTCTTGTTACCAGTCCTGAAATGCCCCTTACAGGTGGTTCATGAGCTCATTCTGTGTGGCTGGTTTATTTTTCTCTGTGTACTTTATCTATGGATTATTAGCTGTGCGCTGGAAAGGGAGTTTTCGTTCTAGCTGTTGAATTATCCATATATTATGAGTGAAATAATCCACAATAATCTCTTCTTAATTAGAAAGAGAAGGGTAAAGTGAACAGAATGATGGTATGTTAAAGAACTGCAGTGGAATAGTAATGAGAAAAAAAATTCTTCCTCTGAGTCTTGTATCTGAGAAGCTGGATGAAGAGAAAGCTTTTTAGAGTTCATTTGTTTTGGTTTACCTAGAATAAGGGCCAAAAAATACAGCGGTAGCTCTTGGCAGGTCATCTGTTCTGCTCACTAGTCACAAAAGTGTTAACTGAAAGTGTCCAACTTGATACTTCACAGGGGATGAGGTTACCAGAAAGTGAGATGTCCAATGTTATTAATTAGCCTGGTAAAAAGTGTTGACTAGTTTCTAGATGTTACTTCCTCCCTTGTTATGAGTTTTGCTTCTTGCTGTCAGTACTCCAGCACTCGCCCTCTGTGTCTCCTGAAAGTCGGACAAGATGCTGAGTTTGTGTACCTGTTTCATGAGGGATAATCTGAGAAACACAGTAACTTGGTTGTTCCAGGCAGGTGGACTAATGTCTAGGTTGCATGCAAATTCTGGCAGTTCTCTGGATTTCTTTCATCATGCTGAAACTCATTATGCAGTGAGGTTGGGTAGGTATAATGTAATATAACGTAGGCTATGCTGTCTAATGAACAATGTCATGCTTATCATTGCTAACGGCTGGGGAAAAAAGCCAGTTCCTACACCTTAAATATATGCATAGGGCCTAGAATTAGCAGCAGTCTTTGGAAGTGGATGTTGGTTTGGAGAGCTGTTTGAAGAGGAATCTTTCAGTGCAATGAAGGAAGATACATGTTAATTTGAACAAGGAAAGACTTCCTTGTTCTCTTTGAAATCATGTCAGTGATTGCTCCTAAGTTTCTTGCAGTAGGAAAACTAAAAAGGGTTTTCAGACCAGCTTGAGAGCCAATGGTCAAATTGACTTTCACTGCAAATGTAGCTTCTGTTTATGTGTTTAAATAACATCCTTCATTGGGAAGTTTGGGTTGCATCTCCATCAGCTTTATACATAATGTAAACAGGGTTGACATGTGACTGGAGCGTGACAGAGCTTGTTCTGATGGTGTTGCAGATGTGGAAGGCTACTGCAGGCCTCGCTGTTTGTATCAACCAGGTTGACGGAACTGATGACTGGGAGACGGATCCTGATTTTGTGGTATGGCTTTTGAATGTTACTGCTTCATTCAGCAGAAGTGCGTTAACATGATGTGTTAAAGAGGAATTCTTCAGGGTGGGGGCTGTATCTCAGCAAAATAAACTGATAGGAACATATGCCTGAAGACAAAGAATTAGCAGTTTGTGCTTGTGGGTGATTAACAAAACTACCTTGTCTTGGCTGGGTACTGCAGGGAAGTCTGTATGGAAGAGGTTTGCATCAAGAAGCAGTTGCCTCTTGGGACTTGAATGTCTGCTCTGTGCATTTCAGCAGGGGACAAAGCATGGGACACAGGGCAGAAGAGCAGTGAGGGTGGTAGTAGATGCTCTTCTGATGTTACTGGCTGCTGAAGGCTTTTGCTGTGAACTCAAGCCCAGGTAACTAGCGATGTGTTTGGCTTTTAACTCTTCTTTGTGTGTGTCTTTTGCAGAACGATGTGAGTGAGAAAGAACAGCGCTGGGGGGCTAAAACTGTGAAAGGATCCGGCCATCAAGAGCACATCAAGTAAAGCAGCTCTCTTTTTCTATTTATTAATAGTCACAATCCCAGGTGACTTTTAATCAACTCATGTTCTCAGTTACTTGTATCTTCATAATTAAACAAGACTCTGTAGAAGATTATTTGCCAGATTGCTGGTCTTTCAAATATGTCAGTACCTTCAGATCTGAAATGAGGATCAGGAATGCGGTATAGGGACTCTTAAATCTTTCTTTGTAACTGGAAATGTTATTTTTCCTGCCTCTTTGTGTTTGGAAGGCTTCTTTGTTCTATTTTGGGGCCAGAGCCAATGGTGCCAGGAGAGAGGTTTCTGTTGGGTGATCTGAGCAGCTCTAGTTTGGTACTTTAAGGGTACATTTGGTCCCTTAATTCTTAGGCTTTGTTGAGAAAACTGCTGTCAAACTCATAAAATTTCTGGCAGTGACAAACTGAGCCCTCCAGCAGAAAAGCAAGTGAGTGCATCAGGAGGGCTGTGTGAGACATCAATGATCCATCTTCTGAGTCTTGTACTTCTTAATGAGAAGTGTCCGAGTCTCAACTTTAAAGCAGTTTTAGGAATTCTGTGGTTGTGACGTTCATTTGGGTTTGCTTGTGTATTTCTGGGGCAGCAACCCTCGTGGTATAAAGCTAAGAATAAATGTCATCAACATTGCGAAGGGAAAGTGACTGAACTAAGTTGGTTACTTCGGGGATCAATGTTATTCTGCCCTACTTGCAGTGCAGTGGGGATGCTTACTGGCTGCATTCTGCCTGAGGAAGCTTTAAACTCCAGTGGGAAGTGTTTAAAGGTGCAGTTTGCTACCGTGGGTTATTCTTCTCATATGTAGCCTGTGCTACAGGAAGTTCAATTCCTGCATGTTGCAAAGGAACATTTGGGGAAGAGAAGGGGCATGTCTCTTTCCATCCTTCCTTTATATTACAGTTGTGTTCAGAATGCTTAGTTAGAGTCCTGTTACCATAGGGACTGTCTGATAAGAGATGATCTCTACTCTGAAAAGTTGCCATCTAAATAAAAAGTGTTGGAAAGAACTTGAATTAGAATATTAGAAGAAAACATGTTTCAGGCACATATGAATTCTAAGTAGTTGGTTGTTCAAATAGCAGAATACCCTTCAATCTTAAGCCCAATGTTTTGCACTAGAAAAACAGTCCAAAAAGGCAACCTTGTCTAGTTTGAGGTGTCCCTGCCCATGGCAAGGGGGTTGGAGCTGGATGATGTTAAGCTCCTTTCCAGCCCAAACCTTTCTATGATGGTAAGAATAAATTCTGTTGCTCAGAATAGCATGAAGTGTTTTGTGCACTGATAAAGTGAGAAGGGCTTGAAAAATACAAGTTGTCTAACTTTAATTAAGATGATATTTTTATTATCTTTTTATTTTGCATCTTCTTGAAGTTATCTTCTGAAATTTCTTAGTAAAACTTGCTGCTTAATTATCTATCTTTAAAGTATTCATGAGCTGAGAGAGAATGTATTCCAAGAACACCAGAACCTCAAAGAGAAGGAGCTTGAAACAGGACCAAAAGCTTCCCATGGCTATGGAGGGAAATTTGGTGTTGAACAAGATCGCATGGATAAAGTAAGTATGAATGCTTCTCTGGGATGATATTGTAAGTCTTGCCTCACTTTGCTTGTGGCCAGCACAACTACATATGTGAGGTGAGCTTGGTGAAGGTGCGAAATTGTTCCAACTTTTGCTAGTTTCAGAGATGCAGGAGCTGACATCATGGCATAAGCTATATACAGCGGTGGCTCATTTTGAGGGCAGAAGCAGCACTCTTGCAGTGCTCTATCAAGGACACTTATAACCACTACTACCCAATTGTGTCAGGCCATCATGTTCTGTTCCCCGGATAGATCAAGGTACTTGTACATGAAGAACTGAACTAAAGCACTTAAAGCATCACGAACAAGTATTTCAGGTGGCAAATTAGGCATATGTGGATGACGAGAAGTTCTGGAATGCACAAGGGACCCACGTTTTTGTTTGATGCTTTCTCTGTCTCTAGAGCAAATCTGCATGCTTATGTCCTGAGTGGATTCCCCTGGAGCCTTGTCTTCAAGTTTCCAAATGTATATTTTTAAATTAACAAAGTACTTAACGCATTAATAAATCCAGTTTAGTTTCAGTTCTGTGCCAGAGAATGAAGAAAAGGGTGGGCAGCAGTGGTAAACTGTCAACAGTGACAAGTAATCATTGTATTTTAAAAAAATCAGTGATTTACTTAAGGACTTGATGGCAGTTGAAGTTACACTCTATTAACAGAAGAAATGGTAATTCTTAAGGTAATTAATTCTATTAGCCATGTGATAGTTAGGCATACCAACTTCTGGATAGTTTCTTTCGTGTACTCGTAAAATAAGAGCCAGACTGTTTCCTGAACAAGGATGATTTGATTTTCTTGTTTTGTTTACTTTCTAGGTTTGTAGTAATTTGGCAGCTTTAAGGTTTTCCTGGATTCCCATATTCCTGAGTAAATTGCTGTATAATTCTCAGTGAGATAGGCTAGCTTAAGCTTTGAGTCTGGGAAAGGAATTGCTGAGCACATTTAATCATTAGGCCTGTGTAGCTCCTAGCATCAGCACTTTATCCCTCTCCTTAGTGATACTGGTGGCAGGAGATGTTCATAAATTATGTTCTTAGTAAAGCTTTCTTCCTTATAGCTGCAATTCTAAAACCTCCTCATTGAGGTCTCTCCTTCACAGGTATCTATTCCTCTTTGCAGGTGTGCTGGTGTTAAGGCTTGACTCACCTAAATCAATGAGTGTAACTGCAGCATTGTCATGGTACAGGTTTTTGCTGTATTTAGGACAAAACCTTGGTGCTGACTTAAAATGAGCAGTCTTATTCTATATGGCAGACCTCCATAACTGATGTAAAATGTAGCACAGTATTGTGCTGAGGAATTCTGAGGGCAAATTACTCTGAAATACAGATTTCTAAGAAAATGGTTTTCCAAGTCTTTTCTAGAAAGGTGTTTGTGGTAATGTTTGGTATTTGATGAAATTCAAAGTTCTGGTACTGCAGAAAGAAAACAACATGCTTAAACCTCACCTGCCTCAATTGATACAGCAAAAGAGAGGTCACGTAAACCCCAGAATTTTCAGAGCTTCATGTCTTTCATAAATGTAATGGGAAATGGGAGCCTTTTCTGATGATATTTAACAGTTATTCTGCTACAGAACACCTGCAAAATGAACAAGAGTATGACTGTTTCAGTCAGGAAAAGAAAGGAGCTTTTATATTGACTATAAGCTAAGGTAGTGTCCTATTATTGCTGTCCTTGTTCTCTTGGTAATTACTTCACCCATTATGTGTGGTAATGTTTTGCTTTCCTGAGTGCTGGGAATGTTCCCTGTGATTACTGTAAAAGGCAAGTTACTTACTAGACACTTTGTGTCATCAAATGTATTCACCTTGGTCCAGCTGTCTGGTGCTGGTAGAAGACAGTTTCTCACTCCTCTAAGGTCAGAACTTGGGGCAGCTGCTTGGAGGGCTCCCTGCTGCAGCTGCAGATGCTGACTGCCTTGTATGGGGCGGGTGGTGCTGTTGAGTCATGAGATTTGATTGTCACAGGGTGCAGCCTCTTCATCTGATCATGTCTGTGTGTGGCAAGTTATACAGTCTTCTCTTTCTGCCTCTGACAGTAATTATATGCATTTGAGACTCAAATGTTAAAGTGCCAAAGTGCAGGTTGCTCTGGCCAGATCTCAGTTTGTGCACTGGACAAGAAAAAGCATTTTTGCTATGTGATGCACCCCTTGTGGTGCTTGACTTTAGCATCAATCCCAGGATCTAGAAGGGTGTCCTAGCACTAAAGTAACACTAGCAAATGCTATCTGCCTGTACTTGCAGGTGTGTAATGACACATCCCTGTGTCTTTCCTGAAGCCAGTCACGGTGTGATGCAACTGTGCCTCAGCTTGCTCTGTTCCGCTTGAGTTCCAGGGTCAGGCTCAAACTGGAGACTGTGGTGCTGGGATGCCTTTGCCACAGGGAGCTCTGCCTTAACGTGGAAGAAGCACCATTCATGTTGAGATGCCATTTTGCAAGTGAGGAGAATGTATACAGAAAAGATGCCTAAATTTTATTTGTGATCAGAGCCCTTCCTTAAAAGAATGTCAATGGAAACCCTAGCTGTAGTTGTATTTGGTCACAATCTACTATCTGGGACTAATCCTTGCTTCAGATTCTGCATGAACACCATCAGGATTCTGTCTGTATCTTTCTTGTTTATTATTCCTGTGCTTTCAAAGTGAAAATGCAGAATTTAAAGCAGTCTTCATGAAATACAGTCACTGCTGTCAGACTGTTTCTTGTCACTTCGTTGCCTAGGCTGTATTGGTAGCATGGTGATGGTCTCAAAGACCTCTCAAGAGAGTAGCCATTTCCAGGGAAGTTAGTTTCAACAAGAACACGGGCAGTGATGCGTATTTGTAACAAAGCTTATCCCCAGGTTACATGGTGCAGTGTTTTCTCTTCCATGCAGAACTGTGTAGGACTGCTGGCTGTTTCTGAACTTTCCATTTGTTTTTAGTCAGCTGTTGGACATGAATATCAAGCCAAACTTTCTAAGCATTGCTCCCAAGTGGATTTGGTGAAAGGGTTTGGTGGCAAGTTTGGAGTGCAAACTGACAGAGTTGACCAGGTAAGCAATTCCATTTCATATACAGCTGCTCACAGTAGTTAAGTTTCTCATTTTATATGTACAACTGAAAAATTCCAATTCCTTAAAATGCTGGTCTGGCCTTCCAGCTGTATTTGAAGTTTAGCAGTAAACTAACACTGACTTTTATGGAGATAAATAACTGTTTAAAGCAAGATAGAGGAAGGCCCTAATAGGAAATTGAGATGAGTTGAACGGAAAATCTACTAAATGATCATACAAACGAATATGGCCTGAAGTTAAGTAGGTATTTACGCTCCTGAAAAGGAGGTCAGAGCAGTATGGAAAGACACAGGAGCTTCCTGTGCTGTGTCCACTGAAGTGCATGCAGTTTTTCTGTTAGTATCTAACTGTTTGTCATGCAATTTTATTTCTCTTCCAGTCAGCTGTTGGATTTGAATATCAGGGCAAAACTGAGAAGCATGCCTCCCAAAGAGGTAAAGTGGTGAGGTGGTCATCTCTGTAGACACATGTATTTTATAAATAGTAGAATAGATCTCTACTCTTCTACTGTTTGGGAAAAGACCTTGTTTAGTGGGGCAGTTGTTTAGTAATGTTCTCAATGAATCAAATGTTGAAGGGGTTGTTGGGAGGAAAACAAGATAAATAAATGAATTTCAAAGCTTTTTCCTGAGTTGATGAGGTTTTAAGACAAGGAAATAGCATCATCATGATGGTCATCATGAGTCTTACTTGTCACAAGTGAGGATCAAGGAAGTGAGGATCGTTTTAGGAAGACTGGGAGTTGTTCTTTAGTGTATTGCACCCTGTTGGAAATAAGGAGTAGATTTAAGAGGAACCATCATAAACTATAGGGCTGTTGCCCGTCTTATTTTGTGTGTTTAAACTTTGTGTGCTAAAGAGTAGTATTTCAATTTGAAAGAACTTTTTTCCCCTCAATTGCTGTGATGGTTCCATTAAAAGCTTCATAATTTCATTTTACTCTCAATGCAGACTAAAGTGGTTTTGGTGCAAAATATGGAATACAGGCTGACAGAGTGGACCAGGAGTGCAGCGGGGTTTGGTTACGGGGTAAAACATGAGCCACAGAAGGGCGAGTAGGCGCATGTAGTAGTGGGCTTATCCTCTGATGTAGTAGGCAGTCATGGTAAGGCAGTGTTGTAAAATACTAGTTCTTTTCCATCTGTTGAACTCATACCCTGCTGAAAGTTAACACTGAATAAAATTGATGTTGCTGAAAACTTCACTTCTAAGAAAGAAACCTAAACCACAGGATTTGACTGCTCTTAAGTGATGAGCCGACTGCTCTTACTTTGGGAGCATTTATCAGATTTAGAGTTGTTATTATTGTGTTGCTACTCAGGTTTCCAGGCAGGTCTGATCAAAAATAGACCATTTCATTGAAAAATTGTGACATTTTTGCCATCTCTTTTCTGTTTATCTCAAAGAAGCATTTACACTCTAGAAATGCCAAAGAGTACAAGGGGGTGTTTGTTGAGGAGCATCCAGGCTGTTGCTGACATTGGTTTTGACGTTCGCTTTGCTCTAAGTGTCTTAAGAATTTTATCAAGGAATCAAATAGCAGAATTGCTGATATTGCCCAGCAGTTGAACTCCACATGATGCTGTTTTATTTTCCATCCTGAAGAGTTAAAGAAATCTGACGTATTTATGACTTAAATATTTGGAATCAAGATTAAGCGGGGATGTAATTTCTTCACTTAATACAGGATGTAATATTAGCAGGTCTGATTATCACAATTTTTCAAGGTAATGCTTCGTTATTGAACACTTGCAAACAAAATTCTTCACTCTTATCTCTAGATTATTCCAAGGGCTTTGGTGGTAAATATGGTGTTGACAAGGACAAAGTGGACAAAAGTGCTGTTGGCTTTGAATATCAAGGCAAAACGGATAAAACATGAATTACAAAGTCTTTTGTTATTGTATTTCAAAATACTAGTTCAAATCATGCAGCCTTTTAAACTTGGGATAAGTATTTGGGTTAGGGTGGTTTTTTTTGTGGTAAATGTGTGTTTGCCCTTTGTCTATGCAGATTTTCGTTCCCCTTAAATGAAAAGGCATTGTAAACTGTCCCTGTGTGTTTCACAAGCACATTTCCAAAGGACTTCATGTCTATAGGGATGTTATTGAAATAAATGTGTAATTGCACAGATCTGTGGTATTCAGAGGAGGTATCAAGTCCTTCATTATTTCTGTATCTGTGCTCTACATGTGGCTTTAGGTAGGAGGTGCATCAGACTCTTCACATCTTTAAGTATTATTGAGTCTGTGTGCTGTAACCTGCGCCGGATTTGTGGTGCTTCCTTGCTCCGTGATCCCAGAGTTACTGAATGGGTATCCTACCCCTCTGCTGAGACAGTGTAGCAGGGAGGGGAAAGAGGGAAAGATACTGTAATTAATGACAGGGCAACTTATGCCGTAATATTTTATTGTGTTTCTATTAAATACTCTTTACAGTTATAAACTGCAATAATGTTTTCTGAAACTTCATGCATACAGATTATGTAAAGGGGTTTGGAGGCAAGTTTGGTGTGCAGACAGACAGACAAGACAAATGTGCACTTGGCTGGGATCACCAGGAGAAAGTGCAGCTGCACGAATCCCAGATAGGTATATCAGTTCACAATTCCTTGCCTTTCTTTCTGACTTCCCTCATTTTGACATTTCTCTTCCCTGTGTGAGCCCTCCTCCTGTGGTATCTTTGGCCACAGCCTTACAGTAGCTGACATGGGTCTCCTTTTTCTGTTTGAATGGTTGCTGTGTATTGGGTATACTGGTGTCTGCAAAGCAGGTTTTACACATCTGAGTCCCCAGAAGCTCTGACTTCTCCAGATTTACCACTCCAGTAATAAATTCCCACTGGAGAAGCTTTATGAGTTTGCAGGTAGCCTGGATTGGTTTTGACCTTTTCAGTTGAGTTGTTCAAACCGCACATTAACAATTTCTTTGTACTTTCCACAGATAATCTTCCTTTTCTGGTTTCTGTTGTAGTACCCCTGGTTTTATGTAGGGGAAATCTAATATCTAATGCTGCCCTTTCTCATTGCCAGTTGAGGTACCTATTCCTGTGGAATACAGGTACCCAGAGCAGAAGTTGCTCCGCAGCCCTCTGCCTATCACCACCCTTAAATTAAAGAAACAAAATCAATTGGATTGTTTTTCAATTAAAGAAATTAAAAGTGATCCTCAGATTTGTTCCGGGAGGATTACCTGAAGGCCCCCTCCCTTTTTGTGCCTTTATTTTACACCATATATTATAATGGCTCTTCTAAGGCAGCAGTAGGGAATGGTCATAGCTCTTAGCTCAAGCTGTGCTGAAGGAGGAGTACTCCTCTTCTGATAAGCAATGCTGTGTAGGAATATCTAGAGGATAGTCCCTCTACCCTATCTTAACATCTCTTTAAAAGTCATATCTCTAGTGTACAAATATTAAGCACACTGATGATAACCACACATTTTAGTCTTTTGTATCCTTTTGTATGTTATTTTGTTCTGGTGAACATATTATGTGTGTATTTGTGTTTGTAATGTTGATTAAATACAAGTGCATTATGCAGTATCTGTGAAAAATGTTAAGTGCTTTATTCTGTGACTTCAGAATGGTGTTCTGGCTAGGGTCTGATAAATCATGTTGACCTCTTCCTAATCCCAAGTGGAAATCTCTTTTGAATTTCCTCTTACAAAAGTATATTGAGATGATTTTTTTCACCATTCAGAATGATTGGTAATTGAAAATACTGCAAAAATTTGAGTGTCATGTGGCTTTTTCAGACTATAAGAGTGGCTTCAGAGGGAAATTTGGTGTACAGACAGAAAGGCAGGACCCATCTGCTGTGGGGTTTGATTACAAGGAGAAACTAGCCAAGCATGAATCTCAACAAGGCACCGTTTTCACTTGTTACTCTCTTAACAGTGCAGCCACTTCTTACACAGTCTTAAGTAGTTCCTTGAGTAGATTGGTGCTAGTAATGTGCAGACACTTTCTTGCGCTTCTGTTCCCACATGGTCTAGCAATGTTCTTCTGTTTCACTCTTACAGTGTTACATAAAGCAAGCCTGTTTTCAGGAGAGAGATAGCCAATGTTTAGTTAAAAGCTCTGTAATATGCATTTAGTTAATAGCTATATATACAGTGTGATAATAACATTATTAGTAGCTTGATGTTAATGGCATCATGCTGACCAGTTTTTGAGTAAATGTGACGTTATGCCTGGAAAAAAGTTGGTAGGGAAAATTTTGAGCTAAGGGCCATGCATGTAACCAATAACAAGCAATGAGTTATGGCAAGATCATTTAAAAATGATTGTAGTCGTTAAAGCAAGAAATAGGGAATGTTTGTGGTTCTTGGCTGAGCAAATGCTCTTTATTCATGCTCTCTTTATTCATTGTGAAATAGTTGGGGTACAAACCATGAATTCCTGGTTTTCCGTTATCTTAAAGTGAGAAGTCTGGATCAGGAAAATGTAAGTTTAGTACATTTATTCTGGCTGAAAATACATACCAAGCTGAAGAAAATGAGGTTGTTTATTCTGGTAGTCAGTATTTTGCTGTGCTATAGCGACACAAATACACCATCAGATGTGTAGAGGTGATGTAGCAGAGCCCAAGTATGTACACTAAAGTGGCTGGCTAGGGGACCCTGAGTGGTTTTGGGGCTAAGAGGTGAAGGAGTAATTATATTCAGGGATGTATAGGAAAGCCTGTCCTTCTACAGAGTCTAAGGGCACATTCCTACAGCTCACTGCCACCAGGAAGGTGTTTTTCCAGCCACACACTCTTTCTGCTTCTGTTGTGCTGGTTCTGATGCTCATCAGACATTTCTCTCAGAACAAACTCACTGCAAAGAGCAGAAAGCTATTTTGGGGCATTTGTTGTTTTTCTTGTTAATGCCACTGATTTTGGAGTCTTAACAAGTGCTGGAGTCAGCATCAAGTGAGCAGAAGAGTGTGCAGCTCAAGGGTGGTACAGAATAGCATGGCCACCCCATTTCTGTGGTGGTGAGTTGTTGCAGGCTCGTGCCATCTTGTGGAATTGCCCCTTTCCATGTGTAGAACAGGAGTTATTACCAATGACTTTAACATCCGTCAGTTGGGTATCACAACCAAATCCACTAGAATGAGAGATTTATTATATTTTCCTGTCGTTCATAGAATTTACCGTGTTAAATAGGAAAAAAACACCACCTCTGTGGTCACCGAAGACTGGATAGCGCTCCTTTGAGCAGTGCAGAATCGCTTAGATTATATGGTTACTGCAGAGGGCTAAAAGTTGGCGCTGTGAAAGGCTGTGTTACAGAAGTGATGCATTAGAAGGGCTCATCCCTTATTCCTTGCTTGATACCTTATCAATCCTCAGCTTAATGTTTACTCAGAGAATGCATGTGGCCCACAATCTGTTATCTGCTGGTGTACCTGAAGGCTCTTGTGTATCCTTTCTGCATCTGAAACCAAGTTGCATTTTCTTTGGCGGCTGTCACTGTACCTCTGCATGCAGCTGAAATGGCTATTTATTTGCATTTGAAATGGCTATTTGCATTTAGCAGAAAGATGGGAGGGGTAACAAAGTCCCTACTCTGACCCTTTTATCCTGATTTTAGATTATGCAAAAGGATTTGGTGGGAAGTATGGAGTACAGAAAGATCGGATGGATAAGGTAAGTTGTTCAAAAGAGCCATGACAAATAGTTCGCAGGAATACAGTATGGTCTGGTTAGATCTGTAGTGTTCAGCTCCCTATTTCTGGATACTTCTCCAGTCTAACAGTAGAGTTTGTGCTTTTCTAAATCTTTAAAAAGCCAGTTTATACACACAGCACTGGTGCTAGTTTATACACACGTCTGTGTGTACATGGGTGTAGTGTGTATATATATAAGTAGTGAAAATTGTAGCATGGAAATGAAAGAATAGTAAAATTCTATGAAATAATGAGAAAATCCATTAATTCCACAGTTTCAGTCATGTCTTCTAACATGTAGCTGATGCCTTATATCTTGAGGATATCCTTCTAGTGAACTGCTTAAAATAGGTGTCTTCTATCTTCCAACTTTGCCCACTTTGATTATCAGGAACCTTCTCTTTAGGATAATTTGATTTAGTATTCTAAAACAGTAAAAGGGCAGCTGATACTCCCCTTCTACCTGTCCATGAAAAAGTCCTCACTGAGATTTATCTGCTGAATAAATTTACACTTAGCTTTATGTAGGACATTTAAAAGTGAGAAAGTAGCGGAGTTTGACAGTCTATGGGATCTTCTTATTTGTGCCTTCAGGACTCAAGACCATTCCTTTGAAAACCCCTCCTGTTTTGATACTGTTCTCAACTACAGTATTGTTTTAACAATATCTGCTTCAAGGAGACTGGATGCTTTTACCTTGATGAAAATCCTGCACAATGTAGATTAGAACAGCAACAGCTACACAATAAATGTTTAGGACATCGACTCATTTGTAGTTTTGATGAGTCACCTGTTCATAAGCTGCATTTGTTTTCTAATTAATAGGATTTGAATATGTTTAAACCTGCCCCTGGAGATTAATTCTTCTGTAGTTCGACTCACAGAAAGGATTATTCCATTTGTCAAGTTTTGATTCTTCCTGATTCTGTTTCTGTGTTTTAAAAACCAGGGGCAATATCACAACAAAATGTCACAGATTGAAGCTGTCTGATTGTTTTTATGAATTTGTGTGGTTTAATGTACTCTTTTTCTCCTTACTGATAGAATGCAGCAACTTTTGAAGATATCGAGAAGCCAGCATCAACTTACCAGAAGACCAAGCCAATAGAAGCTGGTAAGGCAGTGGCCCTAAATCCTTTCTTTGGAGGTAATAATGTTCAAAAGCCTGGAATATCACTGGGATAGAAGAAGGATAAAAGGACTTTCCTGAAAGGGCTGTGAGCTCAGAGAGCAGAAAAGCAGAAACATGTTCAATCCCAGCAGAAATTTGTACCAAAAGCTCATTCCAGGCTACCTTTATTCAGAACCATAACCTTTGGCTTTCATTTAATGTTACAGTTGCTAATAAAACAAGCAGCATCCGAGCTAACTTTGAAAACCTAGCCAAGGAAAAGGAGCAGGAAGACCGAAGGAAGGCAGAAGCTGAGAGAGCCCAAAGAATGGCCAGAGAAAAACAAGAACAGGAAGAGGCTCGAAGGAAACTGGAGGTCAGTAGGATTCAAATCCCGTTTGAGCAGCGTGTTTTGTGTGTTTCAATGCAATGATGGGAGAAAAAAGAATCTTCAAGGAAAGATACTTTTCTTTTTTCCAGCCAGACTTTAAAGCTCTTCGTTTTTCTTGTGTTTGTACCTGTGCTTTACCTGTTTGCAGCTCCAGCCATCAACACGCACCATATGTATATCAAACATCAGGTAGGGTGATAGGGGAACTCATAATAGTATATATGTTTTTATTAGGCCTATCCCAAAATATGTAAGCTCTTCTTGACCACTTGCAGCGTGACCTTTTCCTACTGTGCCTTTTGGTAATATTAGATTCCCATGGGCACAGGGGAGCTCATAAGGGGAGAGACATGTGGTACTGTAAGAGTGCTTGTTCAAGTTGTTTAATACCATGGTTCTGGTTGGTAATGCTAGTTTTTTGGAGCCAGTATTGTGGAAGATGGAGGTAGTATCAGCCATTGGTATAGCACATGCCCATGAGATTAGGGGAAATAACCTTCCAAGTGTTAACTGAATCTTAGTTTGGGAATAAAGAATCTTAGTTTAGCATTGGCATGGTTAAAAGCTTTGTGATTTTCTGTGTTACTCAGAAGCAAAATAATTGCAGGAAATGCTTAGTCAGAACCTACATCTTAGCTGCTTTATAGGATTTGCATATTTGGTGAAGCTCCGCTGCTGAGATGGGAGGACTCTTGTGTTAATAGTAACTCACCCTTTGTGTCTTGTTCATTTCTTTTGTTACACAATGCCTGAGGTGCCTTATCAGTAATCCTGAGGGCCTCTGTCTGCAGCTGTGTGACCTTTCACACAAGGTGCTGCAGCAGTGTTTGCCCAGAGCCTCTGTGTCAGTTTCCCTTGCAGTCCCTTGCTGTTACTCTGATCTCATCGCCTCATACTAGTAAACACTGATGTTACGGCAGGGAGTGGGAAGCAATTGATGCTGGCATTAAGAGTAGTCCCTTTTTTCCCCTTCTTCTCTTCTTGTTTTACATATATTTGTTTATACTAGAGAAGAGTAAGCATAGGACACAAAAGGAGACAGTCCTTTAAATTCTGAATAAATGCTACTTAGTCATACGTGTGCATTGAGACTATAAAACACTGATGCCAAAATAGAATGCTACGACTAGTGCTACTAGTGTCCCATGCAGGAATAACCAGTAGGGAGATTGAGCGGGTCCTTATTGAAAGCGCATAGTACTCAAGGAGATGCACAGGAAAAGTGGTGAGCCTCATCAGCATCTTTCTTGCCACTTGCTATGCTGAAGAGACCCTTCCAGAGGCGAGTTGTCTGGGACTCTTGTCATTGCTCTTCCTGGCTGGCTGTGGGGGAGTGTCCTGGGTTCAGCAGTAGCAGTGATTTTTCTCTTTCTCAGTAGCTGGTGCAGCGCTGTGGTTTTGACTTTTGGCCTGGGAACAGCACTGGTAACATCGATGTTTTCAGTTACTGCTCCGTAATGTTTACTCTGACCAAGGACTTTCTCAGTCTCATGGTCTGCCAGGGAGGAGGGAAAGCCGGGAGGAAGCAGAGACAGACACCTGACCCAAACTGACCGAAGAGGTATTCCATACCACAGCATGTCATGCGCACTATATAAACGGGGGGCAGTTACCTGGAAGGGAGAGATCACTGCTGGGTCAGTTGGGCTGGGTATCGGTGGGTTGGGTGGTGAGCGGTTGTATTCTCTTCCCTTGTCATTTCCCTTATCATTATTATGATTGGTGGCAGCAGCAGTGGTTTGTGTCATGCCTCAGTTACTGGACTGCTCTTATCTCAGCCCGTGGGAGTTAACATTCTTTCCATTCTCCTCCCCATCCCTCCGGGAGCAGGGGGGAGAGAGCGAGCGAGCAGCTGCGTGGTTCTGAGTGACAGGCTGGGCTTAAACCACGACAGGGAGTTTTCCCATTTTCTTCTTTCTTCTCTCTTTCTCCTCCTTCATTTTTATTTTCCACCAGAAGTATCTTTTTCATTGTCAGAGCCAGTGTAGCCCACCTACTGCAGGCCCCACTAATACATCTTCTTGCATTATGAATGTGTCTCGACATCCTCCATAAGACATCTGGAATCCAGGAAAGACTATCAGATGGTTTCTCAGACCCATTTGGTCCCTTGCAAGACAACAGATGGGACAGACCCAGTGACTGGTTTCTCAGATGTGGCAGATACTTCCTCTTAGTGGGATGCTGCTACAGGATGTCAGGGTTCTGGTGTCATCCCATTCCATCAGTACTGGTCTAATTCATCACAAGTTTAGATTTTATGTAAACTAGTTTGCTTTACAAGTAGGAAAAACTTAAATGCATGGTAGGATCGTGGTAACCTAGCTCTGATCTGAAACTTACCTGGGACATTCTAGCTTTATGAGATAAATCAATTCTCGCCATCTAAAGTGATAGCTGCTTTGGTTTTTTCTCTTTCAGCGTATCACCTCTTTATCCTTATTGCTCACACAGTACATCTTGAAGCCATATGCTCACTGCATGCATATATCACAACATGAATGGGAGTTCATCTTTGTATGTCAGTAGTTTCGTCTAATGCTGCCTTTCATCCCTGTGGACTCGGTGAAATTTTAATACCTTACCCTAACCATTGAGTTTCTTTACTGTCACACCTTTAACACAGCATCTTAAAGCTAGGAGAGGAGGAGGGAGCTGAAGTTGAGAATTCAGTCTTTTCTATTGGATAAGGTCATCGAGGCTGCTCAGGGGTGCCACTCTGAGCCTTAATCAGCTTGGACTGCCCGGTGTCATTCTTGGCATTGGCACCATCCTCCAGCACACAGAGGAAAGCTGATCCTTCGCCTTGAGGAGAATCTCTTGCTTCCCCTCTCCTCAGAAGCAGTAAAGCTGGAATGCATCCAGTCTGTACAGTTGCTCTGGGAGCTTTTCAGATGAGAACAGTCGAATGCCTCAGCACTTGCTCACTCAGAGCCGCAGCAAAATGCTATCAGCATGTGTCACCTACCTTCTTTCGGTGTAGCTATTCAGTTGGTAGCCCCATAACTCCTAGGTACTGCCAGGCTGTCTCTGCTCCTGAACTACTGTTCACTGTTCATGTACAGCATGTTGCAGTGTGTTTAGGCTTAACACATTGCCAGTATCTAGGTCTAGCACCTAGCTGCTTCCCTAACAAAGTGATGTTTCACTCCTCATCCTCTCCAGTCCTTGTCCTGGCCACCAAGACTGCAATATACTAACAAAAGAGCTGTTGTCCCTCAGCTCTGGGGTCTGTCCTATGGGGTGATGAAAAACGGGAGCAGATAACTCTTTGGACACAACCTGGAGACAACCTTGAGGTGTACATTGCTCTTGAAAGTGCAGATTCACTCCTTCAGGAGATCTCTCTCTTCTTGACACTCATTTTCTTCTGCCAGCGCATTGGATATGGATAGCATTAAAACTTGTGGCTTACAGCAAGCAGCACTGTTATCTTTGCAGGGTTTAATGTAGCAGATACTTTTACAGGTCTCCAGATAAGGAAGAACTGTGATACAGGCTGATGGATATCACAGGTGTTGCATTGTTAATAAGGCTATTCTGCATCCAGGAGATCCCGTTCTTGCTCTTGCTTCCAGTTACTGCTGAGACTTGCTAAGAAGTAGCAGGCCCAAGGGAAAACGGACTTTCTCAGTGTTCACTCTGGTCTTTCTTTGGTTTTCTCTGAGGTTTATACTTGCACCTGGCAGTAACTCCATTCCAGCATCACTGCTTCTGCTTTGTTCTTAGACAAGGTGTCTGGTGTTTTTAGGACTGCTCAGCCTTTTTGAAGCTTCTTAGGTCACCTTCAGGATGCTGATGGTAGTTGGTAGGCAATATTCCTCAACCAGGGACTGTTACTTCTTGCTTTGATTTGGTTGTTTCTAGGGGATTCTACAAAAGACCAGTCCCTGTAACCAGTCCATTGTTGAACACCTGGTCTTACAGTGAGTGTTCTGAAGTAGAAAATTTGACTCATTAGCAAGTCTCAGGTGGTACGAGTTCTCTTGTTGCAGGATACTTTATCTTAACTCAGTGCTTCACTCTTGGCTACTACTTCATGGAAGTGTCTCTTTCCTAGGGCACGTGCAGCTCTGATACCTCAGACTGATCTTTTCTGTACTTCATGTCTGTTTTTCACTCTGCACCTTTGCTACAAGCAGGCTGATGTTCCTCAAGATGCAAGGAGGTACTTCCTGTGATGGCCGTGTCTCCAGGGCCTGCTTTTTATGTTGCCTCTGCATTGACAAGTAGGGGTATCAGTATATCCTACAATACTGCGTGATTTCATTGCGCCGCAGTTGTGTTTTCACAAGGAGTAGCAGCTGTGTGCCAGTGCATCATCCTGTTGGCTCTCACTGTCCCAGCGTGGCATGTCCATGTTGGTACTGGAAGTAACCAGGCTTTCTGCTTAGCATTCCCTTCTGTTGCATGGGTTTGTAGTCTGGGCTGAGTGGAGGAAGAGGTTCAGCTTCTCCATTAGCTCTCTTGCCATTCGTTTTGGGTGAATTTAGGCTTTTTTTACCCATTTCAGTTTTTCATTGAGCTTTCCTCCTGTTGAGGAAACAGTTTTCCAGAAGGGTTTAAATGTAGTAACACAGGTTCTCATGAGTCACTGAACTGTTATATCTTTCCCCCCCCACCAGTTCTGTCTCAGAAATGACTTCCTTTCTTTACTGTTATTTTTGCTGTAAGTGTGGGTTAAATTCACACCGTTATGCTTGATTTTTTCCTTGTGCCTCATCAGAGGCTCCGTTGCCTGGACACATTGATATTTCCCCCAGAACTGGTATTTAAATTCCACCATAACCAGATGATTAATGTTCTTCCAGCCTGAGCATCTCCATGCTTAATTGTGTGATACTGCAGGGAGGGAGGGAGAATGAGTTTAAGGGGAAACTAAAATGGCACTGCCTGCACTGCCCTCATTCACAGGCTGAGCAGGAAAAGGGGAGGGATGTAAGCCACACTGTCCCCAGTTACTGTAAAGGGTGGGGATGGACTTTGACTTAAGTGAACTTCCTTGTAGAAACAGAAAGCTTCCTCACTTCAAGAAAGCATGTGGGCATACATACGTACTTCCCCACTGTGGGAGTATGGGCTGCAGTCCTTCAGGAGCCCTGTTTACTGGTGGTCCTTCTTCTCTTGCTTTTCACGTGTCACACAGTCAAATGGTGTTTCTGGGAGCTCTTCAGCTGCTGGTTTGAATTGACAGGTGCCTCATGGTTTAGCCAGCCTCCACTGCCTTAGGGAGCAAAGCAGGGTGCTCATTCCCATGGAGCATCTCAGCAAGGAAGAAACCCAGCCTGAGGGAGGACCGTGCAATTTCAGTGTTTGAGGGCAGTTACTCTGTGCCTATCCTAAGGTGAAGTCTGGACTTCAGAGACCCATTTCCTAGGACAAATTACTCGGGCTGTTGCCATGTTTGACACTGTTAATGGATTACTGCTGTTTAGTTTGTCCCCAAACTTAGATTTGACTTCTAAGAAACACTCTGCTGATGCTTTCGTTGCTGTAGCACAGGAGTTGAAAGTGGGGGGAGCACTGTTTGCATCCGGACTGTTGTTTCCAGGAAGGAGAGCACTGGGCTTTGAATTGTCTTCAAAGCTGGCTCTGTTCTCAAACCCCCTTTGCTTGCTTTCTTTGTTAAGATGTGTTTTTCCTGAGCTGTGCCAAACAGAGGGAAGAAACATTTTGTAGCAGTGTCCTATCCCTTCATCCCTGGACCACAGTTTATCCTGAGAATCCTTTGGGGAGTTACAGCTTCATGGACCTAAATGACTGAAGTGCACAGTCTCCCATAACACGTATGCTCTCTTTTACTGCAATAAAGCAGCAGCTTAGGCCCTAGATCTGCAGTTTTCGTATTCCCTGTGGTAAAGAAAGAAAGGCAAAAGAAAATAGCTGACTTTTTAAAGTCTTCTAAGTCATGCAAATGATGTTGCACTTCTTGTGCTGTGGGATCCTGGCTTCCTAATGAATGGCTCTCTGATGATGATTGTGGACTTGCCCTTTGATTCACAGGTGGGATGGCACAGCATGAGCAGCCTGAGTGCCAGAATACTTGATTCAGATCCATGTTATAGAATACAGTAGTGATACTGGTTTTATTTCTGCTGCATAGAACTCTTCTGAGTGCTTGAATCCCTCGTTGGCAGTAGTTAGGACCTAGGTTTGTCTGAGCTGTTCAGTCTTTTGCCTTGGAGGTGTTTGCAGACCTGCGAGAGCTTGCAGGGTCGTTTCTCATCACAGACAGTAGATCAGTTGTACAATTAGAACACGTGGGCTTCAAGTTCTCTAAACTTGTGCTAAAACGGGACATGAGGCCCAGCAGAATGAACAGAATGTATCTGTTGGACACAGAACCCTGCAGCTCCTATGGAATCGTGCCTCGGAGTGCTTTGAAACACACGCATGTGTACATACTGCACAGGGTTTGTTTCTTCACTTTTTTCTCTCTTCTTTGCTGTATTTCTGAGGCTTTACTGCCCAGCAACACTAAACCTTCAGCCATGTCTGATGGTCCAGCCAGTCCAGCCCTCTTTGCTGCCTGTTTGCATCAGTTTATTGCAGCATAGGCTGGCTGTCATCTTCCTTACTGGAGGCTTGTTTCTTCTTCAGAGTCATGACATCAGTGATTAAACTGCACTGAAGTTTTTCTTTCTCCTCAATTTAGGAACAAGCTAAAGCCAAGAAGCAAACTCCACCACCATCTCCTGCTACGCAGCCAGTTGAGCAGAAGGCACCCTCCAGCCCAGTCTATGAGGTTAGAATCACTTCCAGTACCTGCTTTCTGATCCTAAGCATAGGAACCCTTTTACATACCCTTGACAAACCTCACCTGTATTTTTGCAGGATGCAGTTTCCTATGAAGCAGAGCCTGCCTACAACAGCACAACGTATTCAGCTGCACGTGAGCCAGAGCCCAGCTACAAAGCTACAGAGTCAGACTACCAGGAAGCTGTGAGTCAGCGAGAGGCAGAATACGAACCAGAGACTGTCTATGAAGTGGCAGGGGCAGGAGAGCATTACCAAGCAGGTAGAGTGTTTATTTCTGGTATTAAACCTCTTAAGATAAAGATCACTTCCATGTGCAAGGACTTAATGAATCATTGTGCTGATAGGAGCCTGTCCTAGTTCTCTAACGTCTCAGACTGATGAGACATCCTAGGTTCTCCACCAGCAAACTTTAATTAGGAAACGAAGGTGCAGCTGGAGCAAGGTTGAAATTGCTTAACTTGTGAGATGATGGTGCAGTAATTCGGGTGCTCTCTAGGGTATCAGTTCAAAAAGAACTGTAGAAATGGTTACCATTGCCCCCCTGTGCAATGCAGCAAAGCTTGTGAAGAAAGCACAAGGAGAAAATGTGTGCTGGCCTACCATGCACAACACTGTGTGAGCACTTCTTGGACTCTGAAATGGATGTGATGTGCACTGTGCCTTTAATGGAGTGGGATAAGGATGTCCCAAACTAATTGAAACTGAAAGAATAAAGGTTCTTTCAAATTCCTGTTTTTCTCACCTCTTCTGGCTACTGAATGAGGTGTGAAGAATGAATCTGCTCGCTCTGGTACCAAAACCTGTGAATTCTAAACAGGCCCCTTTCTCCCCTGCTACACACAGACTTAACTGGTATTAAATAGTCTCTTACACAGTGATCTTGAGCTCAGTGGCTGTTCTGTCACGTTTACTAAAGTGTTACAAGGCTGATCGGGTCTATTTTATGCCCTATTGAGTACCTACTTGTGAACACTTCCCTCAGGCTTCCATTGGGTGTAATTCAGGGAAAAAAATCCATTCCAGAAGGAACATCAGCACGTTTCTTCCTAGGGGTTGGGCAGCAGAATTAAAGGAGGAGCACCACAGGTGATTGATAGGTAGTGTGCTTTGTGCTGTTAATTTTTCTCCTCTCTCTCTCTGTAGAAGAAAATGCTTATGATGAATATGAAAATGAACTTGGGATTACAGCCATAGCCCTTTATGATTATCAAGCTGGTAAGCAAAGCTCTTGGGTTTAACCTGCTCTTTGAAAACTTTGCTCTGCACAGAGAAGTCTGGGTTTTTCCTTTGGCAATCACAGGTTGGGGTTGGAGAGGACCTGAAGACCATCCAGTTCCAAGCCCCAGCTTGTCTCTTGTAGTACTCTCTGAGATAAAGCTGTGAAGATGCAGTGATTGAGGAGCAGCACTCAGCTACTTCTGAAAACTACCAACCCCTGTTTGTGAGAGTGGGAGTTCTCAGAAGCTCTTTTACCCAACTGTTAAGCCCTGGGCAGACAGGGGTGCTGCAAATCACAGCTGATTAATTCTGAGGCGAGATCAAGACAGTGAAGTGGTTTTCAGTGTGTTAGGTAGGAATTGTTGCTCTACATTAGAAATGCACTTGAAATGCAGTAGGTAAGAACCATCCTGCCAGAGGATGAGGAAGTGTCTTCGCAGGTAGCCATTGCCTGGTGGGCTGATGGGAGGAGGGGAAGGTGAGGGGTGTCTGGTGTGATCAGCGATGGTGGGGTGGTAGGTGAACTGCCCCTGTGTGAATACTGAGCCTCTTCTGCTCTCTCTGCAGCCGGTGATGACGAGATCTCCTTTGACCCAGATGACATTATCACCAACATAGAAATGATCGACGATGGCTGGTGGAGGGGGGTCTGCAAAGGCCGCTATGGGTTGTTCCCTGCCAACTATGTGGAGCTGAGACAATGAAGCCTCATGTCTCCTGGTTATGCCTTAATTCCCCAGTCAATAAATCTGACCTAATACACTACAAATCATGCTTTTCTGAGGATGGAGGGGTATATACATATTGCTTTTATATTTAATACTTCGCTGATGCTTTTTAAGATGTTTATGCCACAGAAATAGCTAATATATTGTAACTACCATGTTCTTCACTAAGGCTCTGAAAATGATTTTCCTCCATTTGGAAACATCTCTCTGCCAAATTAGCAATTGTCATAAAAAGCCTTTGGAGGACAGCTAGCTGTCTGTTGTAATAGTGCATGTTTTACTCATAAGTGAGCAGATTTACTTAGTGTTTAAGTCTAGTTAGTCTTCCACTAAATGTTTTCAGCTAAGGAAATCATGGCTATGCAGGTTATTTGCATTTGCCACTATGGAGGAGTGGGGAGGACTGAGGAGGTGCATATTGTTTTCTTTTCCAGATAGTGCTTGACAAAGCAAAGAGAATGCTTGAAATTTGCAGCTACTGGCAGTTAATCCAAACCTGTCCAATATTTATGGAATAGTAACGTTAGGAAGGAAACAGTCTGGTTACTTTTTCCTTCTCTTTTAAAGTGAAGTTCCTTGGCTTTTACATTGATTTTTATTAGTGTTTTCCTGCTCCTGCCCCTCCTGTTCACGTGATCCCAGCGGAGGGCTGCAAACACTTCAGCACTGATTGTTCCAAATTCCTTTACTTTGTGTTTTGGTTTCACCCTCCTCTTCCCCAGGAAGGCTTAGGAAAAGTTCCTGCACAAGTGTTGAGGCACTCAGCGAGGGAAACTGGCATCCAAATCCGTGTGACCACCTGCAGGAGTAGCCTCGTTGCTGTAAGCAGGGGAAGACTGCTGTGCACAATACTTCCTTTGCTCCTACAGGCAATGGCCTGCTGTGCAGTAACGACTTCTTATGCAACCATATCTGAGTCAAGGAATCTTAATACAGATAATGAGGTTTAAACCCCATATAAATTAAACCTTATAAGCAACAACTCCATGTCCCTGTGGTCAACACAAACTTCCCGTAGTGTTCTACTGAATAACAGAATTGAACCTGTTCTTTGCCAAAACTGAAACTTGTCCTTCTAGAAAGTGACTTCACTGCAGATTTAGGGTCCCTACCAAAGATAGCACGTTGCATCTAATAGCGCATGTCTTCAGTGTATGTACTGTCTGTTTCCACCTTCAGATCCAAATGGGAATGGCAGAACTGATGCAGTAACTAAGAAAGGATACAAAGATTTGGACCAAGGGAATATAGAAGTCCTGTATAAGATGCTCAAGTGTATACTGTAACTAGGGAGAAGGCATCATGCTGAACCAGTTCTTGGATGGCTGGGACAATCCTCAATGAATGTCATATGTGTGTCATGACTATATATTTCTTTTCCTTCTCATGGTCTCATTTCCATGTTGTATTTGCATTACTATAGGGTTGGGTTTTCTATGCAGTTTATTTTAGCCAATTTTGCCTAGGACACCTCATAGGGATATGATTTTTGTAAATTAAATAGTCAATAAACTTTTTGAACCATTTGCATGGAATATTTTGGTATTTTTAAACTGCTTTGTCAGTCTGTTGCAGATAGTTCCATCCCGTCTCGAGCTTACCTGGGACCAGCCTGCATCCGTACTGCCTATGGGAAGCTGCTGCAGGATGCTTGGTGCTGGTGTGAAGGGCACCTCCATTCTTCTAAGTTGCTGATGCCTTCCAAGTACTTCTCTTCCTCAGAAACTCCCTTGGCTTTGCTTTTTGTTCCTGCTCCCATGTGGGAGTATTTAGAGCAGAGTTTTGTCCTTTATTGCCTGTACCTTTGCTACAATGGAGGTGAGCTGTGGTTTCGGTGAAAGAGTCGCTCCTGACTTCTGGGAATACTGATGGCTGCAGGGCATTGAGTGCTCTTGGAAACAGCCATCAGCTACAGCCAAATAAGCTTCGCCATCATTTTAAAGCTGTTCTGCTCTTAGTCATGACAGGGACCCTTAGGTCAAAGCTTTGTGAGCCTTGCCTGCAGGAAGGTGTCCCGAGCCCCTGTTCTACAGTTTCTAATCCTGACCTTTGCTGAGCAGCTGATACTTGACCGTGTGCTGCTGGAAATGCTAAGGAAGAAAATCCTGACATCCTTCTTCTAATTGTTGTGTAATGCTACTGCATTAACAGGAAAGGCAAAGCCTCAGAGCTCACCACCATCGCTCCTAAAATACAGTGAGAGAGACATTGCCTTAGCAGATAAGCACACCATGTGGGAAGGAGATGTGCAGGCACTGGGGGGGTGGAGTGCAGGGTTATTAAAGCTCTGTGCTGCTAAAGGCAGATTTGAAGGGGTCAGAGTGGGTGGTGAGCACGGCGGGTGTGGGGGCAGCAGCCCCTGGGCCCTCCCTGGTGGCAGGAGGGTGCCATGCCAAGGGCCTTTTGCTGTGTGCTGGGTGAAGGTGTGTGGAGTATGGCTGTGAGGTCTGGCCCAGCAGGCTGGAGGATGTTGCTACAACTCTCCACCTGGCAGGAAATGAGCTTCCAGCAGGGAGGGGGAAGCTCAAAGGGGAGTAAGCAGCAGCTCCCTGTGTGAACTGACTTGCTTCATGTAATGGAGAAAGTTCCATCTCTAAAGGACTGATTTCACTATCAGTGCCGCAAGATGTTCTGTATGAGACTGATGTAATATCTTGTCAAGTATATTTAGGTAGCAGTGTTAAGACTGTACCGTTGCTGCTATGAGCTTAGAGGCAGTCAAGTCTTGAAGCTTTAAGATCACTCTTACTCATCAGCAGTAATTGCTCAAGGTATCTCTACACTTGCTGCTGGAAAATATCATCCCAAACGACCTGCATTTACCATCAGCAGGGCTGGCTCAGTGTTCCTTCTGAGTGCTAATGTGAGCAGCAAGCAAGCTGTTAATTTCTGCTAATGGACGTCTTGCTGATTTGCTGCCTGACTTTGGGTGAGCCATTTACTTTCTTGGCACCTTGAATTAATTGCGTTGCTGCTTAATGCAGTGCCAGTATCACTCCAGAGTGCTGGGCCTTCAGGTGACAGAAGGCAGCAGCAGCACCCATTTTATTCACTGTGTAATCAACTGATTTTACACTTGAGAGTCATTCTTCTAAATTAATTCTAATTAAGCACATAGTAAAACCACTCAAAGTAATTGTTACGTAAATATTTTATAGTATTTTATATTTCCTTTGCCCATTTCTGTAATAACTGCCAGCAACAATAATAACTCCATAGTTTGAAGAGCAATTACATGGGAGGTGGAGATATTCTCAGAGACGCTGCTATCCCTCACTGACCTGCATTGCCACAATGGTGTGGCCGAAGCTGCAGCTGCATTAAGACTCCCACTGCAGGGCCCTGGTGGCTCTCCCTTGTTAATTCTATTGTTAGTTCAATAGTGAGGCTCAGCCGAACTGGTTTTTGACACGTACCACTATGAGTTTCAAGCTGCATGTGGTCTGTGTGTCCTCTGCAGGTTTTCTTCTGAACCTGGAAAGTCGACCTCTGCAATCCTCTCAGCATATTCTGGTTTTTAAGTCCCTTTTCTATCAATGCTCTTTACCAAGAATCTGAAGCACCAACTTTTGGACAAGAGCTTTTGCAAATGCAGACTTAAAGCCACCTGTGATTTTCTGAGACTTCAGCCTATAATAGGAGCATTCAAAGTGCAATCCACAGATGTTTAGTACCCACCCAGCAAGTTAATTCCTTCTGGTGCAAGTTCAAGAACTGTTGCCACTTCATGTAGTCAGTATTCATCTCATTGCTGGCTATGTTGTACAGGGATACAAAGCCTTCAAGATTCAGGCTGCAGTAACATGCACATCACCGCGTGCTTGTCCATATCCAAGTATCCACAGGATGCTAATGACATGGTGCTTAATTTTTACTAAGCTTGAAGAAGCTTCCTCAAATTCTCCTCAGCTGAGCCCACCACTTGTGCTGTGATTTACTACCACAAAGTTACCTGGTGAAAGGGAAATTGATATATTAGTCCTTGGAAAGTAGAACAGAACCAAAATCAATCTCAGCTGCGCAGCACAAGGTGTGCAGAGTACTGCCTTGGGTGGCTTCCAAAAAGGGAATCCGGATTGATCCAAAGAGCTTTGCTTGACAAATTTGTCCTAGAATCTGGGAAGCTCGGACAGAAAAGGGGCACGGTGCATGTTGGACTGCCCGGGAAGTGCTTTGCATGCCGCAAGGGAACCTTAGAAAGAGGTGAGTGGTGGCCTAGCACAGAGTTTAATGGCCATTTGGAGTCAGGAAAAATTAATTTAGGAATTACTGTTATTTAAATAGCAAATAAAATGTGCTGCTTCAGCTGTTTCCATTAGCTGAGCCCACTGAAAGCGAGAAGTGGCAGCTCTGCCTGCAAGGAACAGGAGCTGATGTTCACCTCTTGCATGTGAGCTGGCTTTGCACACAGCAGCCATCTATCCATGCACTTACCTAGAGAGAAAGTGGTGGCACTTCCGAGTTAAAACCCCCAGCTTGGTGGCCTTCAGATGAGGCACGGGGCCAGTCTGCTCCACGAAGGCTCCACAGAGTAGAAAATCACAGACTCGTGATTTACCCACCAGAAAGAGATGAACAAATGGCGAATTGAAGAGTGGCTTTTGGTGTGCTTGACCTCCTCCAAGCGGTCCTTACTGCTCAGCTCGGAGCCCAGGGAATGGCTGCACCCCTTTTGTCTTACCATGAACTTCTAGCAGAACTCCCACCATAGAAGCTGATCCTCAGAGACCTCACATGAGATCCTGGGGCAGCATTCCCAGGGTCGAATTCCAGGTTTTGGGTTCTGGATGGTTTTGGCAGTGCAGAATATTGCAAAAATGCAGGGTGAGAGGAGATGACAAGCTAAACAGGGTTCATTAGTGAGCTGGACCGCGAGCTCCAATGCAGGAGGAGTCTTAAGTGGAGAGTAAAAGTCAGGCTAACGCCAAGTCAGGAGCTGGGGCAGTAAAGAGACTCCAATAGAATTGATTTTCTTTTAAAAGGTTTGTAAGTTCTAAGCCTGCAAAAGCTGGAGAGAACTGATGCAATTTGCTTGCTTACCCATTGGCAGTGAGGCCACAGAGGTTAAATAACATCACCTTTGCTCAGCCGAGTTGTGAAAATGCCATGTGAAAAGCTTTATAGTTTTTATTAATAGCAATTATCCTCACTGCCTGAGCCTGGTAAAGCTGCCATTGAAGAGTTAGGAGCACTTTTTAACTGGATAAAGACATATTTTGCTTCAGTAGCACCAGTGAGTAGAGACCAGGCTAGGAAGTGGTCAAACGCAGGAGCTTGCACTGAAGCAAGCATGATGCCAGCACCCAACCTGTGCCCATGGTGCTCCTCTCTGTACAGAAAAGGTTTGGGAAGGGAGCCCATGCCTGGATAAGAGCACTGTGAGAGGAAAGGCAGGTGAGCCAGTTCTATCTGCAGCTCTTCATATAGTTCTGATTTTCCATGAGCACTTTTGGCCAACCCTGTAGTTATCTCCATTAGAGGCTATTTTGGATCATATTTAAATCTGCAGTGATCCATGAAAAGCAGTTGCTGTATAAAGACATTCATAGAATTGTATTGGGTGTTTTGTTGAATCTTGGACAGGAATCCACATGTGCTGAAGCTCCAGAAGAAAGGGAGCTGCTCTCTGTTTCATGGGGAGGTCCATCCTCTCAGCAACCATTTACCAGGGCTCTCATTTTCATGGTAGAAGCCTCCATTACTAAAGCAAAGCTAAGCACTTTTATACGCAGGATCAGCACATGCGCCCTTGCCTGCTGTGCTGAGAAACAGCAGGAGAGAGTTCTATCCACAGGTGATGTTTTTCAGGTCTGTGGGCTATTTCTCCTAGAGCATTCCAGGCCCTACCTCATCCGCTTACTAATTCTCTTCAGCAATGTATATTCATTTAATCTCCATGGTACCAGATAATTACTTGCTCATTTACATTTGTACCACTCTAACATTATTATTATTAATGTTGCTGTCAAACATACGTGTTCATCCGTGTCCAACAGCCCTGGACACATCCCAGCCTGATACACGGTAGTAGCTTATGCTCAAGTTCAAGAAGAACTATTGCTCCCAGGCACTTAAGAGTGCTATTACCATTTCTGGTAAGATATAAACTACTGCATGTATCATCTTACCCTGAATTCATCTACTGATGCCAGCTAGAAGTCATCCTAATTAACCAAGAGGGTCTAATCCTAATTAACTCTTAGGGCTCTGGCTCCCTTGTGTCACAACAGTAAGAAACCTTAACATGGCCAACAAAGCACTGATAAAGGCAATCAAAATCTATCTTAATGTAGCAATATAAGAACTCAAATACAGCTGGTAGAATTCCAAGTTTATAATAACACTTCTCTACTAAGTATGGGGTGTTATTTCCATTGCAATCCAGAAACAAATACTCCAGGGAGCTCCTTCTACCTGAGTCTGGTGCTTTTAGAACTGCTTCACTGCTCATTTGCACTTGAATAACCTTGTCCTGCTGTAAACCTGAGCTGTTGGGTTTGGGCTTTGGAGTTTTCAGCCAGAAAAGCCAAAACAGATCCAAATGTTCTTACACTAGAGCTTAAGTATTCATATTATAAGGAAAATACTGTTAACATTAAAGGACTCTAAACCTATTAGAAATGGTTGATTAAATCCTGCCCTTTATTAGCCCTACTGCATAGATGTTGCAACATTTGTCTCTGAATTTAATAGGTGTATATGACAGGACAAGTATCCAACCCTCACCAAATTCACATCACCAAAACACAGGTTGGGGCGTACCTATTAGCCCAGGCAGGAATTAAAATCGGCAAACACTGAAGTGAGGCTTTCAGCAATGTACAGGCATGGAAAAAGGGATTTACACCTCTCAGAGCTTGGCTACAGCTCCAGCACTCCCAGCCTAAACAACTCCTTTAGCCATCACTACACAGCATGTGCTACACGTGTAGCCATCTTTTGCTCCTGCTCCTTACAGCAGTTCCCTGTTTGCCCTGCAAGTGTTGAGCAGAGGAGAGCCTGTGTCACCAGACAAGCCAGCGCTTGCCTCACCTCAGTCCTGGGCTGTCCTGCCAGTCTTCCCACCCACTTAACCAGCACAGCTCTGAGCAGCACCCAGACTAACAGGGCTGCTCCTCCTCTTTGCTCTGTGTAGGGCAGTGTAACAACCCCACATGTTCCACAATTCAGGTGGACTTAAAGCCCAAACAAACCAAACCGAGTTGGTTTATTTTGGTGGGATGAGTTGTTAAGTCTCCATTTACAGTTCAGGGATAAAGCTCTTACAATAAACCCGAGAGTCTCAAATAACTGGATAGAACCTGTGCTTTCAGTACTGCAAGTGAGCAAACACAACACTGTTGTGGTCCAGCTGGCTGGGAGCCTTGCTGGCCTTATTAATAGGTTTGTCTGGTGCCCTCGAGGGGACGGTGAATCATCCACAGCCACCCACTGGAGTCTGTATTGGTTTTGCCTTTTCAATCTTGGAAAACACTTCTTCATGGGATTTGTTACTGTGGTGAACGAGACAGGAGCTTGCCCATCCGATGGGGCACTCTCTGGTTACAAAGTTTCCTTCATCTGTTATTTAATGGTTGGAAAAAAAATAAGAAAATTAACGTGTTTTGCTAAAATTTAAGCTTTCAGTCATTACAGAAGCTGCTACAACTTTTCTGCTATCCTTTCATACAGCTGAACTGGAATCCAAGCCCTGTATGTTCTAAGGTGAACAGAAGCTATCAGGGCACATACCCTAATAGGTTTATAAAGGGGGATGACATGACCCAGCGCTAGAGAGCTTAGAGGAGAAGCAGCAAACAAACACTCAAGATTAAAGTAAAATAGATTGAAATTAAAACTCCTTACCCTCAAGTGATGGAAGGAAAGGAATGAGACTTCCAGCCACAGAGCTTCGATCCAGCTCTTCCTAGTGGAAAGGTAAGAACCTTCTGGTCCTGCCTTTTTATGAGCCCGTTGCTAAACCACCTGGCTGGGAGGTAGCAGTTGATTAGCAGGGGGAGGTGTTGGTGCTGGTGCACAGTGCTCAGGTGCTGCTGCTTGTTTTGATTGACACTCGTTAGCAGGATGCTGGTGAAGGGACGGGTGGTGAATGAGGCCTGGGCTGAGAATCCCACACTATTCCTTGCAGGAGACCACACCGAGCCATGTTCTGCACACAAGTAAGGACTTCCAGGTTCCAGACAGAATTTATTCATTACCATTGGGTAACACGTTCTTCCAGCACCGACATCCCTTTTAGGTAAAATCCCTCTCCTGGCTCTTCACTCACTCCTGGGAGTGGGAAAAGCAGCCACAACCACAGCTCATTCCAGCCTCCGATGTGCCCAGTTACACAGAAGGAGCCATTTAAAACCCTGCTGGGATTCTCCACTCGCTGCATCTCACCAGTAGCTGGTCCCCACTGATCCCACTTGTACCCATTGTTGCTGAGCTCCTGTGAGCACCCTTCAGCCCACTCAGCTTGCCAGGTCCTTTTGTTGAGAACAATGCCTTGCCTCTTTCATGGTTACTTATTGTCATGTCTTGATCAATCAAAGTTCTCTCTTCCTTTCTGCCACCTCCAACAGAGCAGTCCTGTGGATTCACTGCGAGATTTTCCACAAGCACACTGTCCCTGTTTCCACTGCACTGGTCTTTCAAGTGTTTAATATGAGATACTGAGCTTCCCCGCCAATAAAGCAGCCTTGTCATCAGCACAGTTACTACACACAGGATTAGGTCTAGTATTAGCGACTTCCCTTTAAAGGGTTGACGATTGCCTGACAGTGTGAGAACACCTCTGGTGTGAGGACATGTGCAGCAACAGTGGACTAAAAGGCAAGGTGTGTGCATCATCTGCTTTGACTACACACAGCATGGGAAGAATTCTCCTCTGAAAGAAAACCTCTTTTCTAAACTTGCCAAGTGTGTCCTGGAGGTCACCCCCCTCGCTTCAGGTCCTCTCTGTAATGCGGATGATGAGCATTAGCAGAGACTTCAAATAACCTCAGGTGAAATGTACAGCACCTGTCTCTTACTGGGTCACTAAAATCTCTTACAGGTGAAATAAACAGACCTGTAGAAAGTAGGACACATTAAAACTAGCATCCACTGCCTCGCAAGGAAGAAACTTGCTGAGACAGCACATGGGGAACAGGGGGAGACAGCATGGCTTGAGGTAAAAAATACACTGCTAATCACAGGAGTATTTCTGTTGGTCAGACACAGAGCTCAAGTTTGACTATTTCCAGGTAGAAAAGAAGTTATTTTTGTTCAGTTTTCAGCACCTCATGTGGACTAAGATGTCAACGACACTTCCGGTTTGGGCTCAGCCACTTTTCTGTCTCCTTTAATGAGTCTTGGAGCGGTCCCTGGACTTCACCCCTGCTGCACACTGTAAAGCTCAGACACCAGCATCGAATGGGACCTCAAGATACACCAAGGTCAGAACAAAATGACAAGTGATCACAGCAGTTCCTCACTGAGTATTTTCTAGGGGGTAGGGAGTCCACATGTGGCAGCACTCTGAATTCCTTACGGACAACAGGGTGCCCATGTAGGGAGCTGTGAATTCTTTACATTGTGGTAATGAGGCAACGTTTCCCTCTGGATTTCTGCTGATGAAGAATATTCTTAGGGAAAAGGAATCAAAGGTTTTGGAAGGCTGTGCAGCAGGGAGATGATCTGCTCTCCCCCAAAGCTCAGTTTCAGCTAGTACAAGTTATAAGAAATGGCTTTAAACTGCTTTGAAGCATCTAAGGAAGAGGGGTGACTAGAGACAATTGGATAATATAAAAGTATCAATGGAAAATAACCCATCAAACATGAATTACATGTTTCTGTACATTGTATTTTCATCAGAACTTCCAAGCAAACAGGTACACTGCAACGTTGAGCCCAACACACGGACAAGCACATGCAACACGGTGCCCTAGTTGTACATGAATTCCCAACGTGCTGTTCAAGCACCTTTACATCAAAAGCACACAGGAACTCACACATGTGCATGTGTTCCCTCTACCATTTGTCCTGAGGGAAAACTTAACTCTTTCTTGAGAAACCAAACTTCAGTTCTGCAAGTCCACGTGGGAAATCACCCACCAGCTATTCCCAACTGATCCCTGACCCAAAACCTGGCCCTCATGCAGTTTGGCTCTGCAGCATCTTCTGGTCACCAGGTTGCAATGTCTGACATTGCTCAAAACAGCCCAAGATTTACAGCACTGGAGACCTAACCCATATTGTCATTACAACTCGTGCTTGATGAAGATGAAGGTGTGTATGGAGGCATGAACACTGCAAACATAAACTGAGAAACCAACCACATATAACTAGAAAACCCATTACAGATCTTTAAAGATTCCTCACCCCGTGTATAATGTGTGTAATGATACAGTCAGCCTTTGTTTTCTGACTTCTTAGATATCCAGGCCAAGTCTCAATAATAAAACATTGGCTAAAATGCCACCCTGCAGGAAGAACAACACTAGTTTCAAATCAATACGTATCTTTAAAGACCATCTATTGCTCTGAGCCTGTCCATTGAGCTCCACTAGATGTCAGCGTTACAGAACCAGTTTGTTTCAGACTTCAAAGCATCAAGTCCACTTGGTTCATTTATTGTAGTTACCTTGTCTGTGACACATAGCACACGTCAACGACACCAAGCAAGGGTTTATGGAAGCAAAGTGAACCAAACAGAACAGTCTGGTTTCATTCTCCCCCTCCCCTTGTTTACTTATTTTGAACAGAGAACTTCAAACCAGTCTCATGATGCTGAATATGTTTCAAAATGAGATGGAAATCATCTCAGTTATTCTAACCAGGTTTCCTATTGCGGTGAGAAGAACTCTGCAATTCAGATCCAGCACCACAAGCTCTTTTTTGGCAGGTGCTGTAAGACCTTGAAGATAAAGCTCTTCATGTTAAATATGATGTAGTTGAGCTGGGTTGAAAACTCTTAAGGCACGTACAGACTTTACCTCCCCCATTTCCTGCAGCACTGTAATTGAGACAGCAGAGCTGCTGGGGGTTTTCATGGTATTGGACAAAATGAATGAAAGACTACAAAATGCAGAAAAATACAGAAAAACCAAGAACAAAAAACCACACAACACATGGATATAACACACAGAACAACAGCAATAATCAAATCTCATCTTGTTGACCAACAAGGACTGACAATTGGGAAGTGCTCTTTGTTCTGCACTGTAAATCATAGAATCACAGAATGGTTTGGGTTGGAAGGGACCTTAAAGCTCATCCAGTTCCAACCCCCTGCCAGGGGCAGGGACACCTTCCACTAGAGCAGGTTGCTCCAAGCCCCGTCCAACCTGGCTTTGAACACTGCCAGGGACTGAGCAGCCACAGCTTCTCTGGGCACCCTGTGCCAGCGCCTCACCACTCTCCAATACCAGACTTAAGTCAGACACACAGAGGTTTATCACTGTATTACCACAATACCTGAAATTAAAAGACGATGGTTTTTCTTCTGTCTTTTTGAACAAAACAAAGCTGCCAAGTGAATTGTTGTTGGAAAAATAGGAGAGAAATAACAGGTAACTACAAAAATGATGAACTAGAGCAACATCTGAGAAGGAAATAGCAGTTAAGGAACATATGAAACCAAATGGCAACAGTTCTAGGCATTTATTCCAATATCTTAGAAAAGAAAAGTAAAAAATATTCTTCATTGCATCACCATTTGAAAATAGAAAAACAAATGTTTAGATTCAGCCAAAAGATGTGAATGGTTCCCTCGGAATTCCCATTTTGAGCCTTGTTTATTCACAGTACAAACAAACCCCGCTGGTACATTTTTCCAGTCACAAGACGCACAAGGAGCACCGACCGGATCCTTTTCTCCATGGAGCTGCTCTGCCCTACAAAACCTCCCCAAAACTCCCTCCCAAACCTTTCAGGGCCATACGGAATTGCAGAGCAGAGCCAGCCCCAGCGTCCTGAGACCGCCAGCAGCACGCGGGGCAGAGCGCACGTTACCACACATGTGCTCAGGGAAGAGAATACTCATCCATCACTTGAAATCCACCTTAAGGCAAATAGATACGGAGTTTTTCTCCCTCTTGTCGAAAAGTTTTACTTTTCCAATAGCAAAACATGAATCAGACATTCAGGAAATGAATTGGTGTTGGGCATAAGGAATGCTTTAACAAAAAAAAAAAAGGAATAAAAAGGTAAATCAATTCTTTCACCTTTATCTACATTTTGTTAAAGCATTTTATGCTCTTTCAATAACAGATTGCAAGGGGGTTGGCAACTTCTTTTTCTTTTTTTAATGAATATCCAGACAGTGTTCTCTGTTTGCAATCAGAACCACAACCTTAGTGCAATAGTATATTTATTTCTTACAGTAATTTTGGTTGCCATACAAGAGTATTAAGGATTGGGGAAAAGTGCAAGTTACAGGAGCTTGATTTGTTTAATCAGTCGAAATCAGAGGAATTAAAGCACAAAAATTACAGCAACATAGAGAACGTGAACACAAGTTGTTACACAAACTATAGCGAGAAACAGAGTAATATCTAGAAAAGAAAAGAAAAGATGTAATGGAAAAAAATCATCAATATTTGTGGCTCATACACATAATCATCGCCAGATCAACTGGGTAATGCTCTTGAAGAACGGAGGAAAAAAAGCACTATTTTCTTAACTTAAGTCCCACAAATAATTAACTTTTGTGATATGTAAATTCTGTAAATCAACAGTCACATCTAGTAATTTTATAATATATGACTTCAACTTAAAATGTTCTCAGACACCTAGGGCAAGGAGTCTGTGCAGTTATACACAATTTACATCTTGTAAGGTTTTGGTATTGTATACACAAATATTACAGAAACTAGGCATGTAAATGCAATTTCTTTAAATTACAGTATATAAACAAAAGTTGATCCTAAAACCCAGAATATCAGAATGTATTTCAGAGATCTCTAACAACTTGGTTTGCACTATCATAGTAGCATGAAAGAAATGGGTCTTCTCTCCTCCCCCCCCCCCCCCCAACATTTCCAGACTGGTGAAAATACTCGGAGGCAACGTCGTATCTGTTACTATTGCTTTCTGTAGCAAGATCCTCACACAGAGCTAGAGACCGATTCCTCTTGGCAGAGGGGTATTTTAGTGGGGAAATTAGGTCTACCCAGGTCTCCTCACCTTTACTTTGTAAGACACAAGGTAAAAAATAAACTATTCCGTTAGCTCTTTAAACCTCTTTTCTACCAATGGTATATTGTACCTAGTCTTTCAGTACCTGAAAAGATCCACGAGCAAGAAACACACCTGTGTAAGAAAGGGATTACTGTCACCTGTAATTTACCGTGTATGTCGGCACGTGTTCAACGTAAATTCAACAAGAATGCTGTGATTAAAAAGCAGCTTAAAATTCAACTTCTACATTTGCTTTTACTACCTTATTTCCTAATGCATTTTCTGGCACATGTCAGAGAGGTAAGATCAACTGTACCCAAAGAAACAAAAAAAGAAGAGAGCATGGCATTAGTGGTTTATTTACTGAATTCTGTTGTATCACCAAATGGAAGACAATGATGGCTAAATCACCATTTTTACACCTCTTAGAAAGGATTTGATGGCCTCAAGTGGCCTGTATCGCCTATCTGGATGACCCTGCTGATTTCTACACTGCCTATGGAAAAACTCAGTACTCCTCAAAGGAAAACACCTCAGCACTTGGTTTTTATTACAAGGTTACTTGGAACTTTCGAATACAAATACAGTAACAGGTCTTAAATCAAAAGATCTGTGTTGTTCTGTAAAGGGGGCAGGAGGCTAAGTAAGTTAAGTTGTATTTTATGAGCATCCAATGAGTTGGTAACTGTTAACCACTTCTGAAGAAAGATTCATCCTCCCTTGTAGAAGTTCTAGCAAAGATAGAAAATATAACATAGCTCTGCTGGTTCAGATGCATCCAAATGAGGTTGATTTTTAAAAAGGTCAAGACTTTATCATTATTCCACAGAAATAGTAGTAAACCACAAAAGTTTTATTTTCTTTTTTTAGGTTTTTTTTGTCTTTTTATGTTTTTTTTTGTTTTTAACTTCCTAGCACTGAAGTGGCACAAAGGCTGCCAGTAGACCAGCCACTTATTTTCTTAAAATATTGTGCTTATAAACTATCTGTACAACTATTTAAACTTGCAGTAAAGAAAGATAGTTAAAATGCTAAACTTTATGTACTCATACTAGGGCTGTTGCAGACCTAATTAGACACTTGTTTGTGAGCAAAAATAATCACAATAAAAAAATTAGAGATAGGCTGGACCATATCAAGGACCATATCAAGGAAAGAAAGTTCAGGTACCTTCCAAAATGTAAGAGAACCTGGAAGGATGGTAGGTAGGCAGTCTAGCTGTCCACACACAATTTACCCACCTTGAACATCTTATTACATTAATAAAGACCTACAAAACTCACAGCTATGAAGAGGTGTAAATTACAAGGGGAGTTCAAACATGCAGAGAGAGATTTGTTAACTTAAAAAAAAAAAAGGAAATAAAAAGGAAAGTCAGACTTTTAACCAAATCTGTGTATTTCTCCCCTGCTGACTGAAGTCTCCTGGAAAGCCCTCGAGCTTTTTCCCCACCACCCCAGTCCACGTTGGGCCACAGGGTGAGTGCATCAATCCTGCGACTGCACCAACAGCCACGCAAAGGAACGGCTGGAGCCCCCGAGGTGCTCAGCCTGCTCTCCTTGCCAAGAAGCCAATACCTGTTAACAGTGATAAAAATGAGAAGTTGGATGCCTACCCAATTCTCCTGGCCCTCGGAACACACGCATGCCGAGATACTCTCTACTACTCTCCACCCTGGCATCACCTTCTTAACCTTTTTTTGCTTTTCTAATGAGTTGAAATGTTCCCATTTCTGCTAACAGGCTGAAATCTCGCTCTTCACTTAAAACACTGGCAACCCTCCCACTGACTTCAATGGGAACATTCATCTATCTTTTTCTTCTTTCTTGGCCTGATGTTCAAACTACCTAAGCACTTACCACTCACTGAATAAACCAGCATCTCTCGGGGCTTGGCATATTTGAGTATCTGAATGTGAGGTCCAAAGATGCGTCTGTACCAAACCCCAGATTTTTACTGGCTTGCAGAGTTCATATTGCAACTTAGCAGTAGTTTAGCTGGTTGAAAACTGGGGGTCTCAGGTTCAAACTAGCTTCATTTTGTTGTACCTCTAAGTGTGCATTCCTCCTCGGTTTTTACGCAACGTCTGCATCGTCTTACAGGTCAAGTCAATGGAGCGTGTATTGAACTTGTTCTGCCACCTTGGAAGAGTGCTATGTGTAACTGCAGAAATAAAGAAATACCAGGTAAAACAGAGCAAGGTTACCTTTGAACTAATTCCAGCAGAACAACCAGCTTCACTGCCAACAAGTCAGAGAGCTAAACTAGTAAAAAACAGTAATATGAACTCCAGCACCTGTCTTTGCCTCTGCTACAGATAAAAATGGGTTTGAATGGCAATGAAGCAATCTGTCCTCTTAAAATGAGCTAAAGGCTGGGGAAGGAAGCCTGCTTGGAGACTGAATGTCAAGAAGAGAATATAGTGCTTCTCAATACAAAAATGAACTGCTTGCAATTCTAAATGGAAAGAAAAGCGGCATGTAACGGTTCCAGCAGAAGGGCAGTATCAAGAGATAGGATTTTTGAAGTTAACAATTTTCTCTCTCTCTCTCGTATCTCCCCACAACTTTGAAATAAAATGGCCCCACTCGTGTAGAACATTTAATTTCTGCTTGGGCATGTAGCACACAGTCTGCATTACCTGAGTACCAGGAATTGAACTGCTTTCCCCCTCCCCCCCCAATTTTACTGGCACTCGCAGACAGACAAGGCATTTGGGGTATTTCAGTACCAGCCCATCTCTAGTTATCAACAGAAGTTTGTGAGGCAAAATAGCTATTCTTATCTGTCCAGCAGCTGTTTCAAAGCTCTTTCTATGTTCATTCTGTGCCCAACTCTAGTCACTCCAAGGTCTATCAGATCTTCCTTTTGCAGATTTGGTAAATGAGTGCCATCTATTTCATTGTCCATAAATGTTTCTTTATGTTCACCTAAGTTTAGACTTTCCAACCAATCTGCCACATCTGGTTTAGTCCACAGGTGGACAGGCTTAGTTGTAAAAGGCTTATTTGAGATTGGCTGTTGTAATATTGAGGGAGAAGGAGACCTGCTGCGCCCTGTGGTCAAGCCAAATAAGTCCCCTGAAGGGGGCTGGCTGGGTAGGCTAAATACATCGGACAAAGTTGGAGAAGGAGATGAAGCTGAAGCAGAAGCAGTCAGAGGAGCAGGCATGATGTCTTTATTGATCTCTGTTGGTGAAACCACAGGGCTTGGAGCATGCCTTGCTCCTGAGGTCCTACTGTCATAGTCTGGGGACCTGCTCTGCAGTGTTATCGGCTGGCTGGTTCCAGGTCGGACAGTAAAAGTGATTGTTGTACTTCGTGTACCTGAGACAGTACTCATGACTTCCGTGCTCCTGAAATGGCAAACAGACATGGAGAGTTAGATACATCGGCCACCAGCTGAAGGGTTGTCTGTATCAACGTGGTAGATATGGGTTTTGAATGCTTCAATGTTTTCATTTTTTAATGAGCAGTATCAGGTTAAAAGTACTATGATGGTATCATTAAATCTTTTCCATAAAACAATCATCAATGGTAAGCCATAGTTAAAAACAAAACCTTTGCTCATGAGCAGTTCAGGAAAACACATTCACATTCTTATGAGGCTACACCAAAATAATTCATGGTTAAATGATAAACACCAAGTGGAATAAGCAGACAAGCACCTTGAGCTCCCCAAGAAGTGCCATCAGGAGTTGGTCTTCCCTTCGTTGCATAGAGGGCAGGGATCCTATAGTTCAGTTTTAACATGCCGGTTTTACACACAGTTAGATAGCACAGCTAGTAACAGTAATATAGGATGCAATGGATTTTGGATCTCTGGACATCTACTCAGTGAATTGCACAGTATGTCTGTATTTTAGGGTACATTTGTATTCCCATTTGTTCACAGAATGCGCTGCACAAGCTTCTCTTATTTCCTATTCTGTTCAGGTGGCCTTTTCATGCTTTACAAATAAAACATCCCTTCCAAGGTTCATAAAGGGACTTCTGTGTCCATTTCTTTCTATACAGAAATGGTACCTTGGCAGATCCACTGCAAAACTTAAGGAGACAAAATTCTTGTTCCTGTGCATGCCCAGAGGTGATGTGGTTGTGATGAGGTCGCTGGCACCTATCTCTCCCCTAAAGGAAATTCCAGATTACGAACTAAGCAGGCGTGAAGCTTGCCAAGAGGCCAGCTCTGATGGGAGGCTCAAGGCTGGGGAAAGAGCAGATGAGTCTGCTTTTGTCTAGTTGCTATAGAACAAATTTAGAAGCAGAAGATCCAGGTTCAGGTTTGATCAGAACATAAAATGCTTAACCCCAGAGCCCTTACTTCTCATGAGAAAAGCCTGCCAGTCAGAGTGTGCACTTCAGGTTCTTCCACAGAACCACTGTGTAACTTCAGCTCCAGAGTTTTTCTCTTCTAAAAAACCCTGCCAACTAGGAAATCCTTCAGAGAATGAATTTCAGACACTTCCAGACCAATGGAAGGATTTATTTATCCTTGATGCGATGCCACGGACTCCAGAAGACAATCTGGATTGTTAGATTTCTAACCTAGATCCTGACTGAAGCCTTCAGTATCCAAATGCCAGATGGCCCACAGGTCTGACCTGTCATAACTGCATAGAACTGAAGATGACTTGAGTGCCTGATGCTTTCATTATATAATAGATGATACAGATGCTTTCATTAATTAATGCAGATTCACCACTGTGCAGAAAAGATCTTATGGAGCCAAAGAAGGAAGACTTAAAGTGCTGTTATGGAAGAAACTGCCATCTCTTCCTAAGTCCCTGCTTAATGATTTTGTATTCATTGCCACCAAATCAAGTACCAGAAATGATCCACATAGCAGGGGTCAAAGCCCACACTTGTTCTCTTTGAGGCATGTCACTTCACTAGATCCACTTCATAAATGAGAGGCCCTCTTGTGCTCCTTTGTCTTAGGTAACTGTGATGGCTTTGCTCCTTCCTGCAGAGTACTGTGGCTGCTGAGGAGGAGGACATGGGGTGTAGGATTAACCTGTCTCACTGGGGCTGCTCCCAGTGCACTGTAATTGTGAACTCCACAGTAAAGTGACTTGACTCTGGTCACCCACATCCTGAATAGAAGAGCGCTTAAAATTCCAATTAAAAAGATGGTAAATGGACTATTAACTCCCTTCTCTGGTATAAGCCTTCCTGCAGTCCTGCTTGTACTGAACTGGAGACATTCTTCAGTGGTTCCTTGGTCTGCTGATGGCTGTTGTGAGCCCTGTGAGCTACGTACTCCCTATATCACCTCTGGGGCTTTGGCACATAATTAACAAACCCAGACATCAGGTAACCTGCAGCACTATAGCACTGAGATGCAAAGCATGCTCGTATCACAGTGAGACTCATTCAAATCAAGCTCCAATACTGTGTTATCAAGAAAGCACTAAGAATAACTGTTTGGAGCACGTACATGTTATTCACATAAGCAATCCCACCAGTCTCCCACAGATTGTTCCATATATTTCAATGCGAACAGGGGGATCTTTTTGAGTGTTGAGAGATTGGCACTTCACTTAAAACACAGTAGGAACAATACTTGTAGCACTTATGTCTTTGCAATTTAACAAAGAAAGGAAACACTTGGCAAGGTTTTGAGTGTTTCCTGTGAGGTTTTGGGGGCTTAATGGCTCTCCTTGTCTTCCAGGACTGAAGCTAAGCATTCTTAGAAATAAAAAGTCTATGGCAAGAAACAATTAAATTCTACTAAACACGGGGAGCAAGTTATTTCTACCTACTTTAACTCAGCATTAGGAGTCACACACACTTTATAAGGCATGATATGATTTTAAATCAACAAAAAACCTGCTCTGCTAAGGGTTGGGATAATGCTGCCATAGTGACTGCAAGAAAAGAAGGATGAATTTTATATGAATGTGAAAATGATTCCCAATCTCCTTACCTGCAATTACCCTTTTACTTAACTTTCCTGTGCTACAAATACTAGAAATCATGGTTTTGTACTCACACTTACTGTGGCAATATCAAATGGATGATGGGATCTATCTTCTATTATACCAGATGCTTGAAAGATCATTTCTGTTACTTGACTGACAGCTCCAGGCAAAGCGTACACCTTCTGCTTTGTAACTCACTTTTGCTGCTCCTTCTCTCTATTGTTCCTTTCATAGACTCCCTGCCCATCCTTGTTTAGGAAATCACTGCCACTGTTCCTCTAAAGAAAGCATATTAAGCCACTAAAACAAAACACTCAAGAGTAAACTGCAGGCTCTTGTTTTAGGTATTCCTTGGACTAGTGTTACCTAACCTCAGACCCATGGGCAGTAATAGTGGGTGAGCAAAGCAATACAAACAACCATGTACTTTTGCTTTCTGTCAGCCTGGATCAAAGCAATGGCTGAGCACAGCTACAAGCAATACAAAGATGTGTGGGCATCTTGCTTTTTTCAAGACATTGGTTCAGTGCTTCTAACTGTTAAAAATATAGCTCTGGAGCATTGCTAAGAAAATGTTTTATTTTACCTGATTATGAGGTTTCAATACCAGCCACAGCAGTACTGAAGCTGTCATATATACTAACCCTTTTATCACAGAATCACAGACTGGTTTGGGCTGGAAGGGAAGCTTATTAGCTCCATGCCCCTACCATGGGTAGAGACACCTTCCACTACAGCAGGTTGCTCCAAGCCCCATCCAACCTGGCCTTGAACACTGCCAGGGATGGGGCAGCCACAGCTTCTCTGGGCAGAAAGCTCAAAGCACTTTGTTAACATTAACAGACTTAATCCTACAGTAACACACATTCTGCAAGGAAGTTATTAGTTCTACTACACACGTGGGCACACAGACAGGTCTGTGAGTCAGCACATGTCCCCACTGCTGCAACAGCAGTTTAGGACAAGTTTTAACCACAGCAACTTGAGGTCACTGCTGCCTCCAAACTACTCAGCAACCTGCAAGGCTCCAGCTGCTGTGCTTCAGCTGCCTCTGCTCTCAGCTCTGCAGCCTTCACACACAGACATGGCCCTCAGGAAGGTCATGTACAACTGCTGAAGCCCACGGCTGCGTTGCCAGGCTTTCAGTTTAAAGTCCTTAATTCCAAGATTCATTTTTCCCCTTTCTTTTTCCCTTCTTTCACCTGCCAAGTCAACTCCAGCATGTAACAGAGACTGCTGTACTGTAACTGCAATCCAAGGAAAAAACATGCCTATTTGTGTAACTCCTGTGCATCCTGAATTCTAATTTATGACATCTCCAACACAATCTCTTATGCAGATACAGCCTTGAAACCATCAGCTGTCTTGCATGTTACGGCTGATTGGTTTCCTGGTCAATAAGGAGCAGGCACATTCCAGCTGGAAAGTAGGCATGGCTTTGTTGTATTGTGGCTTTTCCAGGTTTTTAGTAAGAGCGATTTCTTATGCCTTATTTGATTATCTGTTACACTAAACATGTTAAATCCATATGAAACCTGTCTAACCCCAAATTTCATTTTAGAAAGGTGAAAAGTCTGCTAACTATTTTAAATAAGATTTGCTCCATTAGAATCAGCACATGGTGGTAATTTACAAACATTTGCTGCTGTAAGACTGCACTGTCTGCAATGCCCATTATGTTGCTTCACATTAAAATTACAATATATAATTCCTATGTCACAATGATGCGGCTTCTAAGTATAAAAGCCATCAAAACAGCTTCTATGTAAGAAATTTGGGATTCCAATTTACTGTTAAATTAGTATCAGAAGCAAATTGGTGAAAGATGGCTCACTGCAACAGAACAACCATTACGCTCTCACAGGAGCTGTTCCATCCTGTAACTTGCCAAAAGACTCACTGTTTCTTCCACTGTATTAGAGAAAGAAGTCTTAACAACCAAGAGAACCAATAACTGAAACGAGTCCTTATACAGAGGTACTGCAAGAAACATCTTACAGAGTTTGAGAACACATCAACCCAAAACTTTGCCTTCATCTCTTACATTTTTACTCTATTTTGGGGCTGTCAAATGAAAACTGAATGGTAGGAAAGCAAGTCAATAATTATCTGGTTTTGGGAAAAATTAAGAGCAAGGGCTGATGTGATGACTGGCAGGATACAGAGCTTCTCATAATAGTGTTATTGTACTGAGAAGAACTGAGAAACGGTTAGTGTCTGTGGCAGGTAACACTTCAGCAGGAGTGAAGAATAATCGCTGAGGTCTGTGGGAGGCTGCTCAAGATCATCAACTTCCATGCAAGTGGCAAAAATGTCCGGAAAGTGGCAGTAAGGAAATGGTGCTGATGGGGCAGAGGACAGGGAGATGGCCTCTCTCCTTGAAGAGCTGCAGGAAGAAATGGTCAAGGGAATCTGGAAAGAGAAAGGGGGAAACCCCACCGCTTCCAAGGATGGAAGACTGGACAGTGATAACCGCTGCAGATCTTGATTCTTTTGAGGGCTATTTTGTCTTTACTCTTCCCCTCACACAGGTATGTAAAACTGATCTAAGCATCCCTCCCCACCCCTTCACCTCTAAAAATCCAGCAGAATTATGGCATATTTGAAAAAGCACACCCTTATTTAGGTGCTCAGATGTAAGTTCAGGAATCTGGGCTTTTGCGCTCATGCTTGCTTGAATACTTCTCTGATGAAAGTAGCTTTTAGTTCAGCCTGAGATGACATCCTATGTCTTGTTCTGGATGGCTACCATTTCTGGATTAGGATGATCTAATCCACACTGCACTTTGTAACAAAGTCGACATCAAAATCACTAAAACGCAATAACATTGAGTGAGTATTAAAAAGAAGCAGAATGCGTAACACAGAATACTGTAAGCTTTATGGTCGTCACTTACTTCATGGCACTTCAGCATGACCCTCTTCTGACAACAGCAGTCATGACAGCAAATAAAAACGACAAAATGGAATGACTGAAACACTGCAAAAATTACTGACAAAGCAAGCAGTCCTGTGAAAATGGCAGGCAAACAGTCAGGGAAATGAAATGAAACTAATGGGACAGCAGTAAACTGGAAAACCAAAGCTTGAGAATTATCCCACAAGACACGTATTTCATCATCTGTGAAATCCGGACACCCTTTACAATAAACCGAATGTAGGATCAGTCTCTACATAGGACTCGCTGCTAAGCTCATGAATGCTTTGCCTGCTTGTGAAGAAATGGGAACTTTTCCAGGTAGTCATAAAAAAACCCCATCAGAGATGGACAAGACCCCTGGCCATAGGGAGTTTCACTGTTTAAACTTGCTGTGCCAACACAGTCCACGTTATTTTTCCTAGAGGACCCAATCCTGCATGCTTAAGCATCCTCCATAACCTGCCACATTCATAACGAGCATTCCCCACTTCCAGGAGTGAAGCTTAGGCTGCCCCAGAAGCCACAGGGACATTATACAAACACAGATGGAGAAACATAAGCACTGTTTGAAATACAAATTGTTTCTCCCTATGGCAAAGCCATTGATCGTTTTGGTGTGGGGATGGCAGCAGCAGCAGTTGCTGTTCATTAGCCCTTCTTAGCGCCCTGGAGCTGGGGGGCAGGACGCAGTTTCCACTGGGAGCTGTGGCTTTTCTCCTTCCCAACCACTGGGTCTATTCTGCGTTAATCACACTGACATTATTCAGTGGATCTCACAGGCTTGCACTTGATCATTACGTTGCTAAGCGACTGCTGGGTTCACAGACAGAGCAAGCACTCCTCCCCTAACCTGATAAACACCCCTGCATTAGTCTTCTCCCCATTTCTTTTATCAGCTCCATATAAAAGTCAGTAGCCTCTCAAGTGAATTTATAGCACCGCTGTATTTATAGCACTGTGGTCGATACTATCATTACACAGCTGACGGCAGAGCATCCCCTGCCAAGCTGCAGGGCTCTCCCAGGCTGGGTTTTCCCATCTCTGTACCTGTGCATATCCAAATTTGGAAAGGGAACTGCAACCAGAGCTCATCACTGGGGCTTCAGTTCTGGGTATTTGGGTCAAATGAAGCCTGAATCCAAACACCCTCAACCTTTTCTGTAAGGAAGGATGGGCAAAATGGAGGAAGTGGCGGTTGGATGTTGTGGCCTCATGACATGAGCAGAGCAGATAAAAACTCTTATCAACAGGCCTGATGTTCAAAATTCCTTGAAGTAAATGATGGCCAAAATTGGGAGTAGGATCTGGAGCTCCGTTCCAGAACCTTCTGATCAAACCCTTTAATTATGCTTTTATTAGTACAAAGTAAATAAGCACATCCTTTTGCTTCCTCCTCCTCTTCCTTCCCCTACCATTCTCCTTTTTCCTATCCCACGGCCGGTCATTGCTGCTGAGCAGCAGATGGTTCCCAGCCAAACGCTTCCACGCTCTATTTAAAAATCTTGAAACTCAGTGTCTCCATAAGAACCACATAAAACTATAAATACACCATGTAAAATTACTGCTAAAGCAATGTGCAAAGAAAAAAGCAAGTCTAGGGTCATTTTTTAATGTAATAATTGAGAGAGAAATGCTGCTCAGTACTGTAGAACTCTCTCTTCCTAATCCTCATTTATCAAAAACATAGAGAGAAGGTATTTTTATGGGGTCCTGTAGCAAGCCGTTACCCAGCTACCTACAATTTAATTCACCTCTGCGCTACTCTAACAGAGCAATTGCCACGAGTGAACTACAATTATATGTCTGCTGGCTGTGCAAAAGTAACTCCTGTGATATCCTATAGTGATATTAAGATTCCTGTAACTTCATGTATGTCCCAATGAGCAAATCTATATTTGCAATTTCATCGTGCTGCTAGTGCTGTGCACATCACCCAAGCGAGCCTGTGAACAATGTTCCCATTTATAACACCTTCTAGTACTTCTCCTTGGCTGAAGGATGTGGACAGGCATACTCATTTTGTATCACTCTTCCTTTAGCAGAGCCAATGAGTTGTCCTTTAATTTAGCAGAAGCCCTTCTTTTCCTGAGCTAAAACTCCTTGCTCTCTTTCTAATGCTACCTAACGGTTGTAAAAGAATCAAAACCCTCTAGGAATGACAGCTTAAAATTTAAATATTAGCTGTAATACTTGGAATTTTGGCAAGATGGTATTCCTTGGTCATAGTATTTGACAGCTTTGTAAAAAATGGTGTCAGTTGTGCAACTGGGCTAGAAAGGCTGCAATTTATTTCACTTCTTAAAACATAAGGCAGGAGTAAAAGGAGCAAAAAACCCCAGCCTTTGTCTGGGAAGCATTTACCATGCATCCATCACTTTTCTGCAGGCACCTTTGAGAACAGAAGTGAAATTTAATGTGGCAGTTCAGGGCATAAACATACAGAGCACACCAAAATGAAATCAGAGCATTTTCTTCACCATGACTAATTTTGCTATTAGCCTTTTGCTCCCTGTTTCACACTCTTTATCAAGCTCAGAAGTCAGCCCTCTCTCATTCACCCTTGGTGATGAGCTGGTGAAGCTCAGAGAGAGGGGAAGGTGTCAGCCTTGCTCCAGGGGCAGGCAGGAGCTGGGCACAGGCGCAGCCAGGCACCACTTTCCAAACCACTGCTGGTTCACACATAGGACTTCTGATTCTACAAGTGAACTTCTCCATTTATATCTTTCTTCTTCACTCCAGTTAAGATGAAAAGGAATTGCCTGCAGCATCATTTAAAACATACTTTTAATATCTGTGGATAGTTGGCTCACTTCTGCTGTCTCTGATTTATTACTTAGCTTAAAAAGAAATCCTGAGTCACCTTTCCCAACCATCATAGTATCTTCAATTCTCCTCAACTAAAAAACACTATAATCACATTAGTTTTAAAACAGAAGGAACCAAAATACAGTCCTCTCACCTTCTATTCCCCATGGGAATTCTGTGGAGGTGTCATTTTCTTCCCAAGTCACAGTGCAGCCAGGAGTTTTGCTGCTTTAGCCACTGTCCACTTCCTTATTGCTTTATAGTCCTTTCAGCACTGTTATACCCTGAGATCCAATCTCTAGTTTGCAAAGATGCCTGTTTGGGTTTACGTTTCAGGAAAGAAGTAGGATTTCAGCCACACTGCAATAATGCTTTGTGTGGTTTGGTTTTCAAACTGAATATGTGCATTCCATAATGTAATTTGCCAGAGCTGAGTTATAAGAATTAAAAAAGCTAAAGGACAGGAAAGCAACATGACTTTCTAACACTGCCCAAGTCAGACATTTCTCTAAAATGTAACATACTATGGGACTACTCTTGCTTACATGACAGTTTGCTTTTCTCCAATGAAGTGATATAGTAGCTTTTAAATGGTTTTGTTTTCAGCTTTTATACCTGTTTAAATGTCTTTTCCCAAAAAAGATGTTTCTCTGTTTGCTAGTACTTTTCATTTTCCTCTCAGGAATGATAATACTTTGGCACACTCACAGTGCATGGTAGTCGCTAGCCTCAGTTATTTTCTAAGAAATAAAGATGCTAAAGATCTCTTCTGTAACTTGGAAATAACTACCAGTTTAAATATAAAAGATGATAAATAATGTTATACATCGAATCATAAAATAGGATCTTAAGATCTTGGAAAGGATCTTAAGAACATCCAGTTCCAACCTCCCACCATGGGCAGGGACACCTTCCACTAGACCATGTTGCTCAAGCCCTGTCCAACCTGGCCTTGAACACTGCCAGGGATGAAGCATTTACCACTTCTTTGGGTAACCTGTTCCAATGCCTCACCACCCTCACAGTAAAGAACTTCTTCCTTATTATTTAACCTCAATTTCCCCTATTTCAGTTTAAACCCATCACCCCTTGTTCTATCGCTACTGTTCACATGAAGCTAGAGGCAACTGTGGATTAACGTATGGCTTCACATAGCTTAACAAGAAACACAATCAACAGCTAGCAAAAATAGTACTCTTGAAGACATAAGACAAATAATACGAAATGAAATTCCAGAGTCATCTGCAAGACAAGACTTAGGTAAATTCCAGCTTAGTGCACAAGTATTGATTTTATGCTTGCCCGAGGTATTCTCAAATGTAGAGCTGTGCTAACTTTAAGGACTGTCTTCAGCCAGTCTATATTGTTTTTCTTATACAGTTTTCACTGTATTGTTTTTTCATGTATTAATGCTTTTCTTGCACAGACAACTCAATTTCTACTCCATTTAATCAAGTGACACTGATAGGAATTCCAGAATTGCAAGTGTTTTTTTCCATCTCTTCATTCTATAAACCACATGATATGTATCATATATATGTGTATATATATATGTGTGTATAACCAAAATATCTCCCTGCCACCAGTTTGATGACTTCCATCTTCCAGGAGATGATATAACTACCTGATGCTGAAGCTTTTGATCACACTGATTTCTGAATGAGCAATCATTTGCAACTAACAGATCCACCCTTTCCCTAAACCAAATTATCTTAATGTATGCAAAGAACAGAAGCTGAGGTAGTTCATATCCAGCACAATAATTGCAATAAAATTTACTTAGATGGTACCTTTTCCTTAAAAACTAAGTCAGCATTGTCTTTCTGCAATGAATGCATTTCTATGGAGCAGTCTGGGACAAACAATGTGCAATACTTCAGCAAAAGTTACATTCAAGTGCTGTATGTAAGGCCACACCACACCACAGAAAGGATATTATGTCCATACCCCTCACAAATGTGGCTACATAATTACTTACACATTTACCCAATGGTGTCTGACTACTGGAAGTTACTTATCACCTAAGTACCTTTCAGAAACCACTTATATGCAGATGTACTGCACTGCACTACCAGGGATGCTGCTGTTGGGAGAAATAAGCCACCTCCTTGAACCTGCAAACATCGCTGTTCACTATAAAGCATGTGGAATAGAAAGTAAGAACTTAAAACCTGTAATACTAAGTGGTAGAGAAGCTATATTACTTTTTAGTAAGAACACGAATAGTGCAAAGTGATTTCAAGGAGTGATTTTCTAAGACAGCTTTATACGTCATGCTAAAATGAATGAGGAGAGCTATCAGCATGAATCAAATGACATGACACAGTGAATGTGGATTAAGCTAAGGCAAAACCACTTTTTTTACCTGTTTGAAGCCAAAATAATTTTTGGCACTGATGAAAAAAAAAATTATCAACACATTCTATAAGAAATTTTTTTAAAGAGAAAAATACTACTGAAAAATAAATCTAAGTAACTCACACCAAAACAACTGAAAGGTTTGTGGAAACTGTCTTTGAAACTGGAGAAGACTTGGCAAACTCCTGTCCTGTGGTGCATATTACACAAATGCTGATAACATAGGAATGTGAAATTGTCACAGAATATTCATTAAGCAAACCTGTGCAATAGAGACTACATTCCTCTTTAATCTATGTGCTTTACAGGAGAAGTCAGTGAAGGGATGGAATACATCCAGCCTTTATTAGAAATTATTTGGTTAATTACGTTTACCTTGTACTGAGACTTGCAGTTTTTGTTCCAGTAGGTGACTCCAATCCTTCCCCTGGCTTTGAGGATTTCTCTCTGTTCATTTGCTGCAGTATTGAGTTCAATTCACTAATAACATTAGCCTTTGGGCCTGAGAGAATTGGGCTTTTCACCTCCGTCATGTCACCCCATAGCTTAGATGTCCTTTGGGGAACAACTTTAGCCATATTGGGTTGAGCACTGATTGGAGGAGGGGGTGGAGCGGGAGGAGGGATAACAAAGCTGTCTACAGTTTCTTCAATTAGCGTATCCTTGTAAAGTGCATTGCTTTTGTTGATTATGGGCTTCATTTTTGGCTTAGGAGGTACTGGGGGTTTGTCCACCAGAAATGTTTGCCCATCTGCATAGACTGTACAAGTATCCACGTTCTCCCCACCTTCTGAAGACAAGGTAGAGATGCTGGACACCGTTGAGATAGTGCTGGTTGTCTCTAAGTGATGGTCACTACTACTCCGACTGTCTACCTCCTCAATCCCAGAGTCAGTGACGTTATCAAAGCTGTCAGGGGGTGGCAGAAAGGAGGCAGGCAAACAGTTTGAAAGAGCCACTTGCTTTTTACTGTCTATGGAATTTGTTGCCTGGCTGGGGGCAAATGGTGCGGGTGAAGGCGTGCCATTCTTTCTTTGCGTAACCATCTCTGTTAGAGCTGAACCAGGAGCTGCACGATCGTCGGGGATATCAAAGCTGTTGGCAAACTCCAAGGGGGGTGGTAGTGGCTCAGTGAACATGAACTCTTCATCGATATCAATGGAAGCTAAGGGTGGTGGAGGGATGCGGAATGGCAGGATGACGGGGTCGTCCACAGAGCTCGCTGCTACGATGGTTTTGCAGGGAGATGCCGGTGGCTCAGGCTCAGCAGGCACAGTCAACTCGCTTTCCGCTTCCTCACTCCCCTCTGGCCTCTCTGGTGGGGAGTTTTCAGGGTTGGATTCCACTTCAATGCTCTTTTCCTCTTCATCTTCGGGCGCTTCATCTGATTTCGCTGCGTCCACAGTATGAACCATTAACAAGCCAGCTGACTTCTGCTGTGAAGTATCCACAATGTTTATTAACATGTTCTTCTTCTCCTCAGCTTTTTTTTCTTTGCCTGCATCTGTTTCATACTTGTTCTCAGTCTCCTGCCGTCTCAATGGGCCACGAGTGCTTTGCCTAGCGACAGGAGCAGTGACGGGAAAAGTCGTTTCCATATTGGGTCTCAGCTTTGTATCAATGTAAAGTGGTTTATTAAGGTCAGCTTTAACAGTGTCTCCTTTGCCTGGAATCTGCTGGGTTTGTTCTTTCATGGCTCTGTCCCTGGCAGAGAGAGCGAGGGCTAATGGTGAGTTTGGATCTAATAGCTTTCCTGTGACTGGGTGAACATAATTATCTGAGCTGGGTGCATTCGTGGACTTAGCTGCCACTGTACTGTTTTCAGTACCTTTCATTTTGGACTGAGCATTTAATGTCCTTGAATCACTTTGATTGCTGGGTTCACTGCTATTAAAAAGATTTTCAGGCTCTCTAGGTGCGGGAATCGGAGATGGTGACATAAGCTGTCTGAAACCATCCTCACTACTAAACATTGCTTCGTCAGTAAACTTAGATTGCCTCATACGTGGTGTTGGTGGTGTTAGTCCAACATCCTCATCTCCCAGGTCTGTCGAGAGGAAGGCTGGAGAATTACGCCTTGCTTCCAGCCTCTTCTCCCTGTCCCTCACTGCTCCAGCGATGGCTGCTGCAAATGGACTGCTGACGCCTAAGCTATCGTCGGGTCGAAGTTGCCCAGGTTGCTCTGAAGACTGAGGATCGATTTCCATGCTGCTCCCCTGGCTGCTTTTCCCACTGCTGCTGGTGGATGGCTCTTTCACAATAATTGTCGGGATTGGAATGGAGCAGGTCTTTTCTGGACTGTCTTCAACATTTGATTGTTTCACCAGCATCCCCTTCCGCCTCGCTGGTTTGGCTGGCACGTAAACTGCTTTGCTTGCAATCTTCCCAACCTCAGAATAGGGATTTTCTGGCATCTGACCCCTCTTGTTCCTGAAATTTGCCTGAGATGCAGCACTCCGATTGTACAGGTCTTCAGAGTCCAGAGAGTATCGGTCCAGTTCTCGTCTGAAATAGATCCCCTTGTCCCTTATCATTGTTCCCACACTCTCAGGCCTAACCAAAGTAATTTTTGCACCTGAATTCTGATTAAATGGAGGTTTAATAGTTCCATAGCTCCTTGATGTCAGGGATTTGGGAGAGTTGTACAGAGAGGGAGAAGGTGGTGGTGGTGAAGGAGGTAACGACTGTGGTGGTGGCGGGATATCTTCAGAGGTGTCAGGCATTGAAAGACTTCTGGTAAACTTCAGCATAGGAGGAGCCAAAAACTGCCGTTCTTCCTCTGTTATTCCTAAAAATCAGAAAGTATATTTAAAACACAGTCTTCCACTGGGATCCCTCACATTGTATTATTTCTGTATCCAACCCAAAGTGGTGGGGTGCATTTCACATTAAATGAGGCATATGCAAAGTTATAAAAGAGGGCTTTTGGTTGATTCCTACCATAAGCATTCTTTCTTGTTGAAATTCCAGAAACCTGGATGCCAGAATTAAAAAGGATGCTACAGAATTTTAATTAAACTGATCACTGATGTGTAGGCAAACGCTTTGGGTTTATGTACCACCAAGGTAGCTGTAGAGAAACACACTGGCTTTGAAAATTATTGAACAGGGAAGACATTCCCTGCAGAAGAGTAGTTTATGCCTTGCTCTTGCACTCTCTAATAATGCAACTTAGGAACTAATGAACTTTTAAGAAGCATTTTAAGCTTAGCAAAGTGACTGTGAAGATTCTACCGGGGAAAAATCATAATGTTTTATTTCAAAAGATGACATTATATTATTACAAATATGGCTTTTAACATAAATAAACTGGAAAATATTAGGATAATTCAGATGCTAATTTTACATCAGCTTAATGTGTTTCTAAATTAAAAAACATCACTACTAAGACAACAAGAACAAAACAAGCTCAAATTTGGCTTTTTTCTCTTTTGTAAAATCATCTATTGTCATAATCTGGAATGAAAAAGAGGTGAATTCTGTTCCATTTGATCAATAGGGATTCCTTTGTAAGCTACACAACATTACAATGCTTTTGCCTCAATAACAAAATAAGAAGAAATATCATTTTGCCTTGGGTAATGCACTGCAAAGGGCTTGTACTGATAATTTGTTCCCTTCTCACTGCCCTTCCTTATTAGAGGGAACATTCTAAAGAAAGGAATTAAAGTTCCATAGTACTTGCCTACTGCCATCAAAGCAGACTGTGGAAATACCATGTTACACACAAACTTCTTTTCTCGTGAACTTTGCATAAAAATTAAACAGTTGTTCACTGAGGTAAAGATGCTTTAACAAAAAAGCAAAGTTACTAAAATTATGTGATTAATGCACAAGCAAACTATACATCAGAAGCATTTTACCTATAGATTTTTGTCTTCTCATTGTACCCCGAGGTATACCCAGAAAAGGACCTTGAGGACTCCCTGGTACAGTGGGCGTCATCACAGCAATACCCTGTCTCTCATACATGGACTACAAAAAAGCAAACAAAAAACCCCACAAGCATTAAAGCATGCAAATCTTTCTCTCACATGTAAGTAACTCTGCTGTCACATCTGCTAAACCCCTGTCCCTTTTACTTAGAGTTCTTATGGAAAATAACAGATTTGGTATTATTTTGGAGAGGAAGTGAAGAGAAAGGGAAAGCTGGGCTTTAGTTCCATGTTCATAAAATGAAAACAGCTGTAAGTGGAGTTAGTTGAAATTACAAGGCAATAGGTTAAGACTCCAGCACATTTTGTGTGCAGGAAGAAACACAAAGCATAAGCAACTACCTTCTGTATCATTCACTTCAAAAACCTGCATAGGTGTCAGCATTAACCCTGCACCATGCTGTATGCTCTTTGCTTCTGAAGAACAGACCTACCCATGGAGTCTTGCACAGACTCAAGTTGTCTCGCATAAGGTTACACTGGCAGTGAGCATCTCAGCTAGGAACTGAGGAATGCCACCTGAATCCCAATGTGCATGCAACTGTCCTTCCTTCTTGTGGATCATCATGAATCTACTTGTTTTCTGCCTCTTAGAACAGCCTTAATTTCCTTCCAGCCCAAGTCTTTGTTGCACCAGATCTGATGCTCTTTTGGAGGTGTGGGTAATGGAAAAATACATTCAACATGCAATAAAACCAATTAGTTTCCACATGCAAACTTCTGTAAGAGCAAACTGTGCAACTGAACAATCCAATTTCAAAGTTCTGGAGTTTAAGTTTTTAATACGTGCTCTAATATTAATGTAAATTATTCCCTTACAAATAATCCTGTGTTATTTAATCCAGATATTATAGATGCCATTACTAATAATAAAAACTTGCAGTAGGAGAAACCTTCACATTAGTGAAAACTGCGTGGCTGCACTAACTCTGGTGCTGAAACTGAAATAGCATACCTTGACTTTGAGCAAAGTTTTTTAGCTTGGGGTTAGTGTTGTATTGACACCTTCAAGTTCAGAACTTATGGGGTCTCACCAGTTCAGATTAAAGGCAGAGTAAGTTCACATCTGTCTGAGTAACACTGGGGTAGTAATGCTGTTGATGGGACAGTCTCAGAATAAGCATAAGGATGTAATGAGGAAAGTTTTACAAGGGGAACACTGACTTCTGTTAAAAAGCTATTATTAGCAATGCAGAGTAGACCATGCCTTAAATAAGAGGCATGATTATACAATAATAGATATTACAAGATAATAAAAGCAAAATGAGTATATAAAGCAATGTTTGTAAACTCAGTTCTGTTGTATGCCTTGTACACTGCCAAAAAAACCCCATCCAAACAGTTTCTGAAATGAAAGCAGTACTTCATAGCTATCACTCACATTCATATCTGTAGCTGAGGGAAAACATCTACTAGAAGGCCGCTGTTTAATAGTTGCCACTCTTGAGTCCACAGTTGCATTGTCTGCAATTCTTGATGGCTTGGAAACTGGTACTATTTCATCCACCTTATCTGTAATATAAAAGTATTCAGTAAAATAAATATCATTTGTCCCACAACTGAAAAGTTACATATTGCAAGGTCAAAGGAAGAGATTTACTTCTCAAAAAAATGCAAAGAAAAAGGTTTTTTTTGGCATTTTAACAAGGCAATGCTTGAGCATCAGAAGTCGTGCAAGCCGAGCACTTTTTATTGCTGCTACAGAACATGCATGCTTTAGTTTTAAGCCTGCATGCATTCAATGTTTACTTAGTGTGACTCGAAAAACAATCCTCTTCTTCAAACCTTCAAAATGTGAAGGGAGAATATCTATATAGAAATGGAAAGAAGACCTTTAGAAATAAGGAATCCGTACAGCACTGTTTCAAATAGAGATAAGCAGACTGTACTTAGCCATCAGAAGTTCAGTGATATTTTGGACAATAACAAGTACTCCAGAAGTGCTCTTTTATGCTTATTCTCCTTAAGTAATCACATCCTAATTTCTTCACACTCTTGGATTATTGGATTAGCATTAATAACTGAATCATTTAAATGAATCTTTTATATGTATTTTGTACTTTAATAACTGAACAGCCTGCGGAATGTATTTAGCTGTGGTCAGAAACAGACCAAACTGACAAAGTCCAAATCTGAATGAGAGCCTTAACATTTGGATTTGGGATTCTGATCTATTATATGATGTGATGATAAAATATAGGGAAACTTTAATCAAGATCTTTCCAAAGCTGAGTGTTAGTTTTAGCCCAGTCTCCAACTTTGGTCACAAACAAGGTTCATCAGCATTTAATACATAACATTACTGCCTCAGACTGAAGACCTACAAGTACCATCTTATCAGCTAATTATAGCCTGACATCTCCTTTATTGCCACTTCTACTATTATGAAACTAAGGCATGGAGAAATTAAGTAACTAGCCTAAGCCAGCAAAAAAGTTCAATGTTTGAACCTGTGCTAAAATCCAACTTGAATCATACCAGCATGTGTCCTTACTATGCCTTCCACTGCATTTGCCTTTCTATATGATGCTAATTTAGTGTCTTTTTCCTTTGAAGTTTCACCAAAGTAAGGATTAGTTATATAGCCTGTGGTATTTATGTGAGTGAAATACCTTAGCCTGGCTCCTAGGCTTCCGCAATGCGAGTCAGGGCAATGTCACTTTTCAGCAATTAGATCCATCTCCCAAATATTTGCTTCAGCAAACAAGGATAGCTACTTCATGAGACTACTACAGATGTAAACAACACAGGGCTCTGGTGGTCTAGTGATGGTGTTACTATGCCAAGTATCAGATTTAGGAGTTAAGTTTACCTCTCACTGGAGAGCAGCACACTCAGGGCCCTGGATATGCATATGGATGGGAATAAGGTAGGAGGAAAAGAGCTTTTGATCCCTCTAAACAGCAGATCTGGCTGATGCAAGGATGATATTATAAACGGGAGAAGAAGAGAGGGAAGACTTTTTAGCCTTCTGGTTAGGAAGAAGGTTGTCCTAGAAGTGGATATTTCAGTGTCACAGAGGGTCAGGGAGCAGGCAGGAAAGGAAAAGGTTGAGCAGAACCAGGAAGCTGAACACTGTTGAAAACTGTCTCACAAGAGTACTGCTGCTGTTGCTTTTCAATTGAAGTTAGCATTCAATTCTTTTCATTGGTCTGCTTTATTTTTGTGGGGTTTAAATCATCCAGTGGAAGGAGAAAAGGCAAAAAATCTTAAAATCATCACGTATTCAAAAACTTCATATTTCATGAGACTTTGTAATACAAACTGTGAACTCCTGAAAGAAAAATATCTGCACTTCTGCTCAGCAAAAGGCATCAGAAAGCAACGGTGTAACCATGGACATTTGACCTATACAGCAAAAATATGGCTAGACTGTAGAATCATCCTCAGGGGATCTATCACCAAGAGCTTCAACCGGGCAGAGATTTCCTGTTAAGTCTCTCCCACCCTTTTTAGCATCCCAGAAGCCAAACAACTGGTCTTTGGGATACAGAAAGAAGGAAGCTTTGGAAACTGAAGCGGTAGGTACTCAAAATCTGTAAACAAGAAATATAAATATACCATGTATGAACTGATCCCCTTTATTTTTAACAGACACATGTAACCATATACCCATTCAGACAACAAAAAGCTACAGGGAAAGAGTGATGAGGCTATGACAGACACTTGAAAAGCATGAAAATATTTGTTTGGGGATGAAACATACATACCCTCCAACTGCACTGATTTTGCTAGACAACACTACAAGTCAGATCCTGATTCTGGATCTGACCAAAATATCAGTTGGTGCCAGTTCTTAATACCATCTACTGTTCCCAGCTGGAAAAATCTTTGGTTTGTGTATGTTTATTGCAGGTTTCTTGTCTGTAGACAGGTTTTCAGTCCCTATAGCTGCTCCCATTCAAATGGTGCTTTGTGCCTTACCGAGTGTAGCTACAGCACTTAAACATGGGAGAGGAGATCAGGTTAAAGCTTAAGCTGCTCTGCAAGGAGCTCTTTTAGGGGTTCCTTGCGTAGTATTTCCAATGGCAGCGCTGCTGTACCTGCGCAGCTTCTTCTTTAGCTCTACTGTCCTTTGATCAGAAAGCAAAGGTAGAGTGGAGGTTGTAATTTTGAAACTACCACAAAAAATGTGAAGCTACAGAAGCAGCCAGCACGTGGAACGAGCTTTATTCTAAATGGCAGCAGCTACATGGCGGGTCCTGCAGGATACGTCAGAGTCTCAGCATCAGGCCGCACCTGCACTACACTTCTGAAGTGAAAGCACTATGTCAAATAAAAACATTCTCATTGCATTATCAAACGTGCTCATTAGGCCAAGAAAGTGAACTGGCTGAATTGTATTTAGCTTCATCCCAACTCATCCCAAAGAAGTAAGACGGAAGCAGATTGGGACAAACTTTCACTTGCCTTTGCCTTTCACTGTTCATATCCACAGTACCAGTGTGCAAACCATGTATGCACCAGACACACACATTCAAAAGGCAGCACGTACTGGAATAATTTGTCAGGCTTACTAATCAGCTTGTCTCCCAACCTCCTTGTGATCTTCAATACTCTGCAGCATGCATTCCTCATACCAATGAGAGGGGAATCTTACAAGCCTGTGTTGGAAATTCTCTTTACAAACAGTTTAAACTAAAGAGGTATAAAAAAGCCACAGAATGGGTGCAAAAATTTACATCTGGTGTGAGGTGTGTGGACCACGTGGCCAAAGAAGCACATCTCCAATGGTGCTCTTCAAAGGAACGCAGCTGGATGTAGGTGGAAGGGAAGAAAAGATTCCTTAGTGGGAAAAGCCTACACTGGAGGTTGGCCATGCCAGCTGCATTTCATGGTTAAACCGGTCATTTAGCAAAGTAGAGCCACAAGCACACACGCACACACACTTCTAAGGGAGCAATCTTGGCTGGCTGGTAGGAGAACCAAATAGCAGCTGCTTTATTCTGAATAACTTCAGTCTCGCAGAAAGACAGGGAAGAAGAGTCTGTGGCTCACTGGACAGAGAGTGCAGCTTGGCTGTCATCACAGAAGAGGAGTTTTAGGCCTATAGTTATTCTCTAGTATTTGCCAGAGGAGGAATTCATCACTGCTTTGCCATATAAGCTCTTCTGAACCTTTACAAGAAGTTACAACGGCAATGTTGAGAGTCAAACACAGGAGCCATGCTACACCTGTGATCACCAGTTACCACTGCTCAAGGGGCTCCTGGTAACAGCATCCTTTCGGAGAACTGTCAGGGATACCACATGTATAAGCCAGTCTGATGCCTCTGCATGCATATAGCAATTTGAGTGCCACTAGATTAAATTCCCCCGAGAGAGGCAGCACCAACGGATATAAAATAATTTACTGTAAACCGCATTTCCATCTGCCCCATGGGTTACAAATTGGACCCGTGCTCTGCTCAGGGTGCCAGCCCTCAGGAAATTACATGGCCTAAAGGCACAGAAAGGAGTTGCATTTTATCAACAGGTAGTTCGTCTCTGATGAAAAGCTCTTAAATCACAGACAGAGTAGCACAGTACCCAACAGCACGTCCTGACTTTTACATTCTCAAGAGGTCTGGCTGCTAGGCAAGTTGCTTTTTCTTTTTTTTTTTTTCTTTAATAATTAATATCTATGAAAATTACAGGGGACAGTCTCCTCCTCATAGATTTGTTGCAGGAGATGGTTCTTATCCCTGCAGAACTCATTGCTTAGTGACTCCTGCTTCCAATCCCCAGACTCTCTCAGAGGAAAAATTATAATGCTGCCCATCAAACCACCAGATCCATCATAAGAGGAACTTTGAAAATGAGAGTCAGGTGCCTAGATAGATCTGGTGGCACATCACTATAACAGGCCCCAAAAGATAAATATGAGGTATGATCCTGGCAACATTACTTATTGTACGACATAGCCAAGACATGTGGATTAGCTCCACCGAGGGTCTTAGAAAGTGAGCTTGTCAGACCCACAGAGGATAAGAATGATCATGATCCGGTACAGGCTAACCCCAACACCTCAGGCTGGCATGCCAGAAACACCAGGCAAAGACTGATCGAACACAGTTTTGGAGGCGAGTATTGCCAAGACCTGTATACTTACCACCAAGTCCAGAATGCTTGCTCAGAGGGGATGGGATAATGGAGAAAGAAAACTCAAAAAACAGCTGCCTCAAGAAATGACTTGTATTTGTAAGAAAAGCAATGAATGCCTGGCACAGAGTAAAAAAATGCTCGTATGAAGTTAAAGTGAAAGAACAGAGGCAAATGTTCTTCAAATACCAGCAGCACACATCGTTAACAGTGCAAATATAAACTACAAAATGTTAGACTAATCTAGTCAGCCAGAATACAATGTTAGCCAATGTAGGAAATGGTTGAATTCTGCCACTGATGGCCTTATGGCTAAGAATTAAAAGGACAGGCACATTAAAAAAACCCCTAAAAATCCTATGGTGTGGTTATTTTTTCTTCCCTCCCCCTTTTGCCTGGCGTGTAGGCATGGGCAACGAGGCCCTCTCGGTTATGGCTCTCTGCAGCCGGCCACTGCGACAAGGCAGCGTGGCCTGCGGTGGTTCTCGAGAGTCACTCGTCCCTTCGGCCCCTGGTAAGCACACAGTGGAGGATGCCACTGCGTCCTCACCAGTCCATGTCGAGGCACAAGTTAACTCGACATGGGGGGTGGCTCTTTGGGAGATGCGTGTTTCAAGGACCTGCGTCCTTGGCTGCTTGAGGAAAGCTAAAATCTCTGACAGGTAGTTATGGATGGCTCTTGTGGAGGTAGCCACAATGCCCAGCTGCAGCTCCATACGGCCCATGGACTGTGACATGAGACCCATGGACTGTGCATGCTCCCTCTTGATATTTTCCAGCAGCTGCACAATCCTACTGTTGGTTTCCATCAACAGCTTCTCTCCCTCTGTTAGCTGGGGCTGCCCTCTCCAACCCCGATCCCTAGGGACAGGCTCAACACCGCAGCGCTCTTCATTCATTTCATCATTTCCCTCCTCCTCAGGAGAGTCACTTTCAAACTGAGGAGTCCTACTGAGTGACTGATCCCCAGGGAGACTGTATGTCCATGGTACACTCCGGAGTCCGTGCTGGCGTTTGAAATCCCTCAAAATCCTCCCCAACGTTGCTGTGCGTTTCAGACGAGGACAACGGCCACTGCCAGCTCTCTGTGGTCCTGGCTGGCGAGTCTTCGTCAGAGGCAGGCACCGAGGATTCCTGTTCTTCAGCCGGTGTGGACAGCGAGCTCCCTCGGTGATGGCCAGCTTGCCCCGAGGATCCAGGAACCTCCCCATCTTGTTCCCCAGTGACATCTGGCAATCAAATAGAGGAGCAACAACCACTGTATCTGAGGCCAGGCAGATGGAGGTATCTACATGCATTGGACAACACACAGAAAGAAGCCAGTTGGGAAGCCAGAGTGTATGTGTTTGGGCAAACGGAAGGGCGGACTAAAGTTTAGTGAATGCACTGGGCACATGGCACTTGACATTATTAACAGCTTTTGGTATAAATGCACACTGTCCTGTACCCATAACACACACAGCCATGCTGCATCCCAAGGCAGGAACTACCAATTCACCTCATCGTGACTGTGACAGGAAATGTCAGTGAACCTATCAAAAAGCTCACCTATGCACTGCAGTGGTGTCAGTCAGAAATCCCTGGGACGAGCTCAGGGCCAAGTGTCCAATTGAGCTTCCTGGGGTGCCAGATGTGCTCCACCACTGGCTGAGGGCAGCCCTTTGTTGTTCTGAAGCACTGCTGTCTATCTTCACTTTTGTCCGACGTCTCACGTCACTCCCACCCCCAGTGTGCTCTCTCCCAAATCACTGCTGCAGCATGATGGTGGCTGTCCACAGCATGTATCCCGTGAGCAATGCCCTCCCTCACATTTGCCAGCTTTTCCTTGTTCTTTTCTCCAAACAGCAGGAAACGCTACCTGAGGGCATTGCTCGCCAGGATCTCATCATCTTCTGAAAATGAACTTAAGTTTTGCCCTCCCCTGGCTACCTCTTCCCTTGCCTGAGGGCACATGGTGAAAATCTGGGTGCAAGTGCTTCCTGTGGCAGCTTACTGTTCAAAGAGGCATTGTTACAGACATTAGCAAGGAGGATACTGTGCATACGCTTACTCTACATCCTCCCCTACATAAAATGCACTCCCAAAGGCTGGAGACTGGCAAAGGTTTTTGCACCCACAGCGATCACTGGCTCACAGTAGAGCACCATCTGACCAGCACCATTCTCGGTTACAAGAGTCAGGGGCTGTAACTCTCACCCTTTCCATGCCTCAGATAAAAAAAACCCCATGAGTTCATTTTGGTTTTTGGGGGGGACAATTTGGTCATCAGAAATTAATCTGGGGCGGTCTGGCTAAGATGTTGTGGTATGGTAGCCCAAAAAGCCTGCATTCCTCACACTCAGGCAAGGGATATGGGAGAAAAGTGCTGCTGTTGGGAAGACTGTGACCTGAACAGCAGTGGCTGGCTGTGCTGCTCACACTGCAGTGCTCTGGGTGCCAGCCTGCTGTCATGACTGCTCTATGGCAGCTCAGTCTTGAAAAATGTTATTATTTAAGGAGTAATTTCTGCTCTGTGAAATATCTTTATATAGATGCTGCTCTTCAGAACTCAATTTGAAGCTGTAAGCTTACATCTGGAAGGTGTTGCTGAGGTCACGTTAAATGATACTTCTGGTTCTGTTTATGAATCTGAAAAGTCTGGTTTTGTCTGATTTTTTAGTTTTTCTAGTTTATATGGTTTTAAATGAAAGCTTCTTCTGACAGACCCAAGGATCTCTCCTCCTGTATATCAGACCCTGTCTATCCTCATGTGGCATTCCTTATTTCTACACCCAAGTGCCTCCAATATTATTCTGCTCTAAAGGGGATTCTATGTGGCTTAATACAATTATGATTTTTTAAACTGCTAAAATAATGGATATTAATTGTGCATTTAGGATATTCACTACTTCAAAGTATTCACATTCAAAGTATTCACATTCTCTCTGTGTCTGGCTGGACTGTCCAGTTGCATGTTTTATGGAAAGTGAGGATGAGATTGTATTTGTAAAAAGGCATGAGCTCCTTATGAAAATGAATCTTAGGGACAAACTATCATGCAATCATTGGCTCTTCCACTCCATGGAGATTTGAAAGGGACTGTATATCAACCTAACTATAGTAATTGCTTCTTCCTTTGCAATTCTTCTCTCCCTATGCCTAATACAGCTGTAGCTGCAATCCTTCATTAACAAATCCCTGTTAACAACTATACTGTAGGACCATGAATTTCTTTCTCAGCATTTTCCTATCTGAATACACATGAAAAAAAGAACAATAAAACAGGGGACCTAGTTTTACCACACATAGCAAACACACAGTTCAGTTAAATTCTATGGAATTGGAGAAAGATAAGGGATTATATATATTCATTCTGGTAGAGCCACTGGTCGTACAAAAGGTCTTTACATTTCTTTTGACAAGTCATCAGAAAATTGCCTGTATTTGAAAACTCTGTTTCCTGACATGTGTTCTGAACAGAGCCCACCTAGCAACTGGTAAGTAAGAGAACCAAACTCAGCCGACAGTCAAAAACGGAAGCAAAACAAAACGAAAGACCCCTCCAAACCCCGTATTAACTAATGAGTATTTCTGGAAATAGAATCACTAAGTTTAGCTGGTCCAGGTTCAGGGGGATCAGAACACTTTTGTTATTTGTGCATGTTTACACATTTGCCAGAGGCTCAAAGGAAAAGCTTCTGTGAAAAAGCATACTAAATTTTTTCAAAGTTCCTTATTCTCTATGAAAAGGTACCACTTGCTGTCCTCCTAATCACTATGTTCAGCCTTTCAGAGCCGAAAGAACAGCATCTGGCATAGGTGACCAATAACACAAATGACAAAGAGCACAAGAAAACAGTGAAAACCCCTGGGCAGAAAGTTAATTGTGGAAACTACTGGAGAATACTTATGAATAATGAATACATTCAACAGGTTTTAGGATAGGTTTGTGGATTGACTAGCAATGAAAAAGAGGAAGATTTGTAACTTACTATGTGTAACAACGTGTTCAATACCTCTAGTAACTCCGGTTAGGGGAAACTTTGGGAAGCACTGACATGGGGCATAGGTAAACCGAGGCACGGCCTTACAAGAGCTTTCGTACACTACCGAGCATTCCTGGGAAAACTGCCTGAAGGTCACTGGCTGTCATCACCTTCATGAATGTGTCAGTCTCTGCTCAATAAATCCATTCCTTGATGACCAAAGGTCGCCCTGTAATTCAAACCGGATCCGGCAAGATGATTACACTAGTGGCTAGGTTGGCGCTGTGTAAAAGGTGTGCCAGTTACAGTAGGGGCACTGGAGAACTTGGTGTGGCCAGAAACTGTCCTTATTAGCCAAAGAAGGTGACTACCTCAAACAGCTGCCAAAAGTGGGATTAAAGCTGACTGAAAGAGTTACCTCAGCTAACTGCCTTTACCTCATCTCCTTGGCAAAGGGGTGACTTCCAAAAGAAGTGACTGTCAAGTCAGAATTAGCTATGGACCAAACTATACACCAATATGGTTGATCTTGGTTGTTAACTGGCTTTAAAAAAGATTTCTCTCATTTAAAACCAAGCTTTAAATACAGTGTGTACAAAGAAGTAAAGCTAGCTTCCTTAGGGATGAACCAAAGATGAGAGTCAGATTCTCTGATCTAATTGTTTCCACCTTACACACCGTTCCTACACACAGCATTTTGCTCACAGTGATATATACGACTTAGAGGCAAAATAGGTCACTTAGCTCTTTTATAAACATCTTCATACCTAATGATAGCAGCCAACTAACTGACAGTCTCCAAACTGTGACTTCATGTTCCTAACATCACCTCCTTTGCTCTGACAGGGCATGACTCCCGTTTTGATCTTAGAGTGACTAAGTGAAGAAACAGAAAGGAGCATGCATATATGTTAAGGGAAATATAAACATCTGGAAGATGGCGACCCACTGCACTTCAACTTTAGTGTTTGATCACTGTGAGCACTAATGCAGCTATTTCTAAAAGTTACACAGGACTCACATGTTTTACCTTGCTGATCCTGTTGTGTTTGAAGAAAAAATGAGATCTGTTATTAAAGTGGTCCACATAGTAGGAACTAGTGAACCTTCATCAAAGTCCTGGCTATCTTCCTTTCCTGTCAGACAGGTACTCTGTTTCTGCAGTGAAGCCCATACCTGGCTGCTTGTATGGGTGTTTGCACTGGGCTGATAAAGCCTGGTCTGATGTGTTAAATTAGCCATTGCTCCTGGTGGCCACAGGAGAACTGCTTCATCTTTTGTTCCTGCAGGGGTGATTTGTGGTTTGCCAATCCTATTCTGAACATGGCGATTAGAAGCCAGGATTATTCCAGCCTTTAGGTTCATGAACATGCCCATCATTTTGAAGCATTGCCATACCATGCTGTCTCTGCACCACAACATTCATTACCAGTGAGAGTCTTTTATGTTTGTTATTAGACATAGGATTGCAGCAGTTACTGGGTTAAGATACATAGAGAACTGAACAGTTGATTCAGCTGTAGGGATAGAGGACTGAGACAGAGGCCAAGAACAGAGCAGGGCTTTGGATATAAACAAACTTTAGAGACATCAGAGGCATTTCTTTAACTTTTGTTCACGGAGGAACATTTGAGATTTATGCCTGTGTTGTGCCTTACCTGCCACTTGGACTGGCAGCTGATCCCTCCCCTGAGATGTGCTGCTCTTTAAGAATCCCTCCTTTTGAAATCCCACCATTTCTGTTTCACCTCTGCTACTGGATCGTTGCCTTTTCCATTATCTTTCCTTTCCAGGTTCCCCACCAGTGGAGCTGGACGTGAGGGGTGGGGTACAGTCTTCCTGCTGACAGGTAGGTAGAGATGTTCCTTGGCCACAACAAGTGGCCAGGAGCTCAACAACAGCAGTAACACAGTTGCGGAGCTTCCTGGGACCTGCCTCTGCTGCTCTGGACCTGGGCCTCTGCCTGTATCTGCATCATGCTTCCTGTAGTGGGTGCATTTTTCAAACTGCTTAGGTACACCAAGGTGATAGATGCCTTGTAAATACCTAAGATAGATACAGACAGAAACTGTACCATGCACAGTTATGCAAAACTTCATACAATGCCAATTGCGCCTATATGCTGTAGCATCACCCACCTTTTCTAGCATCTGCAGTCAACCACAGTCAAATATTTGGCACATGTATTTTTCCTTTTGAGAAGTGATGGGAACAGAGGCCATTCATTCTTTCTTGGTGTCAACAGGTCTAGGCACATAGCCCTTAATGTCAGGTATTGCATATGCACATATTTTGTTCCATAGCCTTTCCTAAATAGGAGTTTGCAAGTTGAGTTTAATTCCTTTCATCAGCTGCTAAAATTTATTTCCTTGTCAATAAACTGCGAAAATCAGTCCCATAAGTACCAAAGGGGTAGTCTTTAGGTGTGCAGATTTGTTTAAATGACATTAAAACATGGCTATGATGTTGCTTTTATCTCATGGATGAATTTTATAATTTCTCTTATTTTTAGCTATAAGCAGCCTGATTTTAGTATAAAGACCAGGAGTGATTATGTGCATGACTATAAGTTTGCATGTCTGAAAGAAGATAAGCCTCTAAACCAAGCAGATGCACTTATTTACATTGTATTCCTTTTAGATTTTTGTCGCTTTCTGTATTTACAAAAAGACCTGGCCCTGCTTAGTTTATGAAATAGCCAGGAAATAACTTGGTAAATACTTCAGGGTCAATGTCTGTGGATGGGGGAACTATGTGAACGGCAATTTGGACAAACAATGAGTACGCGAATCTAAGAAAGGCTCTCAAAGAAGCAGATGAACTCCGGTACTAAGGGGGTGGTAGCAGAACGATGAGAACTGATTTCAAAAAAGCTTGATCAGACAACAGAAGTTCATATGATAATGTTGCCTGTCATAGAAGCAGTTGTGCTTGATGAATTGATTTCTAGTGTCTCTGGGGAAAACCAGGTGACTCTTATTTGCAGATGATTAAAAATGGATTTTTTAGCTATTAGCTATGCCCACTGACAACTGATGTCTTTCTTTTTAGCTATTCAAATAAGAATACAGGTATAAAAATTCATCAAAGACCAAAAGTAGGTAAAGTATAAGTAGGCCTTCAACATACTGCTCAGCATTTAAAGACTAACCTAATGCGAAAGCACTGTTTCAGAGTAAGAATATTAAAGACTGAAATCCAAATTTGTTGTTTATGATCATATTTAGAGAAAAGAAATAACAAGTTCAGCCTACAGTTATGTCATGTAAATGTAGAGTTAAAGCATATACAGAAATGGAGTAAGTTTTCATTTAGACAATTAGGCTAATCCTTACAAATCTGCCACCACGAGCACATTTTAATCTGGAATTAACTTCTTCCAGCCCCACCTCAAGTGAACAATTAGCAGGATTGTGCTTAAGTCACAATGCCAAAATCACACATTTACCATACTGCAAACAATAGGCAGAGAATATTACTTTAGCAGTTACCATCATGAGGAAATAACAGAAGTGCTTTGCAATACAGTCAAAAGCATAAGCCATTTGAAACACCTTTTTTCTATGAAAATGGAGTAAAAATCCTTGGATATTCTCTAGGATACTGTAAACTCTACAAAGCACATTAAAATCCAAAAAAGGGGAAAACTTAGGTAAAATAAATCAGTAAAACATAAAAACTGTTTAGTGACTAAAATGAATCATTTAACATTGAGAATCTACAAATACCATTACATGATTTATGAAAAAGATTTGTAGGTATTCACAATAAAGAACTAACAAAACTTTCTGGAAAGAAAGTCTTGTGCTTCTAGGGCTGAAAATACCTTCACATTAGTACATATAAGTCACACTTACATACGATAATCACACCATCAAAAGTAATTTTAAGGAAGGCAGATTAACTGATATGATCAAATTCTTTCTATAGATACAATTTTCAAGTACCAGCTCTTTAACAGTATGTTCCATTAATGAAAGAATTATACAGGCCTTTAAAATGCACCTGCAATCCTGAAGCCTTACAATTCGGCCTACCTTGAAAGAGGAATGGTCATTGTCTAACAGTGGTTTCTGTTTAAGAACAAAAACAAAGCAGAGAATATAGTCAATACCCACTCCTACCCTGCAAGCCAGGTGGAATTTAAGTGGCAATTTGATGTTCTGTTTAAGAGACAGCATTTGAAAATTTGGCCTAGTCACAAAAGAAAGACAAGCGACCAAAAGAAACCAAACAGAAAGGTGAAGGACCTAAGACACTTGCAACCTTCTCTGTTCTTGCACTTAATTCTCATGCTTCCACACCGAGGGGAAAAACCAAACAAACTAATGATGAATTAGCTAAAACCATTTATTTTTAATTATGTTAGAAATTAATTAACATGGGTATGTGAACATTTGAAGGAAAAAAAAAAAGAGAAATAGCAGCAAAGGGAGTTTTGAGATGAGGGAGATAAGTCCTTCATCTCCCTGGCTCCTGAAAAAGAGAGAGAACACATTAAAAGCGTTGAAAAAGTTTTCCACTGCCCTAACTGTACCAGGCTGGAAAAACACATGCAAGTTTTACTGTTCCTCAGGCACTTGTGATTTTCAGTATGTGGTTAGATATTCAATTAGTAATATCTGAGTATAGCAAGTGACACTCACATATGCCAACATATTTAATTCCTCTGTTTCCAAATGCTACAAACCCCATGTTTCCTTTAACACTTACAATTCCTTTTCCAACTTCTTTTATACCATTGTCTTGTTTGGTTGATGCTGAAAGGTTTTGAAAACCTTTACAATTACTGTCCTGTAGTAAAGAAAAACAAGTATCAAAAAAGAGTGCTACATACTCAAGAATAAGCTGATAAATTCAAAGTAATACTAGCACCCACAGAGAGACTCAACTGACCTCCGCCCAGGATTCCAAGTGTTTGCATACAATTAGTTAAAGCTGCCCACGTCACCCAACATAAGCTCTGGTTTGAAGTGTTTAGTACCGAGAGTTACCTCTTCATTAAAGATGCTGTGCAGAAAGTTGCTAATCAGCACATTGCCAGGTGGGTGCCAAATTTTTTTCATTGGAAAACATAATGTTAGCATTGTGCTCCTTGAAATGTGCTGATTTTTAATGCTTTGCTCTTCCAAAGTGTTTTAAAAGCACATAAGTCATAGGCACAGTTCTAATCCTTCACCTTTTCATGCTGCTATGGACTCCTCACAGGACTACAAGTCCTAAAACCTGTAACCTTGCTACATCAATAAAAACTGGGGCACGTAGTTTTTCACACATACACTTCCCAGATTCCCCGCAGAGTCACTGCTTTGTGCTGGTGAAAAATGACAACCTGATGACAACATTTATCTTATTACTACATTGCTATCTCATTAGAATTGCAAATATGTAATGCAAATAAATTACTTACACGGACGCCCTTCAAGAATTCTTCATTAAGCTTGACGCCTTTTGCTCTCATCTTCTAAAATACAGTGGCTGGTGAAGATCAGAAAACCTTCTTCCTGCATAAAAGCACTGTAGATGCTGGAAACTACCAAAGGAGTTGACGCTGTGAGTGCTGTTAAAGTTGCTTTGATGGTACTTCCATTGTTTCCTGCAGACAAATCTGCATCATCAACTTCACCATAGTGAAATAAGAACCTGATTTTTGAACCCAGACGCCTCTGCGAGTGCTTTCTTCAAACGCAACATAAAACTGTAGCTAATCCACTGCTAGGCATTCATTGATATGTATTTGCTCTGCAATTTCATTGTTTCAGATGCCATTTGAATGTGCCACCTTTGAAACAATGGACGACAGGAATGGGATGAAGTGTGGATGCTTATTGCAGACAGAGCTAATAATATTTCTTTTGAATGCCATCAACTGATATTTTTCTATTCAAATAGAAAGACTTGATGCCATGTAACAATATTCTGCATGGATGATAGCACAGTTATTCTGCACCTGAGAGATGGGACTAGCATCTAAACTGTTCACAGGAGGAAAAAATCTACATTTGTATTTGGTACTAGAGCCCACATCAAACCCCACGGATCAGCATCAATACATATAGAGGGATTATCTTATACTGGTCACCACATCAAATCTACGCACAAACCAACCACCACCCCAGCTCACAACTGACACTTGTGTGACACTGTCAAAGTGATATTTATTAATGCAGAAGAAGAATTTATCCTGCCGTTCCCACTTCACTATGAAAATTTAGCCTGCTCTAGTCTTAATTTTGTACTTTCTCGTAGAGGATTTTTCAATGAGGTTTTTCAAATGAAACACTGTTCACTTTAGCTTTCACTGGAAACTCCGAACTGCTCACTAAATCAAACCCATTTCCTGGCAGTGAAAAAGCTTAAGAGAATGAAATTTGTAAATCATGTACCTAGACATTTACAGAGCTTAGTTTATGGATGTGTTGCTTAAGTATCAGCTAATTTTAACATTCTCCATCCACAAGAAGTTAGTGATGAACAAGTTGAAACAAAAACTGAAGGAAACTCCTGTAAAAACAAGCTTTTCATAAGCCACATAAACTTTTCTATGAAGAGTTACATTAATTATTTTAGAATATTAATTTTGGAACTAATATTTTCTGCAGTGAAGAGGAAAATGATGACCTGAAATTTTTCTTTTAAGGTTTTTAGAGGATTTTTGAATCTTCTTTTTAATTTGCTGCATGGATATTTTGGTTGTTCTTCAGTATTAATGGGCTCACTACACATTACCTGGAACTGTATTTTAAGTACTGCCTCCAAAAAATTGCTGCTACAACTGTTTACGTGTTGCCATAATGTACTTATCCAACAATTCCTGTGAATGTACAAGACACAAAAGAAAAAAGAACACCTCTTCTTCCTCCCCACCATCCCACAGAATCCAGAAAGTGGTTTCCCTATTGAAAATGCATCCCTCCAAACATACAGTTTGAAGTTGGATGCCTTTTCTCCAGCTCAGGCAACCACTGTAAGCAGAACATCAGCAGCAGGGATGAAGTACAGGTTACATTTTAGTAACTCCCGCTATGCGACTGCAGTCAGATGCTTATACTGCCCATGCCATACTGCTATGAACCCAGAGAAGTTTATCTGGATCTTCAGACACAAACTTCCTGTCTTCTATCTGAACATAAAAAACACAGCCTATGTCTTTCCCTCTTCCTATCTTCCCAAGTAGCCATGACCCTTCTCAGAAGACAACCAACAAAAGCAGCCAAACAGAAGCACAAAAGCCGTTATTTTTATCTTAATGCCTCCCTCATCTATGACCCAGAAAACTGAATTTTCCATTGAAGGAAGACTCTCCAAGAACAATGTAAAGATTTTTTACATGCTGCCAAAATACATTCTTCAGAAAAATACCAGTAGCAATAGGACTGATTCTGTCACATTCTCGGAATGGAGAATGGCAAATATCACTTGCTGGAACCTTTGTTAGTGACCTGAAAGGAGGTCAGGAAAGAACAGAAAAATAAAGAGTAGAAAAAAAAAATAATCCTGAGTTTTGTCCCATTTAGTGTTAAAAAGCAAAAGCTTCCCTGTCGAGAGAAGCCACTGCCTACAGCCTAGCTTTCCCTTCCATGACACTGAACTTTGTTGAAGAGCAGGATGCAGACTGCTTTACCAGCTATCACTCAGGGGCTCAGGGAAGTTTTAGACCCTTCCTTGGGTTGGACACCATGAAAACGTGGAAACGACACAGTCCCTGCTCAGGAGAGCTCACAATCTAAGAGAGCAAAATGACGTACAGGAGCATGGAAAAATACAGCTCAACACAAACAAACTTTGCATACATGTATATACATTTACATTTAGAAAAGCTATCCAAGTAGCACCACTATTTCTACCTGCTCCTCTGCCTAGCCATCATTACTTAGATGATTGCTTAATAGGGATCGTAGGGGAAGTGGGTCTTAGGAGAGATTTCAAGGAGAAGGATGTGGCCTTATGAATCAGTTCAGGGAGGGCACTCCATGCATACGGGACAGCGTGGAAGATGTTATACTGAAAACTTAAAATAGTGCAGAGCAGCATTTCTCCAGGTCAAAAAATACCAGTGTTGTGTGCAAGATCCCTATTTTCTGAGACAGAGACAGTGTGGTTATGGGAGTAACATTTGGCCATTAAAGAGACAAGTAAAATCACTAATGTAGGACTACACTGAGGATATGTTACTGGCTACGGATATTCTGAGGCTGCCAGGTAGCACAGTAACTGTGGGGTGATGATATGGAAGGGTTTGGAAAATAGTTGGATACAAAGAAGGAAAAAAAGGCAAGATGAAGGAAAGGAGACAAAAGTAAGAAATGTGCGGACTATTTTCAAATGTAGTCTTCTGTTTGAGCTCTTAGTGTGTTTGCAATTTATTAACTATGTAACTAAAAAACATATAGAATAATTAATGTACATTTGACACCATAAAATAAACTGGACTATATGCCAACATTTACATTATGTTATTATCCTTCACTATGGAAAGGTGAGAAACAGGTTAAACAAGAGACAAAATGCTTCCCCTTACCCTTCTTCTTCCGTACTGAAGCTTGGAAATAGAAAGGGAATGAACTGTGAATCAATTCTGAAGGTAATTTTTATATGCTAAAGCCTTGTCTGTCATTTTGAGCATAAACATTTTTCTTCCATCTAAGAAGTCAGTCTCTCCCTGCTAGCTTCTGCTATGCATGTCTTTATCAAACCACAGCAGGTAGATAAAAAGCTTGGCAAAAGCACAGTTTATCAGGGTTTATACCTTAACTATAAGAAATTGCTCCCCTGCAGGTATTAGGGACACATGTACATACTGTTTCCTAAATGCTTTATTAAAAACAGTAAGTGGGGCAACTTACTGATATCAGAGCTTTCCAACTATGATAACAGGGGATTTTCATGCAGATTGAAGTGGAAAGGAATCAGGAGCACATGTTATCTGCCACACTTTGGATTAACTCATTTGAAAGAGAACAACTGAGATGGTCTGGTCAGGATTATGGAGCACAGAGTAGCTAAATACTTGGCAATAAAACTGTAAGTAGAGTTCAGAGCCAGGCAAAGGAAGTGACTGTAAAGAATGCAAGATAGATCAATCTATCTATCTATCTATCTATCTTTAGAAAAAGATGTTATTTAGCTTAGCTAAAAAATAGACTCTGAGGGAAAACAAATGTGGAAATACTATTTATCTGTTTCTTCTGCAACATAACAGGGGACATTCACTAAAACTAAAGGCATCACATTTAAAACCAATAAAAAGGAAATGCATTTGTACACAGCACATTATTAGCCTGTGGAATTCTTTGCCACGAGACATTATTGAGACCATGAGCTTCTTCAGTTCAGAAAAAGGGTTACACATATCAATGAGAACATCCACAGTGTTCATCTCTACATGCCTCCTATTTAGGCTGCACATATATGTTATAAAACAAATGCTTGTTTATTAGATAGTTTAATGTATATAAAAATGTGGGTGTTCTCATAGCTCATACAGATGTCCAGTATATACACAGATACAAATAAAAGATATATAAATTATATATAAATACACACATACAATCTGTGGTTTATGTCAGAAGACAACTTTTAACTGATGATAGTGAGAATGCTTTCTCTTTGGAAGCTTGGTCGGTTGTTGTGCAATTTAAGGATTCTTGTTCCTTCTGCTAACAGCCCTTTCACAAGACCAATATTAAAATAGGTAGACCACAGATGTTATTTATAACAGTAGTCATATTGTTTGCTAGAGTGGCAAATGTTCAGAGTATCACAAAACTGGTATTTACAGGCGTGTTCAGAAAGAAGACAAATTTCTGCCATGCTCTAATATCACTACAGTTTTACTAGGGGACATACACTTGTGAAACATGGCTCAGGACTATTCCTCAGAGTAGTAAAGTCTTGCCACTAATATTTGCCCCATCTGGATAAAGATACAGAAGGGAAATGTACTTAAAGATTCAAGTATGTCCCATGGTTGCTAGCCACAAGAGCTGCAGTGCTTACTGCCAGCTGATGAGAACAGCAGATCAAGTACTATAACCTGAAAAAGGGGGTGAGAAAGCTAAAATCTGATGGTTGTCACTGCAGAGGCAATGTTACAATCAATAAGCTATTTTACTCTAGGAAAGAGTGCTTCCTCTCTCTGCCTTAAGAACAGTATCTACTATGTGAGATTGAAAAGTCAGAGAAATAGAAGAATATCCAAAGTGATTTGTAGGAGGGGATAATGAAGGGGGAAAATCAGTGCCCAAGTATTTTTGCCCCTTGGGAAAAGTTGTTGATAAGCCAGCAAAGTTTTACAACTTCTTAGCACTCCGTGCAAGGAAAACAAATCAAAACAGCCAGACTCAAAAAGTGGCTCCAGAAATAACAGTTTACATTTTAATCCTGGAAGAAAATTATGGAGTATTCACAAAGAGCTGAAACCTCTGGTCAAGTTCTTAAACTTCCTGGCATAGAAACCCCAAATTTCCTGAGATCTGTTGGAGCTAAATAATCAGAGTGTTCCATTTTGGTCTTCATTTGGTTGTTATACCATGGAGAAGACAGTAACCACTTCAGCATCCCTTTCTTGGTAAGAACTTCCACTGCAGCTATGTGACCTGACTCGCTAGAAGATGGATGGGGTCCATCTGCCCCAGAAAACATTGCCTTCCAAGGGGAGAAAAAGTGGCCACAAGGCTTTGATTCCTTGAGATGAGTCCATGCCAGAAAAAAAAGTGATTATAAAATGTAAGGATTTAAATCAATGTAGGGTTACATGGAATAATGGTTTTATTATATGAGAGACTCTTATTACTCTGCCATGAGGGACATGCTTTGTTTTTCTACCCAGTTATCACTTGCTAAACACACTGGTTTAGTGTCATAGCCATATACAAATATGCACTGGGCTTTTCTCTTTGTATTTATGGTCCATTAATAACATATTTATTAGCCTAGGTGCAGAAATTCTACTTTTTAACGACCTAACAGAAACCCACTATTACTTTCCTCACTTCTAGAAAACAAATCCCATTTCCCAAAGGATTATGCATATCTAGAATGTGGGTGATCAAGCAAAGGAATCTACAATCACATTTCTTAAACTTAGCAAATAAAAAACCGAATACTCAGCACTTTTTTATTACCAATAGTGAGAAGAATTATGTTTATATCATGCACAGAAGTCAAAGTGATATCATAATATGCACTTTTTCAGAGCAGAGTCTAATGAAAACAAGTTGAAGTTGAAGCTGCTTTAACACTGTCAGCTTTTTAACAACAGCTTCTGGCAGCTTACCTTTATCCACTAATGAGAGGCCACAGGAATTTAAAATAAAACAATATTAGATGAACTGAAAAGGTAGAAAGCAAAGCTAACAAAATATGACACAGCATTACTTTCTAGTAGATGTGTCAAACTTTGATGATGCATAAAAAATGTATCGACATTCTCTTGCGTAGCAGGAAAGGCACAAGTTTAAACAAAAACTCCTCATGCGAATCATGCATAAGTTGAACTCTCCAAAGATGCAGCATTCTTAAAACCTTTTCTGCTCTATATACTGTACACAGTGCAGTTCCTTATAGGCATTTTAACATATATACATGATTTATCGGTATTTACTTAGATTTCTATTATGCCAGCATGCTTGTGAAAAAACACTTTCTTACCAAGCTCTTCAAGCTCTGAGGTCATTGACTTAGACCGCAAGGTCAGTGCAGTGGTTGGAGCTCGCTTAGGAGGTGGTGGGGCTTTGCATTAAACAGAAGGATATACAGTGTAAGTAAATCCACATCTCTAAAGCACTACATTCAAATACACAAGTTTATATTCATTTAAAAGAATACGCTACATTAAATAAGGTAACAATAAATACATACACACACAGGAAAAAAACCCTGAGATGCTTTTCATGTACTGAATTTCTATACTGTTCCTACTTTAGCGTAGGTTGTTTGACACATCAGCAAGCTTTTATGTAACAGGATACATAGAAACATTTAAAGCTAAAGAACTGCGCACTTCTATTTTAAAGTAGGAAAAAAGACTTTCTAGAGAAAGTGCCTCCCAGCAGTTGTGCCCCTCTTAAGAAATACACATAGCTAAAAATCTCCTGGAGACCAGGCAATCTCTGCCAGATTCATTTCATTTTGAAGAAACTGTTAAAGCTGAGAAACACAGGAAAGAAGACTGAAATTTATCTTAATAGTTACAATGAGACTAGGGAAAACAGGTGATCCTCAGAATAAAGATCATCATTTGCCAAGGCAAGCTAGCACAGAAACTAAAATCCAGCATGTGTTTTAGTATCCTGATAACAAATGTTTCTGGAGGTCAGAAAGGAGCTTAATATCAGAAACGTATTATGCCAGCGTTGGTAGGGTTTCTAATAAACAGAAAGGCCTCTGGGACATCATGAAAACCTAAGAATTCCTAAGTGTTTTGGTCAATAGCATACATCAGGCTACACTATCTTGACAAGAGGTGGCAAAGCAGTTTGAGGGCAGGAGTGCCTGAGGAGAGAAGGAGAAAATGTTCTTCCTGTATCACCCTTATCCTCTATGTCTTCTAAATCACCTTTTCCCTGTTAAGCTCTATCATCTTCTTACGGAGCCCTGAATGACAGTATGTCACAAGAAAGCAAAACTATAGCTCAGGTTCAGTGCCAGGTTTGAGGCTGTGTAAGTCCTGCACATATTAACTCCAGTTCGAGGTCTGCCCTTGCCCAACAAGAGAAGTGACAGCAAATCTGTGAGGGAAACTGCACAGAGCACTGGATTGTTAAATGGGATTTGGTATCTACCACTGGCCTCCCCATAAAGGAGAGTGACAGCAAGAAAATCCTTCCACACAATTCCCGGGGTACAAGGGCAATTGCCAGGTAACAAGAAAGGCATCAAAAAGGGACAAAATTGAAGAGTGAAGGCTTTTTGGCAAATGACACATTATCAGTAGAAGGCTCTGGAACGATTAAAGATCTGGATATGTTTTTATAGAAGCAACATCCCTTTGGATTATATATAACAGCACTTTTCTTGAAGGCCAATGCGACACATCCCAAAAGGCAGAGGTGGAAGGTTTGTTTAAAATGTGTGAATAGTAATTCCATCAAACTAAAAAAAAAAACACAGGACCATGATTTACTTTAATATAGCCCTTTTTTTTTTCCAAAGGGGCTTTAATTTTAATAAGCAGATGGCAAGAACATTCACAGTGTAGCCAAAGTTTCACTCGGGACAAAGAGGGAGCCCTCGGGTGGCAGTCTGGAGCCCACCCTCTGCTGAAGAGCCAAGTGGCTGTAAGTGGCAATTCCAGAAACTGGTGGGAGGAAGAGGAATCTTCACAAATGTGCTGCTGCTGTACTGAACACTAGTTAGCAGCAGCAATCTTTTCTGTTTAATGATGATTACGAGGGCCTAATGACTTCCCACAGTAGCTGTTACCTGAATAAACTCAGGGGTATCTAAGGTGAAGGAAATAGTGCAAAATCCTTTTTCTTTTTGTCTTTTGGTGAAGTTTCGGTGGGGTTTTTTTGGGGGTGAGTGGGTGGGAAACACAATGAAATTCCTAAGGGAGCAGTTTAACCTTATGATGTAGGTTAACCCATAATCTCCATTAAACCTTATTAAGAAAACATATTTCTTACTTTTCTTGTTCTTACAGAGGTCCTTTCTAAAATATGTGTTTTGCAAAATCAGTAGTTCTCAATGATTTTAAGGGCAATTCAGTTTTGAATTAAAACATAAAAGCTAATCTGTTCCTTCCGCTTTTTTCTCTCTCACTACTGCAAAGAGTTTTACTATAAGATCTTCAAACATATGAATGTATAAAGATCCATAAAGATGAAATTTTATGGCCAGCATGACAAGGGAATATTACCCTTTTTGTTATATATTAATGCATAAGTCAACATAATTAAATTACTCTAAATTAAATGGAAGAGTATTTCAAATTTTAATAGTGAAGTCCATAAATCAGGATTTATAAACCAGTAATTTCATGTCCATGCTCTGTTTTCTGTGGAGCAAGACCAAAAAGACTCCATTAGGAAAAGAGGAAGATGTACCTTTCTTTCTAGCTGTGTCATCTGGATCAAGATTCCTGGTTACTGTGACAACCTTAAGAACTAGGTGATTGCCCCCTTGTCGAATCATGTTCACCACCTGCCTGTGGCCAACTTTCACCACGTTCTCATTGTTAACCTGCAAAGAAAGAGAACAGTCTTTTAGATGAACATGCAGGAAACATCAGTTATTTCAGTTTGAGAAACAGAAGGTGGAAAGAACAGGATGATGGAGAATTTCTAATTACTGTCTTCTAATAAAAATACATATTTAAGAAATAGCACATGAAAACAGGAAACAAAGCTAGATCTTCATGAAATATGCAACTAATTTCCTTATAATTGCCATGTTTTAAGAGAAGCTAATGAAAAGAGGTCAACCAAATCTTTCCCTTTATGTGTTTTATTCCCAACAATTCATGTGCTACAACTCTGCATTTCATACACTAAAACCATTTTCTTACATGATAATAATTCATGATTCTATTATTCACAAGCATTTAAATGTATTCTATGCTCTCTAACATAACCAATGAGAAATTAAGAAACTTCTACTTTACAGATCATCCAGAAACAAAGATTTTTCTCTCCTGAAGTAAACTCATGGTTAAGAGACACTCTTTTATTATATGCACTCTCCTCATCTCCCAGCATTTTCCTTCTGGATGCTTCTGGAAAGATCTAATGTCCTGCAAGCAAAGGCAGGAGGACCATAGCAGTGCAAACCAGTGTTAATGGATAAAGAGGAGTTAAGTGTGTGAAGCCCTGACCAGCTATTGCAGTTATGCCAATTAAACTTTAAACTGCACTGCAGCATTCAATTTGAACATACATATTCTCTGGGAAATTCCTAGTGCTGCATCATCATTTTCTGGTGTATGTGTCTTTCCATAATATTAACTGATATATAAGAAAGCATAGGCATAAAACCTGTGTATAAGCATGGATAAAAGTAATTGATTTATTCATTCAATCTAGAAGAAGTCACTGAAAGCTATCTGAAATCTGAATGACAGCTGCATATAAGTGCTGCATGTGCTATTTGAGCATAAAAGATATTGCGGAATGGAATGAGTGAAGAAAAGATGCTTCCAGAATCCATGCTGGGAAGTTGATCTCTCTCCAAAATTCCACTGACTCAGTTATATTTCACTGAGATTGCTCACTGCCTTCCAAAATGAACAGTCATTTTCGAAATAAAGTGTTTTTAGGCTCCTCTATTTGTTCTGACAGGCTGGGCATCTCACACACTGAAGAATTTACAGTTTAGAGCAAATTCTCTCATTAAATATTATTGCCATTCAGCAGAACAAGCACAAGCAGAACCATTTCAATTCAAAATCGTTTTCCCATCCATTGTAGCAAAAGAAAACCTTGTCTTTTTTCAGGCTTTAGCTGAGACGAAATGCATTATGCTGAAATAACATCTTGGTAAACCAGATTTAAATACAATGCTGCAGTGAAAAGTCTCAAAGTATGTCTGCGTGCTATGGCTACAAGCCTGAGATGCTTTCTGAGTTTCATGTACAATGATGTAGGTGTAACACATTCTGAACATCCAGACCTGTTGAGAAGGCAAATATGAAGTTCTCCCATTCTGTAGGTGGAGGATATAAAAGAATATTGATCTGAATAAGACTCTTGCTGTTCTGTTTTATTTTACACCTTCTTGGCATCTGGCATTTAATCCCAAGATCTGTTATTTATTTAGCTGGACCAATGGCATGTAAATTTTGTCTGTCTAAAACACTTTAGCAAATGGAATTATCCATTTACTTCCCAGCTCCTTTCAGTATCAAGACCTAAACCAGGTAATTCCACAGCAAAAAGGTTCATGTAATTAAGAACTACAGGAGGTATCTACTCTATTTTTACTAGATCTAAATTTTAAGACACTGGAAGCCAGTGTGGATTACAATATAATCCCTACTGCTGTCAAAAAATAGAGATCTCCAAATAAATCAGAAGTTAATATTAATCAAACACATGTACACTAGTGTAAAGTGATAAATGTGTACAATGATCAACAGCTTCTGCAGCATGCCATCTGTTCACATCCCTATGTGCAGTGATATTTAACATTTAGAGCAAAAGCAAATATATATGACACTTTTTTAAAAGCTGCCTCAGAAACAGCACCTGTAAATGACTGTTTCTAGCAGCTTTGTTTAAAAGGAGTTACAAAAGCTGGGACCCAAAAGATTCCTATTGTAAAGATAAAAATATTGACGGGAGATCAGAAGATTATTTAAGCCAGAGTTTACAAACATATTTGATAACAAAAGGATCAATAATTCGGCAGAGCAGGACCTCATCTGCACTTTAGCACCTCAGCGAGTAAAACTACAGCATGATTAAAAAGCCCCAACACTGGAATTCTCAACTCCAATTTCAGTGACAGTCTCTATTTATTTTGACCTTCTTCCTCACTATTTTCTGTCTAAGCCAAATGACTCCAGAAATGGTCACTATAAGGAGTAAATCACCAGGGTCCCAGCAGGTTCCTTTGATAGTTTTAGTTTGATATTATTCAGTAAAACTTTAGCAGGTGTGAATAATGTGGTGAGACTCTCTGCTTCCACCTCAAGTTTCGGCAGTGGGGAACAGTTACTGCACCTCATCCAGGCTTTACAAACAGGCTGAAGACAGTGAACTTTGGTAAGCAGTAAACCAGATATCTATGTAATTGAACTGTATTGTAATTGATATTAAACATGAATCACATTCTTTGAAACATTAAAAAATCTTTTTGCTTTTAGTGGCAAAGTGTGTAGAAGGATGTTCTACGAACAGCCAAACTACCAAAGCTGGTTTGCAGGCACAAACTGTGTCTCTCTCCTCTTCAACCCAATCTTTCAGCGTATTTTCTGTAGTCTGTCACTGCAAAACCTTATGTTCATCTTTTCCTTTGACTCTTTCCCAAAATTTCCATGCATAGAAATTTCTTTCCCATGTCCTTCATAGGTGAAAGTAGAGGACAGAAATAAATACTTGCTGTGGCTGGTTCCATGTGACACCAATGGCAAGTGGTGAGCCAATAATGTGAATGCTAGGAAAACTGCCCGTTGGGACAGCCAACACTTTCAATAACTCTCTTCTATACATTCCCAACTCTCAGGAAAAGCCTCAGGGCTTTCTGTTCTTGAAATTCACACTTTAGGATCATTTGGTTAAAACTGGGCAGTGGGATGGAAGTTACTGTGAAATAATTCATGAAATAATACAAACTTACAGACTCAATGCCTTAAAAAATTAGCCTAAACTGGAAGCCTGAGCTATCTCAGGCTGAACTTTCTCTTTGAGCAGGCATGAAATGTTCTTGAAGTGTTTAAAAGGAAGAATGCTTTAGTGAAGATCAAGATTTTTTCATTTCCATGTCTCAGCACTTTTTCTACCTTGTATGACCAAGGTACATGGGGTTTTTAAGAGCAGTACAATTTGCAAGGCAGGAAAGTGATGACTTAAGAGCAACTGGAGACAGAAATGAGAAAAATCCATAGCAGACAATTTTTCCATGTAAAATAATGTGCGAGTAGAGTGCAATGCATTGTATGTCAGTATCTTGAAGTATTATCAGACACAAGGCTTATATCACTGTTTTTGGTGTACCTCATGTAACATAACCCTGAGTGAACCATGGGGTGGAAAGGATTGAGTGACCATCCACAGAACCAAGGTCACAGGCAAGAGGCAGTTGCTCCCCAGCCTTCACCCCACAGGATCACACCGCCGCTGGTCAGCTTACACCTAACAGCAGCTGGGACATGAGAAAGACAGGCAACACTTTATCCATCAGTTCTGGGCCCCTCACTGCAAGAGAGACATGGAGGTACTGGAGCAGGGCCAGAGAAGGGAAATGGAGCTGGTGCAGGGCCTGGAGCAAAGTTTGATGGGGAACAGCTGAGGGACCTGGGGGGTTCAGTCTGCAGAAGAGAAGGCTCAGAGGGGACCATATTTCTTCTTACAACTGCCTGAGAGGAGGATGAAGCCAGGAGGGGGCTGGGCTCTGCTCCCAAGGAACAAGGGATGGGACAAGAGGAAGTGGCCTCAAGCTGCACCAGGGGAGGTTTAGATGGAGATGAGGAGCAATCCCTTCCCCAGAGGGTGCTCAGGCATTGGAACTGCTGCCCAGGGCAGTGCTGGAGTCACTGCCCCTGCAAGTGCTCACAAACTGTGTAGATGAGGCCCTCAGTGATATGGTTTAGTGGGTCTTGGCAGTCTTGAAGTAACGGTTGGACTTGATGATCTTAAAGGTCTTTTCCAACCTGGTTGATTCTATGAATCTATGATTGGTCAGTGTTTGGAGGAGATATGGATGGACCTGATTGCAGCCATAAGTGGAGGTACATGCAGCTGCTCAATCCAGACACTTTTAGAAACATTTAAGACACTAAATATTCCTCCATGACAGCAAACAATACTTGCTATCACCTCCGCAGAGTTAAGAGGTTTCATTCCTTTCCCCTAGCTGATGGAATCAGTTTTTGACGTAGTTGTCATTTCACAGCTTCCTACAGCAATGCAATACACTAGTGTGAAACAGTCAGTTCTCCAAGACAAAAAGCAGTGTGCGGTGTCTCCTTTCCACCCCCACCACTGTGACCACAGCAGACACATTGCTGCTTCTCCCAACACTCTCTTGGAGAACTGAAAGAGCTTTGGGGCTTGCATTCTGTGTGCTTCAGAGTTGGGACTTACACAAGCTTAAAGCTCCAAATCAAAGACTGTAGCCAACAATGTCATTCCTCTTGCATAAAGAGCTTTGAACATCACTAATGAAGAGTTCTCTCTCCAACATGGCCATTCTCTCAAGAGATGATTCAAAAGCATAGAATCACAGAACAGTTTGGGTTGGAAAGGACCTTAGGATCATCCAGTGCCATGGGCAGGGACATCTCACACTAAACCATGTCACCCAAGGCTCTGTTCAACCTGGCCTTGAACATCGCCAGCGACGGAGCATTCACAACTTCCCTGGGCAACCCATTCCAGCAGTGCCAAATTGACAGTCATAAACTACACTATCTTTAACACCCGGGTCCACCGCTCTGACTTGATCTTACTCAGCATTTGTACATCACAACATCTAAACCCCACAAAACCCAATAGAAATAATGAAACTTTACTCAAGAATAAATAATGCTGTGGTCTCCAAGAGCCAAACACCAATCACATTTTTTTTTCTACACAGAAGATCCATGAAAACCCATGACATCAATAAATTCCTTTGGAACTTTACCAAGAAAAAGATGCTCCCATTCAGGCAACCCAGACACAAGCCCAGAGGGATGAGGACAACAGCTCATAAGATGGAAGAAGTTTACAGATGGACAGGATATGGTAGCAATTGGCTTACAGTGAGTATGAATGGAAGGCAGCAAAGTCGTCTGATGAGTGATTTCAAGAGATGTGCTCTGGCTGAGAAGGGTACCCCAAGAGAAGCCTGAAGCCAGGGGCAGAGGAGGAAGGCAGGAGCAGTATTTAACATAAGGTGATTGCTATGAGCACAAAGAAGCAGATGCAGGTATCTTGTCTGCTGTTCTATTTTTACAAAGACATTTTAGGTAATCTCAGAGGCCACAAAGAGCTTCAATATGCTTCAGGAAGAGAGAGGACTACAGCAAGATGTGAGACAGTGTGGCCACACAGATGCTGCTGAGAGGCATTGAAAACTGTAAACTGGTTGTTTCGTGTATTACATTGACACACCACTAAATGATCACTATGCTGCCTACAGGGCAGCTGGTATTCACTGCAGGAGCAAGGACAGAGACAGCATTACCTTGAAATTTGTTCCCTAAAGATGAAACTTACTCTTCCACCCCCCAAATAAATGTATTTCCAGATCTCAAAGTAAATGAAGGAGTGTATTACTCTTTACAGTGCTCATTTATTCCCCAGAGAAAGCTACAACTGGGGAGTCCTCATTCTTTTGCCACATTCCCCACCAGGCAACATCTGACTGCAGACAGATTCTTCACTGTGTAAATACATGCATTAAGTTCACTTCCATGGGCAGATTCAGGGAAGGAAAAAACAAATGCTATTATCGAAAAATGTGGATATTTTTTTGAGGAAAAGAGTGTGTTAATGAGCGTCCCAGAGATGCTGGGGCAGTGTTCAAAGCCAGGCTGGACAGAGCCTTGGTAACATGGTCTAGTGTGAGGTGTCCCTGCCCACAGGAGGGGTTTGGAACTAGACGACCTTAAGGTCCTTTCCAAACCAAACTATTCTATGAATCTATGATTCTATGAAAATGAAATAAAATGAAATAAAATGAAATGAAATGAAATGAAATGAAATAAAATAAAATAAAATAAAATAAAACAAAACCTGCAAATGGTAGGACAGCAGATGCATGAGCTGGAACATATTCACCAGAGCAGCCTTGCCGTAGGAAGGTGCAAAAGAAAAAACACTATCAGAGAAAGAGACCTTTGCATAGTTTGTTCTATTAATAATAATAATAATTAAAAAAATCTTAATTTTTTGCATCATCCTAATCCTTCCATTATCTAAACATCCTCTCAGTGGAAAATGTAGTCAATCATTTTCAACAGAAATTAAGCAGACAAAACTCAATCATTCATCTCACAATGATGACTGGTGCAACGGTGAATAAATTCACCTTGCAGCTGTGAATGCATGTTCTGTCAAAATAAGCCTCCCAAAAGCCCTTCCTGTCCACTGAAGTACTTGAAAGAACAACAAACCCCAATCCTGTTACACACACGTACAATCCCTGCCTACGCACTCCTTAAAAATCCATCAGTTTTTACAGAACACACATTAACCCAATTACAACTTGTACCAGTGCAATAAATAGCACACGAGTAATTTTGTGGGCTCAGATTATACTTTTGCATTTCAAGTAACTACACAGATGTGCACATAACACCATGTCAGGATGTCACAAAGCAGCAGGAATATCCCATCTGTGAAGTGTTCTTATTCTGTAGACTAAAATGTGAGACAAAGACACAGTGACCTCAACAATCTCCGGGAAGTTATTTGCTCACTTGTTGTATCGGTGGTGCTAACGCAGGGGTCAGCTGCAAGACTCTGTCTCTCACTGAACAGCAGCAATTGGTCGTGGTGTCTGAGGTTGTGTCACCCTGAACTCTTTGCAATCAGCTGGAGCAGTCTATAGTACAAACTTAGGCCCAAAACTTAGAACAGGTCATGGTGTCTGTGGTTGTGTTGGCCTGAACTCTTTGTGATGGGCTGGAGCAGTCTATAGCACAAACTTAGTTCAGGTCCAAAATCTGCACTCTACAAGTACATTTAGTGTCTCAAATCTGTTGTTTGATCTAGGTTAAACCCCCTAAATTCACTCTAAATGCCAAATGCTTTTACCAGTGCTTGCCTTCTGTTGTAATGCAGCATCAACAGGCTCATAAGCAGCATGAAGGTGGACAGTCCACCCCGAAAGGTTTCTGTGCAAAGCAAATTCAATCAAATCCTGTTGGCAGCATACTTTCCCCTGAGTATTACAGGAATGGACTCAATGAATAATACATCTGCTGACAGAGTTTGGAAATCGTAGAATCATAGAATCATAGGAAATCCTAATGATAAGTCAAAAAGGTCTAAATCCAAAAGATGTTTTGGATTAATACGAGATTTTATGTGCTTATGAAATGCATTTAACCACAAACAATTTCAAGATCCACTGTCTCAAAAAGCTGGCCTATGAGTCTGATCTGTGTCTTAAATTAAAACAGAAAGTAACATAATACATAAATGAGTCCCATAATGGAAATTTATTCATGAATTTCTATCTGTAAGCTCCATTATTCACATCATGCCACAGAAGCTTAAACAAAAAGACAAAAGGAGATGGCTTCAGTCCATTGGGCCTCAACTATTCATCTACTTGAACAGGTCTTGAAACAGGCCTTGAACAGTCTCTGGAAACTCCTGAAAACCCACTTATAAAAATAAGAAGATAGTTTACATTCTGGTCTCCAACACAAACATCTCTGACTGTGATTAGTGTTTGACCACTGCCCGTTTCATGTAATTAGTGTAAAAGATGCTTCAAAGACTTTATGAACTGTTGACTATAAAGGCACTATTAAAAAACACCCCCAGAGCACAGAATCAGGGATATCAGCGTGAGGAAATTCCATCTGGAATCTTGCAGTAGAAAATTTGTAATAGTAATCCACTTGTTCATAGATTTTCCTGGATTAGTGACCCTAATGCACGGGAGACTGTAAAGGAGCAGGAAACTGAATTAGGTGGTCACCAGAGGTGACATCTACCTCAACAACAATGTGATCCTATGGGGTTTCTTCAAATAAGAATCACAGAATCATAGAATGGTTTGGGTTAGAAAGGACCTTAAGATCATCCAGTTTCAACCCCTGCCATAGGCAGGGACATCTTGCACTAAACCATGCTGCCCAAAGCTCTGTCCAATCTGGCCTTGAACACTGCCAGGGATGGAGCATTTACCACTTCTTTGGGCAACCTGTGCCAGAGCCTCAACATCCTCACAGTAAAGAACTTCCTTATATCTAATCTGAACTTCCTCAGTTTAAGTTTAAACCCATCACCCCTTGTCCTATCATAAGGAAGCCTTTCAGAAGAAGAGGTACATATGAATTACAGAAGTATCAAAATCAGGGGTAGCACTGCCACAGCACAAATTTCTCTGCACAAGATCAAACACTGGGGTAAACAAACAAGCTGTAAGATACCTAAGGAAAAGACCCTGTGGAGATACCATGTCTTGAGGTTTTCTATTTCATCTTCTCACCACACTTTTGCCTGTTTTCATGTGGGCGAACATTGTGCTTTTTCTCCAGCAGCTCCCATGACAAGGGAATGTGAACTACCTGGGCCTTGCCCCCAGCAAGGACAGGCTGAAGCAGTCTCCCTGCTGAAGCCCAGGTTCTGCAGGGCTGCTCCAGCCACTTAACGGACTCTTTCTGCAGTGGTTTTAGCAGTGACAAAGCTGTCATCTTGAACTGCGGCAAGAACCTTGTCTTTGCCTAGAGACAGCTGATCCCCGCTGTTGAGGAAGGCTTTAGCCTGCATCTCTTTATCCCTCTGAGTAGCACCAGTACTGCACATCTTGAGCTGTGCTTAGGAACATCTATTTCTGATAGAAGCATTGGAATGAAGAGGCATCCCAGCTCATAAGCTCCAGATTCCTTTGTTGTCATGGCAACTGCATCACATAATTTGTTTCTTAACATTTAGCCAAGCTCCATCTTGGAACTTCTTAGATTTCTTGTCCCTGTTATTCCTGTTAGACCCAGAACCTCTGGAAAGAACCTTCTTTTCCTCTAATTTTCATCCTTGCTGTGACTAGCTTGTATTAATCCTTTTTCCTGTGCCAAACTGCCAGAAGCCTCAATAGCTGGTTTCATGCTCCTCTCCATGCATTCTACAAACATATCAAATGGGAGTAATGTCCTGTATTGGCTGAACAAGCATTTTAATAAACTACCATGACAAAGAGTCTAAAACTCAAATTGAGCACAACAGTTGTCCAGCCCTTCAAAGACAGGAGAGTTTGGTTTTGGTTTTTGCTTTCTTTTAATGTGTCTAAATTCAAACTAGCTTACAAAGACGGTCATATGTCCACCTGTATTTCACCCAACCTACACTGCACCCATGTCTCACATCTCAGGAGAACCACAAAACCCACTTTCTTCCAATAATCTACTAGACTTAAGTGGGGAATGCTGGTGTTACCCCCTTCCTCACAGCCCTTGACCTGGAGCAGAGTCATCTGTGAGTACCTGAGAGTGTTACTTACGGCCAGTGGAAAATGTTTGGGAGTTTAAGTTCAGCAACAAAATATTTGATCCTAATGTTGGTTTAACAACTGCAAAAGCCCTGACCTTTTTCCACAAGAGTCAAGTTGTGATTTTTGCTCAAGTGTCCATCTGTATGTATATAGATGCACGCAAACACAGCGCCATGAAAAAACACAACTGGATATTTTACTGGATCTTTGCTTATCTCCAGCTTATTTTACTTAAGGGCTTTCAATAATAATTCAGCCTTACCAGAAAACAAAAGCAATGGAATAAGATATCAAAATGTTTTCTCAAGAACATCTTATTTTGTCCCATTAAAAACTTTGCTAAGAAACACAAACATCAGTATTGCTTCTGTACAGAACTCAGTGGTCAAGTTTGGGCTCAAAGTTGAAAGCATCCACTATAAGTAAAGCAGCAGAATTGAAGGTTGCCGTTTATCTCTTACCCATGGCATGTCTTAAAAGGTGGAACCATGTTAAAGCAGCATTTTACTCTAACATTTTTCATTTTGCCTGCTTGTATCTAATCTGAAAGCTATTGAAAGTAACAGTACTACTGTCCTCATAGGACCACCTTAAACAGAACATTTAAGCATCACTCAATTACTTGGGCCCATTCCTATTAGAAATAATTGTCTCCATTAATCAGGACCTGTTTCTATTTTGAATCATTTGGTTTAAGTCCCATTTCTTAGCAGAGGTTCAATTAACTTTATTGCAGTTGACTGAACTGCAGTGTACTGCAATCAATTAACTGACACTTAGGATGAATCTGTCCAATGGCTTTCAGGTGCAAGAGGTAATAGTTTGTTACCTCCCAACTTCTCTTAGGGAAAAAAAAATCAAGTGAACTGTGCACATCTGTTTTCCTCTCTCATAGACACACCTGAAAAGTTTTCAATTTCTGAGGAATCTTCAGTATAGTATTCCACCAAACTGGTATCTATTGATACAAGGCAATATGAGATGGTGACTTCTACTTGATAGTTTAACCCCTTTTAAAGAATGCGACTTGTATTCACTGAATATTTAATGGTCCGAGGATGTCAAAGATGACATAAAGATGTGCAGTGGTTGTCTGGGCAGGTCTCAGCTCTCCATTTCAGCACACTCAGCGCAGCCATCAGACAGGAGAACAAACTCTAGTGGACAAGCTCTAGTGCTCCAGCCACGGAGACTGGGCACAGTGTGGTCAAGAAACAGGAAGAAAGTCTGGGCACAGTTTAACATTTCATCTCCTTTCTCTAACAAATCTTCTCCTCTTCCCTAACCCTGTCCTGCTAACTCAGGAGCATGGTGGCCTAAAATTTAACCACAGAGGTTGGATTTGGCATTCACCTCACCCCTTGCCTAGTTTTGCTGGCACAGTGTTTATTTGCTACTCCTTTTGTCTTCTCAGGATGGACTTCTTTTGTGTGCCTGAGTTCTATTAGTACCCAATAGTTCATCCACTCACTGGTATGTTTGTTGCTTCTTTCCTTAAAATAAACTCAGGAAAGATTTCTTTTTTTCTTTTTCTTTTTTTTTACCAAATTCCAAAGCTTTAAAAATATATGTTCTAATTTAAAATTCAGTAAAATTAAAATGAAGTTTGAAGTGCAACAGGGAGTATCTTAACATTCATTTCATGAACATGTCTCTTGCATTTAATTTGTTCTCAGATGCTATTACAGCCTATAAATTATGGTACAGAATCAGCACCAAAAATAAGGTACCAAAAATAGCAAACCAGAGGTCACCCATATACTAACGAAACATCTCTTGCATATCTGCCCTTCACAGATGAAAGCATGCATGAAAAGCTAAAACTGCTCAACCACTGCAACCAAAGCTGGCTTCTCCTCATTTCTCTGATGTACCCAGGTACCACCTCTGCTGGGGTTTGTTCTGAGGTCTAAGCAAACTGGTTTGCTCATGTAAAGAAAAGAAATGTAACCCAAGCTGCACGTTCAAGCAGTGGTTTTGCAGTGCAAAAGCAAGTTTAACAGGCTCTTGTCCCTCTGCGCTCCCCTGCTGACCGCTCACCCACATACTAGTTTGGCACTCACTCAGCAGAGACACTAATGGTTGTGGGGCCCTTCTGAGAAGCTGACTCCAGAGGGAAAAAAAAACCCAGGAGGATCATTTTAATTTGTATCATTTAAGTGAAATGATTAACAATGAATGATTCCAGAAATGATCACTGTGATCTGACTGCTGGGCCAGTGATGGGCAGCACAGTGGGTGGACAAGTTGTGGACAAGCGCCCTTTTGGTACTACCACGCATTGCTGGTGCATCCTTCAGCTCTTCTGGGATGGCTCCTTGCAAGGAAGCCAGAAGAACAGGATCCTATTTGGACAAACTGCATTGCTAAGCCAGGCCTATTCCTGGAGCTCACTCATGGAGCAGCTTCAGCTGTGTGTGGGGACAGGCATAAAGGACGGAGGAAGCTGAAGCATTCCTGCTGCAAGTGCTCGTGAAATTGCACCCTGGAGTAGTGCTCATCTGCCACACTGACCTTTGAAGCAATTAAATGCTTCAGACCCCAATGAAACAATTCCCAGTTTAACACTTTATAAAAACATGAGGCTATGCTCAACCCTAAAAATAAATCCTTTTCTTTTTTTTTCAAATCAGAAGTACAGTGGTATTATGCAAGCATTGAGAAGACAATAGATCTTTATTTGAATTCTCAATGAACCACCTTATAAGTATTTACAGTAGGTAGAAGATAGCAGGCTGAGCCCTTCTATTTTTAAAACTGTGCATACCTACATTAAAGGCCATTAGGCAGAGAATTCTAAGATATGGATCAAAATACAGATCTCTTTAGGAGTACTAATTCTGCAGCCCAACAGTCTTTCTCATTAGGTAAGCACACATGAACCAAGCAACATAATTTAAAATGAAACATTACAGATGTAAGATCAGCTGACTGGTTCTGTACATTTCCATGCTTTCTAGTTAAAGCCTTTACAGAGATTACACAGATATATTGACAGAACGCGTTGTCATCAAGCACAGATAATCTATATTTCCTCCTCCCACATAGAGTCACTTTCCAGAAAATGCCTCTGCACTAGGAACAATTAAAAAAATGTATTGCTCATATATTTCTCTTTATATAGGAAAGCCTTGCAGCATACAGAGAGAACTCGTTCTTAAAGCCATGTTAGTTTTCACTGCACTGCCTTAAACCTGGAATCGCTCAGAAGGTTTTTTTGGAGGCCATATATCATGTTGTTAAACCTCATAGAACTGTTAGGTCTGGATGTCTGTGTTGGCATTTGCTATACAAAGCTAAAAGAAAACACAATAAAACATTTATGTCTTTAGAGTGAGACTTGTAGGCAATTACTTTGTTCAGATATACATGCTACAAGGAAGTAAGGAAATAAGAGCTACATAAGAAAGCTTTAAATAGGTAAAGCCAATGTAAGACAATATTCCTTATTCAGCACGCAATCCAGTCCCTTTCTCTATGGGAGAACACAAAGAGGTGCTTCCAGAGAGAGAAACAGGAACAGCTTGATTTTTTAACCACACAGACTGGGCCTTGTTGTACAGCATGTTTACTTGATGTTTGTCTGTGGTGATTACTGTTGGGAAGGAGTGTGGTTTTGTGTTTTAACACCTATTAGAACATTACACACTCTGTGGGCAGGTGTTTAAATTTGTCCCCCACCAGATCCATGGAGCCTGTGGGCAGCCCAAGTTCTGTACCATTTGGTGCCCTAAGAGCATCGGATCATTTGACTCCTGTTTGCCCAGTGGAGCTGTGCAGCTGACCTGCACTACTAAAAGGCATCCTTGGATCCATCAAAGGCCTGACTGAATTAACTTTATGCTTATATAGCACTAGTGACTAAAGAACTGGTCACCAGTTTATGCCTGACGACCACTTTGCCATGGCTATGCCTGAGAACAAGACTGAATAACGACTGCAGCCCTAAGGAATGCTTAAGCACATCTAGCATCATAGGGCCACAGCACACCGTAATTACAAATATGCAACTATTTAGTTTAAAATAGCCAAACTAAATTATAAATACATTTTAAACTACCTACAAGCAAAGAACAGATTGGAATTACTAAGGCAGAAAAAGAGAATCCACTCCAACTGTAGCAGCCTGGTTGCAGAAAGAGATGCTGACACCTTACGGAATCATAGAATAGTTAGGGTTAGAAAGGACCTTAAGATCATCCAGTTCCAACCCCCCTGTCATGGGCAGGGACACCTCCCACTAAACCATGCCACCCAAGGGACCTTGGGACCTTTAAGCCTGTGCTTTGGTTCAATGGCCTTGAAAAGGGAAAATAACTAATCCACACTGTAATGTACCTAGACCAACCATCTAAGGCCCAATGAATGGAAGTGAAAATCTCTACCAGATTTGATTAGGAGCACAATACATTGTACAAACCAATAATAGACAGTCCTTTAGCATTTACCTTTGCTGAGGAATGTCAAGTTTCACCAGACGCATCACAAGGACGAAACAAAAATCCTACTCGTCCTACTTAGTAAAAGAGTATATCTGTATGTGTATCTGTAAACATACATATATGTCTGCATATGTACATCTATAGTTATTGTGCAAAACTAGCCACAAATACATGGTGTTACACAACATCAACTCAAAAGTAGCAAAAGACAACTTTAGCAGTTCTCTTTAAAGAAAACAAACTTGTTTATAAGAGCAACTTCATTAATTCATAATGAGTCCTTCTGCTACCACCTGGAAGTAACAACATTCTAATTTACTTACTGTCCACACAGAATGACTTTTTATCATCTCGATTGAAAGCATAAGTGAAAAAGGAATGCTTTTTTTGCTTAGTGACCTTGCAGCATAGATGTATAACAGCAGAATCCTCAGAGCATTTTGTCATAGTGAATAAGAATCAGCAACAAGCCTTTCATTAAGTTTGATTTTATTTGTAAATAGTTTGAAATAAACCCCTATTTTCGTATGATCTGATGACTCACGGAGCACGAGGCAGTTTTCTGGCCTTTCAAGCAGCTCCACGTAGCCTACACAGAACACAGTCCTGAGGCAATATCCTTGCAGCAAAAGGCAAAACCAGCTGAGCAATGCCTTCCTTTATGCATTGCTCCAAGCCTGTGGGTGCCTGCAGTGGCTATGAGGGGATGCAGCCTTTCCTTTGGGAACAGCTGCTCTGCAGTCAAATCCTGTATTAAGACAAGTTGGAAATGTTTCTTTGGAAGCACTTTTTTCCTTGTAGTGGCCAAAAGGAACCCAAACCTGCCCTCCCCTTTCTTTCATACCTAAAGTTAGCAACAAAATTGCCTGCTTCCCAAACACAACTCAGCTGTGCAATGTATTGGATGAATCAGTGCTGTTACGCACTGACATTTTACGAACACACTGAAGAGCTACATGGCCATGTAAAAAACGTAGCGACTCATCAGAAGCATATTATCCAAAGAAACATGCCACAAACTGAACACGGACACTGAGAAAAGGGAGACAAATGAAGCCCAAGTGAAGATAACAGAAAAAGGTTTTCAATTAGTAAACAGCAGCCTCATTCCTAATAATAGTAATTCTGCAAATTTGTTACCATGCACTTTGATTTGCTGTGCATTAAATTAAAAAGAACCCCAAACAACAAACCCAAATATACACAGACAGCAAAACCCCAGCTTGATTCTATGTTACATATTTTCGAATGTGAATTAAGTCCAAAGCAAGCAAGAAAAGATTAGAAAAGGGCCTTACAACAAAGGAAGAACAGAAACGATCATAGACAGAAATGATCTATGACCATACCAATCATAGAATCCCAGATCGGTTTGTGTTGGAAGGGACATTAAAGCTCATCCAGTTCCAACCCCCTGCTAGGGGCATGGATACCTGCCCCATACCAGGTTGCTCCAAGACCGTCCAACCTGGCCTTGAACACTACCACGGATGGGGCAGCCACAGCTTCACCGGACAACCTTTTCCAATGTTTCACCACCACATATCTTCATGTACACCTCAGTGTGTGATGCTGCCGTACACTGAAGGGCAGAAATGCTAGGTGCTTCCAAAAGTAAGGAAGGTCAGCCTGGATTTAAACGTCAAATATAATGCAAATCCTTTATAATTTAAATTAAATTGCTTCATATCTAAGTGTTGTAGAATGGAATTTAAATGTCAACCAAGTTCTTCCGCAAAGGTTTAAAACTTAGAGGCACTGCAAGATGAGCCAGTATTTCCCAGAAAATTGTAACTGTCAAAAGCTGTGACTTGTATTCTGCCCTTGAAAGTGAGACTTCAGGAGGGCTTCAAAGAGACTTAGGAGCTCAAATTCCTGAAGTACTTCATCCCACTGCCAAGGAGACACAACTACCCAGGGTGTTGGGATGACTCCTGGGAACACTTGATGTGCCGAACCTTAATCCTAAATAATCATCATGAGTGAAGGGCCAGTCAGATGCTCGCTTCTGACAGCAATACAGATGGCAAGTTATGCACCTTCCTGAGCACTGAACTCCCTGATGGGCTACTAAATCCTGCTTGGCCAGCACCTGCAAGGGCGCTGCTGCCAGACCAACTGAAGGGTTTGGGAATCAGCATGGGCTGAGGACCGTTTCCAGGAGACCTGATGGATAGAGCTGCCCTGTTTTGGAGACTAATTCTAATAGTATGATAGTCCCTTGTTCCATGCCAGAAAACTTTGGATACTTGAATTTACTAACATATGTGAATTTTACATGCTAAAGATATATCTGGGCAAAAGAACTTTGTATTTTGCCAAACATGCATCAAACAATCCCACCAGTAGTTACTGGTTTCATTTCAGAGCTAGAAATAACAATTTCTTTCATGACATGTTGCTCACATGGCTTTGCCGTGTGACACCCTCACATAGAGACAGAAATGTGAGAAAGAGGTAGAATCACAAGTCTAATGTATAAATTTTAGATGACTTTTAGGTGGTAATTGATTCTTCTTGCATGCCACCTTTTTTCTCCCAGCCTCTCAGCTCTTTGCTTCATTGCCCATATTGCAGTAGCATCTCTCCAAATACCTGACCTAAATCAGTTTTGTCCCACTTACTGACATTGACAGACTGGCAGCGGTAGAGGGACAATTTCAGTGCATCCTAATACTCTTCTTATTGATTTCCAGGTGGGTTGTTTTTACACTACTGGGAAGACAGCCATGAAAGATGTGATTTAGATCCTGAAGCCTGACTATGCTAATGTAAAAGCTTCAGTTCTAGGAAACTTGCCATAAAAAGTAACCTTAATATGTGCTACTCACTCATCCTAATGTGTAACCCAAATCCTGCAGAGGCAGCAGGGGTGGAATTGCCCCAGTCTGAAGGCTTCTGCCATGGGCTTTCATTAGTGCATCCTTATCAGTCTTCATAGTGACTTCCTACAGAGTGCAAAGAAATCCTGATCCAACCCCCCCCCCTTATGAAAATTAGGAATATTTTTAGACATTCTAAATACATGCTGTCTGAAATAGTTCAGTGATCAATTGCTAATAATATATAGTTTCTTTCACACACATATATAGGCTCATCAGAAAGAATGCATTTCTTACTGAAGCAGCACAATTTTGTCCAGAGGAATGGAGAAAAATGTAGGTGTGCATTTGACAAGGTATAGATCTGCTAGAAATAACTCTGCTAATGGGGATGGGAACAGTAAAAACTGTGGTGTCAGAGGCAGCAACTTAAAAATAGATCAATAAATAAATGAATAAAGCAGATAAAATACGCCATTCATTTGTCCTTAATGTTTTCTCAGTGGGGAAGAGCAACTATAATCTGATGCAGCCTTTACTTTTTCCAGTCTGGGTACAACAGGCGCAATAAAAAGAACACAAAAGGACAATGGTCTGGGAAAATAATTCAGTCTTCTCAACAACATCCTTACTCCAGTTTAAACATAGTCTCAACAGAAAGCTTTAAAGCAATTTTGCTCATATTTACATGGCAGCTCTTTCTCAGTGCTCTTGCTCAGATTAATTAAATCTCATTATTTAATTCAGAAACTGATTTTATATAAATCTGGAAAAACTAAGTTGTAAAATCCACTGGGTTTGTATGCCAAAGTCAGGGCAAATACTTAGGGTTTCCTGAGTTCCTGTGCTATCCGTTAATGGCTGTCTCTTTGGGAACCCCCGCCATCCCTGTTTAATGTGGTAATGCTCCTGTGCATCCTTCCCATGTACCATCCTATCCACATTGAATGTCCCTATTCCTCTCCTTTTCATCTGAAGACACTGAAAGACACTTCATCCTTTACCTCATCACAATTTATTCTGAGGACATGTGTAGGACACAGAGAGGGAATGATTCCCAAGGTGCATGAGGAGCACCTGAGCTAGCACAGAGCAATCTGGCATACCTCAAGGATGCAGTGTGACACCATGCAGAGCCAGGAGCTTGAATCCTGGAAGGAATGCAGCGACACCAGCATGGTGCTGCCCTCTGGCTAAATCAGCAGGGCATCAACAACTTTCTGTCACTTCTCCTTCCGGAGCTGGTGCATTCAACACCAGCTCAAGGCTCTTTCCACCGTGGACAGTATTAATGTGCACACCCGACATTGGTAACATTACATATACAGGGATATACACACAGGTCAGGGGTGACATATGGAGATTGCTGCTGAAGGCGCTAAGTGTGGTTTTCAAAACTGAATGAAAATCATATGACTCCAGTTTTCTCAGAGCTAAGGCATTCGGTAGTTATCCCTCAGCAGCTGAAAGACGGATAAATGTGATTATGTGACTGGAAAGATTTTATCTCCTACCTGCTGAGAGTTTTGATTTTGCAGCAGTTTTTAACCCAGTCAGTTTGGGACCTGATTTTTGCCTTGACTTTTGAGGCAAATATTTATAGTTCCAATAGAGTCTAAAACCTGACTCTTCACTATTCTTTACATCTCAAACTGCTCAGAAAGAAAGCCATCAAAATCAGCTCTCACTCTATCCCAGTACGGTCACATTTTCAGAACTGAAGTCAAAGATACCATTAAACATGCATTTCCTAGCCATGAACAGGGTAAAATTACTTCCCCCCCAGCAGTCTGCACATTGGAGTTATAAGAGACTTTTAAGTAAGACTGTAAATCTGGAAAGAGACATCTCAGACCAGGCTTTAATTTAGCTAGCAAATGCATACTGAGCTGTTTCTGGTATATAAACAGTGAACGCTACAAGAAACTGTAATACAGATGGGCCATTATAATGTCATTTTACCTACATGGCATCTACTTCATCTTAGCTTAGTATTTTTCTTTTCTCAGTGTTCTTTAGACTGTTATAATGTTTTAGACATATGTCCTTGCTAAGTGATAGATTTCCATGTGGAAGACTAAAGATGTGAATTTATTTGCTTCTTACATCGCTCATTATTTAGAGCGCTCACTGCTTTTGTTCAGTGGAATGACAGTAACAGTCACATCCTCATGTCAGCATTATCAAGTAAGTTTCAAGAAGTCACACTTGGATTATAGAGTAATTCTTAACTGCAACAAACCCCTGTTCTAAAGGCCAGGAACTTCCAGTCATTCTTAAAGATGACTCAGATTAAGAGGTCATTGTGAGGAGAAAGAGACTGCTGAGATGTCTTGATGAGCTGAGGTATTGTGGTCACAAGAGAAGGATCTTGAATAAATACTTTCCTGGTTGGCTTTATTTTCAAAGAGAAAAGAAGTGAGTGTATCACAGAATATTACTCAGAAATTGAGGGTATGTAAGAAAATAGCAAAAGCTCACTGGAAAATTGTCGTCTGTATGGAATAGACAGAACTTCCATATGTAGGAAGTTGTGTGGATGCAAGAACTCTAAATACAGACATTCAGTCACTTTGTTATAGATCAAAGACCTAAAAAACATAATGCAGCCTCCTCAAAGCATCAGAATCTCAATTTACCTTCTGCTTCCAACATTGCTTCAAAATAAATAATACTTACCAGAGAACCACAGCATCACAGAATGGTTTGGGTTGGAAGGGCCCTTTAGAGATCACATAGTCCAAACAGGCATGGTCATCTTTCACTAGATCAGGCTCTTTCCCCTAAACCCAGACCACTTACCTTAGGACAGGGATAAATATTTGTCCTTGTTGCATACAAAAGAAAGCGATTATGTTGAAACTTCAGAAACAAGCCAAGATTAAAACTGCGTCATAAGTTATCTGCACTAGGATTACACTGATAATAACTCTGAAATAGGGAGGACCTTGGGGTTAGCTGCTTAGCAATAGGAACTTCTCCCTTTCAGAACCTGAACGAGGCCTGAGAGTAGGGTTACTTTTTCTGATTATTTATAATTTAAAGCTTTCCATCCTGACAGTATAGCTGTAATATTATTAGCTACAAATCAATCAACTGAAACGTTACCCTATTTTGATTATATGATGCTGTTTATTCATGAGAAAAATATTCTTGTTTGATATCAAACCCAAATAGTCTGCCTGAATTCTGACCTCTAAGAGTATTTCTAATCAAAGCCTTATTCTGGTGCCACTGAAGACTATTATCACTGAGATTGGCTCAGTTCTCTGTGCTGCAGTGGATGCTTGAGAGGGACTGCAGTGACAGGAAAATGGGTGGTGGCTTTAAACTTACACAGGGGAAATTCAGGTTAGATATAAGGAAGAAGCTATTTACTGTGAGGGTGGTGATACCCTGGTACAGGTTGCCCGAAGAAGCGGTAGATGCTCCATCCCTGCAGTGTTCAAGGCCAGGGTGGACAGAGCCTTGGGTGACATGGTTTAGTGTAAGGTGTCCCTGTCCATGGCAAGGGGTTGGAACTGGATGATCTTAAGGTCCTTTCCAACCCAAACCATTCTACGGTTCTATGATTACAAATTCTAGATCCTCCTTACCAGGCAGGAATACTGCAACTACAAAACATTTCCCACCATCTTTATCCCACTCACTTCAGTAACATCAACTAAACAATCAGGGAAATAGGTAAGGTAAGAATTAGGAACAAACTCCGTCTAAGCATGGCAAAAGTTTCTCTTAACACTGAGGAATTAAGCCACTAGCCAGCTAACGAAGCATAAGTGGTAAGTAGGACAGAGCTTGTTGTCTTCAGCCAGGATGATACATTCCTAAACAAGAGGATGAAATGGAAAATTTTTAAAAGCCCAAAATAGAAAGGAAGGATGGACTGCAGCTTGTGATAAAAAACGAAGGGTTCTTTCCTCCAGCTGGGAAAGATGAAGGAATCTTTCACTGTTTAAGCCAGTTTGGAGAAAGCCAGGTATTTTACATTTTTACTTCTTGCTTTGCCTTCTAAGCAGGAAAGGTAGTTGATAATTTACCCTTTTGTTTGAAGTCTTGAGCACTGCATTCATCACAGCTCCAACTGAAACAACAGCAAAGTCCTATTAAATCTTTCCTTCAGGAAATCATAATTACCACCTGGGCCTCGAGTGCTTATCAATTACTTTCCTCACTCCTGTGTTTGCTTCTTGTTTCCACTGCAAGAGTTACAATCATTTTGGCTTGAAGAAATAGTGCTACTTTAACTTTTTTTCCTCTTCATGCTTTTGAAAATGAAGAAATGAAACTACCTGTTTACAAAGCTCCATGGACTCCTCTCCCTTTTAGAGTACTATGTTCTTGTAACTGAAGCATCTCTCAGCTGCCTCCCTGTCCAGCACTCCCATCCTGGCCCTCATGTTAACAAAGAACACCCCCACTTAACTATGTGTAACTGGACTGATTTCTTTTCTTTTTGTCTCACTCCAGGCTTATCACAGACTTTATCAAGAGATGAAGAATTTTGTTTGACATAAGTGGAGCCCATGTGAAGAATGTAGGAAATCTAATGTGGCCAAAAGCTATGATTTAATATAGTACCACAACAGCCAGTAAAGAGAATCAAAAAACAAAAACCTCACTGAGCATTATCTAGTTTCAGAACTGTGGATGCTGTGTTAGTTAAAAGCTTCCTAGATAATACTTAAGTCACAGAAACAATCAACTGTGGTCCCTTATTTTCTTTGCCATTGTCTTGCAGCAAGACACAGATGAAAAAGACAGACAAAGCAAAAGCACAGGCTCGGAGGTTTTGCCAGGATTTTGATTAGTGGCCAAAGTCAGTGAACTGCGCTTTGTCTTGTCTTTTATGTAAGAATAGGGATGAGTCATGCAAGACTAAAATAAACACCTTTTTAGAGGCAGTCTTGCTAATAATAGCTGCTACATCTTTATAGTCTTCCCTACTTGGAACTATACTATGACTAAAACAGTAGTATGGACCACAGTACACTCACAGCTGAGTTTTACTTCAGCTGATTTTAACTTAGTGGTCCATTTTCAGAGTGATATCAAACCTGACAGTTCACACTAGACAGTTTTATCAGGTTTGTGTGGCAAGGTTTGGCTAGTGGGAGGCTACAGGGGTGGCTGCTGTGAGAAGCTGCTAGAAGCTTCCCCTGTGTTTGATGGAGCCAGTGCCAGATAGTTCCAAGACAGACCTGCTGCTGCCAAGGCCAAGCCCATCAGCAATGCTGGTTGCACCTCTAAAGTAAGATGTTTAGGAAGAGGTACTCCCCCACCCCTCAAACCACACAACTGCACCCAGAGAGAGGAATGAGAGTACATGAGAGAAACAGCTCTGCAGGCACCGAGGAGGTCAGTGAAGAAGGAGGGGGGGAGGTGCTCCAGGCACCAGAGCAGAGATTCCCCTGCAGCCTGTACTGCAGGCTGGCTGCCTACCTGCAGTCCCTGGAGGTCCACAGTGGAGCAGATATCCACCTGCAGCCTACGGAGGGCTCCACGCTGGAGCAGGGGGATGCTCGAAGGAGGCTGTGACCTCACGGGCAGCCCATGCTGGAGCAGGCTCCCAGCAGGACCTGTGGCCCTGTGCAGAAAGGAGTCCATGTTGGAGCAGGTTTGCTGCAGGACTTGTGACCCCAAGGGAAGCCATACTGGAACAGTTCACCCAGAACCGCGGACTGTGGGAAGGGCTCACATTGGAGCAGTTCATGGAGGACTGTCTCCCACACAAGGGATGCCATGCTGGAGCAGGGAAAGAGTGTGAGGAGTCCTCCCCTGAAGAGGAAGGAGCAGAAGAGACAATGTGGGATGAACCGACCACAACCCCTATTCCTCATCCCCCTGTGCCACTGAGTAGGGAAACACACCCATGTAGAGGAAATAGGGAGTAAAGTTAAGCTCGGAAGAAGGGAGGGGCGGGAGGAAGGTGTTTTACGATTTGTTTTCATTTTCTTATTGCCCTACTCTGATCTGACTGGTAATAAATTACACTGATTTCCCCAAGTTGAGTCTGTTACGTGTGATGGTAACTGCTGAGTGATCTCTCCCTGTCCTCATCTCAACTCATGATTCTTTCTCACCCCTCTCCATTTTCTTTACCCTCTCCAGCTGAGGAGGACAGTGATCCTTTGGGGAGGGCACATGGCATCCAGGTAGGGTCAACCGTCCACAACGGTGGGGCACAGCAATGTTGGAAATGTGCTATCATGGAAACGTTTATACATCCATTCACCCTGTGTGACTACCAAAGCGAAGGTAGATTTCTCACTGCAATGCTGACCTAGAAGACAGGAACAGTACCTTTTCCTAAAACATAAATCATATCTGAGAACTGTTCTGGACCAAGAGAGGATGTTTTCAACACATACATCAAATAATAACATATTACTTATACTACGTTTGAGAAAACTATTAAACCATTAAATGTCTTTCATGTGTCATTGGGTACGAGTGACTATGACCATCTCCAATGGTTTTTATACAGCAACTTCAAATAGTAGGTAGATGTAGAGCACGGAATACTACACAGAAAATGTTATCTAAGGATAAAACCCTTCACAGCACAGCAAAGCTCAATAAACAGAATGAAAGGAAAACTTCCCTGAGCTACAACTGGACCTTGAAAAACTATTCATGCTTATCCCAACAGAGAAGCTCTTCTTGCTTGAATGTGCACCAGAGAACTGTACTGGATTTATGTTTCTCTGGATTTAAACAGATGGTTTTCAGAGGCTGTCAAGCTTTCCATCCTCTCCATAACAACAATTACCTCCTGTTCTTTTGGCTCAGCAGTTAACACAACAGCTGAACTATGGACTTGATATATTGGTGCTTATCCTCAAGACAGTCCTTCCATTGTCCAATCCAGAATCAACCCCTTTTTATGGGTTTAATCAGCTTTCTATACAGTCCCCCTGGTTAGAGCCCACCTCTGCATCAAAGTTGTTTTCATATAATTGCAGAATCACAGATTGATTTGGGTTGAAAAGGACCTTAAAGCTCATCCAGTTCCAACCCCCAGCCATAGGCAGGGACACCTTCCACTAGATCATGTTGCCCAAGCCTCTGTCCAATCTGGCCTTGAACGCTGCCAGGGTTGGGGCAACCACAGCTTCTCTGGGCAGCCTGTGCCAGCACCTCAGCACCCTCACAGTAAAGAACTTCTTCCTTATATGTAACCTGAACTTCCCCTGTTTCAGTTTAAACACATCACTCCTTGTCCTATCAATCCAGTCCCCAATGAAGAGTACTTTTCCATCATCCCTGTTTTATTTAAACATAGTTTAATATAATAGAATTATCATATTTTTAAACCATATCTTAATTCTTGAGGTAGGGGGCCAATTTTTGCAGGAAAACAAGAAAATGCCTTGCAGATTCAACACAACTGATCTCTCACTACAAGCCTCCAACAGGACTGCTGTCAGGTCACTGAAATTTGTCCTTCAAAACTGACAACCAAAACTGGCTGGTTTTAGACAAATATTGTCAATGGCTTTCTCTAATTTAGCTTTGAATTTCCTCTGTGAAGATCTTTTAATTATGTAGCTAAACTCTGAAAAGTGAAGCAACAACAGATTCCTTCATGACTCTCATAGTCTTATCATATTATGAGCACGTCCCATTTGTGTTTTAGCAGACACCACATAACTTCATCTTGTTTCTTGTGCACATCCCAATTATTGCAAAGAGAGGTATTGAGACTAGAAAATTAATTGTCCCGGCAGCAAGAACAGCTTTTTTCCTAGCCTTTAAAAGCAAAAAAAACCCTATCTATCTATCTATCTATCTATCTATCTATCTATCTATCTATCTATCTATCTATCTATCTATCTGCCTGCCTGCCTGCCTGCCTGCCTGCCTGCCTGCCTGCCTGCCTGCCTCTCTCTCCATCCCTCCATCCATCTATCTGTCCATCCACCCATCCACACCTTCTAGCAGTGGAAGAATTGTGCATCCCACACACGTGCAGAGCTAGATCTGTATCTTTACATCTTTCTTTTGTTCATAGAAACTTTAAGATTAAGCATGGTTGTTAAATTCCTTTTCCTTGCTTTTAACAAACTGTTTTACAGAAGTTTCTTCCAAAACATCCTCTCAGTGAATTAGAAAAGATGACTTGGTGTATTTTTCCTCACAAAGCAAAAGCAAAATATTTCAGTAGATTACAGTAAAACTGAAAGGAGAATTTCCTTAGTAAAGAAAAGAATCCAGCAACAGTGTCTAATATAAACTTCCAGAATCAGCATCCAAATAGGAAGACAGCTGCCTGAATATTCATATTAGCTACTGATCTGAAATATCCTTCTAAGTTCATGAACTACGTAAATGAACTAAGGTACGAGTGGCTGCCCCATCCCTGGCAGTGTTCAAGGCCAGGCTGGATGGGGTTTGGAGCAACTTGCTCTAGTGGAAGGCGTCCCTGCCTGTGGCAGGCAGTTGGAACTGGATGATCTTCAAGGGGCCTTCCAACACAAATCAGTCTGGGATGCTAAAACAGGCTGTTAGAAACTTTCTCACACTTTAAACTTCAGGCAGAATGGAAGACGAAGACCAGAATGGCTACATTCCAGTAGACTACTAACAGATCTGTTGTTAGAGAGGTCTATAGGTCTAATGGCAGGATCTGCATGGCAGAAAAGAAAAGAAACTGTCTTTCTGTCTCTGTCTTCCTAAATGTCTCCCCCAGTGCACTACATGTGTCACACAGAATATCCCAGATGGATGCTTAAAGGGTTCATTAATTCCCTAAACACATTTCTGAGGATCTGTGCAACTCACTTTTGTAAAACAGGAAGGGAGAGGCAGAAAAATATGAGGCAAAAGGAGTCAATGTGTGCGTGCAGGGATGCTCATAAGCATTAGCAATCAGCAACAGCTCTGATTTATTTCCTTTGGATCAAATGCTCAATAATTGACTAATTCAGTTGAAATACTTTCCAGTACCCAAATTACATTTAAAATACATCTTTCCTTTTGTGACATCAGGCACAACTTTGTACTGTAGTTTTGCTGCAGACTGTATTTGTCATAACAGTAGCTACAATGATGCTTAACCTTTAAAGAAGCAAATATGTGGCCCATTAACATTTCTGGAGTAAAACTTTACCAGTCAGTGCCTCCCATCTTTACCCTCTTTGCTTTGTTCTGCTGCTCTACCACTGTCCACTTTGCCACCATGAGAACTCTTCTACTGCAAAGACACAAGTAATGACAGGATCATCGACCACAGGATGGTAATGATACTTTTTAGAATGTTAACTTGGCATGGGTTTGGTTTAAATTCACCAAAACCAAATCAGAAAGCCCCAGAAGAAAGCACAATAAGAACATACAGCCCTTCCCAACTGCAGTAACAGGAGAAAGCAAGCTAATAGCAACCAAATTCTCAGCTGTTTGGTGTGTATATAATCCCTTTCCCATCTTTGCTAGACAGAGCCCAGTTCAACTAACAAAACTAACAGGTCACTTGGGAAGGTTCCTAATGGTTTTGTTTCTGTTTGTGAGGCAGCAAACTTTCTCCCTCCAGAAAGTAAGGTGAGATACAGGATTTGACTCAATACCTGGCCAAACTCCACCTCTACCAGTGGTTTACTACAGACAATTCCAGCAGACTGTGCTCCTTCTCCCAAAAACAGACTACGAACTGGTGAAATAAGCGAAAAACATGCAGTCCGCTGTATTGGAAACACACACAGAGAAATGGTTTGGCTGGTGAAGGCCAGCACTAGCTCTGATGTTCTCTCTGGGTTCCTACCTGTCAGTAACATGCGCAAACATCGCCCTATTCTCTGGATGGACAGAAATGGAATGACAATTTATTGGGTTTATGCTAGACTAGAAAGGGGAAATCTACAACTTCTATATTTCAGGTTACTGTAATGACCAACATTCATTCCCTAGGTATAGAGTCGGATTGAGCAGCGTATGCAATCTTACGAACTTTAGCTGATGCAGAATACAGGTCACTTGACTTGCAGCAAAACAGGAGAAAGAAGTATGCAAATGTTACAATATAATGTTAAAAATTAAATGAGATATGAATGGGGCCCTAGAAACACCTGCTTCAGGAGAGTGCTCAAATCCTCCTGCATTTGAAGATGGCACTTGAGAAGATCAAGACGTAAGTCATCCAATAGAGTCCCAGCAAGATCTAGAAAATCTAGAAGGACTAAAGCAGCACTGCTGGAGTAGGAAGTCAAGGGAAGATGTAGAGACACTAGCATGGAGAAGAACCAGGAATGGTGAAAAGAAGAAATGGTATATGCTGAGATGAGAATGGAAGGAGGAAAACAGAAGAGATAAACAACAGAAGGGTGTGAAGGAGAGACAGATTTACAAGGAGAAAAGGAAGTATGACTACTGAGGCCATATAGTACCCCAAACCAATAAATACTTTATCTTCAAGACATCACCTCACAGTCCTGCTTCAGAGCAAAAAAGTGAACTAACAGCAACCACCGCACAGGCTCAAAGTTGCCAGAAACACAAAAATGTTTTGCAATTGTGTTAACCTCTCCTCTGTGAATCTCTGTCATTCTTTAATATAGTATCACCCAGTAACAACAGGTAAAAATCTATCTCCACTTGCCATAAAAGCAGTGCCCTTAAGGGGAAGAGCTTCTGCTGATACCCACTGCCACATGAACCACAGAAGTACTGCATGAAAATCAACTGAGTATTGCATTTCAGAAAAAAACATGCTAAAATACAGATTCTTTGGAACATGCATAAATATTTGATTGGTTGATAGCAGAAAAAGAGAGTAAAGTCTGTAATGCAGATTTCTGCCTCCTTCTATTGTCATTTAATATTTCAGTGTTGCTATCTGACCTCTTTTCCAGCTCTTCTCTGTAAGAACATTTGGAAGTCAAGTGAATAACATGGAAAGGAGTAGTAAAGTTTTAAGCCTCTCAGAGAACTACAGACAAGCTATAGAAATAGATATATTTTCTCTTCTTAGCAATGACTGTTTACGAGAAGTTTTGTCAAATACACCTTTTTTTCTCCAGTCCCCATAACTGATAAACTGAAGGAAGCAGCTTCCACCACAAACACATTCCTAAATCCCTTTTTTCCTTATCACTGACTCAATAATAAACAGCTCTGACATTCTATTGTGGCCTTTGAGGAAGGCACAGATCATCTACAATCACACTCTAACATCCATCTCTGCAGCATCTAGGCAATTACTACCCATATCAGCAGCCTTTGTAGCTGAAAACCTAATAGAACATATGAGATCCATGAAAAAATAATAAAGAAAACTCTACCCATGGAAGTATCTATTTGGAATTTTGTTAGTCTGTGACTACGAAAGATTAAAAAATATAGGAGGGAAGGCTAGTCCAGAAGAGGCATCTCTCAGCTTTCAACGTATTGTCTCATGTACATCATTATCTGGGTGTTAATACTGGAACTGGCTTCAGAGCAGCTGTGATCATAGAATCAATGATAACGAAGGATGCAGCTTGGACCAGGTGCAGTCCTAATTCGTACCTGGGCAACTCTCTTACCTGTAAGTCTGAGCTGCTGTACACTCATTGCTCTGGTGCCTCAACTGTCCACAACATAATCTTAACAGAATCTCACCTGTGTGTTTGCATGTGTATACATAATCATATACAAATGCATATATGTGACAGCATCTTAGAATCCCAGACTGGTTTGTGTTGGAAGGGATCTTGAAGCTCATCCAGTTTCAACACCCTGCCATGGGCAGGGACACCTTCCACTAGAGCAGGTTGCTCCAAGCCCCTGTATCCAACCTGGCCTTGAACACTGCCAGGGATGGGGCAGCCACAGCTCCTCTGGGAGCACCCTCCCAGGGAAGAGCTTCTGCCTAAGAGCTCATCTCAGGCTCCCCTCGGGCAGGTTAAAGCCATTCCCCTTGGCCTTTCCTTACAGGCCCTTGTCCAAAGCCCCTCTCCAGGTTTCTTGTCAGCCCCTTTAGGCACTGGGAGCTGCTCTATGGTCTCCTCTTAAGGAGCCTTCTGTTCTCCAGGCCGAACCAGCCCAGCTCTCTCAGCCTGGCTTCAGAGCAGAGCTGCTCCAGCCCTCGCAGAATCTTTGTGGCCTCCTCTGGACTTGGCCAAGCAGGTGCATGTCCTCGTTTGGGGGGCCTCAGGGCTTTCTTGTGGTGTAAACTGAGGTGTATATATATATGTATTTATATCTATACACTCCGTTGACTTGATATGTGACAAAGTAGAGCCTGACACTCTTTCTAGTATCAATAAGTCCTGATCATTCACACTCTGGAAAACCATGCACACTTTAAACACTACCAGAAAGGATGAAGAAACCACTGCAGTGAGTAGATAACCACTACGTCTGTACAGATTTGTTTTCTGTAAGTCTGAAGAGAATTCAAAGGTAACTGCAGACTGGGTTCTACTGGTCTAGTGACAAAAGGACAGATCGCATGGTCCAAATTAAAGAGGATGGCACCACCTTCTTACGCAGCTGCAGCTACCAAACAACACTAGGCCACTACTGACATATGGTACTGCTGACATAGCCGCGGCTCCAGAAGGATGTATTAGCGTTTCCTATCTACAGACTTTGCTTGTACTTCTGCGTCACGTGTAATCATCTTATCACAACCTTTAGCTATTTCTGACCTAATTTCTATTTGTGATCCTCTCTGCCCATGTAACATAAATGACCATACTCCTTTCATCTGAAGCACTGAGATAACTTAATGAATAGCTAGAATGCTAATGACATCCCTATATTCCCCTTGCCTATGTCATTTCACATATGCTTTTACACCCCTGTGATCTAACTTCTTGTCTTCGGAATGTGGCCCCCACTTCTGTTTGATAAAAACCTCCAACCTCGGAATTTTCTGCAAAATGTTGAAAATTCTTTAGACTTATTTCTTAGAGGGTTTTCAGTTCCCACATGCTGATGTGGAAGTGGTGAGAGAGGATAACAAATGTATTACTGATTCTGAATTTCAAGAATCTGTGTATCTTTGAAAGTCTGGCCCTTAAGATAACAGAATCACAGAATAGTTGGGGTTAGAGACCATAAGCTCATCCAGTTCCAACCCCCTGCCATGGGCAGGGACACCTTCCACTAGAGCAGGTTGCTCCAAGCCCCATCCAATCTGGCTTTGAACACTGCCAGGGACGGGGCAGACACAACCTCTCTGGGCAGTCAGAGAAGACACCAGGTATCTTTAGATCTCTATCATTCCTGTACACCCTGGGGATAAAAACCCAGTTACTTCTCAGTATAGCAAAGGATGAGGAAAGGCAGAAGTACAGCAATCTCTGCCTACAGGAGTAACTAAAAGTTTCAGGGATGAAGCCTGCCCAGCACATTTGCATCACTGTGCCGTAATCACAACTAAAATCTGTTAATCCAATTAGAGTAATTCATGCAATGTACAGCAGTTTCTGTGCATTAACATAGCAATTACATGGAAATACAGGATCTCTGAAATTGTAAGAGACTCATCTGATTTTTGACTGCTATCATGTTAAGAGGAAACATGAATAAGAAACTATGCCACTGTTTAAGTGCGTCTGTGAGCAAATGCTATTGCTGTAAGGAAGACTGTGGGGGTGGACATCCTGAAATCTCTTTGGGCTCAACTCCTGCACTATCACATAGAACTTACTTACACTGTTGAAGCAAGTCCACAAATTATAAAATAATATATATTTATTTTTTACTCTATTTCTTCACTAGTGTTACAGATCAGTATTTGCTTCCTACTAGTGAGCATGTTTGTTTCTATTAAAACACTAATAACAAATACATAACAACATTTGACTCTAAACTTTCCCCACAAAGAAGTCAAGGTGTCATTTACAACTGATTGAAAGAAGACTGAAGTTCTTGTGGTGATTTAAGAAGTAACTGAAATAATTTCCATCTCTGCTTCATCTCCTTTCAGAGTATTACTTAAACTTCACAGATAATTATTTACCAAGCACAAGAATTCTGAAATGGATACTGAAGACCAACATTACAAAGAATGTGCCTTGGCTCACAATTCGCTTTAGTAGCAAGTTCAATATTCAAACCAGTAAGTCGATTACTATTTTCATTACTTAAGTAAAGAAAGCAGCTGCTTCAAAGATAGATGTTGATATTGTTAAGTACAGGAAACGACAATATACACATATAAACATATATGTGTGTGTATATACGTCTCTTCCTTAAAGAACCATCTCAAAATGACTGAACTCTGGAGGTTGCTTTCTCTAAAATAGAGAGTAGGGAAGAAGGGGACAAGAAGCAAAAAAGAAGGGAAGAAGAAAGAAAAAAGAAGGGAAGAAGAAGGGAAGAAGGAAGAGGATGAGAATAAGAAGTGAAGGAGAAGGGAAGAAGAACGGAAGAAAACCCTTTTTGCAGATCCAAGAGGATTATATTACATGATGTATTTCAAGAGAGATAACGAGTACTTCCTCTCTTCCCAGTTAAGTAATCTTTTCCATAAATGTGAACATAAGTCCATTTTTTTGCATTACTGGTTTAAACCCACCAGTCTCTGCGTCAAGAAAATAGGGAATGTATCTACTACAAAAAGTGAGGTGGTGAGCATCATCATCAGGCTGGCAGGCAGGAAACAAAACCCTACTAATCCAGACACTGTCCTCTCCTCCTTAAGGCAGCACCACATGCAGAACCTCACCTTTCTCAATTACTCATCTGGAATGTGAGAACATACTTATTCCTCTTTTCAAGTGCTTCGGCATCTACTGTTGAAAACTAAGAAGATCAAGAAGATCTGCAAAACTATGTTTGTACAATGTAAAATCTAAGCCCAGATCATCAGGGCAAGTGTATTCTATTTCTGAAACAACTCTGCCTAACATTAAGCTGTGGACGTCAGAGACTTCTAATGTGAAGTGACACTTCGGGCATAACTAGACCAGATGCTTCAGAAGCTAAATCAGAGTGCAAACAATTCAAAAATGCAAGGACATGGAGCTGTTGGAGCAAGCCCAGAGGAGCCCATGAGGATGATCAGGGGCTGGAGCACCTCCTGTATGAAGACAGGCTGAAAAAGCTGGGGCTGATAGCCTGGAGAAGAGAAGCTGCGCGGAGATCTCAGAGCAGCTCCCAGTATCTGAAGAGGGCCTATAGGGATGCTGAAGAGGGACTCTTCATTACGGACTGTAGTGACAGGACAAGGGGGAATGGGTTTAAACTGAAACAGGGGAAGTTCAGGTTGGATATAAGGAAGAAGTTCTTTACCGTGAGCGTGGTGAGGCCCTGGCGCAGGGGGCCTAAAGAAGTGGTAAATGCTCCATCCCTGCAGTGTTCAAGGCCAGGTTGGACAGAGCCTTTGGTGACATGATCTAGTGTGAGGCAACCCTGCCCATGGCAGGGGGTTGGAACTGGATGATCTTTAAGGTTCTTTCCAACCCAAACCATTCTGTGATTCCATGATGCCATATACGTGTATCATTGAAGGAGCAGGGTCAGAAAAACGTCAGGGAAAGAGAATGAATTTATTTCACAGTTTCTTGCAGTATATTGGGTAAATAATTTATAAGTTGTTACTGACTTGATGAAAACCAAAAATTTGTTGGTTTTTTTTTTTTTTTTTTCAGATAATGAATTCTTAAAAATAAAAGCATCAAAATAACCTGGTCTAGCTGATTAACTTGGCCTAAAGTAACAGCAATGTTGCATTTCTAAAACTCCTCTGGGGAGGGAATCAAAACTTGGAAGTTTCCCATGATAATAAATGAAGTTAGAGATGTGCTCATGAATAAATGGACAGAAATGCAAGTGACAGCAGGGTTTGCACTGAAAGAGCCCTCCCGTACGAGTACCAAAATGTGACTTTCAAGCTTACTGACTAGACAATAATTTCAGCATCTGCACCTGAATTATAGTTCCTTTTTAAATAACAAAACTCACAGAGATATTGATTTTATTCCAGAGAATTGAAATCATTTGCCAAACTTTATTTCGAGGGCTGGAACAACACTTTCCTTCCTCACCTTATATTGGCTCTTCTGAAATGAAAACTACACAGTATAGAAGGAATTGAAAATGCAAAGATGTGGCAGAAGGAAAGTTATCTTAAAATAGTGTTTCTTTCTCTATTATTTCTAGTGGGTTTTAATGGTTAGCTAACTACAGACTTTCAAATCAGAGTAAGACATTTAATACCCTGGTTCTCCATTACCATGGCAAAACCAGCATGGCATTTGGCTGCTTGGTTCAACAATAGGCTATGTTGTCATTAGAAGCTGATCCACCTCTTGTGAGCTAGCTCATTAAAGCTCTTTCTTTAACTGATCTAAAATGGATGAATGAAGGTAAGAAATAGTCAATAAAAGCTGAAACTAATCTAACAGTAAAAGCTTAGGCAAACAATGACTTATGTCTCTTTATGTTGATGTAGGCATATAGAAAAACAATGAATAAAGCAAGAATATTTGTGGGTTAGTAGCTAAAATAGTATGGCCATAATTTGTCCACTACAGATAGCACTGTGTTCACTTCCAGTGTGCTTTGTTGTAGAATGACTGTACTTCAGTGGAGGAAATAATCCGGCTGGTGTACTTTATGCATTTTCACTCCAAATCCTCTCTTCCTTAGGCAGAAAACATATGCTTTGCTTGCTCTAAATTTGATATCTATGTACCTATACCTCCATTAAAAAAACCCTAAACTTTACTAATTCTTATATGATCTATATATAAGGAATTCATATGCGTATATATAAAATCATTCCTGGCAGTATTCAAGGCCAGGTTGGATGGAGCCTTGGGTGACATGGTTTAGTGTGAGGTATCCCTGCCCATGGCAGGGGGTTGGAACTGGATGATCTTAAGGTCCTTTCCAACCCTAACTATTCTATGATTCTGTGATTCTAAGAAAATACATATTTGCATTCCAAGATGATGGCAGCATTATCTAGTATACTTTTGTCAATCCTGTTAAGTAGCCAGGAATGATTTAAAACTAATACTGACAATAAACGCTAACTGCATGAATGAAGCCTTAAGCAACTGCTTCCTAGTTACTGCTATCAGCAAAATAATCCCCCGCAGAATCCTTTTGGATTTTAGAGTAAACATATCAAGCAGCAAAACAGACAGAAAAATAGAAGGGCTCATCTTTGTTACAACATGCTCCAGTATTTTTTGCAATGGTCAGAATCAGGAGCAAAAGGGAATGACACTGCAACTCCCCACCATGTATCATTTTTCATCTTCCAGGAAGACCTCTAACGCTAAACAGGCCAAAACAGCCATATCCAGCAGCTGATTCCCTAAACCACAATTATTCCCATGATCTCTAGGGAAGATATGACCCATGTTTACAAAGATAAGGACATCTAAGCTTCATTTTAAATGCATAAGTAGTTAATGGCGTAAATCTCTGCACATCTCTGCATAGGCTTTGAAACTACTCCTTATACCATACAATCATAGAATGGTTTGGGTTGGAAAGGACATTAAGATCATCCAGTTGCAACCCCCTGCCATGGGCAGGGATGCCTCACACTAGATCATGCCACCAAAGGCTCTGTCCAGCCTGGCCTTGAACACTGCAGGGATGGAACACTTAACCACTTCTTTGGCCATCCTGTGCCAGGGCCTCACCACCCTCACAGTAAATAACTTCTTCCTTATACCTAACCTGAACTTCCCCTGTTTCAGTTTGAACCCATCACCCCTTGTCCAATTGCTGCAGCCCCTGAAGAAAAGCTCCTCTCCAGCATCCTTGTAGGCCCCCTTCAGATATTGGAAGGCTGCTATATATATTAGTGTGTTTGTTTGATAAACACAGTTTAAAAATGGCTGTTATCCAAGAAGTTTTATAAAAAGACTTGGGAGATAATAAAACCAGTCCAGGGAAGAGACCCATGTGCCAACATTGCAGTTCTGCTGCCAACACACAAATGCTGAAGGTAGCAGATTTGAGAGAGAAAACAGGTCATTCAGAACAAGGGGAAGGTCAGCAAAAGAGACAGCATGCAAAAATACAGATGGACAGCTAGTGAAAAACATCAAAAGGACTATGGAAAAACTGAAGGTTGCTTGAAGAATAAAGCAGAAAGTGTACAAAGAGATCTAGAAAACCTTTAAAGTGACATAGCATTTCAGTGGTGTCCAGACCCTGAACAGCACCAAAGTGTCAAAAGGGATTTTGGTCACAGAAATCTATTACTAAAAAAAAATAGATAACTTCTGAAAAGAATTTAAAGCAAGAACTATCAATTCTGGACATCAGTCAAGAGCTAGAAAATACGGAAGTGAGAGTCAAGATGAAGGAAAAGGGACTTCAGAATATTTAGCGGTTAAAAAGAAGTGGGTTGGTGGGATGTGAAACACTTGAAAGAATGGTTACCAGGACAAAAATCTTGAGGACATACTGGAACTACTTTAAGGAACTGGGCAAAAGACAAACCAACTTGCAGCAGGAAGCTTATTCTATCTTCTCAAGTAAGAATTTGATCTGAATGACAAGGATAAAACTAAACACTATTCTATAACCACAGAATGTGAAGTATTTGAGAGATGGGAGAGAATAAACACCAGCTAAGAACACTGGCATACTAACACACCGAAACGGAGGGGATTCAAGCAGGAAGAATCTCTTTTTATGTTTATATTGTTTCTTTCCCTGGGTATTATTAGATTAATACTGTTTATCACAAGAAAATGATCTTTAGAATCCAAGTGAAAGAAGTCCATGTCAAATAAAGAGAGGTATAGTATTAGCTTCTCAAACTCTGGGGTATGGAACACATTTGAAACAGCATTCAATTATTAAATGGAATAAATTAGATTCTTTTTCCAAGATATAGGTTGATTTAAAATACCACTGAGCTGCAAATTATTAAATGGAATAAATTAGATTCTTTTTCCAAGATATAGGTTTATTTAAAATATCACTGAGCTGCAAAGTAATGATTTAGTAATATTTTTGCAGGAACTCAGTATTACCCTGGAGAATCCACTCCAGGAGGCACCTATTCACTCATAGCAGCAGCAGAACTTAGGTTATATCCAATTCAGACACATTTAAGATGAGGGAATCTGGCCTTCTGCTAACCTGTATTCTTATTCTATATATTACTATGGTTAGGAACATATCTTGTAGACAACACTTCAGATTATGATGCTGGACAGAACAGAAAGATGGTACTACTATAAAAAGTAAGCAACATGGAATCTTGGCTTCAGAACTAAGCAGCTCTCTGTTGTAGATGCTGGACTTTACAATTAACCATGTCTCCATCTCTTCAAGAAGAATGTCTTGGATATAAACTAGCATGCCACAAATTTCTATTGGTAACACTATAGAGAGATTTGGAAAGCAGAGGTTATGACATCAGCCTGTGCTGCTATTCCCTGTACCACCTTGGACATCTTTTCCCTCAGGATGCTTTAGCCAATAACCTTTTCCTTTCCTACTCCCCAGAAAGGCAAATCCAGACAAAATGATCAAAGCCATTTTAGTTTTTGAGATGGGCATTCCATTTTAAGAACTGTAACTTTGCCTCCTGAATGTAATGATTCTGCTATTCATGATCTTATTGGTTTTAGGAGAATTTATATAATACACAGGATCTGAAGGTTTCTCCTTTCAGATCAGCCCTCCCAATTGTCTGAATTCAATATTCTATGCAAAGTGCTACAGATCACTGCTTCTTTTAATTCTCACAGCTACTGCACGTAACATTACTGTATCTGATCACCAGTGCCTGTTAGCTGAGATCAGTTTACAGACATCAGTTTACTACAAAAGGGTTGATGCAGTTTTCATCAGTAATGTTTCAATCTAGGTGTGTGTAGTTTAATAATTCCTGTACTACCTATACCTAGGAAGACCTCAATACATTTCAATTTTGCTTAATTTGTGTTTGAAGAAGAGCCAAAAGAATATAAGTGCATTTCTATGGAGTCCTCTTGCCCACCTAAGCTGGAAAGCACCATTCCAAAGGCAGCGTGATAATATACTCAGGGCTCTATTTTCTTTTCAAGAACACTTCTACAGAAAAAGTAGTTAATATTTCTGTTGCTGGTATCATGAACTACATAAAGTAGGCATCAAAGTATTTTATTTCATGTTGACATTTCTATGTCTGATAACTGAATATTCTCTAATTCACCAGACTATGTCAAACACTCAAAATCCCATCTGATGTTTGGAACAAATGAAAAACATCCCGGTCTCATTTCCTGCAAAGCAATGAATTTTAGAGATGGGAACAGATCCTCACACCACACTGTGCTGCTCTCTAGCCAACAGCATCGACAGGTTAAACATTTCCCTCCTGTTCTCAAAGCTGCTTCTTTCCATAGCTTGCTCCCATTCAGAATAGTTTGCTCCTTAGGAGCAAACCATGGCGACTTCTTTAGAGAAAAATGCCACGGGCAGCACGTTGGAATATCAATGAGCATTTAAAATCATCGGCTGTAATCAGGAAACAGTTCAAGTAAATTTCATTGCCTTTATTACTCCTGAAATCACTAACTGTCTGAAGATCACTCAGACCTCATAGCAGCCTTCCAGGATCTGAAGGGGCGGCTACAAGGGATGCTGGGGAGGGACTCTTCATTAGGGACTGTAGTGAGAGGACAAGGGGTAACGGGTTCAAACTTAAACAGGGGAAGTTTAGATTGGATATAAGGAAGAAGTTCTTTACTGTGAGGGTGGTGAGGCACTGGAATGGGTTGCCCAGGGAAGTTGTGAATGCTCCATCCCTGGTGGTATTCAAGTCCAGGCTGGACAGAGCCTTGGGTGGCATGGTTTAGTGTGAGGTGTCCCTGCCCTGTGGCAGGGGGGTTGGAACTGGATGATCTTAGGGTCCTTTCCAACCCAAACCATTCTATGATTCTATTCTAAATATGATTGCAGAAAATAAGTGACAGCAATCACTTTCTCAAGACAAAAGGTGGTAAATGCATGTGGTTTTTTTTAGAATGAATTTTCTTCATCATAAGGTAAATTTCGGAGTACTAATAGGTCTCCTTCACCATTCATAGTAAAATACTTTTACATTGCTTAAAAAACCCCATAGAAATACAAGCCATAAGAAGCCCTAATAAATGAAGCTGTGCATTAGTCTGCTATAGAAATGGAGAAAGCCCCACTCTTTGTCCCAGCCAGAAATATCTTCTTAATAATGGGGAACAATTTGTCCCACGATTCCAATTCTTACCAGCAAATAAACTTTCTTTTCTAGAAGTATTCAGTAAAAACACTCTCCCATCTCCATTATTTATTGATTAAAATGGATGTCGTAGTCTATTTATGCAATGATTTTTACAAATATTACTTTTATGAAAATACCTAATCCACTTAAAATCAACCCTGAGAGCACTTCTTATGTGTAGCTCTTGGGGGCCTACGCTTAAGAATGTGAGGAGAGCAGAAAGCCAGGCATAGCAGTAGTTTTCCCCATGTGCTTTGTGTCTGATGGGAAAGAATGGCTCTAGAGCTTCCGAAACAATTTCCTCAATACTGTGTCTAAGGAGGACAGCAATCACTGTGTGATCTGCTTCTCTTGGTGATGCTCTCCATGGTGTAATTTTTAAATCTTGATGCTGTTCCACATATTTGATATCATTTTATGATTTCCAAACAAGCTTGATTGCTAATATCTTAATTAGGATGTCTGGATCCAGAAGTGCCAGCAACACCTGCAACAGCACGGACCTCCAGGGAGAGAAATCTCCCCCGGAAGCCATGGTGACACTGCATCCAGCACACAGCCTTGCTGATTTTGTTCCAGCACAAGTATTGCTATGTCATACTTCAGTGAATGCTCTGACTGCAACATAAGCATATCCAGGGATTACTCATCTGGGGCAGGACTTTTGTATGAACAAAGTCGGGGAGCCAATCACGTATCTAGCATTATCAGCGGCTCAATCAGAAATCAGTTTGGAGAGGCAGGTAATGATCATGATTAAACTCATTACACTGCACCTCCTGTTTACAGGCTCAAAAAACATTTCAGGTACATTCAATCTAACCTGCTGGCACCCATACTAACACTGGCATTAGGGTTTTATAAATATATCAAGACTCAAAGAAAAGCCTAATACCAAATAGGTTCCTACTTTTTAGTGCTCCTGTTTTAATGCCTAAAAAAATGCAGTTAAAGCGTAGTATGCTAAACACTGAGGAGATGATTTCACTGTAATACACTGGAATTTTTAGTAAGTATATAAAGTCAGCGTTGCAAACCAAGGCTGGAATTATTCTTTTAAGGTAATCTTTTACATTCAAATGTATAAAGAGCACATGATATGCTAATAGAGAGGTTTCAGAAATGGCCTAAACCAATGTGGGCAAATTATCAGTCTCTTGTAAAAGCTATTGAATAATGCAATTACTCAAAGGGAGAGCTAAAGCTCCCTGCAGATTACTAGTTTCAGTAGTGGTACCTTTTTCTTCTTCCTATTGTATACCCCAATATGCCTTCCCCAAATATGAAGTGTGAGTCCTCAAACCTAAGTATTCACCACTTGGAAAAAAAATTACATATGTGGCATTGCCATGATTCCAACAGCTTTTCCTGATCCTAACAATGTTGTGTAGCACTGTAATTCCACTTCAAATCTTCTCCTAGTTTTGTCCTCCAAATCTGACTGTAAAACCACATTACAATAATAAACCTGTTCATTTACAGCTATAGAAAAGACAAACAATTGAATGTTGATCAAAAGCAAGAAAATATTTCATGTTATGTTTCATCTCTTTTGCTGCTTTCTATTTCCCCACCTCGGCCTTACATCTCTATGACAATCATTATACAAACTACATCATTCTGCAGCCCACACAGGCAGTTAACAACTTATCTCTGTTGTCTCAATCATATCCACTTATGAAAACGGCAATCATTCTTGCTTTGAGATTCTGATAAATGGATATGAATAATTAACATTATCCCTTGAGTCTCAACACTAGTTTTCCCTGTCCCTTTAATTTCTTGGACAAACAGGTTGGGACCTTCATTTCTGCACCTATTAAGCCCCAAATCTTTTAATGTGATCAAAGCAACAGTTTTAATACCCTTGATCTGCCCATAAAAACATACATTAGCAGTGAATCATGACACAGGCTTCCACCCAGTACCCTGCATTTATGGAATTTCACATACGTGTCAGCTACTTCACTTGCATCGATTGAATCCACAATGCAGCTGACTCCAGACCTGATGACAGCTCTACAGTTGGCCCTGTTAGAACCCCCCACTGTTGTTGTTGTTCAGTTTGTACTGCTCTTACAGCAGAGACATCTTCTCCCCGTTAGAAAAATCCCATTACAATAGATGGAAAACTTCAACCACCAGCAAAATCAATCTTGCTTTGGCTTGAATTCAGCATTTTTTTTCTATTTTCCCTTCCAATGAAAAGATTTAAGCTGTTACTCGGATTCCTCTCAAATACCAACATGTCATCTGTCATTGAATATGTTGTCTGGCTTTCACGCTGACACTATGATTTCTCTTCAACTCATGACCACATGATGTATCAAACAGCTCACCTCCACAAAAAGATAAAGTACCGTGGTGAGCTTAGTTGAGATCTTCAATCAGGAGCACAAATGAAAAGCAGCATATGTATTACCACTGTTCATTTAAGAAATGAAATGTGAGCGTGAAACTGGATTTCAGTATAAGGAAACTATCTTTGATTGTCTCATCATTTTACCATGGGAAACATCCCTTGCTATTAATAGCACCGACTTATTAATTCAAACTCTTCTCATGAAATTAATGTTTAGTTTGAACAGACACTGGAATCCACAACGAGTTCAAAAGGGTTACTTTTGTCTCAGGAAGAAAGAATCAATGCATGAGCTTTTTGTGTCTTTTTGTTATTTACTGATAAAGCCAAAACATTCTATTAGATCATTTATCAGCTTTAACTGATAAAAACCTTTATGGATCCTTAAAGATCTTCAATAGGTTCCAAATAAGAGAACTGCAGTTTGCAATTCCATTCTACCCTCCAAGCTCATAGAAACCACAAATATTATGCATTCTCACATCTTATTGCCAAAGCTTAAGCCCAGGTTAAGCAGATATTGGATCTGGATGATCCTTAAACCCTGTATCCTGGGCTGCATCAAAAGGAGCATGACCAGCAGGTTGAGAGAGGTGATCCTGCCCCTCTACTCTGCTCTCCTGAGACCTCACTTGGAGTATTTTGTGTAGTCAGTTCTGGTGTCCTCAACATCAAAAGGACATGGAACTGCTTAGAACAAGTCCAGAGGAGGCCATGAGGATGATCAGGGGACTGAAGCACCTCCTATATGAAGACAGGCTGAGAGAGTTGAGGCTGTTCAGCCTGGAGAAGAGAAGGCTGCATGGAGATCTCAGAGCAGCCTTCCAGTATCTGAAGGGGGCCTATAGGGATGCTGGGGAGGGACTCTTCATTAGGGACTGTAGTGAGAGGACAAGGGGTAACGGGTTCAAACTTAAACAGGGGAAGTTTAGACTGGATATAAGGAAGAAGAAATTCTTTACTGTGAGGGTGGTGAGGCACTGGAATGGGTTGCTCGGGGAAGTTGTGAATGCTCCATCGCTGGCAATGTTCAAGGCTGGGTTGGACATAGCCTTGGATGGCATGGTTTAGTGGGAGATGTCCCTGCCCATGGCAGGGGTTTGGAACTGGATGATCTTAAGGTCCTTTCCAACCCAAACTATTCTATGATTCTATGATACAGCTTTCTTAAACAGACCAACACTGCACACTGTGTACCTTTAGTGCCAGAGCATGTATTTGATAAGATTTATAAACTTTGTTCATATTATATAACAAATTATTGTCTTCCAGAAGGCAATTTACATTTTTATAAAGACTTATTCTGTGCTTGTTTTTGTGCTACAACCAGGACATATGTCTGACATTGTTGCTATAAGATACACATCAACAGCTCATTAAATCAGCCACAGTTATTTCATTGTTTAACACAGCTGCTAGTCTGAACAAATCTTTGCCAGCTCATATTCCAGAAAGTGTCTTGTGGTTGAATAACCTCCAGAGAAGGAGGTTGATTTAATGGTTGTGCAAAGGCCATGGCCCCAGCTGATAGTGCAGCAGAGCTGGCAGCGGCAGGACTTGCCATTGCTGGATGGAGGCACTTCCAGCAATTTAAGCATGTGGCAGAATCCATGCCGTGCCCACAGCAGAGCATCCCTGCAGCTTTGTGGACCGAGTGCTGCTACGCAGAATTCAGTCCTTAATTTCTCCAGATGTAGTTCCCTTATTTAAGGGCTGTATTTTTCCCCCTCAGATCTGGATTTCTAACAGACTAAGAGAGTCAATGAGATGGTACCATTCTGAAGGCATGAGGAAGATTCTTCCTTAATGCATAGGACAATCAGACAGAAAACATAAAAGAATTACTAACAAAAGGAAAAAATCCTCTATTGTTTTAAGTGTACATCTTGATCAGATAGTAATAGCACACAATTACTTCATGCCATTAAGGAAGAGCCACTGGAATATTCCTCTCTTCCTACACCGGGTAGGGAGGTGGCCCAGCTACCTCTACTGCTTGCCCCTGAAAATGTTCTCATAGAAGCTGAACCAGCAGAAGAGAGAAATCAAAAGTTCATTTTCCTCCTTTATATAGAAATAACTGGAACATATTTAAACTTTTCACATGTGAAGTTTTCATCACCATTTGTTTTATGAATTTGGAGAGGCACATCAGTATCAATGACATTAAATTAATAATAACATTATTAATAAATTAATAGTAAAATAATGTTTTATGTAATGTTAATTGCATAAAAAAGAATAAAAAGACTTCCTGAAGTCTCTGAAAGGTGTGGCCAATCGATGCAGGGAACTGACTTCAGTTCCTTTGATGCAATCTAACCTTTTGATTTTCTGCTAATAACTCTATGGAATTGTAGGAAAATAAGACCATAAGGGGCTCAGTGTATTATAATGAGGTTGTTAATTTTCTTTCTTTGATTATCTAAATATGACCACATAAATACCTAAGAACAAGCAAAAAATTTAATGCAGTAAATGTAAAAAATAATGAAAGTGAATTTACTTTGCCAATCACATACTGACTTCAGCAAGGCCAGGATCCTACCTTTATATTTACAGTGACAGGTATTCATAGAATCAGAATGGTTTGGGTTGGGAAGATCACCTAGTTCCAACCCCTGCCTCACACTAGTCCATGCAGCCTAAGGCTCTGTCCAACCTGGCCTTGAACACTGCCAGGGATGGGGCAGCCACAGCTTCTCTGGGCACCCTGTGCCAGTGCCTCAGCACCCTCACAGTAAAGAATTACTTCCCTATATCTAACCTAAATCTCCCCTGTTTAAGTTTAAACCCATCACCTCTTGTCCTATCTCTACAGGATATTAATTGAGGAAACATGGATTTACTCAGGTAAAGAACCATTAAAAGGGATGAACTAAGCTCAGCAGTTAGGAGAAAGACCGTTTTCTTGTCACTTAGTGACATTCACTCACTGACAGGAAAGCAAATTTTAAAATAAGTAACTGATTTTAGCAAGATTTCCTCTATGCTTATCATCAAGTCTATGCAATTAGGGTACATTCACTAAAAGAATGAAGGAAGAAGCAAAAAGGAATTTGGATGACAACTTCTTCAAAGGCATCACTGATTGTATTATTCGTCCTTCTGGGCCACACCCAGCAGCTTTAAAAAAAGGTGCATGGCAAGAAAGGGCAAGAAAGTATTCATACACAGGAGCACAGGGTGTTTGTGCAGTAGTGTGGAACAGCCCAGGCTTACCCACTGTGCCCTAACAGTCAGAAGAGAGACAAAGAAGTCAGAAGATCATTTGGACAGAGAGCAGCCTATGAGGAAGCCACATCTGATTAATCTGGGAACAGCCACCAGGCATTTTCTGAAGTAAAGCACTATATATACTAAAAGGAGTTATCCAGACTCAAGGTTTTAGCCTGAAAAATAGTATGTTTCTGAACTTTCTTGTAAAAGTTTCTAAATAATCTATAAAAATACTCAGTAACAAGGTAACATTTAATGATCAAGAATACTTCTTGTGTGCAATGCCAGTATACAATTACAGAATCGACCAGGTTGAATAAGACCTTTAAGACCATCAAGTCCAACCTTTACCCCAGGACTGACAAGGCCACCACTAAACCATGTCACAATGAAAAAGTCCAAACCACCAGAAACACCTTTTCTCTCTACTGCAGCTTGGTATTTCACCAAGCTAAGCTCAGACACTCATTGAGGTTTATCACAGACCATCATGGCACAGAAGTGACAAAATAAGCCACATAGATTATCTTATAGTAACTACAGTCAGACCCAGTAAAGCTGTTGGAGATAGAAGGGGACAGATGAAAAGATAATCAGGCCAGTGATAAGCCCCACTGCTAGAAACACCTGGTTATACTGTATTGGTAATACCCAAATTTATCCAATTTGTCAAGGTTTTGACAATACTGTCATATTTTGCTTCCTTTTCATAACTATAATCACTTGATTATCATTTTTTTGCTGGGGAAAGAAGTAAAACCCAACCAAATAACCAAAACCAGACTCAGTTGGAAAGAAAATTTTAGTCAAAGACCACACTGCTGCTGAAATCTTCTAAAGGCTTCTTGCTTATTTTGGCTTAATTTGTTCTCTGAGGAATCTACTAGGAAGAGTAATGATGAACCCTGAAAGCAACTATCAGCAGGGACTTGGACATGTGGTAAGAGTAATCTTCTCACCAACAAGATTAAGAAAATTAAGGATCATGGCAGTTGCAGGAAATAACATTCAATAAAATACTTATTTTTTTTAACAAATTGAATCTTCATGTTTTCATGTCTCTATTCACTAAAGCTCTTCTACCACTGTAATACTTTATAATGCATGTTTGTTTTAACAAGACGGCTGTGCAAGAATCAAAATATTCTGCGGCTAGAGGAGGAGCTGCTCTCTCCTTTGCACTCACTATGTGTCAGCCCCAACAGGATGCACACAAGGATGCCAAGTGGTTGCTGCCAAGCTGAGGCTCGGCCTGTCTTTCCCCCAAAGTGTAAGGACTACTCTGGATCTCGCTCATCAAATCAAACATCAGTTTTGATTAAATGTGTAGTGACGATGATCTTATGACTAATGACTTAAATATAATGACTGGATCTTATGACTAATGACTAGATCTAATGACTTCCGGCTCTGTCAGATTTGCATGAAATGAACTAACGTGTTGAAAAATGGGAAGGAGGTTGGGTAGTGAATAAATGGCTGAACAGGCAGACACGGAGACTGCAAAATCTGCCCCTTAGGAAGCCAGTCTAAAAATAATCAGAAGAATAAAAAACGTAAGTGAACAATCAATTCATTTTAAATTTCTCTGACAACCATTTATCTCCAGAAGAGGCATCAACTTTGTGCTGCAAACAAGATTCAATTTAAAGCAGTTTAGTACCAGCAGGAGTTAAGTCAACCTGGCATTCATGAATCTTTCCACCCTTCCTCGCTGTAAGGAGCGTATTACACTGTGTATTCTGAATCTTTTCTCCAGTGAAATAGGATGCAGATGGAAATAGAAGATTTAATTTTGTTGAACAAAATGTTACCGTTAAATTGTACTTTGAAGGGCAGGTGAAGGCTGTCTATGGTTTGAAGGAGAGGGGATCTTCAGTGGAAAAACACATTTGCAACACAGGGCACAGGACTTGTAAGGAAGAAAAGACTGTGTAAGGTCAGAGGCTGGTGCAGGACTAACACATCCAGCTTCCTCACACGGGCTGCCAAAGCCTCTGCAACTAGCAGCTACCAAAGCAAATCAGGCCTGGGCAACCCAGCACAGGGCTGCTACAGGAAGGCAGCATCCACCCTGCTCTAAAATTCTTCCTAGTAATAGCAGCTACTGTATAGCAGCACCAGGTGTGGAAAACACCATCTTCTATAGCAAGAAAAGTGGTTATTAAAAAACCCTGTCAACATGCCCTCTCTATTGACACAAAAACATGCAATGCAGTTAGCCAGTAAAATCACTGCAGTGTTTGCAAACAGCTAAAACAGATTTGCTGTGCCTTTAGATTTATGTAAACACAGAAAAAATAGAACATCAATACCAAGGTAAGATTATGATAAAATATTTTCCACTTATTGGCAGACTCTGGCTATACATTTTCTCAAACAAGCATAAGAAGAATAATGACATATTTTACCCCTCATACTGCATTTTATTTATTCAGTTTCTGAGTCTCTACAGTATGAAATTCATCTAAAATTTGATCTAAACCAAGTCAATCCCAACCTAGATGCTTAAATGAAAGGAAAACACAGTAGCAAAAGCATAGAGACTAAACCAATACTCATTAGCCAACTTTAGTTAGACACAATAACAAGCAGTTTCTCTTTTTGCATGAAGAATGTAAGGTATTAGAAACCAGCCTAAATGTAGATTGGAGGCACAGCAAGACACCTTCTGCAAAGAGGCCTGAAAGTTGGAATCACAGAATCAACCAGGTTGGAAAAGACCTTTAAGATCATCAAGTCCAACCTTTACCCCAGGACTGCCGAGGCCACCACTAACCCATCGCACTGAGGGCCTCCTCTACACAGGTGTGCGAACACTTCCAGACAGTGACTCCAGCACTGCCCTGGGCAGTTCCAATGCCTGAGCACCCTCTGGGGAAGGGATTGCTCCTCATCTCCATCTAAACCTCCCCTGGTGCAGCTTGAGGCCACTTCCTCTTGTCCCATCCCTTGTTCCTTGGGAGCAGAGCCCAGCCCCCTCCTGGCTCCATCCTCCTCTCAGGCAGTTGTAAGAAACAATATGGTCCCCTCTGAGCCTTCTCTTCTCCAGACTGAACCCCCCAGGTCCCTCAGCTGTTCCCCATCACGCTGTGCTCCAGGCCCTGCACCAGCTCCGTTGCCCTTCTCTGGCCCTGCTCCAGCACCTCGATGTCTCTCTTGTACTGAGGGGCTGTACTCAGTTTGTCCTAGCTGACAGCTGCTTGGTTATCCAAATATTCTCCTGCAAGGTAAGGAGGTTTTCCTTGACCCCTGAAGACAGACAGGTGACAAGTACAACAGAACACTCACAAAGAAAACTGCTTTTCAGTGCACACATTTTCCTGCTTCTTCTGAACCTGCAGAATATGCTTTGCAGTCTCGCCTGGCATTTATTAACACAACAGGAGAGACTTCAGGGACAGACAAACTGGGGAAGCAAGTGAATGGAGGAAAACTGGGAAAAAGAATGCAGATGTGGGGGAGGACTCACATGAAACATGTGGAGGAGCTAATGACATCGTTAGTACCAAATTAAATGGAGTTTTAATGAGCATGTCCCCCACAGGAGACACAGCAGTAAAAGTGCTCCTTGCTGGAAGTAGTAAGTAGATGAAGATTTGGTTGGACTTTTCTGAACCTCTGAGACACAATTTGTGTAAATGGAATTTTTTAACAAAATGCCATGTATAAGTACACAGTATTCTGTCATCTACCAGATTTTGCCAGCACCCAGAAACACAGCTTCGTATCTGAATCTCTCCCATAGGCTAAGATGTGATGTGGCTGGTAAAACAAACAACGGGGCCCTATCAGTACATATCCAAAATCAGTTTGAAAATTGGTTTTTGGATTACATAGCTGAAATGTTTGTTACTTTTTTATTATTATTACTTTTAAAACCCACCCTTTCCATCTCAAAAAGCAAACATTTCTGAGCTGGGAATGCTAACCACCAGAGAAAGCTTTGTCAGCTACTTGAGCCACAATTTCAAAGGGGAGTCACTGGATTAAAGAAATGTCTTCCCAAAATTTGGTCATAAAATCTCCATGGGTGAAGGAAGGAAGGGGGAATTGCTACTGAATTTTCCTGTTCAGACTTACACAGACCATGGTCTGTTGCATGGTGAGTAACTAAATGATGTTAACTTTCTCAACGGGAATATTAGATATGCTCATCAAAACTGTACCTTAAAATCAAGGCCTGGAGTAATTTTAGGTGGGGAGAAGACGTGATCCTGTGAAGGAGACTTCAGTTGCTGTTCTAACACATGGTTGGATGTGTAGTTAAATGTGGATGTGCAAGCTATAAAACACATTCAAAGTATGGAGGGTCTCAGCCACAAATAACTGAGGAAATCAAGTCACACCCAGGCAGTGACTTTGCAGAAGGGGCTTCACTCGCATACAGCTGAACACCTAATCCACTTCCAGAAGCACACAATCCTTCCCCAAATGCAGACCCAGAGAGCCTCTGGCAGTGCTTAGATGGAAGTCCCAGGGTGAGACTGTGCAGCAGGAGGAAGATGTAGTGACCTCCAGAGCCCCCAGGGCCTGAAGGAGCCCCACACCTATAGGGCTCAGCACAACTATCTGCAAGTCATGTACTATTTTCACCAGCTACATCTGCATGTGAAGAGTGCCCCTAACTAAGAGCACCCACATCAGGGAATGGAAAATACCTGGGAGTAAGGGAAAGACAGTGTTTGGAGACCCTCTTGCTCCTGGCTCTCTGAAGACTTCAGGCTATAATTCCTGCAGATGGAAACTTGACTCAGTTGACTCTAACGCAAAACATACATTATGAAGCCTCCTGACTGCCCATGGATGAGGAGGAAAATCCTAAGATGGTCAACTCTTACCAAAGAAAAGGGATTTAAGTTTTGGGGCCAGAAACTGGAAAGGTACTGACGGAATAGTGGCCAAAAATAGCACATCTGCAGATCGTATTAAGCACTTGGTCCTACCTACATAGACCTGCCATTAGCTGTTTGTCTAAATTGAATTTATCTTCAAAGGATTAGATTTTCAGGTTGCTGTTTTAGCACAGTTAAATTTTCTAATATTAATGGTCATAAATTAAATCTAGTTCACTTCAAAATCTAGTTATGTACTTAATTTCATTAACTTCCTGGCACAGAAAATCTACCCAGGACCCTGTACACTTGTAACTACAGCATTACTTACGAAAAAGTATTTTCTAGAAAAGTCGTCTCCTTTTTTTCCTCAAATCAAGCAAGTTTCATATCTTTTCCTGGGGGCCTTTCCCATATAAGCCTTTACTATTTATTAGGAACCACAAGGTGTAAGGAGCCAAGACCGATGAAGCCAATCTGTGTGTAGTTCTTAGGTTTGTCTTGCAGCGTCTTTAATTTCTATTTTGCCCGTGCTGATGAATTAACTTAGATTTTCTGTGCAAAAATAGATGTTATACAACACAGAAGTGCTGAAAGAAGCGCAGAGTAGAAGCCAAACCATGTTATAGCTATATTCCATTGTAAATTATTAATTCTTATGACTTATTAATGCATATCCAATGCAGAAATCTTTAGATGCTTAATAAACATTCTACATCTGAACAAGATTTTAAATACTACTTTTCTTTAAATGCAAAGCAAAAGTAAATAGGTTGTATGAAGTGCAGTAGCCACAGCATAGTAATAATGGCCTCTTTATCTAGTTCTCATGTATCTAGTCAACCTAAGAAAAAAATCATATGACTGTTTCGTTTGCGTATTAAAGATACATAATTAATCTACAAATCTATTAAAAGTACCATACTGTAAAATCAACAAGCCTGAGGCACTAAATAAGCCAAAATAAATATTGCCAGCAAACTTTACTCCATGGATTACCAGGTAACAGATACTGCTTTGAAAGCAGCTGCGTAGAATCTGAGCCTGGAACTTCCATTCTAGCCTGGCAGGATCGTGACTTGCAAAGGAGAGCTGTTGTATTCCCAACCTCCTTCTGTTCAGAATAATTAGATCCCATTGAGAAAACATGGTGAAGTATTAAGTAGATAAAATTACTAGTGATGTCTACAAGCTCACTATCATCTGCCTTTTGGAGCTGGATATGTTTTATGCACATTTGATGAAAATACATACAACCTGTTAACACTCCTGTTATACAACTTCAACTGTTTTTCAACCTCTGAAAAATGAGTTTAAAGCATTTCTAAATCATAACAGTAGGGAGTTAATATAGAATGTGATATGAGAAATGAGTGGTATTAGTGTAGCAGAGAAAGGTCACATTTCTTCCGATAGGAACGAATAATATGCATATCTCCCTCCAAATGAACACTGTCATTTTGTTATTACAAGTGAGTAAATGAATCCACATGTAAAGCAGTCCTAGGACAGGACAGATGCAGTGCAACACAGCACAAAAAGACTGCAGCTGCTGCTGATTGAAGAAACAGCACACAGGTGTGTTTTAGCTAAAAATCCAAAATGTTCTTCTAATTTGGAAATGATCTTGGCCCAAAGCACTCAGGAACTGTATCTGCATACAGCCATGTTAACTGAATCCTGTTAACACAACCGCCTGGCTGTGCTATGGATACAACTATCTGCAACAGGGATCTTTAAAAGGCATCCCTGAAATGATTTGGTTTAAAAACTATCTGTTTTGAGGCAGGGTATCAAAACCCTGCAGCAATAAGTTTTCCTTCAATTGCTAGAATTAAACCCATAGCAACAACAAATGAGAGGCTGCATTCTCAGCCTTCTCTCTGCAACCTTACCACAGCTACTACAGCAGTTACACACCTTGAAGTCTTCTTAATTTTAACAAGATTTGATGACTACACACAAACACTCTGTTAGCAGTCCCTTGCTGCAGTCCAGTCTGATAATGTCAGCTGACAGTGGCTTTGCCAGTGTATCACAGAGGCACAATAACGTAAAAAGAGGATGCCTCTAAGGCATATTCTAAAGTGCTAAGAACACTGTGCTTCCATTTCTTCCTTCTGCATCTTCCTCTTGCTCAGATGTTAGGAAAAATAAAAATCAGTGCAAACTTCCATAAACCTGAAACTATGTTAAAAAGGGGACTCTGCATTCAGTATTTTACCTGTAGCAAACAGCATATTCTTTTGCTTCTACTTCCACAATATATGAACTATGTACACACTTCTAATAGGAACAGAAAGGAAAGGTTAGTTATTAAGGAAAAAATGGGATGTAGAAGAGATTGTTTGTCATTTAACAGCATGCAATGAACAAGGCAATTGCTGTTTCAGCATTCTTTTAACTTTCAAACAAGGAGAATTATTAGTATATTACTCTTCCATTATCCCTCTTCCCTCAGAAATGCTACTTTGAAGTTCTGCTGTATTATTTCTAGTTTGTTAACACATCGTCATACTTCAGGAGCCTGATCTTCAAATCCTTCTTTAAGGCTTTCAGTTCAATTTCATGCTTAGTGTTTCATATGTCATTAGGTATAGTTACCTCCCTCCTTGGGGCAAGAGAGTACAACTGGGTACCTCTTTGACATACACACCCCCACAAAAAGGTTTGAAGTTATTCTGTAATTCTTTCTTATCTTTTGGGTTAGAAACTGTTATCATGGAATTAATAATATTTGCTCCACTCTTCAACTGAGGTGATTAAATCAGTTAGTAGCAGAAGCAGGTTTAATTTTGTACCTATTAACTACAAGTAAAAAAGATAGAGATTTACAGAATGCCTATCAGGAGTGTTGCGCCCCTTAAAGCATTTTTTGCCGCATCCAGAAGGAAATTTCTTAACATGTATTGTGAATCTGTGCAAGAACTGATTATTAACGCAAAATGTAATTCTTAAGCAATACTTTGGTCAAAAGAGATACTCGATGAATGATTCAAAACTATTCTGAAAATAACCCTACCTGTAAGTATTTAGGCAGATAAGACATTTTTAAGTGACTAAGCACTATAAGCAACTCCAACAACACTTAATGAATGGCACTTATTTAAGTGGTTATTCAAGCTAACTTAAAAGTGAGTTGACATCTACTCAGTACACAGTAAAAAATTCATTTCACGCTGTGTCAAGTACCCAGTAGCACTTCTACAACTTACAACTTCGAGGAGGCAATGACATCCACTGTAGAAAGATTACTGCAACTTCCCCACATGAGGCAGAACACGTGCCTTGACATTCAAATGTGCATCCCCTCTCCAAACCAGGAAGCAATTACTTCTATTTCTTCTCTCTCAATATACTCACATCTGCATAATACAGTTATATGATAGATAATTTAAACTTTTTGACACAGGAAGCATACAGGCTAGTTTGGGCTCAGTGTCTCCTCTTGATTCTACATGGTTATAATCAGAGAGGAAGAAAAGGTTCTGTAATTAACCTGCTGGGAAATCTTTATTATTCCCACTCTACATGCAAATATATGCAATTTTTCTGTTTTCCTACAGGCAATTCAACCTGCTGTCAATCTTAACAGACTGCACAGGTCCTACAAGAGTCAACTGCCAGAAAATTCAGCACTTGTAGTAGAAAGGATCTGCACCGTTACAAAAAAAAACCTCAAAGTAAAGTCTTCTCTCTAAAGACGTCCTGATTCAGTGATCTGGTAAAATCTATCCATTCTATGATTCTATGACTCTATCAACATGAGTAACAATGACGAGATCTGGGTTTAGAAGCAGATCTTCAACATCTCTTGATAACCAGCTCTATTCTCACCAATGAGAAATTACATTTAAATATTTGCAAATGAGAAACTCAAGGAAGAATTTGAGAATACAGCCGCCACATAGAGCAACCGAACAAAACCATCTGAAAGGAGCTACAATATGAAACTTACAGCCAAAACACACAAATGGCAAAACAGTAACACTGAAAACACAAAGCTTACTGGGAACCAGTATTTAATTTGGGATACTTAGCTTGCTTTTTATAAGCCTGTATTTCAATTTGTCACAGGACTTTCAGAATTGGAAATGGTGAAGAGAACACTTAACATACTACAACTGAAATAATTCTTAAGATACTGTTGTTGATTTAACAGGGTACTGGGCCAGTGCCAAGACTAGAAGCTATATTCAATTAGTTTATGAACATATGCCTTAATGTGTTCAGAAGAACCAGGGTGCAATTAAATTCACAAAAAATATTGAGCAGATGGAATCAAATTAATGTGCTCCTATGTCTCATGTTCACATAATGGTGTTTATTTTATTTTTTGCTTACAAGCCCCCTAAACCAGCTAAATCTAAAACCAGATTTTTGTTTGTTTTCTGTCAAGATGCGAAGATGAGTATCAAAAGTTGTCTCAGAGTCAAGGAACAAATTTCTGTGATTGTATTTCCTTGGTTATAGTATATATAGTGTAGGAGAGCAACAAGTTAACTACACCGTGATAGTATTTACATATCTTCTGAGATGTGCAAGAATGACTAATAAAGATATACACTTATTGAAATCTAGTACTACTCCAGAAGGAGAAAGCCAATGCTGTTTCTGACTTGACCTATCTGTGGCAACTCTGAACACACAGTCCACTTCAGTTTACCTGTGACAGGAAAACTGGTTAAAATAATGAATGTTAAACCTATGAAGGGTTTATAGGTTACCACATACTGGGAAAAGAAAGCTGCAAAGAAAAACCCTGCCATGTGTGTACTCTAATTCTGGAGCATGCGATGAGAATGAAATGCAGATAGCTGAAACTCCCTGGCAGTTTACTCAGATTTCCAAAGCCCTTTTGACAAGCTCTGTCAAAAAGACTACTAAAGCAGGAGGTAAAGCCACGAAGTAGAACCTGCTTAGGAAACAAAGGAGAAGGAATGAGTCATGCCTTTGAGTGCCTTGAAAGAAAGTGTAATGGCCCACACTTCCACAATGGAAATTATAGAGGCTGAGTAGCAGAAAAGCAAAGCATCCTAGTAGACCATTCTTACTCAGAGTTTGAACTTACTGAAATTCCCAAATGATCCTGGCAGGAGAAGGTAAATGGAAGTCTAATATCAGAGAAAATTTCACCTAGGGAAACAGAAGACATTCAGCCCTGACAAAAAGCTGCTTCTGCACAGGTGATTTTGTTTATATTTTACATTACAGGACACCTGCACTTCCTCCTAAATGAAAACATACACAAAAGTTCCCACATTTACTGCTGATAAACAGATGATGACAAAAGTGAAATATGTCTATAACTGAGTTCTAGACTATGTGGAGGCCCCTGCTGTCATCAGGACGGACCTAAAAGCTCTTTTAAGAGTGCAGCAGTGCTCTGAGCACTTGTGGCATCAGTGTTGCTGAAAGTGAAAATCGATGTTACAGAAAAAAAAAAAACCAAAATAATTTCTTTCATAGCACAGACCAAGACAACTTTCACAGAATTCAGACTGAGAAGAGGGCATCAGGTAGGGCAGATGCTCAGCTGTTATTATGTGAAACTGCTGCTTCCCAGTTTCGACTGAACATCATTCACACAGTGCTGCACAGAACCTGCATTTTCCTTGCCATGCCACAGAATTTCTGCAGCTGCAGTCATCCTTCACAGACCAGTATCTCTGGCTCTCATGCCTCCTCATGACCCTCACTTTACAGTTCTTATCACTACTTTGACCATTGCCCTATTACTTTTCCATAATCCACTGATTCAGTTGACAACTTATTAGCAAGTGCCCTGCATGATGAATTTTCCTCTGTTGGCAAGCCCCCTCAGTTCCACATTAGTCACATGAGCAAACATCTAAGAGTATCTTCTAATCATGGTACAAAATCATCAATAATGTTTATCCATCCTGAAAACTGTATTTTGTTCACAACTTCTTGTAGTCAACCCCTTAACCATCTTCCTATCCATCTTTTTCCACCTTCAATAATAATTTCCTATGGAATACTAAAGTAGTGTTTTGTTTGAATCCATGCAGATTGACTCCCCTGCATTAACCCTGTCTAAGAAACCAGTTAATCTCTCTTATTAGTCTTTACAAACTAACTCGCAAAAAAACACGCTGTCATTTATACCACTTTCTATTTGCTTCCCATTTATTTTCAGTTACTTACCTATTCTTAAAATTCTGGTTTAAGTCTTCCTACAGACCTGACCATCTGCTGGCATACAGGTGCCTCACGTTCTTTAAATACAGATAAATACAGTTTGTTATGTTCACTATTCATGTTTTATGCTGGAGTCTACTTGGACTCCCAAGAAAACCAAGCAACATAAATACTGTTTACCAGCTCTGCAGTTGCTTGTAGGCTCACTTTCAGTAGGTACCTCATCAGCCACATGCACAACATGAACCTTACTTAAAGCTGAACCAAAGCACCCTTTTTTGTTTCCATACCTGAAGAAGAGGTAATGCTACGTGATGGGAGAGGTGTGAACATGCTGCATGTGTCCCAAATATTAATAAGAATGAACGATTTTGGTTATTGGCTTAAATATGCCTTACAGAATGCAAACCATAGGGGTTTCTGACTGTTTTGCATTCTTTTCCCTTACTTTTCAATCCCCTTTCAAATCTTTGTAGATTCTCTACTTCCTCTTGTATCCTCCTGAAAGAGCTTTAAAGCAGCAGTCTTTCATGCCAGCTTTTGACACAAACCCGTCTCCCCTGTGTTCAAAGCTCTCCAGACCAGTTAACTGCACTGTTCCGTTTTCTTAATGTTTTCAAAGCTTGTCTTCCTAAAATACCACTTTTTAACCACATTAGAATCCTCTGGGTTTTTGTTTTTAAAGCCTGCTTATATCTGCTTTGCAATCTGATGTGAACTGGGCAGCTCATGAGCTCACTCAGGTTGGATCAGTCCCTGAGGCTCTCCCTCAGCACA